>SNSD01000003.1:1200000-1800000 GCA_004522665.1 Venturia nashicola | reverse complement strand
CAAGAAAAATGCTAACCGCTTCCAGACAATATCCAAGACTGTCTGTGCATGTTCAGCAGCCGGTTCTACCACATCCACAGGTACATCATGCTGGATCAGATTGGTCTTGGGTCTTGGGTTTTGGGCTTTGGAGTTAGATGATTCACACTATGAATCTATTGATGTTGAACATTTCTTATGAGAACTTTTGATTGTGATTCAATGGTGAAGATGCGTGGATGCACTCGGGGAGGCATCGGGCGGCGGCCCTGAAAACGCGACCTCGGGCACCACGCTGGGAGATACGGCATCATAAGAAGACAAAGATGCGACACGGTGAGAAGATGTAGATAGGCAATGTCCCTATACGATGAGTGATTGGTTGACAAGTTTGTTGGAGGTGAGAGAGTGGTCGATGGTCGATGGTCGATGGTCGAAGCTGCCAAGGCTGAGAAGAACAAGAAAGATCCCGTCTCATCTCCGAGGTCCGGCAACTTCACCTCAACCACACCTCCTGCACCTGCGACTGTATTACTTCACCCACACCCACATCTTGTCTCAATACTCTTCCTCTCTGCATCGATATCTAAATCATGACCATCTCTTTCCATGGATGCCATTTCTAGCCATCGTCTCATACTTGGAGGGCATCCCTGACGACGATGCTCCTACACGGATGGGAGAAGCATCTTGTGCCCAGTCAATGGTCCTAATTGCTACTGAACCATTTCAATATCTCTACTTCTATGTGATGCCGTTTAGGAAATGGGAAGGACGACCCCGAGGTTTCCGGAAAGCGTGAGGGGTCTTTGATCCTGTCGCCAAGTCAGTACCGATCCATTTGAAAGAGCACTCAAATAGAAACGAAAGCCAAAGATCCGCCACTGGCAAGGATGAAGTCTCTGTGACATAATCTTGATCTTAGTCTGTGGTTTGTGTTCCTTGGTCTTCGGAGGTATGCCATGCATGGTTAATGGGCCGCAAAAGAGGTGGACTACTGTCGGAATGTCGGCCTGAGTGTTCATGAAAAAGGCCGCAAAGAGTAAAGGAGGCCTGCCAGTGCCCTGAAACCTCTCGAAAACGTGGATATCTCGCACGTCCTGACTACGTCGAGGTGTCTGCATGCCTTGGTAAGAGATGGATTGTGATTGTAAGGGGAATTGTTCATGCGCTCGTGTGTTCGGGTTCGACTTAGGAGGACGTGAGGCTAGGCGACGTGGTGGAAGAGCTGAATGAGGTCGTGTTTGATGAAGCTGCCTTTCGCTAGGAGGTACCATGCGTTTTCCAGTGATGTCAATGGAAGAATCGTAGCAAGATGGCTGGGCCGATCGAAAGCAAGGGTCCCAGGCAGAGCACCAGTTAACCTCAACTTATATGCGGATGCCGTACTTGTATATCTGTACCTACAGATACTTCGTCTCTTGCCGGATGTTAAACCTGCCGTATAGTCAGTTCCTGGCTTGGAAGCGAATAGTGGGCGAGCTCCTTGTTCCTCCTCGAGCGGATTCCATCCAAGTACTTCCTACTTCAACATGCCCCTGGTGGTTTCGAAGTCATCGCTACTCTTTTGCTTGCGGAGGTTGATGCGGGTTGCCGCTGGTTCGCCCCAATGCTACATTTGCTTAGTCTCGTTCGAGCGAGTAGACGAATCTGTCCTACTGCCACGCCGCCCTTACTCCTCCTTCTCACTTTATCTCCATCAAACTTGCTCGACTCCCTGCTCTGCCGTGTTGCGATATCCATCTTTCGCGCGTCCGCTTGTCGTCTTGTGCGGCGTTTGTGCCACCATCGCCGAGGAGGGTTGCGTGGTAGCTTTGTGCAGACCTCGCCCACCTTTACTGAATCTGTTATTGCATTGTAGCATTCTGCTGGTGATTGCTTCTGCGCTGAGAAATCGCGTAATTCTGCTGGCCAATCTGCCAGCGGTAGCGGTCGTGGTTACGGGGATTTGAAAGGCCACATCTTGCCGATGATCTTATGATTGTACGGATGTGGTGTTGGAAGGATGGATTCTGGAGTGGCGCAATTCCGGTCGGCAATCTCTTAGCCACGGCCATCCACCGTCCACCAGAATGCACATCAACCCCATGTACACCAATTTCAGCTGTTCAATTGTTCTGGCTACTCTCATATAGATCGAGGGCTTGGTGAAACCCCGAAGACCTTCCATGGCGCAAGAATTAAAGACGCCATTCGCTATGATCATAGCCATCACAGGTTTCACAGTACAATTTCTGGAATTGGGAATCACTCTCAAATATGTTCGACGAAGAGATTGATTATTCCACGCCCGCCAAAGGTTCGATCGAAGCCGAAACGAGCTATGCTATGCCTTGCCTTTTACGCTACCAAAGTACAATCGTTGTGGGCTCAAATCCGACGATGCATTTCTCTGTCCTCCCTTCAGCCTCGTGTACATCCTCTGGTATCTTCAACTCAATCCTCGTCAATGATTGGGTCTGCCTCGTAATCATATCCACCAGCAAAATAAGCCCGCTTTCCCTGGAATCGTGCTGGTCCATGCGCTATGAAATTGCCATCTACCACGAGGTCCCCATTGATGATCACTTTCTTGTCCTTGTTGAGGCAAGTCAGACCATCTCGAAAGATGTACGAGTCACCATCGGCGACCATCTTTTGTAAGATCACTGTGTTCACTTGATCAGTGATCAAATTGCTAGTATGGAGCAAGGTTCATGGCTTACCTGTTGAGATGCCTTGAGCAGTGCTCTTTTTGAAATTCCTCGCGCCCGTCAAGGGCTTCAATCGGAAGCGAGCACGAGCCGTTCCCTTGAACTCAGTGTGGCCATGGATGGTGACTCTGCCGTCCACTACCAATTCGCCTTCGACGACGAAATCCTTGAAGACTTGGACGACTGCCTTGTACTTGGCGAAGGTGACATTGTTTTGGCATTCCAGTGGATTTTTGGCATCGGAGTTCGCAGGGACAACTGCTTAACATTAGCCGTTGCTCTTTCGAAAATGAGCGTCTTGACCTCCGCAAAACAGAAATGTCCTTGCCACCTCCAGTACGGCCAACATCTGGAGTAACCTTTGAGCCGTCTTGGGCGGACATCTTATTGGTTTTGTATCTTTCGTGACAGTTATTTATTTGGTGTCGTGGTTGTATACTAGATAGAGAGGAGGTCGAAGGAGATGGGAAGTTGTGATGGTTCGGGGAAGAAGTCGAAGAGTAAGAATGAGGAGCATGTTGTCGTGTCAAAAATTAGAGAAGAGAAGACCTGTTGTGAATGTTGTTGTGGAAAGAAAGTCGAACACGAGAAAATGTCCGCCTTACAAGCCCGATTTTTTCGATTTCGATCTCTGTTACCAGCCATAACAGTGTGCATACTTGAAGACGATGAATGCAGCTCACAGCCCCGGTGTGCCATCACAGCCAGATCCTGCTAGTCACAGCCAGTTACTGCTAGTCACAGGGCGGAGAGTATCACATCACAGTCTGCCATTGCGGCTTTCATTGTACCATTGTTGGCATTGGTTACTGCAGGTCATCCTCGGCACGGAATGGATGTCCCTTCATATGGACCTATGTAATTTGCTCTCTGAACGACTGCATTCATCAATCTGCTTGTCAGATGCCGGCTTCTTCATTGCTATGGGGAACAACTGTGAAGTCAGCAATTGGGATTTTTGCTCGTAATGCAACCGTGTATATGGAGCCTCACGATGATTGTAATTTACAGAGGTGCCGAGGAACACAGCCAGCCGTTCAAACAGTCAAAATTGGGGATCAATTGGTTGACAGGGAGCTCACGATGGTTGATTGTCTATTGCTATGAACGCAAACGAAAAATGCAAAAAGCGGCAGCTTCTTCCTTTCCAGTATCCCAGGATTTTTCCACGGCCTCTGATGCTTGCGGAAAGGGAGACAAATGTTGTCGCCCTTTACGTTCGACCGCAACGGCCCTGCATATAATGGAATAGTCACATTCCATCGCCTTTGTCTTGGTCCTGCATGCAGTGTCCCCAATATTCAAGTTGCGAAACCTGCTCATGCCATTATGTTCTTTGTTGAATCGACGCCGATTTCGTCTGCTTTTTGGGCTTGGAGGAAGGTTTTGTGGGCTTTACTGTTCTATAGGCAAAATTAGTCGATGGAAAAAGCGCCGTGGAATGTGTTTGTACCTTGGGTTCATCGATGGCAGAATACTATCTATGGGCTGTGCCTACTGGGAAATGCAGTTCTTGATGCGTGAATGGCCTTCAATGGATGGGTAGCTCCGAATAGTAGAATGACAAGCGTGCTGCCGGACAGTCGCGCTCTACTGCGACTTGTATGAACGCGGGTGGAGGAATGCTTGCATACAATCCTTTGCTATCTTCAACAGTCGACTACGACTGTGATTGAGATAAATGACTATGCAGTACTTCGCTGCTAGAAGTCTTGCCGCTTCCAACTCCACACAAAGAGACATCCAGGTCGTCGAAAGCTCACGTCACAATCGTAAACGCGATCGAAACTCCAAGGCCCCATAGAGATTTCACGACAGCGACAACATCAAGATAACAAGAGATTGTTGCTAAGATCAAAAAGAGAGTTTCTTCTTCAATGTCCCATCCGCGGATGAAATCAAAAATTTGTATCTGCTTTGATGGTGTCTTCCCAGCATTGTGCAATGCGGCGGAATGACTCAAAGCGACTCGAACTCACTACGAAGTGCGATGCAGGAGTTGATCCGGGATAGAAGCTGTATGATCTTTCTATCCCAGATGGAGGCAGCTGTGGGGATCAGGTGCACGGAGAAGAAAAAGAAAAGGTCGGGGAGAATTGACCTTGTTAAGTAGGGACAGAGGCATGGTCTGTGCCCCCAGATGAGTAAGCTCAAGTGGATTTCGAGGACAATGGGCTAGCTGGATGGGGTTGAGGAGCTTATTGGCCGGCAGGCTGTAGATCTCGTGATCTGTGAGCCCAACTAAGCACTCAGGCCTGTAGTTTGAGCCACAGCTGCTCGCTGGAGGACTATAGGACTCCTGGGACGAGATCTGGTATGAGGACATGTCTCCAGGATCAACAGATTCACGGCTCTGGCGAGGTCTTTCGGTGGCCCAGGAGATTGTGATAGCAGGCCGGAATATCTCTACGCTCCCGCTTGTCGTGATTTGATTGATGCATGCCTAATCTTGCAGCGTTCCATCAGGGACACGGTTTAATGATAGGAGTTCGTTGAATATATTCGATTAACATCAGAGCACAGAAAGAGTATGAGCTACTTTGCCTCGAACGGCATTATCTTGCTTTTCCCTACATCGTATGAGCGCCATGACAATCTGCGTAAATCTTCAGCAGCAGGATAATCTACGGCCTTGCCGCTCTGTTTTGGCCGGAGATTGCAATAACAAAGCATTGAGGCAAAATTCGAGAGATTGACGAGAGCTCTCCAACAGTTTCAGCCATTTTTGGCGATCAACGGATCTGAGCAGGTGTTCCAATAGCTAAAAATGTCAAGACGAGGAATATCATTGCTATGATATGCTTGATTTCCTCCAACCTTAACACCATCTTTCCTTTATCCGGAAGGGAACCTCATCTGGAAAGCTATACGGCAGGATATAAGAAGCTGATCACAGGCCATGGAGGTTTTAGCCATTGTCCACGTTGTTTCTACTTCTTTCTACAACATTCATGATGTTGAGGAAAGCAGCAAGTGACACAACGAAATTAATAACCTCTCTACTAGACTTAGTGCTCAGAGAACCATCCTATCTGTTGCTGCAAAGGCTGGAAATGCTTCGATCAGGAAAATGAGGGAGATAAATTGGTCACATTGATTACTTAAGAGAAGGCGATGTCTGCGTGTTGTCTCAGCTGAGCTGTTGGAGTTATATGCAGAATTCAACTGGTTATTCAATCATTTTGAAGTGCTCATCTGGCTGAATTTGGAGCGAGCATTCCATTATCCGTGTTTCCAACGCCAGCAATATCCTCCGAAGGCTTGAAAACTTGCCGAAAACGCTGAATGTTATAATTTACATAAGTCCTTCCCTATCTTCCACTCCGATGATGATGATGATGCTTGCTTCTTACTCTTGCTCCCTCACCAGAAACCTGATATCTGGCTGCGCAGCGAACTGCACATCGCCGTTGAACACCGGTCTCACCAACGTGACAGCGCCCTTGAAGACTACTGGCCCATGGAATTCCACTTTCTCACCCGTCGCAAACTTGGTAACCCCATCTACCTTGGAGAAATGTGTCAACTTCGAGCACACCAGCCGCACGTTCCAGTCTCGGTAATCGCCTGGTGTGAGGTGTTCGAATGGGACAGCGGCTAGAACAGAGGTATCGTTTGCGCCATTGTATGTAGCTTCGCCGAATATGCGGACTTTGTCGGTGATGAAGGTGACGGACTCGTGGAAGATAGCCTCGCACAGGATTTCGGCTTCACCTTCAAAGTTCATGAGAGAACCGCTCTTGAATACAGCTCCGTGCAAGAAGCGGAGGTTCTGGTGGGAAGGCAGAGCTGATTTGGATATTAGTCAAAGCAATGAGGGCTTCTAAGGATGAGACTTACCAGCAGAGGAAGGGCCAGCAGAAGTGTTTCCGTTTGAAGCAAACATCATGTCGGTTGTTTATAGTGGTATTTAAGGAAGGGATCAAGAGAAGTAGGGGTGTCGATTGTAAGAGGAGTAGAAGTTATGGACAAGAGAAGTGGAATGTTTATAAACGGGGGTTTTGAAGCGTGAAGTGATTTATATGAATGATCGAAGTGGTTGATGGAAAGAAGGCGAAAGACTAGATGATATGGTTTAAGTATGCAGTTGAGAGTGTTTACTTGGAGACAATCTGACATCCGCCTGTTATGCTTTGCTCGGAACGATCCATTGCACGTGCTGTTATATCTTGTACTATTCTTTGGTCACGCCGCGCTATTGTTACGACGCTTGCGGTGTGCACATGCTGTTCAAGAGCCGGGTTTCATTGAGCTCAACAGCCTGCCATTGTGAAAGGAGATGAAAGATATGGAGTGTGTTACTCTGATGTTCTGCCCGGATATCTGATCGAAAAGAGTGGGATGCTCAAAGGATGTCGGCCAAAAAATGTCATCAGCAATCACATTGGAAAACACAGTCAAGGCTAGGAGCGGCACAAACGACTTCACGGACTGTTATTGAAGCTATAGACCTTCTACTGCCAAACCACGGGCCTTGACTGCGGCTTTTGAAGGTTTACACCTTTCGCAATAGAAATCTTGTCTCGAGAGAAGTTGAATTAACTTCCTGTTTAATCTGGTTCCAGCAAACCTCTCGCGAGAAAATGCCGAGCTCATAAGTTCTTGTAATAGAGCAGACAGGTTTCGACTCACTACCTTGTCTCCCTTCTTCGACCTCGCCCTGGGATATGAGGTTTGGGTTTTTCAATCCGCCCAGCAGTGCTTGTGTTTATACCGTGGTATCCCCTCTTTTATTATCGTCGATGTACTTCAATCCTTCGGTAACCGACTTCCTAGTATGATCCAGCAATGTCTTCTTCGCGGTTTCCGTGAGATGGTCCGCAGCGGAAGGTTTTCAGTTCCACGAAAGGCAAGAAAGGTTGTCAGGTTCTGTGCCGCACTCGACATATTCCTGAATCCGCTGGAACGTCAGTCGTCTGTGGACCTTGTCATTCTCCGCCGCTCTTCGTGAGTTTGAGTATCCGCCGTTCTGTTTTTCGATCTCCGTCTACTGGTTCTTTTGAAGAGAGCTCTACTCTAGTGGAAGTGTCAAAGAACCCATTGTTAAGACAAAAAGCGATGTCTATCTGCCGTGCTGGGCCAAATTTCAACGACTGGGCGACTGTGGGGAGCGCTGATCTGAGTCGATGGGATGAACTGGAGGGCGTATGCAGGACTTTTACATGTCTTGGTACCATGGTGAATAGAGGTCGGTTTGTGAAAGAGAAATGGTTTTTGTGTCGAAGAGGGAGGAAGGAAAAACTTCGACTCAGTCAAACGATGCCTCGCTGTCATTGCATCAGGTCATCATCAAGCCCACCATAGGACAAAAGTGTGTTTCCTCTGTAGCCATCGCCAAGCTCCAGCCATTTTTTGGTCTGCAAAGTCCTGATTTTGCAGCATTCAACATGACTATTGGAAATGATATCATCTTGCTACACCAGGCAATGTCCTTGTGCCCCTATTGAAAAAATAGTTCAATGGATCTTCGCAGGAACGGGGAGACTATCTAGTCTTGTGTCATGCTATAAAAGTTCTTCTGTCACTGGAGGCCCTCTTCGCCTTTGACTCTTGCCTTTGCCCACCGCCTTTTGTGAATACAAGCCGGCACCATTGTGGTCTCCGTTCATATTCCGCTCCCTAGCCGCCTTCGAGTGGGCTAGATGTTACCGACATGAGCCACATTTCGATCGCTCACCGAGTGTGGGCAGCATGGGTCAGGCTGGAGCCAACCGAATTCGACATGACTTGATACGATAAGTGATAGGACGGTATATCACAGGGAGATGGTCTCTGGTTCGAGGAAGGAGAAAAGGACAGTGACCTAAAGAGTTATCGTCAGCATGGCTCTGATATGGGCTTGAGATTAGCTCACTGACCTTTGCTGAGACTTTGGTGGAAGTCTTTTGGTCTTTGAGGCTTTTTCGCTCTCCAGCTACGTCCAGTTCACCGGTTTGTGGTCTAGGGAATGCTGTAACCATTAAGGCTGTTGAATTTGTTTCAAAGAATGAAAAGTCAGCCAGCTCTGCCATGGTGTGAGATCAGTCACGGCCTATCACAGACGTCGCTCTGCCCATCATAAACGCGTTTCATAACTTTATCTATGTTTCCCAGTCCTTGTTGTCGATCGTCGCATTTTCTGAGCAGTTGAGGTCGTGACAACATTGGAACTCCGTCTCCCATGGGCCAGACAGGCTTATGAAGCAAGCCTAAGCGATGACTACGAGTCTTTGGAATTGTATAAGCTCGCGTTCGCAAACTCAGCAGTCGTGATGCTTGTTTTCTGCTGTGCCGACTCTTACCTAGATTCTTTGCTCCCACGTACCATGAGAACGAGAGGGTTATGAGGACCGTCTGATAGGAATATGAACCTTCTGAGACGCTCTACTTCATCATTGCAGTCTATAGATTAATTTAACACAAAGCCTCATGAGTGTTTCATCGGAAGGCAGACATATTCACAAGCATACACACGCACCCAATGCTATTGCGACATCAAGATTTACCTAACAACGAGAGTCGCATCACGACAACAACAAGCAACTCACAGAAAGCGAGCGAGCAGAGAGATGATGACAGACATCTATCAAGATGATCTCGCCCTCTCCTCTTGGTCCAAAATCTGTAGACAGAATTGATACGCAATCCAGTCAGAGACTTTATGCAAGGCATACAGACACCTACCGCCATCTCACGATGTGAGGACCATCTCAAGAAACAACATTCTGAAGCGAAGTCTGAATCACATCGGGTGGGAGAGACTTGGATAACAAACAACAAGGCGAAGCACATCACCACAAGGCAAGAATGAGAGCACAAAAAGAAAAGGAAGTAAAAGGAAAGAAAATAAGAGTTCTTCTTCAATGTCCAAACCGAAGTTGAGAGTCATCAATGAAAAAATTGAACTTCTCTTTGATTGAGCGTGTCATCCTTAGTGCAGGGGCCTGTGATTGATGTTAGCAATGATGTTGGAGGAGAGAGAAGCTGAATGTGACTTACCATGCTAATCTTCTCTGTATTGTTTCAAAATGACTGTGAAGAAGTTAGCAGAAGATTTTTGAATGTTGGAAGTTTTGATTGCTTACCCAAATGATTCCGAAGAATCTGAAGAAAAGAAAAGAGAAGATGGAGGGAGGGAGGAAGGTCGCGTATAACTAGGCAATTGCTGGCCAGCACAGACCAGGCATGAGTAAGCTCAAGTGGATACATTTTGCCAAGTCTGGTGGTTAGTGCTGGGGCTACTGTAGGACGAGACTGCTATTGGCTGGGGATCACGTTATCGAGGAGGTTCCTGGATGTCTGGGGGTGTGATGGAAGCGCGGGGAAGCGGTATCCTGGCTTTATGGGCACGGGGTGGAGGTCTGGAGATGTAGTTGAGTAGTCAGCGGTTGATACCAGCTGCTCTTGTTCGGAAGATGCGAGATTTAGGCTGTATTCATCGCGCCAGCTGTCTTGATGTGGGATTCGTAAAGATTGATGGCCATCAGACTGACTGATTCTTGAAGCCCCGAAGTGCCTTTGAGTTGGCATCGGTTCGTTCAGACTGTTAATGCGCGGAAGACGCGAGTTTGAGCCTCTGTTCATCGATCCAGCAGTCTTAATACGATATTGAGAAGATTTTGATGCTCTGATTACCCCCCGCGCACTGGTTTTATCCCTGTGTTTGAGCAAAAGATTGAGCAAAAGATTGAGCAAAGGGTTCTGCAAAAGGTCGCAACGCCTCATTCTGATACACATTTGACTACGCGCAATCTATCTACTTTCTGAACCCTAATTGAAAGTTTTGCAAACGATCCTGCCAGAAATTTATCGACTTTGAACTCAGAAATGCAGGTTTAAGCTCGAAAGCCAACTTCGTCACGCTCCCTCAATACTATAGCTTTTGGGCAAACTGAGCCATCACCTCTTCGGTTTTTGGAAATAGACATGGAAAGATTTCAACTGACAATTTCTTCGTGAGCATACCCAAGACAAGAAGCTAACCACTGCTTCATCCTGGTCTGTCATTCTCTGATCGATGTAGATTTGAGATTTGGCATGTGCCAATATATTACAAAAAATCTCATGGTTGTCCGACATGGAGCTTGAGTTTGAATTTTTCGTCACCAGAATTTAATAACCTCTTTAAGCAGATATTGTTGGAACACTGAGGTTGAAAGGGTCGTGGAGGCTCTTCGACGATAAGATAAGATGTGGACTCGATTTCTTGCCCATGATGCCTTCAGTGCTGCAGACCTTGTTGAACACTTGTTTCTCGCGCCCAAGTTGGCCGAATTTCTGGCGACTTAGATGCAACTATTGCAAGAACTGGCCAATTTTATCATCAGCTTCAAGAATTCTTTCCAAGATTGAAAGTCGACTTCGAGCAAGGTGGAAATGGTCCTGGATAACTGGCCATACTGTTTCAACACGAGTCTGACTCTAAAAGAGATAGGAAGAGAAAATTTGGTCAATTTTATTTTGGCCATTTCCAGAAGAACGAATCATTTTCTGTCAGCCTGGTCAAAGAGCTAAGCTCGATATTTAAGCTGTTGTCTAATTTACATTTCCTCACTACCACTGAGACGAGTCCAAATCCATACCCTTCTTAGATATCGCCGCTCTCTGCAACTCCTCCCCGAAAAGTGTCCCATCTTCAAGTCCAAAGTTGTGAAATTATCTTGTACAGCGAATGCCTTGCGTGAAGGGATGCAACAAGAGAGGCAAGCTAAGTCCAGTCTCTTCTCATGCATCGAAGCCGGTGAGGAAGAGGCCCGCAATTTTCAACTAGAAATCGAGCATTAGTATTTGTGCTGGATGAGATATAGGTTGAGAATTCGAGAGACTTACCAGAGGTGAGTGAACATTTGAAAGGCCTATAGAAGGCAAGAAGCTATCATCATTCTCGAAAATAGTAGGGAAGCTAAAAAGTCAGAAAGTTTAGAGGTTGCGCGTTTGCTGAGGAGTCTGGATATACTGAGTATTATGGTCGACCGAAACAATAGCAGCACTATCGGAGTCATCTTGAGTTACCGCCTCTGCTCTGGGAACTTACATAGGTGGTAAAAGTGGTTCAGCTCCGAAATTGTGACGAGGCAGCAATTCTGTCGGATCTAGTTGAGAGCTTGCCGTTCAAAATAGTAGCGATGGCTCCTTGTCCGTCTGCATGCCGCTGTATAGTTTCGAACGATTTTTGTGAAACTCCGACGAGTCGAGCTGTCTATGGGAATAAGCCAGCTTTCCTTGGAGTTCATGGACGGCGCTGCTTCTTCTTGAGACATAGGCATTGTAATCGAGGCTGTAGCTGATGAAGTGGCTGTCGATGGTTCGCCATCGGATTTTCTCTCGAACACGATCAACGGCCCTGCTGAGCCCGGTTGAAATACAGGCATTATTGTTGGGGCTGTAGCTGGTGATATATCGGGCAGATGCTCCATAGAACTCTAGGGCTGGTTGACTTGACAGGGACGAAGACGTCCTCTATGGTCGGAACCAACCGGGCTGAACTAGGTTTTTAGTGAAGAAACAATTGGGAGACTAGTGGTTGATATTTACAAGAATACGCCTGGTGGTCAGCCTAGCCTGGCGCAATGGTGAGCCTTGTTCTTGCCGTACAATAGCCTAGTGTAGCCGGAGCGCTGTAGGCCGCTCCTTTGGTCTTTTCCCTCTCTGATATCCAATCAATTTCCTTGGAGTATATATCGACGACGCTGGTTGGGTGATAGGCCTGCTAACCACCAGCTGTTTGCTAGCGAAACAGGTGTTGGGCAGTGTCTCTTGATGTCAGATTTATTATTCGTGGCGGACTCGATGCTAGGCCCAGACGTCGTCGATCCAGGCTGATCGCATAAATGTATACTTTGGAGAACGGAGGAGCCGCTCTCCGACAATAAATATCCAATGGATGCACCAGAAGTACCTCCTGTAAACGGTCAGTAGGAATTTCTGCAAGAGCACGAATACCGACGATTCTGTTGTAGTTGGTGGCAGCCACCGGTGGGGAGGACTCATCTGGGGAGTCTATATGAAGCCATCAGTCGTGAGTGAGGGTGGGCTATCATCGCAAACTTTCCGTGAGTCGACTTGATGGCTGGAAATGGTGACAAGAAAGTGACTGGGGGATATGATGGACAAAATTACTCACAGGGCAAAGCCGCCGAAGCAGCGCGGAGTTGAACTCCAAGAAAGAGCAAAAAGATAAGTTGGACCTGAGCCACGGTGGTTGTTACGGAAGTGGATTTTGTACACGGTTGAGACTGCGAAGTATAGGAAAGTACTTTTTATCAGCGCTAGTAGGGTCACTCAGCGACTCACGGACTATCGGCTCACAGGGATGCCTGTCTTCTCTCATCCTCGGCGACTGACTTCTGGGATGTCTCGGAGAAGCTCTCTTAAATAAGGAGTATAACGTCTCTTTTCGAACACTTTCACAAAGTGAATTAGAGACATTTTGCTATCCAGATTCGAAGGTCGAAGTGACGTCTCGATCAACGTAGTCATCTTCAGCCGCGTCCTTCACGAAGTCGTTTCTCTGGCGTTCAGGGCTACACTTGAACTCAGCTGTTACAGAAACCTGGCTGTACAAGTAACAGGGTGCTCAAATGCAGCACTATGCTAGTCAAAGCTTTTTAGTCCGAAGAGTAGAAACCATCCGTGTGTAACAACGTTGCCTCAAGATGGCATATCTCGGTACACTTTATAAACAATGGGCATAGTCGTAATTCCTATTTCTTGATTATGTTGCATAAATATCTGCCAATTTTTCTTCGTACCGACAGCAGAAGCTATATCAGCATATTGAGGAAATTCTCGAGTAAAGCAGCTTTTATTTTAGCAGTCATTCAATTATATATAATGTCATGTACGGTCAGTGCAAAGATTTTTTTGGACGTGCTGCTAAAGTACGTTACATACAATTATTTTCGACAGAAGTTTGATCAACTTCAAAACATCGTTACTTTTCTGTTCCTCCGCCACAACAAGATTTAAAAAAGATAAGACGTATACCATGCGAATATTCAAAGTTGCTTAAAAGTGTGGAAAGCTCAAGCCTATTCAATCTCCTATTTACGTTAGGCTGAGGACAGACAAGGCTGAAGAACACGTGACCCAAGCCGAAACTTTTGAATCGCCTTGTATCCTGTAGGAATTTGTGCTCAAATGCATTTAAAAGTCTTGAAGAATGCGGAGTCGCCCTTCGAATTGAAGCCGCTCCCATCTACTGGCTTGTCGTCTCCTGGTGAGAAAGAGTAGGGCCGATTCGAGCTAAGTTCCACCGACCTGAGTCTATCTTTTATTCAAGATTCGTGGACAGTCTTAGTTTCCGAATCTGCACTTTCAGCAACAGCTTTTCAAAATAAAACTTTCGTACTATCAGGATGGGGATTCACAACCAGATTGTAAATGAGTAAGGGGTTGATTGCGACGATGCTTTGACTAAAGAGAAATCCCTTGCCTTGCCCCTCATAACTGACGGAGATTTAGATCAAACACCTGGTGGAAGGATTCGACCAAGTCCAATAGGTAGCTCCAGCTCGTGCTTACGGACATTCTTGTGTTGAATTTCCATAGACCAACACTCACCAAGCCGTCATGTACATATTTCTAGTCAATATTTGATGCAGTTGGAGAAACCCTGGAAAAGGAACGCAAGCCCCGAAACCTTTCCGCTCCATTGGAACATTTGACTTGCTGGGCTCTCACGACCATGACAGCCTCTCAATCGGAATTTGAAAGACAAATATGCTGCATCAAACTAGCGTGCCAGTCCCATCGACGATCGGAAAATCGCCCAGTCCTGCGCGTCCTATCCTTGCTTATCTAAAGCAAGATATATGTCTTTGATAATTCTCAAATGATGTTGAGATCGGATTGCTCAGTATCCAAAAGCTTGATTCCATGAAGTAATGATTTTCGATTTTGGCTAGATGCGAAAGCTATGAAACGTCCAAAACCTTTTACATCGCAAACAGCTTTTGGCACCGATCGAAAATTCAGCAGAATCAGGAGACATGTGAAGTTTCGTCAAATATTTTCATGTATTCCATGATGTTGTCGCATTGAGCTGTGATGCAGTGGATAGTTTGACTAGGATCCTTATTTTGACATTAACATTTGCTGAGCTTAGAATTTTTCTTGAATCACAACTTCAAATGGTATTTTGCGGCCTTTGACAATAATAAAAGCCTCAGCCATAGCTAAGAATATCTTTTTTGTGACTACTAGGTATCTATGAAACGTTAAACCAAGTTCGATTTAAATGAAAATCAATTTGCTATTCAGTTTGCCAATTCATTGATACGACCGTGAAACTCTAGGAATCGATTGAGCTTCGAGAAAAACGAATTTGTGATTATCTATAGCTCATCCTGAATAACTCTGACAACGTAGAGAGAGCGAAACCGTTTTGAAAGCAAGTTGGTACTAGAAATTCAAAGCAGCCTCAAAACTTTGACAAGCATCTCACAAGTTGAGCCTGTGAATTGATTACCACTGTATCTTCACGAATCCAGTAGTGATTCTCAGACATTCAATACTGCGTTATTATCAGATCTGAATGAGAAGCCAGAACAATAGTGGCAGCTATCCTCGCTTACCACCGCCGAACGATACAGATCAAAAGACTCCTTTAGAAACGTGAGATACAATACCAGCAGTACGCAATTAGATCTGTAATTCTATTCATTCCCCCTCCTATTGTTACCATGTAGTTAAGCATCCCCTTCCAGCTCATATTTGAACGGTAACCTCCTAATCTCCTATCACATCAGAAAGACAACAGTAACATTTCAACGAGCTCAACAATTTTCGATCAATTAATGACAATCATATCTTCAAAACATCGTAAGTGTTCTGGAAGCCTACGGATTGCATGGCATTAACGCTTATAGATGTCCGACTCAACATCAATATCTCCACCACCGCCACCTCCTCCATCACCTGCAGCGCCGCAAGGCAATTTCGCTGTGATCTTTCCTCTCAGCATCCTCGCTGAGACAACCGGAGTTCTCGTCGTAAGTATATCGATCTGCTATGAATGCCATACAATGTTTTCATCCCGGACCAACCCATCATACCTCCAACAATCCAAGTCATCATTCGAGGGACTAATGTGTTATTCAGAACTTCCTCCAGCAGTACTGCTTGCGCATCGAGACGACAGAGGTGATGGTGCGGGGAGGTGATCCAACCATCAACCCAACAGAGTTGCAGCATCGTGTCATCCTCGGTGCCCACGTTGAACAAGTGGAGCAGCTGCCATGGCAGGACTGGTTTGACGAGATGGTGCCAGACGTGATGAATGCTGGTCGCCGCGATAGGCTCTATCAAAGACTGAGGAGGGCTCGTAGTAGAGTCCACGGTTTGTTTCGCCGAGCGGAGTGAGAAGGAGGAAGCGCTTGTGGAGGAGAGGGGGTCTTGTTTGTGTTGCGGTGCGATGAGGACGAGGACGAGGACGACGACAACGATTTCAAGAGAGAAGTTCTACGTTAGTTATCAATAGACAATGCTCCAATCGAAAGTCATGACCATCTTCCTAGAAGCACTATGCAATTACTCAATTTCGTTCGTCTGATATTGGAGCTGTTGACTTTATGAAAACTCCAGAGAGAGAGATTTCATTTTCGTCTAGAACTTACAAGGAACAGTTATGTTGAACACCCGCTTTGTAGTTGCATTCATCGTCGTGATCGAAAGAACATTCTGTTCCTCATAGATGGTTTCCAGATCAAATCATGCCCGCTTACCATATCGTAGCCCAGATGAAGAAGAATAATCACATTGACCAAGGCCTGCAATGCCCGTAGCAGTCTCTCAAACCCTTTACTCATTACTAAGCCTACTTTCTGAGGAGCTTCAAAAATCGACGATAGACCGAATTTTCTCCTCTGGGTGGATTGCAAGCTTCTGCAAGAATTAGCATCAAGTGGCATCTCGGAAGCAGGTCAACCTGCCTTTGGTATCGGACTGGTGATTGTTCGAGGCTTCCAGAGACGGACCAGCAGTCTTGACTTCGTGTGTCTTTGAACTGGTAGCCTCAGCAGCCACCCTCTCTACTCCCTCCTCTTCCATCCTAGTCTTCTCAATTTTCTCCACCTCGATTGCTTCCTTTTTAGCTAACACCTTCGCCTTGTCCGCCTCGCACAAGGGACAGAGATCGCCATTCATCAACCAAATAGAGCCGCAACGTTCGCCGACGATATGGAGGTTGCAAGACATGGTGATTGGATACTCCGACATGGGCTTTGGTGCGGTCCCGTTCAGGTGCATCATCGGTTCGTGGCACATCGGACAATCCCCTAGGTCATTTGGCATTGAGTTGCTAGGAGGGTCCTAGAAAACGTGAGTGACATGTCTCCAGAGAGGAGTCCAAGAGATACTCACGAAGGCCAGTGGGTGATTAACAGGAGAAGACATATCCTCTGATTACTTTGACTTGTTGAGTTCGTGACTTTGTTGGATGTAGTTGTTGAAGGTTGTTCCTACAGAAGGAACAATTTTAGAGGCATGAGGACCGTTGTTATTCACATCGAGACAACGGCTATGATACGTCACTCTAGATAAGTTTGCTGTGTTGACTGTTAATAAGCGTGATAGAACGGCCTTGAGATATTATGAAGCTACCAATTGCTTTGAAAACATAGCAAGTCAACCGGGGGGTTCAAATTCTGAGCTCTGAGTCGATCTACAAAGGGATCGAATATCTCGAGGCTGATACACTACGAGCTCGATATATCTTCCACCCAATCAGGCAATGAACATCACGTGACCTACCCCTTTTTCCATACGAAAATCGGAAATATTCCTCAAATCGTGCGTGCCATCTCATTCTTCCTAAGGGCTATCTCAATGCGTTCCAAACATAGCAATCCTCAGCTACTATGCTGTTGCCGTCCTCAGCATATTCTTCACCCCCCGCCCATTCGACATCTCTCACCAGATTGCAAAGCGACTGCCAAAACATCTGAACTCGAAGAAGATGGAGGAGTTGGTGGACAAGACATTATGCGGCGTATTCCTTGCGATGTACGCAATTGTGTTCTATTATTGCTGGGTTACAGCCATGAGTGTGTAGAGATTTGCGAAAACAAAGTCCTGCGCTGTAAGGACTGGCATGTTACTAGTTATTGTTTTGAATTCTGGTCAGTAAGCCAATCTCAAGATGGATTCAGGAGGAAAATACCTTTCGCAATGCAGATAGCCTGTCTCGTTACGACGAAGTCTGCTCGGCTTCGAGACAATTGAACACTCAAGTAATTCAAAATCTAATGTTACCGCAAGGTCGTACATAAGATTGAGAAATTAAAACCTCCCTTATTGCGTTGCAGCAATTTCTTGATTCGTGAATTGACAACAAGGATTCCGAGTCAAAGCTACCTCATGAAGTTCATGGTTAACAATTCGTGTACTCACTTCATCCGACCAACGTTAAAATTCGCGGATCGGCCTTTTCTAAATCGGAAAGGAATTGAGTAGCGCCCAAGCCCTGAAGTTTGGGAACGACACAAAGTACATCCCAAAACGAGTCTTCAATGCCCTACAACTGCAGCTGGCTCAATATACCTCGCGCTATCTCCCCAATCTGTCTGTGCCTGGGAAGTTAGAGACAGCTTTCGCGTTTTGCTTTCTCAGCTCCACTTGAGCTTATTCATCGAGGAGCTTGGGCCGAGTCTGGCTGTCCACAAGTATCTGACCTTTCTCCCTAATTGCAAACTACATTCAAGACCCTTCACTTGGTCTTCGGATCAGGTGGGAATTTTTGGCACCCCAGATGGCTTATCCATCCATCCTTTTCTCAAGGAAAGCCAAGTCGAAGGACAAGAGATCGATTCAGCCAGAAGGTCTGAAAGAATTCGGGAAAGTCGGAGAAGGGTCGGGAGCTAGAGATGCTTGGAAAGCTGGAGAAGCCTGGATTGCTGGAGAAGTTTGGGGAGCGGGAAACTATGGACACAATAATGACTGTGGCATGAAGAGCGGTTGCTCAGCCAGCAGAGCCAACGGAAACTACGCTGAGAGCGAGTTGGAATGCATCTATGGACACAAGGAGACCTATGAGAAGAGAAAGACGCGTCACAAGCATGAAGCCAGGTGCCGTCGACGGGGAGCTATTCTGGATCGCCGTTGCGCCTGAATAGGAGGTGCATCTGGTGGAAGAATGATGATTAGGCTGTATTATCTGTGGTCTAGAGTCGAGAGTGATAGATTTGCAGCAATGAGCTATTTCCAAATCGCCAGAATAACATCAAAATCAATATTGAATAGAGATTCTGATTCACCAGAGAAGCGCTAGAGTCATTTGTAGATGGCGATGTGGAATGAAAACCAACGTGAACTGGCCTGCACACAATCACTGGAAGACTTACCCACGCTCAGAACCGGTAGCAAGGTAAGAATCGTCTCAAGGACACATCTTCCTGTATCACCACATCATTTTACGCTGGGAATTTCATCCGCTTCTTCCCTTATCATTAACAGAAGTTGAATACCACTGTCAATCCGGAATGAATATAGAAATGACCCTAGATTCTCCCTTGTTCAAATTGCACATTTGAACAGTAACTCAATTGAGGATCCATTTGACGGAGACCCGGCAATCTTGAGCTTGAAAAGATAGAACGCGACGAGAGAGGCGGCCCGGCTTTAACTCGAGCATGGCTCCTGTGTTTGGCACCTCTTACGAGACAGTGCTGGAAAGATCTGACTCTATGCAATCCCTCCATTATAGACGATAAGATTTGCCCCCCCTGGAGCTTGAGTATCAACTATAATACCTTGAGTGCAGAGAAGGCCATGGCTAGTGAAAGAGGGCGTGTTGAACCCATGTCTCCTGCTGTATTCATGGAGATCAGGCAAATCGAAGCGGTGAGGCCAGGCACAAAGAAGCTGTGGCCACTTCTCCGACTATATCTCTCAAGTCCGCCTCTTTCTTCTTTCTTCTTTCTTTCACCCACTTCATCACCAACAAAACCGAAACATCTATCCTCATCCCCTGTCCTGGCTCAGTCTGTTGATTATCTTTTGCCCTTTCTGAGGTTCCGACCTCACCCTCTCAAAAGAGGCTCCGGCCTCACCCTCTCAAAAGAGGCTCCGGCCTCACCCTCTCAAAAAGAGGCTCCGGCCTCACCCTCTCAAAAAGAGGCTCCGGCCTCACCCTCTCAAAAATAGAGGTTTTCGGATCTACCTTTTGTGGGTCTTTCTTTTTACTCCTTCACCTCATCACTAATACTATCACAGGGTAGAGGGAGCCCTTCCTTGGGCTCGAAGCCGCCAAAGAAGTGAGTGAGAATGACTTCTCTCAAGTCTTGCCGCCTGTTCATGCGGCAACTAAGGTTTTTTCTCTTCTCACTTCAATTGCAGATCTTCACTCTAACAGATCTAGCCTCCGACGCCGCCATCGATGTTGCTCTGAGCACACTGCGATGGTCCCACTTTGCGGACAGCATCATCTCTCCATCAGTTGATCACATCAACAATAGCAATGCGTATAAGTCCGTCACGGCACTCCAGCACCACATCGCAACCATAATGGTCGTTGAAAAGCGGTTCCGTAATCGCATCATCAACGCCGCCATCCCACTGGCAGAGCAGGTGGGCCAAGCACACGAAGTCCGGAACGCCGTCGCCACCATCAAGCAAAAGGCGTGGGTAAACAACATATACGCCGGCTACGTCCTAGGCGACACCGACTACGTCATACCCAAAGTCAGCTTAAACTGAGACCGCCAACCCACCTTCCGACTAGGCTATCACGAGCCCGGCGGTTGGATTCTCATATACCCCCGGCTAGGCCATTGCGAGCCCGGCGGCCTCAGTCGATGATT
This sequence comes from Venturia nashicola, assembly GCA_004522665.1. Taxonomy (NCBI): domain Eukaryota; kingdom Fungi; phylum Ascomycota; class Dothideomycetes; order Venturiales; family Venturiaceae; genus Venturia; species Venturia nashicola. Next base: position 1,779,551 of record SNSD01000003.1, on the reverse strand, counting down.
TTCCTTCACGGAGACAAAGGCCGGCTAGGCCATTGTGAGCCCGGCGGCCTCGGTCGGGGTCAGTTATCGAGGCCGTCGATACGACGCTTTGACCCTACCACTCTTCACTATTATCCGGTATGGCCATGGCAGTCGAAAATGTACAACAGTCCCAGATCAATGGAATCGCCTACAATGGCATCCGTTATCCTCAGCAACCTCAGTTCACCAACCCATGCATGAGCAACAACGCTACCAGCGCGCCATCCATCCAGCAATATGCATCGAGTGTGCCAACGTCCGCTGAAATCGATGCGTCGATGCCCATCCCATCATCGAACAACGTAAACAATAGATGGATCCTCAGTCCAATATCCAGATTGGTAATCATACAATCCAGATCGTGCAATCGAGGAAGTCGTCACGTTCATTCGCGCTCTCCGAAGGTCGATCCATAAATACCTCGGTGACCAATCCCTAACTCTCAGCCTTTCCACAACCATCCAAGGTTGAACGCCTTCCGACCAGAATTCCCGCCGGATCGGGGTGATTTACTCCTACACATTGATGGGCACGATAAGCGATATCGAAGAATCAAAACCCAGCAATTCTTGTTTCAGTCGCGGCAAGCCATCTACGTTCATATATTGTAACAAGGTAGACCGACGCTCAACTCTGGGTCCATCATCACCACTGACAATATCCGCCAGATCACAGACCCTAAACGTCGCCAAAGACTCACGCAACAAGCTTGGAGAAACAGTTTGAGAAATCAGGATATGCTGCAGGCAAGAATTGTGGCAGAAAGTGGCATGATGATGCACGGAGTATAGGTGTACAACTGATTCGAGACATGGACCAAATAGTGGCGACTCCTGGCGGATTTGCGTAGTGGTTCTTCATGACTGTTCTTCATCGCGACTGTAATGCAACTGTTCAGCTCTATCACGATGTGCCATGACTCGGTGAGCGAAATTTTGATTCAATCGCATATTGTACTGTAATCATTGCGACTCTAGATTTGCTGGTGATGATCGAAGAGGCTCCTACCATATGGCTTGCTCCAACAAACAGCCTCTTTCAATCGACATGCTCAGCACTCAAGTCAAGTAGGCTGCAGAGTTGCGGATCCTATCGGGGTTCATCGTGTGAGTGAACACTGTTATAATTTCCTCGGACTCTGTCTTGGTGTTGTGTCGAAATGGGACCATCCTAACCTTTTTCCTCTTCCACCTCCCAACGATTTTTCCTATAGAACATCTCTTCACCAAATCTTTCTACACACTTCGGGCCAAATATTCCTTCCTAAACGACTCCGTCCCCGTATAAGACCATCAGCGTCGTTCGCCCTTGCATACTCTTATAAACCGAAATCAGCAATATACGCCATGAGCTTTCCACCGAACCAACAGCAGCCGTGGAACGGAATAGGGTCCTCACGACCAATGACAGAGCAGGGACAGATGGCGCCCATGAACCCATTTTCGCAGCAACAGTACACAATGCCGTTGGCTCCAATTGGGCAGCAGCAAATGATTCCGATCCCACCAAATGGCCAACAAATGGGGATAAACCAAGGAACCGGACAGCAAATGGTGCCCTTCCAACCAAATGGTCAGCAAATGGGTACATACCAGCCGAATGAACAGGGAATGGGCGGCTACCAGCCGTACGGACAACAAATGGTGCCCCTGCAACCAGCAATGCCGCCGCCACCGAGGCCGAGAGTTGTACAGCCACAACAGCTATCCAACGAAGAGATTCAAGTAGGTCTTTCCAACTGGGCTAGACCAGGGCATGTTGATTAAAAGTACGATATTTTGACATTATGTAGGCTCGTCGCCTCCTTTCTGCGTTCATGGCAGAACAAAGTACAGTCGTTATCCTGAGCTCTGTTCCTGCAGACGTGTTCCAGGAGGATATTCATGACTTCATGGCGACTGCAGGCGTCAGACCAGTCTCTCTCTGGACTCTGATGCCAAGGAACGGAATGAGATATGATATTGCCTTCGTGACCTTCGCCACACATCGACAGGTATTTTAAATCCCATGCCCCTGTCTAGCAGGAGCGTACTGACTCAAAGTAGGCAACGAGGAGCTTATCTCTCGATGGTCATTTCCTCCCAACGACAATGTCTAGAATCCGCGTTTCTCCATCATCCCCTCGAGTCCTGCAGCGAGGCAACGGGGTTACCACGCCGTTTCCCGTTCGACAAGATTGGTGGTGTCACGGGTGTAGGTTTCGAAATCCCGCGAGGAACAACAATTGTGAGAGATGCGCGCTTCCGAGAATCGTTGCTCAGCATCCGAATAATTTTGGAGGAAATCAACCACGTCAGGGCAGCGGAGGCGGCAATGCTCCTGGGCTCGGTGGAGGTTTTGTGGGAGACAATGCTTTTGGCGGAGGCTCAGGAGGAAAAAACGCGTTTGGCGGAGGCTCAGGAGGAAACAATACTTTTGGCAGAGGTGCAGGCAATGCTCCCAATATGAGTGGTGGGTATCCCGGAGCAGGAGGATCATACTGAGCCACTGTGCAGTCGAGAGCAGATGAGAGGAGCGAGACCAGTTTCATGGCATGTACATGAGGCTGGCGACTGGAGAATCTGTGACCATAGGTCCTTAAATCACTTCCCACACCGTTCGTAGAATGAATACACTGGCAAGGGAAAGGAAAGCAAATGACCTTCAAGCCCAAATGCAACTTCCCTGTGCTTGAGATTGCCGCCGAATAGACACGAGTGAGCTGATAAACAGCCCTGGATTGAGCTGACGGGCGAAGATGTGGCCTGCGAGTTCCATACCTTTTCAGGATCCAACAGTATGCCCAGATCGATTCCAGACCATCAATCAGATCCCGAATACCCGTCCATTCCTGTGAAAACTCTGATCTAGACCCCTCTTATCTGCTCACGGGATCTGGATCCTTCGCACGGGACAGGCACAGAACTTCGGCATAAAAAGGCTGCCGCCCTCTTGTTCTGCTTCTTCCTCCTTCACGAACCAAAAAACCATAAAAACAAAACAAAAAACTTTTGCATTTCCATCAGCGAAGCGATTCTGCTTCGGTAGAAGCTTTGTAGATGGACTCCGGCCCAACTTCAGCCAGTCAAGGTAGGTCCACACCCTCACTCCAGCCCATCAGAACGATGACATGATGGAAGACTTCACGTCGGGGAGGACTCTCGCTGACAGACCAAGATGAAGAATGGACGATGACAGCGATTCTGAGTACACGGAAAGCTTCGAGAAGACAAAGAGCAAACGCGTTCGTCGAGCCAGCTCGAAGGTGAAGTCCAGTCGCAAGAAGTCGAAGAAGCAATTCTCGGACTCTGAGTCGGACTCTGAGTACGAGATGGTCGATACTCCAAGCAAGAAGGCCACCAAACAAACCCGCCGGCCTGACTTCGTCAACAACAGTAGCCCTGCCACAGCTGCCGGCCTGACTTCGTCAACAATAGCAGCCCTTCTACAGCCGCCGGCCTGACTTCGTCAACAATAGCAGCCCTTCTACAGCCGCCGGCCTGACTTCGTCAACAATAGCAGCCCTGCCACAGCCGCCACTTAGCCAGGTATTCACACAGTAAGTCGACCTTCCTCCCGCGCTTCACTTCCCCACTTTTTCATGATGAGAAATATACGATGCATGAGAGCATTCTCAGGAAGCACGTCCAGGCGACCGAATTACCCGCGGGTTTTTTTCAACTGGTACCGACTGTCTGGGTCTGAGGTTCCTGCGTGCGGATAGAGAGTTGACGATGACTGACCCAAGCTAACTCTTTTCTGACCCTGTTCACAACCACTTCACATCTCTCAAGCATAGTCGAAAAGCATTTCTAACGCATAACAAGTTCAGGCGGTGGTCATCACCAACGATCGACGCTAGGCGCCTCTCTACATAACAACCAATTGGTAAGTTTGCATCATTCCTCATTCCCACACACTTCTTTGATGAAAAAAAAAAAAAAGTTGCAAGAGATTCTCCTGGTCGCACTTGAGGTGACCAAATTACCTGCGGGTGATTTCCCAGCCGGCTGTCTGGGTTTGAGGTCCTCGCATCCTCCTGCTGCAACATTGAGGACGCTGATTGCACGCACTAAGGTTAAACTTCTGATGTTGATCAACACCACATGACCCAGTCTCATCAAACGTAGACTCTCGCTGACATTCTACTATAGACTGAACAAAGGGCTTGGAGGAGAGGTAGATAGCAAGGCATGGGCCACCACTATCCCACTCGGAGAGGATTCATGGTTGCGTGACAAAAGGCTGTGAGATGGAGGGTGTTGACCGATGGATGTTTTGTTTTTAACCCATTTTTAACCTTTGATCCATTGTTGATTTTGAATTTTTGACTTTCAAACTTTTCAATCGAGTCTTTCAATTGAAATGCCACCTTCTGCTTCTTGTCTGTTGAAATGTTTTGATTGAAATTACGTCGTGAGCTGTCCATTCTTACAATCAATCACGCCGTCAAAATCTCCCGAGGCTGAGTTGTGTTTTTCCGGATACGAAATCGATGGCATCCGTCTTCCAACTTGGTTCGAACACCTTGCTGTCGGGGGAAAGCAATATTTGAGAGAGCTTCATTGTTTCATGAATAGCTCTCTCTCTCTGTTTGTGACTAGTGGTTGAATAGACATGAAGGAGTAGTGCACAATGCAGAATATATGTGCCGAAAGCGTTTCCTTCGAAGAATCAATGCCCTTCAATGGTGTTTCATTTCATGGATCGTATAATGCCATTGTCTAAGCAGTATGAGAGAGATCTAGACACTCCTTTAAATGCCAGGTCTATCACCAAGTCCACCATCTTGCTACACAGCACAGCCCAAGCTGCAGAATCCATCAATGCGTCATCTTTTCAATCCATCCTTCACATCATTACGCACTTCGGTTCCTTCTTGAACGATTTAGATACAACATCGTAATCAGCCTTGTCCCATTCAGTCTGCCGCTTTTCCAGTAACTTGCGCAGCAGCTTCTCGCTCTTGGGAATCTGGTTCATCAAGCCCACCTTTATGAAAGAATCGCGTAGGGGATCCTTGCGTGCTCGGATGGCCTCGAGCTCTTCTTTGCAGTTCCGGATTTCGTCTTGGACTTGGGCGATTTGACGATCATATGAAGAAGTTCGTGGAGTTGAGGCATCGACCGAGGTGTTGACGAGAGTACGAGGGTTGATGGTATCGTTGCATGAGTCGGAGGAGGCTGTAGCATTGTTTGCGACTGTAGAAGATTCGGAGCTTGATTGGGGTAGTTGGTTAGCTATCGTGTAATGAATTGAGGTCTTGATGTAGCCCAATTCCTCCGGAGTGTTTCGAAACAACAATCGAAAAATTTCAATCATGCTGAATGGCGGATGCACAAGGTTGCGCAAACCAGGGGATTGAAAGCTTCGTGGATTGTTGCTTCTGATGCTGGCGAATTTTGAAGGCGTAAGACGTACTGTTTGACTTGAGAGCAGTTCTCTTCGAATTCGTTGGACTCGACCATTGTGTTTGTTGATTGACTGGATTGGAGGACGTTTTTCTCGAGGCTCTTTTTATACCCAATAACCGAATGCGGACAACACAGCAACATAAGCAGTGCACAGACCAAGTCCATCTCCTTGATAAACCACGAAATCTCCCAACATGCTCCATCCACTATTCCTTGCCCTTTGCACATGCCGACCTAAACGTATCGTTTCAATGACCCTCCCACTTCTCAGCGGAACAGCGACAGAAAGAGGACTGTGCAGTCTATCCTTTCATGATAGAACTTGTACCTACTGTTCATTACGCTGAGAAAGATCAATACGAGTGAGCAGCTCGAAGCCGATGACCAGTTTCTTTCTTCTCATAGGTCTAGACTTAAAACAGGCTGACATTTCAACCTTTGCTATACAGCGCCTTCTATATGTGTGCCTTGAATGTAGTCTTCTGCCTTTGTGGTTGTGTGAGATTGAGTTTGCCCAAGAGATGCTGCCAAATATGTTTGAATCACTATAGGCCACTTTCCACACCAAGAAAATTGTAGGCCACAGTGTCATCTCCTCAACGACGACTGCATCATCAACAGACGATTAGAAACGCTGAGATAGTTTAAGGATGAGCACAGTCACTCAAAACCGTCAATAACTTGACTCCAGAAGGGCAGAAAATCAATTTTCGCCTGGCAAAAAGAAAATTCGAAACTTGGAGGCGCTGGAAATGAGTTGCAGTGATGACCAAGCGCGTCCTGTACAGATTTTTGCATGTACTTGAGTCTGGTGACCAGTGGAGAGGAGCAACACAAAGCGGCTGGGAAGACCTATATATCGGAGTCGCGAGATGAAGCAGGGCCCAAGGCGCGATATCATCGATCCTCGGGTTGAGGCGCGTCAAAGAAAGCTTGGTCGAGGAGTCTAACGTCGACGCTGAGATTTGACCTATCCGCAATGGCGAACAACAAGCAAACGCAAGCCGACAGAGACACCGTGTCCGATGTCCTGTCGAGCGCAACTGGACATAGAGGAACGAGAGGGAGCGGCGCCGAGATCCAATTGTTGCAGGCTGAGTAGTGTTCGGTGCTCATACTTTGCACAAGGCCGCTCCTGTACAACTCTTTGAGCATCTCAGGCCAATTGGTCATAGTTAACTACATGGCAATGTCCATGTTCAAATCCCGAAATCCTTACGTCGACAAGTCCGATAAACAAGACATAGACTGACACGCATTGCCTCAACCAAGTTAAGTCGATATTCGCTTCTAGTTCCTTGCACCGCAGAATGCTGATTCCACTGCTAGATCTAACTCACCACCCCACTCTACGGAGCACGCTTGGCTGGAGGCCCCCCTAGCAATGAAGGAATACTCGTCTTGGACAATAACTCAGAGGAGTCCTGGAACATGGGAGCCTGGAATTCTTTGTGGATACACTGCTTGAGATGACAGTCTTGCCGAGGGATATCGCTAAAAGATTTGGCGGGCTCGTTCTTAGGCAGGCAGCGATGGATCGTATATATTTTCAGGGTGAGCTTGACGTCCTTCAGGAGCGAGCAATTTTGGCATAATCATTTCGTCGCGTCGTGTTTGAGCCTTGTGATCAAGTTCTCTGGTTCCAAGCGATGTTCAAGCTAGTAGAGAAAGTTGCTGAGCACCAAATAGAGCCGCAACTCTGAGCCGAAGCTGCTCGAATACAGAATATAGAGAGAGTGACCCAGCTATCAAATTGTCAAACCGGGCATAAGATGTGAATCCCGTTGTTTCATTGCCAACAATTGTTCGACGTCCTTGATCGTAAGACTTAGGCACTCCTGGGATTGAGGGGAAGCTGCTGAGCAGTGCCCTGGGTGATGTTGGCCTGATTTGTTCTGCTGACTGATCGTAGTCTTGGCGGAGGAGGTGCTATAAAAAGGCAAAAATTCTACCCATCAAACCTCTTCTCCTTCATCAACAATCAACCACAAATTATTTGAAAAAAGTTTTGTTCATTTGTTTCATCAGCGAAGCGATAACATTGTCTGCCTGCTTGCCGGTAAGATTTCATGTCCCTCATCCATATCTTCGTCACAGCATAGGCTGACCTCATCGTCACAGGCAACAACAAGCTCGGCATACCATGAAGGCGTTGCAGAAGATGATGAACGTGCAGTAGGTTGACATTCATTCTGGCCTTCAGATACCACAGCTAACGTTGTTCAGCTCCTTACTGCCTGCTCCGCCTGGTCACACCATGAAGGCGTTGCAGAAGATGATGAGCGAGCAGTAAGTTGACAATCGATTTGACAGAAGTGGACCACAGCTAACATCGTTCAGCCTAAAGAAGTTACCTCTTCGACGCGAGTACTCTCCGGCTCTGGTCAATCGCGACCAACCGTCTGTTCGTCAATGTCAAGCCTAGAGTTCTATGGAACAGCCGCCATCGCCCACAACCTCTCTCTTCACACTCTTCCACATCAGCACTACTTGTGCCCACTCCTGCTTGCTTGCATCTTCACGCGCCGCTGCACGCCAACGAAAGCGGGCAAGCAGCCAGGACTGGAGACCAGCAAGTGGGCTTCGGCCAACCAGCAGTTACAGATGATGGCTGCAGCTGCACCAGGATCATCTTTGCCAGCCGGACAGGAGGCTATAACTCCGCAGACCCAGGAGCGACGGAATCGTTCATGAACAGCGCCCACAGGGCAGTCATAGTTGGTGAGGTCTTGCAGGACGACACTGGATCATTTACATTGGTTTCTGCAGTTCCATTTTCATTGACAGGTGCTGGGGTTTTGACCGAAGGTAGTTTTCCTGATGACAGTTCGAGGTGGTCTGATAGCTCGATGGTCCCAATTGACTCTTTTTAATTTTTGATACTGTGTTTGTGCCATTTGACTGTGAATTCAATTATGTGAGCGCGAAGAGGCGATTCTGCCCCGCGTTGTGGTTGTAGTCTCGCAATTTTGATGAGTTGTCGATGGAGTCCGGCACGAGTTGAAGAAGTGTCGCGTCCATGAATATCAAATAAGACTTTGTGTAGCCAATGCGTGACCACTCCGAATCGACATCCTGGCCCCAAGAAGAGCCGTTGGAGTATCTTTGATCATGTTCAAGGTCAGAGTGCCAGCATCTCAACAATATCTTCAGGTATATAGAATGCCTACGAGTGCATCCAACAGCAATTTTCTCCGGCCTTTTCCCAACAGTACTCAGCCAGTAGGTCATCCTCAAGCAGCAAGCCCACTCGGAACTTGAAGGTTTGAATTGCCAGTGTCTCGCCAACATCTGCGAAGCAAACATACGGCAGTCTCCGTTACCGTTATCCAGGCCCTTACAGCAGCTAGCAGCCGGTAAGTCGTTCTCGAGCCAAGTCCGCTCAATATGTGGTGTTTCCGAAGCAAAAGCGCAACATCACGCTTTCGAGCGCCAACACATTGATGCACATACACATTGATGCGCATACACATTGATGCGCATACATGACCCCAGTTACAGTATGAAGCTCAGGGATTTTAGAATGTTCATGCAGCGCGCAGCGCTGCTAATTGCTGACCATTGACTCGATCTTACTCCAAATCGCAAGACCGTACCAACTCCTCTCCTCCTTGAACCACTCGTAATTGGAACAACGATAGCCCTTTGCCCTGACCACAAGCTTTGGAAGGATTAAGGTGGTACAGACACGCTCGGAGCGCCTAGACGAGGTCAAAACCAAACAGTCGCAAGAAGAGCTCCGGCTCAATCAGAGGAGAAAAAGAAGCAAGCGGCCCTTCAACACCAGGCGCTGGAACGACCTCATACTCGACAGGACAGCTGTCGCCCCTTCATACCACGATCGACTGGCGCTATACGAGCAGAATGCCTTGGGCCATTGAGAAAAGAACAGCAGATGTACACGAGAATAGGGTTTCCGCAACTTCAGAGCGTGCGAATACCATTGCAATACCCGTCCACGGACTGCTCAAGGCCTGCCTCGAAATCAAATCTTCCAAAAGTCTAGGGAGTGCCCTCGTCTGCTTCCTTCACGACGAAGTTCAAACTCTCAGCTCCGGGATCGCAAAGCTCTTCAGAGAGTCTTTCAACAAGAGTTCTCAATACAAATCGACGGAGCGCCCCGTCACGGATATTGGCACAAGTACCGATACAGCTGCAGAAGTGGTGATACCGTATACAAGAGGCAAACAGTTGTCGGGAGAGAACGCGTTTCAACAATGGAGAGCCAAGTCGCTCCAGGATGGAGACAGGGAGCTTGACGTTGAGGACTTGGAACCTCTCCCGCCTTCAGCCGGACTGGGCACTCGCATTTATCTCAACATGCATAGTCTACTCTGAGTGAGAGAAGCCTCTGAGGGCGTGCGGCGCGGAGGAATGGGTCTTTGTAGACATCCTGCAAAGTCGCTTCCCATCTGGCGATGCGCTGGTAGTCTGGCAGGTCGACTTGGCGATTTCGAGAACTCGAGGCTTTGCATCACCTTTCCCGGCTCCAACCCTCCTTGAACAGTCTTACCGCTCCCGGTTGTCCGTCGGATGTAGGATAGCCTCTGCGGATACAGAACAATTCAAAGACGGTTCGGAACCAAGGCAGACCTACAACTCATCTGCCCTCCCACACGAAATTCGGCGTTCAGACCAGAAGAATCTGGGATCAAAGCCTGCGCTTGACACTAAAGAGTTCGCATATATTCTGCAGGTACTCAGGACCTCAACAGTGATGCGGACAGGTTCCTTATCGAGAAGGAAAGCCAACAATGCTCCTCATGACACATCAGACATGCTCTTCTTCTCTGACGATTCTTTTCGCAGGGGGTCTCAACGTAGACTTACTTCTCCGATGCACTCTGGTTTCTGAACTGTCTATCAGAGCCCCATCAAGTCTGCAGGTGCCCACGGCCTCAACAGGTCGCGTTTCAAATGTACGACGGTCATCCCCGGTGCTCAGGATCGCAAAACAATACTTGAAGATCTAGCATCTTCCCACACTGCCCCAGCTACCATGCTAGGAAAGTCAAGAGCTAAAAAGCTTATTCATAAAAAAGGAGTTTTACAAACTGCAGGTATTCGGCACCTGAGCAGTAATACGGGCCTCTTCTCTTCTGATGGGCAGTCAGACAACACCCTTCAAGCTTCACGTTGGCCATGCTCTTTATGGTTTCAATAACGATTGCCAGAGGCGTTCTTTTCAAGGCTTTCTTTCCAGAGAATGAGGGCTCTTGAACTTCTGAACCGAAAGCAGCTTCATGTCTGCAGGTACTCAGGACCTCAACAGACACTTAGCAACCTGGCTCAAGCAGCACACACTCGAACAAGCAGATAGTTCGGCATCTCGGTGATCTCCTCATTAACAAAATGGTCTCTCCAAGCTCTTGTCTTCAGGTTATCCTTTCTTTTGTATCATTCAATGTGAAACTCGTGCCTCGGTTGTCATCAAAGCTGGTTTTTGGAAGCTGCAGGAGCTTGGAATCTCTTTCGGCGTAAACTGCAGGTTAGTTGTCAGTTTGGATAAGTTCGAGATATCCATGCTCTTATTTGGCCAAACTCTTTGTCGGAATTCTTCGTCGAAAATTTGGTCAGTGCTTCGACGTATTTGGGCTGGAGCCAGGGTTTGGTACAGATCATGTGCTTCAACCATATACCCAATCCAATCATCGCTGGTCGAGCTACCCACGGAAACGTTTGAAAATGTCATGAATTGTTAGTGCGTGTAGAGAATCTGTTCTTTCTGGGGAGAGACACTCACGTTGCGATCAAGCTTCAATCTATAAAAAAGCCAATGATTCTGGGCTCTAATTCTCTTCTCTCACTCCGTCAGAAGTTCTTTGACTGGCGACCGAGAGCTCGTCGCTCCGTGGTCGTCTGTATCTGGTGTATGGTGCCTGGGCAAATTGTCTGGCAGCTGGCACGTCTGGGCAGTTGCGACTGGATGAAAGCAGTGCCTTGTCCTTTCCTCGTGCAGTATGTCCGTTACCACCGTTGCAGGTTGAGACTGCTTTGCGGCATGTAGAAAGTCTGGCGATGTCCGGCGGAGGGCTATGGCGGTGATGGGTGAAGCTGGCCAGGGCGGGTAGGGCAACTCGCTGGGGGCTCTCGGATGGAGTCTGTAGGTGGATGGAGTCTGGAGGTGGATGGAGTCTGGAGGTGGATGGAGTCTGGAGGTGGATGGAGTCTGGAGGTGGATGGAGTCTGGAGGTGGATGGAGTATGGAGGTTATGGAGTGCGTGAGGTTATGGAGTGCGTGAGGTTGGACAAGCGCCATGGGCTGGGATCGCCGAATGAGACGTGCAGTTACTGCAGGCCAAGTTTGACCTCATGCCACCCTCATCTTCATTACCATCCTTCAGCCATCCGAGGGTGCAGGCATATATCGAGACTGCAGAGGAATTTACGACACATCTCGCAAGGCAGATCCGAGGGAATCCATCTGCAATTTATTAAGACTTTTCCGGACCTGCGCAGCGCGACTTCTTGGGGGTGAGAATCTTGGGCATTTCTCACTTCCGCACCTTGAGCAACCCAGCGACAAAGACCCATTGGTATCCCCTTGATTGTGGGCAACGACCTGCCCTCCCTGCTCCCGCTGCTCATCAATGTACGCCGCTTCCAGTCAAGCTTCTATCCCGGGATGCCTCCCCCACCGGCCTCAGATGCCGTTACTTGAAGAGGCCACGAATATCTGAGAAAGCTCAGCGGATGAGTTGGGATGAAGACAATGAGAGCACTATCTTTGTTCAATCGGAGGCGCGAGATGACCCGAACAAAGCCTTCTGGGATTGTGCCACAAAACGTATCACGACTTGTCTCTGCCACTTGGCTTTGTTGATGAGGCTTGTAGATGCGAACTGGTCTGAAGTTGAATGCGAAGCTTCAAGAACTGAAAGACATGGACTCTTTGGATGCATCTGGCTCACTCGGATTTGATGGTGGGCAGGGCCTGACTTCCTTGCCCTTTCCGCTAAAATTCAGACCATCGGGGCTTGAAGATCGAGAATTGTTGTTTTTGTCCCTGAACTTCAACCTTTGAACTTCGGCTCCACGTTTTTGATCAATGTCTTGGGGCCTGTCATTAAGGACGACATTCTGCCAAAATGTTATGCCAAAGTCCTGATGCTGGGATGATTAGCTCCAATTGAATGGGCACCTCGATTTGGTCCTTCCATCAACTTTGGTCTTGAATCATCCAGCCACCCTTCGGACCTTGCATGATCTTCAAAAGGAAGTCATTCATGGTCAGAATCGATGTCACCGCTCAGATCAAGAATCGGAGGAACAATTTTTGAACCCTCGCCGCGTCACCTGCTCTCGCCATCTCGGATTTGTCCTTCACAGCAGAGCCCGGAAGGTTGGTGTTGTTGCAAAGATCAAATGAACAACGGTATGAACAAGCCATGAACTGGACCGGGCCCTCGTACCTTCAGACGGACTGAATAGAGCCCAGAGAAGACCTTGGACTGGTATAATAATATTCTGTGGGTGCATCGCTCTCCCCTCTCAAGTCCCTGAATGGCAAACTGCTTGCCAGTTTTGGCCGCGTGCGCCCTTGGAAGCAAAGACATAATACATGGAATCATATCACAGTAAAATAATTGAGAAGACAAAAAGAGTGACTAGACCGGGCCCTCGACTAGCCGTCTTGTTGAGGCGAATTGGGCAAAGCCCAGAGGAAACCCCTGCTATCGTTTCAAATTAACCAACCCCCAGATTCCCAATCCCAAATGGCAGAGTACTGGATAGCTGTAGAACGAGAACAAACTTGGCAAAAAGAATGAACTAGCCCGGGCCCTCGACCAATTCACCTTATGAGGCGAACTGGGTAGAACCCAGAGGAAACCTCCACAGCACCAGACTTGGATTGACTCCACATACCCACATCCAGCGTGCCCACAATCTCACGTTGGCAGAATGCCTGACCCCACCGCGCCCTATGCCACAAATTTGAGAATTTGGGTAGACATATCGATCCAGCTCCGCACACATACACAATGGCGACCATGGATTGATTTTGTTACTCGATTCGATGATTTCAATCTACAGAGCTAAAGGCAAAGTCATCTTTGAACCCGCGAAAATCCAAACGTGAACTGTGATAAATAAATGAGATCGCCCAGGCCTTCGACAAACTCACTCTCAGGCATAGCGGACAGGAATGGGAAAAAACCTTTCAATCGTCTTCATAATTGATACTCACTGTTAACAATCAGCAGAATCCGTTAAGTGAAGTATTTGAATGTGTTTGTGATCGCGTTGACTGCGGCAACAACGTCTTCAGACAACCTCCTTTGGAAACTTACAAGTAGCATTGAGGGTTAACAGCATTGATAATGATTTCGAGTTCAAGAGGATGTAACTGCGATTGGATAATTCTAGCCTCTCAAGTTAAAAGGACGATAATACCCCGAGGTTGTCTCTGGCCCGGTTCCCTCGATTCCGAATAGCCCAATTCTCAACCCATTGTTGACTCCTCTATCACGCGCCACAACACGTCCTCCCTCCATATCTATCACAAATACCTCCTTGATTTTCACACCAAGCAACAACAACAACCATCACCATCGCCATCACATCTCTCACCTGCTTCCTCGTTGGATCGCGCAGCTCATTGTCGACGGAACCGATCGAGATGACCTCCGCAAGCTCCTCAAAAAGGTAGATGAGAAGGACGGATGGATCCGATCAGGCAGAGATGAGGACACCATCGAAGTGTATAATAAATTCCTAATCGACTGGATTACCGTTCAGGAACCATCCTACGTTCCTCCCTCGAGTCAGGCGCACGCCGGACCTTCAGCTCTAAAGAAGCGCAAATCGACCTTCGGTACTAATACCACTGCGAAGAAGGTCAGAGGCGAAGACGCAGACGAACAAGAAGAAGGCGAGGAGGAAATCGAGCAGCAGGATAATATCGACCATGTCAAGCCTCAGCTTCAATTCGGATACAAGTTAGCCGGGATACTCGACGTAGCTGCGTGGGGAAAGCAAGACATAATTCTAGGATTCCTCACTGCGACTAAGGAGATCGACGACCTGGAGACAGCCCTTAACCGTTATTCGAACATCATAGAGATCATTAGCATGGTATAACACTTTCGCAACGCTACGTTCGTCAAGCTGTGCGAATTACCAGAGACAAGAGATATCCTCGGAGGATTTCAGTTCAGGACAATCGACAAGCAAGCCAGGATTGTCAACGGCAAGACGGCAGACGAGCAGAACGAGCATGTGGTCAAGGACGTTCTACCATACCTGCCCCCATACGACACCAAGGAATACCTGCGCATCATCCACATCAACGCATCTTCCTCATTAACCTCTCTCCACAACTCCTGCTTCACTTCCATCTCCCTCCGCTCGCTACTTCGCTCCCATCATCCTCTGCACCACCTCACAACCTCAAGATGACCTTCCTCCGCACCCTCTTCACCTCCTCCGCCAAGAAGGAGAAGAAGGAGACGGCAGCGCTAGCCGCCCTTCTCGCCGAGGAGAGAGAGGAGATCGCCCGCCTCGAGGAGTTCAACGCCGCCAGCAAATCCGCCCAAGAAGTGGAGGTTTGGATGTCCGAGCAGCGGGAGAAGCGCCTCCATGAGAAGGTTGAACACCTCCTCCTCGTCGCCGACAGGCGAGCAGAGCGTGCTCGATACTACCTGGGCAGAGCCCAACAGTATCGCCGCACTGCCGCCTACTCCGATGAGGACAAGGCGACGATGGATGAGATGGAGAGGCAGGAGGCAATGGACCTGGAGCTGGATTTAGGTTCTGTTGAGCGTAAGTCTTTCCATCACTCTATCATCAGCACACCATTCCCTCACCTGTTATATCATCCAATTATCTCATCTTTTGAACCTGGGTGCTATGGATGGTCTCCTCGTTTCTCACCTTGTTGAACATCATACTAACTGAAAGCCACAGTCAATGAGGATTGAAAAGGTCACGGCTGCCAAAAAGCCAAAGGGCAGGGCTCCCATAAAGCCCAGCATGGTCGAGGCTGCCACAAAGCTACCACCAGCAAAGTACCCTCCAACTACCATTTTATCAACCTTTCTGCGCTGTCTTCAACAATACCTCCTCCTCGCCCGCACCGTTTCTTTGGGGGTTGGGGCGGTATTAGTGGCTCGTGGTGCGGGGCGGTATTATATTGTGTGGGATTGGGACGGTATTACACTGTGCGCGTGTTGGGGCGGTATAATAGACCTGGCGACCGATATCAAAAAGTTTACTTTGCCAGCCGGCCGGGTTGGGGCGGTATTAGTATCTGTGTGTGGTTCTGGTGTATTGGTGTTTGGAAGTCGGGCTGGGGACATTTCCGAGCGATTCGGCATATTTGGACGATTTGATCGACTGAACGGCGCCGATATCAGGAATTTCCGGGTCTTACCATTGTGTTTGCCTGCTTTGTCGGTCATTCTGGCGTTTAGGATGGTGGTTACTTGGTGATGGTGAATGAGATACCCCTTTTTCTTTCCTGTGTTACTTTACCTTTTGTGATGGGTTGAATCGACAATTACGAGCCTGCTCTTCCCCAGTATATACGCTGAGATTTCCCAGACATGGTTAGTTCTCTAGCAGAGTGTTCTCTTTCCCTGAAGAGTGCCAAGGTTGGTGATCCCTTTCTAGTCCCACACGTAAATTTTCGATTCGCCGATTCCACGTTTGACCGCCGAACGAACAACCACTCCTCTTACTCTAAAACCCCAACCACTTCCTATATTACTCTCCTCTTCACCTCCATCACCACACTGTCTGGTCTTTCGACACGTCTCTGCGCATGTTATATGTTCATCACCGCCAGGACTTGCTCCGCAATCTCGCCCCTTGCCACTATCTTGTTTGCCCGCAAGCTTGAGAGAAGCGGACATCGACCGCGGTGAAAGTGAGGAGACCGCACGCCTTCTCGTGGTCAAGGCAGCACTCTGCTGTCAAGGTCACGCAGGCACCTTCTTATGGAGGAGCATTACAAGAAAGCGCGTATGGAAGAGAATCTCCGCAGCGTCGCTTTCGAATCCGCAGGAGTTCATCCTCGTTTGCAGAGTGAGCTGCATCGACGCAGTGATCGAAGCAGCTATTACGAAAACGGCAACGGCTATGGTCAACGCCCTATACCAAACAATCGTCAACAAGCTGAGCTCTTCACAAAAGGCTTCCGGCTATTCGAGCGTTCCTACCCACCCCTTGCCAAGCATCACCACATCCTACACTAATATACACGAAAAGTCTAAGATCAAGAAAGACTGGGGATTACAAGTGAAGATGGATCAAAAGACGAGTCGGCCAATTGTGGCTACCGGTATAAAAACCTAGTCTCTCATGCGACAAGATAGCAAATAAGAGTTTGTAGGGATCCTCCGAGTGGCTCTTACCGCTCTGAATACCTCCGTTCGATACGGAAATGCCTACAAGCGCGGCCAGGTTTTCCAGGCTTTCACATGGATTTACCCTGGCGATGCTACCGAGAGGAGATTGGAAGAATCCTCAGATTCGCACTCACTTGTAGGAACACCTCCGTTCGACACGGCATCGCCAGTGAATGTGGTACCTCGATACCTTGGCAATTGAAGAAAGAAATTCGATCACGCAATTGTCCTCGAGTACAAACATTGCGAATGGATGAACGATATTAGGATCCTCGGCGCATTCATGGAAGCCCTGGATCCCACCTGTTCGGACAACACATGGCTTCACTCATCCTCCGAAACTTCAAGGAGTAAGATGAGGAGACTGGAAAGACGGAGATAGGTGGTATGAACTATTGATGACGCCAATGGTGATTTGAGCCCTGGATCCAATCCGAATCGAAAGCAAATGCCACATAGCGTGAACGACAGCACTACAAATCCCCGATCTCGAACAGGGCGACAAAGATGGGTTCGGAATCGGCCAAGGCTTCTTTTTTGCGGTGACAAGAAAGAACTTATGGACCAGGGATGGCGACGGATCAAGAGTTTGAACAAGCAGATCAATCGCCGCAAGATTGAGACACCCGAGCTCTTCATGGTAAAGCCTCTTACGTTACCACTGAATCAGTGGAACTGCTTTTGCCTTCGTCATTCTTTGATCTTTCTGCTTGGAATTCAATCGACCACAAAAATTCTTCGGCGACGGCTGGATCAATTTAATGCTGGCGCGTCCACCCAACTCACCGAGAAAAGCCGGGCTTCAAGCGCATGACGATGATGAAGTCTTCGCCCTGATAGCATATACCGATGAAGTTGTCTGAGACCACGAGGAAGAGGAGAATTACACCCACAACAAGAGTCACTTGGCAGGACTTCCAATGTAAATGAAATTCAACTGACCTTGATGTAGCATCCAAATATCCAACGCTTCGCCAGCTAGTTTCCTCCATACCATCATTCATTATATATCCCTCCTCATGATCCTCATTCCATCATAGTTGCATTCCTCTACATCATCCAAGACGAATCCATAAAGCCAAAAGCAAAGGGGATATCGCGCCAAAAATGCTATCCAAAACTATCACCGAGATCGAATCATATCCTTTGTTCCTCCTACACTTTACCCAACTTCATGATGCTCTCGAACAGTTAAATCTTTCGTAAAACATCCTGACTAGCCCAAGCGAGGAGTCCAACACCAGCCACGGTAAAGAATGACACCGGGTCCGCCATCATCCAAGCTGTACCCATGGCAATGAGACCAGGTTCGATTGCAGATGTGCCTTCGATGGCCATTGATGGAGCCTTAATCGGGCCTTCTTTAGCGGAGAAGTCTTCTTCGGTCAAGTCTTCATCAAGTTCATTGACTTCCTCAGTCAAGTCCTCAACTACCGGTGCAGTTTGAAGATAGAATTCTGCTATTCCTTCTATAGACTTGAAATCTTGTTGATCCATATTCTGCTTCTCAGACTCTGCATGTCCATCATCGGAAGTCGGTGGAGACGACCCTGACGATTCATCCTCTGTGGACTCGGTATGGACAGTACGATCCGAGGGAATTCGCTTATGACCAAAGTTCTTGATCGTGTTTCCGTAAGGAGGCTGCTCGAAGAGCAGGCTCAATTCTGATTCCACCTGGCATAACTCTTCTTCTCGTATAGCTTTGGCTTCGGGGTCAAAGGCAGGCTGTGGTTCTTGAGCACCAATCTTTTCAAAACATCCCTTGGGGCCGAAGATGAAGAGACCGCGAGAATATACATCTGGGATTCCCTCTTTCGTGACTTCTGAGGGAAACTTTCCTTCGACGAGCGACTGTTCCTCATCTAAAACCAAGCCAGGAGATGGGTCATTATTTTCGCTTGTTCCGGCCTCAGTGTCGCCAGATTCGTCATCGGCATCTTGTGACTCGAACCTGAGGGTAGCCAAAGGTTGCGCCTCCTCATCAGGAACCTCCTGGAAGGGCGAGCTGTCTCGTGCCGCCTTCGCCAATTCCTCGGTGATGCCTCCTTGAACATCTGCCAGCCATTTCTCCTCGTCGATAAACATTGAATCTTTGACGAGCAATTCTTGCAAAGAGTGATCCTTTTCGATGTAAGGCTCATGATCGCCTTCTTCGTCAGCCTCTTCGTCAACGCCAATCTCAGATTCAACAGCAAGATCGTCCAATGTGGACGCTATGAAGTCACCGAAGTGGTACTTATTCGGCGCTGTAGCACCGTCGGAGTAGCCAAACTCACGAACAGGCATCCTTTCAATTCCGGCTGCTTCCGTCTTAGGAGTCTCTTCGGCTTTGGGGCGGTCTTCAGGAGTGACGCCGATGGTGCCGAATTGAACTTTTGGAAAGCGGCGGCGATCCTCTTCGGACTTCCACCACTGCAAGTTGTCGTCGCTCCAATTTTCCTCGACCATCAGCCCATCCCGAACGGTCCAAATGTCTCTCATCTTCGAGAAATTGCGTATCCTCGAGCTTTCTCGATAGAGGTCTTCGTCCAGGGGCTCGTTCTTATCGCGGCCTCGAGTCCCTCTCGGGTAGCTCAGCCGGAATGAAAAATTGGGTTCTACATGCTTGGCCATGGAGGCTGGCACCCATGGCACCTTCGAGCCGACCAAGGGCTCGCCATGTACGTTGTTAGGCCAGATGTTGAATGCCTCGTACAAATCGAAGCATTCTCGGAAATGTCCAGCACCATTGAGGAGCAGAACGAAGCGTCGCATGCTGTCATGTTTGACATCTCCCATGATCACCCCGCCGTTTTCTGGACGAGTACCAATCCACTTGATAGTGGAGTATGAGTCATCGTCTACATCGCGGACGAACTGGAGTAATTCGGTAGCCGGGCCTTGAGAAGACCCAATAATATAGTTGGCCTCGGCGGGCGTAGTTGCAGTTTCTTGGCGGACCAGGCCGGCATCTCGAGCCTTCAAGTGCGCATGGTACCAATCATATTGCATGAGTTCGGTGATTCGGGCCTCCTCTGAAACGACCTCAGATTCAGGCTCGTCGTAATACCTGACTTCCACCTCAGGTTCAGGCTCGTCGTAATATCCCTCTTCCTCCTCACCTTCCTCTTCGACATAATCCGTCATTTCGGTGTCTCTATCGGCGTCGATAGCGACTTGAGGAGCCTGGGCTAGATTTACTTCGTCAAGTCGCTCTTGTTCCAGCCGAAGAATCTCTTCATCATCGTCTTCGAAGAAGTCGTCGGCGAATGGGTCCCAGGACGGAGTCGTCATAGAAGGCAATTCCAGGGTCTGCAGTTGCTCGGAGTATTCCTCATGCTGAGCCACTGCTGGCTGTTCCAGAGGCATATCGATATCGTATCCCACCATCTTTGGGTCTGCTGCCAGAGGCTCTGGTTCAACGTCGACTGGAACGGAGTTTCGTGGACCAACATATGCAGCCAAGGTCTCAAAATCGCCGAATTCAACATATTTGTTGGTTTCAATACATTTCCGCCGGTGATTTACGACCGTACCTCGAGCAAACGGGAGTCCATCCATATTGGCAAGTGGTGAAGGATCCGCCGACGCAAAATGATCCGGCAAAACCACATTCTCGCCATCTGCAGCATTGGCATTCATGAGATAGTTGCCAACACCGTTCGAATCCTTTCTCAGCATGACTTCCGGGTTGAGAAAGTGTAATCGACCTCCCTCGGTGCTCGCCAGCAAGTCAAGACGCAGTCGGTCCAGATTTATTGCGCCCTGGGCTCGCTGTACGGAGGTTGGCAATGGGTTCTTCTCGTGCAGGTGGGTCCAATTCTCCAAGGACATGGCACGATCATCATCACTGCATGAGGGTTAGTGGGTACAGCTTGATGCAAAACAACATGGCTTACATCATTCGGCCTTCTCGGACAAAATCATTTGGATCGAGCACCAAAACGCTGATGGTATGGCCATTTGTAAAAGTCCAGATCGTCTCATTGTCACTGCAAAAAACTTAGTCGGAAATCGTATAAGACACGGAGTAGTGATACTCACTAGTATTCTCTCATGAAAATCGGGGAAGGCTTGACAGCCTTGTGTGGCAGTCTACCAGCCTTGTTGGTCCTCCAAGGCTTTGGGCCCCCTTTCATTGGTACCTTCGACTTCACGCGTCGAGAGACATTGATAAAACAGGCAGACTTCTGGATTTTGGAAGACATGATGTAGGTAACGAAGACTTGATTCTATTTCGTGGGCGGTGGTAAAACGGATCGGTTTGAATAAATTTTCCAAGGCGCGTGTCTGTTGGAAGAGTTGTGGAAAGAAAGCTTGAGATTGAATCCGTCTGTTTTGAGTCTGAAATAGGGGCTCGGGCGTTCAATGTGTCAACACTTGGAGGTATGTGTTATTGTGGGAGTAGAGATTTCGTCGTAGTGGTCGAGGTAGTGTCAATGTAATTGGTGGTTGCGGTTCTTGCGTGAGAGCTGTTTGAGGAGAGTTGACTTGATGATGTACGAGGTTCAAATAGTAGGTCCAGAAAAAGACAAAAGTCAGCCGATAGGGTCCTAGCTTGGGGTGTTTATGTTGCTCCATAGGGGACTGGGAGTGGTGGCGGGTATCGTGATAGGGGTTTTGTGTTGTCTCAATCGTAGAGTTCCAAGAGACTCCTTCCATCAACGCCAGGACAGGCAACGGACTTAGATGACACTAACGGCTGGTTCAACTTGCGGGATTTCAAGAGATAGACGGCGGACCTAGCGACTTGGATTGGTGATTCAGGGGAGCGGGAAGTATGCTGGTCGTTCAAGTTGATCCTGGGATATAGTGAGAGTCGAAAATAGTCGTTCTCGACCTCGGAAAGGGGAAATTTATCTAGAGGGCCTATATACCACGTAAACTCCAAGCTTGGTGCTATTTACAGTATTCTAACAATGGTCGTGTGCAGAAGGACCAGCAATGGAAGTGCTGTGGGCATCACCGACAAAGGACGTCGATAAAGACGGTCACCAGCAAAGACAGACATAGAGGGATGCCTGAGAGGTTCATGGTCGAATCCTGTGAAGCAATGCCGCTCACGTTGGGTCACGAATGTATTTTGAATGGAGCAAGAAGCCGATTTCAAGCCTGAACCATCGATAAGCCTTGGTAACCTTGGGGAACAATGCGGTGATTGGTATTTTCTTCTCCATGCTCTTCTTTGTGTAGGTGGTATGAAAATCAAAGAAGCAGAAGGAAACTCAAGCTTCGCAGTTTGCAACTCAACTACGCGGATCATTTCATGCTTTCGATGGTGCAGTCGTTGCTTCCAGATCCCAAGACGTCTCCCTCAAGGTTTCTTTGGCCGATAGAAGATGTCCGAACTGTATAGGAGTGGAAATTCCAGTAATCGATACTGATGCCCCCTGAAGTGGACGGCATCCTTTGTCTCCGTCTCTAGCCATACTTGTCGTGCGTATCATCGAAAAGAAGCCAGAAGTCTATTGCGAAGGGGAGAGAAGACTGATCTCGATGGTCTGGGATCGAAAAGGTCGTGGATTCCAGAGCTTTTCGTTGGAGTTTGTTGTTGATGTTGAGATGGTCACAATGCCGATCTCGGCTCATAGACCTCTCCGCTTGCACATCTTAATTACCCAGACTCCGAACTTCTCAACTCTCGCACCCTCCGGTTTGTGAACGACCAGGTCACGGCTTCTCTCTTCCAACTACCAAGCACGGGACTTTTGGGGTCACTCCACGAGTCCGCTAATGAACGCTGTGACTTTCAAGGGGATTTGCTGTTCTTCACGCCACTAATGTGGTGAGGATTATATCCTGACGAATCTCCCCGCCGTTCTTCAACACGAGATCGGAAAGACATGGCAGCTTTTCATGGTTAACGGCCTGCGTCGGTGATTTTCTTACCTATGATTGCCAAACTCTTCTGATTCCAACCTTTTTCTACGGGCAGAGTCAGAGTCGCAACTCATCAATGGCTGTGATGGTTCATAAGCTGAACCTCGGGGTTGAAGAGTGAATGAAAGACACCGATTTACGTTTCTCTACGGGCTCGTAAAACAGTTCAATGAGTTTAAATAGTTGGGGAAGATTGGCGATCTTGATATTGACAATCTCCATTCTCGGGGGTCTAGAACCGGAAAATCCTACAACAGCTCGGGTTAATTGCATATTGTATCTGTATATTATATATTGTGGAGAAATGCGGACTTCTCATGGAGTATTATCCGTCCTGGTCCTGCTCTTGGTGTTTTTAGATTAGATTTTGAGAGACATATATGAACAATGTTCGACAAAGGAGCAAATCGATGACGGCAAATATTATGGATTCTTGGGCACAAGGTAACTTTATTTGTTTACATGCGCTGTGTCAAAAAAACACCTTGACTAAACAACCCAGTGTATGGATTTCGGTCGGCTGTCTCCTAGGTCGATATGGGGTAAGTCAAGGAGTGACGAAAGAGAATAAAGATCAAAGTCGGAGTATATGTTAGCACTGCAATTTATTTTTCACGATATAGTCAACGACAATGATATTCTCAGTCTGCTGAAGAGTATTATTATCATCATCACCACCACCACCACCGCATCTACCACACGATAAACACGAAATTGGTCAACAAAATCACTCTCTTCCCACTCGAGGACCCAGATCTGGATACCAATTCTCGTTCAATATTGAGCAGACGAAATTCATGCACTCACCACGAACGAATTCCCGAAACAGTTTGTCGCTGCGTTGTTGGGTTGCAAGATCGGTGAGGAGGTTGCTTTTATACCCAAAACATCGATACCAAACATTGAGTCGTTCTTCGTTCCTGCGGGGAGCCATTCACTTTCTGTCTCGGCTTTTCTCGGTCAATGAGTACCTTGGTTGCGTGAGTCGATATACGACTTTGAAAGGTAATCGTACGAGCATACGCATTGTAGCGGATAAAAGTGGCTCGCTAAATATCCATGCATTGGTTGATGACATTAGCATATATCAAAATCTCATAGACAGCAAGCATTCTTCCTTACATAATGACCTGAAACCCCAGCAAAGGACGGGTCGGGTTCTCACGAGGAGTCTTATTTAGACTGTCAAAAAGAATGAAGCAGATGTGGAATCCACTGCAGTCGTTATTTGGCTCACGATGAGCTCCGAGTAGAGTGATGTATAAAAGAGCTCGATGATGGGCATTATCTGCATTATTTCGCAGTGGAAATTTACAACATTCACTTTGGTCTTCTTTCTTGATATTGCCATACTTCATGAGTTGGACAGACTCGTATCGAAGATTCCTATCGCGTGCAAGATTCCCTTGCAGAGTTTGATCGACGCAAAGGAGATGAATTTTCTTGGACTGTCTCGGGCTTTCGAAAACGTACGGAATACGTCCAACTCTTGATGTACTTGTCGGAGCTTATTCTCGAGGAACGTCAAGGCCTTTTGCAAGACTTTTCGTAGGCATCATATCATCTGCCCACAAAGCTTGACCAGCGTGATCTTGGAGGCCTAGCATTAAAAACCATGAGTAGCGATGATTATCACTGCGCGCGAATCAGTTATTAAAAGCGGCCGTGAAGTCGTGAAGATTTTTCTAACCACCATCTTCGAAACTAGAGGAGCGCGGCGATTAGAATTTTCAGTCTTTAACAACAGTGGCAATAATCGACTGATATTAAATGAGAACGGTCGAGGGAGCAGGACCGCCCATCGATTTATGGTTGAGACGTCGTCTTTCGTGGATCCTGCAACGTACGTGAGAGAGATACCGTATTATATGTCCCCACCTTGACTGATATCGTTTGTCATACGTCAGCGACGAACTTCATGGTAATCGTGTGGTTCAAGAAGCGAATTAATACAGTTCATATCCCCACAAGTTTGTATCTCATTCACTGTATCAAGCAGTTCGTCCGCAGGTCGCTACCACGGCAGAATATCTTTAGCATTCGTGATTCTGACTTAGACCACTGAAGATCAAGTCTAGCTCCAAACGGGACACCATCATGTCAGGTTTTGCGCTCATTGGCCACTTGTTTCAATCCATAGTTTGACACCTTCTAGAGCCACCTGTTCCCTTCTTTCTATGCGGGGCTCAAAAGATTGGGGACGGATTCATTTCAAATAGACATCCTGTCATCCGCTATTCATAGATCTAAG
The DNA here is from genome assembly GCA_004522665.1 of Venturia nashicola. Lineage (NCBI taxonomy): Eukaryota > Fungi > Ascomycota > Dothideomycetes > Venturiales > Venturiaceae > Venturia > Venturia nashicola. The sequence continues at coordinate 1,754,676 of SNSD01000003.1, read as the reverse complement.
TATCGTTCTCTTGGTGTTTGGGGAAGATGGCGCCGAAAGTCTACAATTGTGTTTCGAAACTGAAACATCGAACACAACACCCTCTGTTGGCCAAAAAGACGGAGCGATCCGCATATAAATCGCAGTGGGAGAGATGGATCGCAGTTGTCTCGTTAAATGCGAGGAGAACTACAGGCCCGTGCGAAGGTAAGAAAGTGGCTGCTAGTGATTACGGGCGATCTCGATGTTCTGGAAGGTATCCGTGCGGCTATATTCATCAGGACCAGGTTGGATTGTTTGCAAACAATGTTTCGTTTCATCCTTCGCATGCTCCCGTTGAAGTTTCTGTCGTGAACGTTAACATATCGAGCATTTTGCTGAGACTTTCGATATCTTTACCTTCCTATCTCGACGAGGTCAGCGTTTTTCAGTGTCTCCCTTGGTGGGGTTCTAATTCTGTGACCAACATACATTGATGCCAACTGCGGCTGTCTTGCTTAGTTTTGTAATCTATGCGAAGCTTGGCTACGCGCGCAGCCTCGCAGTCATGAACTTTGCTATCCCAATATCTTCATGCTTCTCCACGACTCGACATGGGAATTCATTTATTCCATCAGGCTTGAATGAACTTTTTCGCTGATTGGTCCTCAGAGCCCTTCTACCAGCTATTGTGTCCGCTCGACCAACAATGCTACCATTAATCACGCCCTTAGTCGACGAACTACGTGCGCAATCGAATTATCTTGCCTGCCTAGATAGGCACGAGATATCGATCTCATGTCGAGATCATGATATGATACCACTAGCGTGACAGACTAATCCGCGGCCTTTACAATCCAAAGTACATACCGACTCTACTTAAATCCTCAAGACGTATGCGCGCGGTGGGTATATGGAAAGTAGAGGTGCGCCCTTCATATTCCTACTTGCACCTCTGTCAATTATTCAAGCACCATTTTCCTCACCCTCTCATCACACTCATTCAAGCAAAGGCCAACCTAACAACAACCATGCTCTTCCAGAATATTGCTGTTGTGTTGTCGCTCGCAGCGGTCTCGACGGCACGCGTGTCAAGGCCACAGATACGAGAAGCAGGTGCAATCTGCTTCGATGCCGGCGATTGCATTCTGGTACGCTGCAGTTCCCACCTCTTCATAAAATAGCATACTGACAATTACTCAATAGACAATGGCCACCTCCATGAGTTGGGCCAGCTGCGATCATTCCGGGAAGAATAAATATCTCCTGGGGCTCCTCGGGTAAGCGCACGATTTTTTGCACTTTTTTTCTGCCTGCTAGACATAAATGTGTCTCGGCTTTTGCGTATAAGAGCTACGTTGACAGTGTTTTTTTCTAGCTCTTGTGTTACCAAAGACAAAGGCGGTGCCGCCCCCGCTGCCTCCTCCGCCGCCCCCGCCGCTGCCCCCGCCGCCGACGCCACTGCTAAGAAGCCAGCCTAAATTCGGTCCTGAGCTTATAAATTGTGCTGCCTCGAACGCAGCAAAGCCGGCAGCCGACACCGTTCCGGCTGTCCTAGAAGATGGGGAGTATCAGTCACCAGCTTGATGGGCTCGGTCTCTTCTCTCCCCGGAAACTCCGCTGCTGGTTACACAAGGAGAGGGGAAGGTTGGATCACATTCTTGTACATATACCATGCACTTCCCATTCTTTTGGCTGTAAAGCTGGAGATGCGCCGAACATTTTCTAGACCAACAATCAGTAGAGGCTTGATTGCCCCAAAAAATAGACACCTACCTTATGCTTCATAGCATCACAATTCCTTCTTTTCTTTCCCTCCATCTCCAGTTTCTTCCCTCCTTCCAATGATCACGCCTCCCATGACCAAAAATGCCGCCCCCAAAAACCACAACGCCGGCAATTTCTCCCCAAAGATCAACGCGCCCAAAACCGCAGTCATTAAAAAATTCGACGTCGTATTCACAATATTGACATGGACAGCAGACGGACTACTCGCCAAAGCTTTGGTGTAAAATGTCCACATCGTTGCGCTAAGACCAAACGATGATAGGCCGATGGCGATGCGGAGAATTACCTCGACAAGGGAGGCATTAATTGGAAGAGTGTTGGATAGTGTGGCAGACCAGGAAGATGTGAGATCGTTTGTTGTCCTGGTGGAGATTGTTTGTTAGTGAAGTGCTGAAGAAGTTAGGGGTTACGAGGACGTACAGCTTTGCGAAAACGCCGTTTAATGCTGCGAAAATCCCGCCCGTTATTGCTATGGTTTGCCATGCCGATTGATTTGGAGCCGGAGATGTCATGTTGATGATGAATGATATGCTATTGATGGAAGATGAGATGGAGGATGAGGCCGTAGAGGTGATGGGTACGATACTGTATCGATTGGCCACTTTCGGTAAGCACGGTTTCGGATCTGCTCTATCCGGTAATAAAAGAAAGACGTGGTGCTCACGGCTTAAAGTCACCGGCTAAAATTCGAGGAAACCTTATGATTATTGATCTCAGTCCGGGTAAAAGGGTCCTACTAGAAGTGCTTTTTAAGTAGAGCTCTATCTACACAATTAATCCTCATCATCTACAACCCAACCAGAGGTCCCATAATCAACGCATCACAGCTCTCCCCTTTCTTAACAGACCCAGTCTTCACCGGCAGAGCCAACAACCCGTTCGCCCCCTTGAAACTCCCAATCCGAGAACTCCTCTGTCCACCCGTCGTCATAGCACTCAAAACACCATCTTTCCCAACGCCAACAATACATCTCGCAAACTCCGCTCTAGCACCATCACATCTTACATCCTCTCCCAGCACAACCTTCACCCTGGTCAATCCCTTCGGCTCAGAACCAGCCCATTGATGTAAACTTGGTAATACAAAAAGCATAAATGTTACGACTGCTGACGCGGGATTTCCAGGAAGTGAGAAAATGAGACGATCTTCACGTTCACCACTTGTTGAGGATTTGATGGGGACAGTGGCGAAGGTGGTTGGTTTGCCCGGCTTCATGGAAACTCGGCCGAAGTGGATTCTTCCGCCGAGGGAACGTTCAATTGTTGGTTTTAGGAGATCGAGTTCGCCCATGCTTACGCCGCCGGTGGTTATTAGGATGTCTACTTTTCGGAGGGCAGTGCGGAGGGTGGATTCTAGAGCGCCTGGTCTGTGATTATATGTTAGCTCTCCTTCTTTTCGTGATTCTGAAAAAAACGTACTTGTCTGATACGATTCCAAGATCTACCGCTTCAAAGCCACTTCCTCTTACTGCCGTGATGAGAGTTGGCCGATTTGTGTCACGAACTTCTCCCAGTTTCAAGTCTCCTTTTCGATCATGTGGTACGATCTCATCTCCTGTGCTTAAAATCCCGATCACAGGCTTTTTGTACACACTGACCTCTTTGGAACCCACAGAAGCCAAGAGGCCAAATTCGCCACCAACCGCACTGATACCCTCTCCCTTTCTCAAAATTACAGTGCCTGTTTCCACATCGCTACCGACCTCCCTCACGTTTTCTCCAGCCTTAATTTCAGAGGTCAGGATCTCGATTTCCTTCTCTTCCTTCCCGTCTTCGGTCATTGATTGCAGAATAGTATCCTCGACCATGATCACAGCATCAGCGCCAGGAGGTAGCGGCGCACCAGTCGTGATCCTGGCAATCTTCCCCTCTTCCAAGGGCTGCAGATCAATGGCCTGCGCGTTCGATATCATCGCAACAGGATATATCCCCTTCTTAAAAATACCACTCTTTGGTATCTTAATGGCATACCCATCGACAATGCTTGCTCTGAACGCAGGTACAGCCTCAGTGGCTTTGACATCCTCGGCAAGCACGTAACCTATTAATGACTCGTTGACAGGTACTTTGGTAGATTGAGGTTGCGGTGTATTTTCGAAAATACGTGATAGGGCCTCATCAACTGAAAGCATGGGATAAGGTGATTTACGATATCTTCTCGTCGGTCCCGCAGCTAGGTCGTTGGATTGCTGTAGACGTTCGTCCAGTTTTGTATGTGCTATTGGCATTTGGTGGCCGCCACCGTGGGAGTGATCGTGGCTATGGCCATGAGAGTGATCGTGGGAATGTGCGTGTGAACTTGATTCAGACGCTGTACGTATCAAATTAGCAACAGAACCGTATGATATCTTGTGTGGACCGTTCCGAGTTCAAGAACTCCCTTACTCGGAGAAAGTTGAAGACATTCACGTACCAATATTTCCCTTACTCTTGAAACTTGCCACTCCAGCATCTTGCTCCAATTTCTTGACACCGCCAACATGAATACTTCTCGAATCAGCACCAGCAGCTTGAACACAAGCGTGATGCAATAACTTGACCACAGCTTCAAGATTTTCTTTCGCACCCTTAGGTGATCCGGGAAGTGTAATGATGAGCGTTTTGTTGCGAACTCCGGCCACAGGCCGAGACATCATTGCGACTTTCGTATAATCAGCTCACTGTCTCGGATATTGGATTGTCAAGGTGCTCACAAGGCGTAATTTCAAGAGAAGCAGCAAGCATGGCATGTCTACCTGATGATCAACATACAAACATGCGCGTTGAAGGTCAGGGGACATACACCAAACCCGGCGCTTTGCGATGAAGCAGAGGTTCAATGGCCTAGACTTCATCAGCGTGCACTCCATTAGCCCATCAATTTCTAGCTCATCAAAGTAATTCCCAGCCAAACAAGTCTACCGCTCCTACTCATACATCATTACTCACCTCAGGCGTCAAATCCCTTCTCGCAAACCCCGTGCCCCCACTCGTAACAACACAGTTCACCTCGTCCTCTGCATCTTTATCACACCACGCCATAACAGTCCTCTGAATCTCAAGAACATCATCCGGAACAATGCTCGTCTCAGCAATGCTCCAACTCGTCGCCGAATAGGAAGTAAACACTTCTTGTAATGTCGGCCCGGCTTTATCGGTACTGTTGTCAGCGAAGGCTGTATCACTGACGATGAGGATTGCTGCGCGGAGAGTCTGGGCGGATGGCGGGGGCATTGTGGATGCGATGGTGCGATGATTGGGGATTGTGTTTAAGATCCCGAAGTTGAAATGGGCACCATGGGAAGAGGGAGAGGGTTCACAACAGAGTTTAAAAGTGGGGCCGATTTCAGTCTGAGATCAATATTGATGCTTTTCTGCATTTCTGTGTTGTCATATTTCCAGCATTCTCTTGATATGCCATTTGAACATTCTCATATCGAAATCTACCATGCAAATACGTTTGGGCTATCTTCAAGCATTTCCATCTCATGAACCTGTCTCGTATCTCATTTTTGAGCAATTCGTCAACTGGTAGCCAGGAGTCCTCCATGCAATGCTCAACAAATTCATTTCAAGATCAACCTCTACACCACCCGGAAACGTGAAACCACCCGAAGCATTTGACAAATGCAAACCAGGTTGAATAAGTGGCCGTTTCCGGGGCCGGGAGGGAGTATGCCTCATGCTCTGCCGCCATGTTTCTCTCCAACAGTCGGTTTTATGCTTCGCCTGGTTTCTTCGCATTCATGGCCACAATCTTGATGCGATCGGAGTTGAGATTGATGGCATTATCGAGCTTGAAAGTGATATCTTTGATTATAAAGGTCCAGACTTCGTCGCAGAAGCGGTAGGTATCGAGATGACCCTGCAGGAGTGTGTTAGGAACGAGCCAGGCACCAGTTTTTCGAAGAATGCGTCGTACCTTGAAGCTGAGGCGCGCCTTGACCTTCTCTGCTAGAACCTCTGACACTATGCGGTCAAAGTGCTGGAGCATCTTGATAGCGACTTGCGGCGACATCTTTCCCTCGGTCACGAAGTTGTCAAGAGCGTCTGTGAAGGCGTTACCGAGACTGGCGCAACGAAGTTAGTTTAAAAGCGACAGAATACCTATGGCGCACGTCGCGGAAGAGGCGCATACCTGCTTCGGCGGTACAGCTCATAGTACTCTGTCTTGTTGGTAGCCATGCTGAGCGGTATTGCTGGTGTGTATTGTGCTTTTGTTCTCGTGGACTCTGTGAGGTGTAAGGTGGAAGTGGACGCCAGAGAGGAGGCGTTCAATGGGAGGCTCTCTTAGCGTCGGGGGCCGGTTTGAGTTTACCCGGCCGCAGCAGAGCAAAGCATCATCAACCACAAAGGTGGCAGACCATAAGCTCCCCATTCAACGCTACCTACTCGATAACATCCGGAAACGTCCTGATTTGAAGCCAGGATGGGAGGTCTTACATATGGAATTGGAGGCGCGTCGTCGGCCTTGACCGTGATAGGTCTTTGTACGTATGCTCTAGGGAGCTTGCTAGGCAGTAGCTAATCGAACTCAGATATGCTTTTCAATGGCGAGGGAGAGCAATTCAATGTTTGACACCTTCGGACGCGTTCCTATCGTTTTGCCATCTAACATGGACATCTACAGGTCGGAGCCTTCCTCGAAAGTGTGTCGCCGTACATGTGGGCAGATATGGGCATCGCGCTTTGCATAGGCTTGTCAGTGGTGGGAGCAGCATGGTACGAGCATAATTCCATGGCTGGGTGGTTGCAGTATACTGGACAACATTTCTGATGTATGAACAGGGGAATTTTCATCACAGGAACCTCCATTCTCGGTGGTGGCGTTAAGGCACCTCGAATTCGAACGAAGAACTTGATCTCCATTATTTTCTGCGAGGTCGTCGCTATTTATGGAGTCATCATGTCTATCGTTTTTACCTCCAAGATCTCGCCGGTCTCCAACGACGCCGTACACTCCGCCAGCAATTACTACACTGGATTTGCCGTCTTCTGGTCAGGGTTAACCGTGGGCATGTGCAATCTGATTTGTGGTGTCAGTGTCGGTATCAATGGAAGTAGTGCAGCACTGGCCGATGCTGCCGATCCAGCCTTGTGAGCCTGGCCGCCGTTACTGCTATTACTGGCAAGCTAATAGTTTGCAGATTCGTCAAGATCCTGGTCATCGAGATTTTCAGCTCCGTCCTCGGTCTTTTTGGACTTATCATCGGTCTGCTATTGTCAGGAAAGGCCAACGATTTCGCATAAAGGGGACCAGGAAAGAGAGCGAAGAATTGGGGCCCATGGGCATCGGGGTCGGTTGGGAGACCCGGTCAATTTTTAGAAACTGGAGAAGAAGGCTCTCCTATTGCATCGTTGACTACGATCAACAACAAGTAAGGCGTTACGGGGTTCACATGGTCGTTTCTTGGAAACATGGAAGCGGAAGCGGAAGCGGGAGCAGAACGCAATTGTACATATTCCTGGTAGTGAATTGCCATGATCTAATGCTAAGTTGGGAGTAAGATCAGGTTTCGGGTCGGGGAAGGGCTCGATTTTCTAGTCTCAGATGCACTGAACGGACGTTTGATTGTTCGGTGGAGGACAATGATTGATATCTAGGTATCCTTGTGCTTCAAATCTGCGAGCGCCTGGGCCTCTGCCATTTATGACCTGGACCTGATTTTCGTCCTTTCTTTTCACTTTCCCTCCATCATCAATCTTTGTGACATCCATCATCAAAGATCCGTTCTTGTCTTGTCGTGGCGAGAAATGTCTCTCATTCATGTTCCAAGAGCTCGGTCTCTGCCCTGCCTGGTGTATGGTTCTCACCCCGGATTTGTGAGAACCCAATGGTCAAGCATAGTATCATCGTTACCTTACTTGAGATATCACTCGGAGTACTCAACGCATTGGGATTTGCCAATGATAGCTACCTTTTCTTGATTGGTGTACAAACCTGTCTGCAGATGGACGCTCCGCCACGATTTCACGGGCTCCTCAGCCTTCAGGTGTCCTCGTTGCTGTTGACCAGCAGTGTTCAACATCTCACGTTGACTTGTAGTGCGAGCTTTCAAAGAATTGACTGACCGCGAAAACCGCTGAAGCTCCTCCTAGCTTGACTTGACCTGGTACCTCCCGAGGTAACCAGTTAAGGACTATGTAGGTCTCCAACTCTCCTATACACAACACGCGACAGTTTCCAGTCCCACAAGAGAGAATTAATTCATGTTCACCAGGTCAGAATCAATATCATCGCATGCGCAAACTCGCTTTGTTCACGAGGCCCTCGATACGTCACAACAACAGATTCGGCTTTTGAGACTGCAGGCTGAGGAATACGAGGCCCCAAATGACTTGACTCCAAAGCTCATCGACTGCGAGATCTGTCATTTCAATCTCGAAACGATTCCACCTTATCGAGCAATTTCATACACTTGGGGTGATCCGGATACCACGATCGTTATCACTGTGAACAAGCGGCAGTTTCACGTTAGGGACAACCTCTGGGACTTCTTGGACGTCGCACGGGATGAATTCCAGGGCCAATGGCTGTGGATTGATGCTTTGTGTATTGACCAAGAGAATGTGGGTGAACGCAACCATCAAGTCCAGCTAATGAAAAACATTTTCAGTGGAGCGCAGGCGGTTGTAAGCTGGCTTGGATCGGCTGCTGATGAAAGCGATATTTTTATGGAGCTCGTGGAATGTTATGCTGTCTATTTAACCAAGCAGGTATCGCCCCTCCTACTTCCTATGGACGAGCCTGTCATGGACATTTACGAGATCTCGTTCGGGTGGCAGTGGAAGCTCGGCCTAGAAGACAAAGAAAATGACCCGATCAAACGATCTCTTTTACATCTATTGGGCAAGTCTCAGGGGGCTATACAAGCTTTCCTAAATCGACCATATTGGCAACGCATCTGGATAGTACAAGAGGTCCGATTTGCGCAAGCTCATTTTATAATGTGTGGCCGACAAACAACGACCTCCACGAACTTGAACACTTTCATTACTCAAATGAAAAAAAGCATCGACCTTATTTTTCGCCGCAACCCCAACAGTACCATAAAAGAGAATCTGTGGTTCCCTTACCCCTATGCTGTGTTGAATCCTCCGGTAGCCTTGACAGAATTCTCCTTGAGTAATGTTGTTCGAACCTATCGGGGGTCTCAATGCACTGACATCAGGGATCGAGTCTACGGAATCATGTCTCTCGTCAATGAGCGCACCAGGATCCCTGTTGACTATAGCAAATCGACTTTTGAGCTTTTCTTCATGACCTTGGGCAAGGTTATACAGACAGAATGGGGCCACGAATCAAAGGACGCCAAAGAGTTCCCCGACGAACTAAAGAAGGCTCTGGGCCTGGATGACACGGCCGTTAATCCGAATTTCGTCCGCCTATTCGTGCAATGCGGCATCAAATATCGACCTCGACTGTTGACTTTGGAGAAGTGGTTGGAAATAGTGGAGAGGAGGAAGAGAAGAGATGGTTCATGAGCACTCGGTTGGGATAGCGTAGCCCGATCGGTTGTCAGGAATAGTCTCACAGGACTCGACTGCTCAAGCTGCGGCAAGTTCAATCAGCGTCATCCGCACACGGTCATACCTGTACTTAACAGAGATCCACTATGTGGTACTATGTGGTACGAAAGCCGACCGTTGCATTTCTTAATTTTCTTCAGAATGCGAATCAATGCAGAGCATGTTCTTCCTTGCAAATCGTTCTCTTCTCCAGAGTCAGATTTCGGCTCCAGTCGAGCAGGTTGAACAATGAACTTGGGACACCACGGCAATGGGCTTACTGCGCCAAGATCGGAGTTGCTCCAAGCAACCGTCAAAGGCTGGAATAGGTGGCACCATTTTTGGTGGGATCCATCGTCCCGCCTGGAACTTTCAATTTCTGACGCCAATGGGAATATTAGTCTGGAGAGCCTGTTTTGCCCTGACCGTAGCGTTGCCAGTTCTGTTCATGATTCCTTGTGGATGTATAACAAGTTTCCCGCAGGTTTCTTCGGGCGTCTAGCGAGACTCTTCCTTCTTGTTGAGATGTTCAAGACTTGTTTCTGCCTCCCTGCTGATGCCTTCAAAGATATATGATGTGGCTCATTCCCACATTGGGGTCAGACGTGCAGTGGTATGCACACGATTTCATCCTATAATCGCCATGGTATTACAATAGATTCAGTCTCCCCACATTGTAAAACTTCTTGCACATGATCAATACACTTTTTCTTTAACAGGTCCCCTCAAATCTCCCGTCACATCCACTTGATTCGCTGAGAAGACTGCACAATCTATGCATATAAGCAAAACCGTGGGCCAATCAAACAAGACTATCCCTTCCTCACCCCAGCCTCAATCTCAATCTCAGCTCCCACCCTGTTTTTCCCCATCCAAATCATCACGTCTGGAAAAATATTCTCTGCTCATCTCCCCTCCAGTTTTCCTAGCTACAACAATGTTTCCGCTCCCACACATTTTGGCCATCGCAGCGCTCTTCTCTTCAGCCCAAGCACAGATTGGCGGGATAGGTGGAACGCCTCTTTTCGATAACGCGACGTGTTTAACAGGTCCAAATACAACTTTTGTGAATTGCAATACCTTCTATTCCGCCTTGGTGAACTGCACCTCCAATACAACGGAAAGGTTGGTGGTGGGGTGTAAATGTCGGCCGCTATTTTTTAATCTTATGGTGGAGTGAGTTGATCCTTGCCCCGGTGGAAGTGTAGTTGAGGGGGAAGATGAAGTAGGAGGAGGAGAGTGAGGGTGGGAGTGAGAGGGGGTCGATGTTTTGTGGAAATGGAGAGGCTAATGGTTGCAATAGTTGTAAATCCGAACTTCGAATCTGTACACAAGATAATTCTTGGGATGCTACGCTCGATACTCAGATTGGTGGTTGGCATGATGTTTGTGATGGGAGTGGGGTTGATGTTACGACACCGGTACTATCGGCTACGAGTGGTTCAGTAAGTGGACAGGTATAATGCTCCTTGTTTTTTGATTATGTGCACTTGCTGATCATGTAGTAGACTTCTTCGACAATTTCGGCAACGATTGCGACTAGAAGTAATGGTAGTACCAATTCATCAGCGAGTGCGGCGACGGCGAGTCTTGGCAACAAGATATTTACATTGCCCGAAAGGAGAGGAGGAATTGCTACATTGTTGATAATACTGCTCATTTTGGCATCTTGATCATGAGTGGGTAGGGTAGTGGAGCAGGTGGTTTGGAATACTCTCAAGCTTCGACCTCTCGATGGCGAGTCCCTTGTCCCGGCGGTGGTGGCAGGCGTCGCACAAAGATGACATTGATGAGGGCGAGAAGATGAGGGAGGGAGATGGGGGAGGGAGATGGGGGAGGGAGATGGGGGAGGGAGATGGGGAGAAAATGGTGAGATGGGACGCGAGGCATCTGAACCGACTAGGATAGCTTGGCGTGCTTGGCGTGCTTGGCGTGCTTGGCCTTCGCGAGACAATTTAAAGGTGGACCGAGCGTCTTTTCGTGAACGCGACGCGTTATTGAGAGAAACTCCTTTTCGAGCGCCCTCAAGTTCCCCTCTATTCAGACCAGCCCACCAATTCGACCATCTCCACAAACCAACTCCACAAACCATCTCTTCATAATGTCAGACCTACTAGACGGAATAATACAGTCGGATGCTGTTTCGCACCATCCTTCTTCCTCAGCCCCCCGCCGCCAGCGATCCTCGTCAAGACCGAGGGGCCCACCATCTGAAAGTGCCGGCGTCAATAGTGATGCAGAGGGAGGATTTGCCGACGATGAGGTTGTGGGTGTGCGAGGAAATCAGAAGAGGCCTCGAGTGCCAGGAGATGTGCCGAAAGTGTTGGACAAGCTCGGCGAGTTTCTTGTTACCGAGTTTGAGGAGTTTTTGGAGACGTGAGTAGACTCAATTCAAGCGCGAAGACTGTCAACCAAGGAACAGAGACTGATGATTTGATAGTTTCGAAGAAGAGCCATCGTCCTCAGTCCCTACAGCCTCAGCCGATATCCCGAATCCCGCAAAATACTACCAGGCTCAAATCATAGGCCTGCGCTTGTTTGGCCTCTCTACCCTCTATGTAGACTTCAGACATGTCTTGCGCTTTAAGAATGGCACGCTGGCCGATGCCATTATCAGCCACTACTACCGATTCCTTCCCTACATGATTCGTGCCCTACACAATCGCATTGCACACCACGAGCCTGCCTATTTCCGCGAGCATCGCCAGCCCAATACTGCCTCGGTCACGAATTCTAGTCTGAGAGCCAACCGGTCGACACAAGACGATGAAGCAAACCGGAAGACCCAGAATCAACAGACGGATAAGCTATTCACATTGGCTTTCTACAACTTGCCGCTCGTCACACGTGTGAGAATGCTACGGACGACTCAAATTGGAACTTTACTCTCCATTTCCGGAACTGTAACGAGGACTTCCGAAGTCCGACCTGAATTGTCTTTGGCTACATTCATTTGCGAGGCTTGCAATACTGTTGTTCCCAACATCGAGCAGACATTCCGATACATGGAGCCCACACAATGTCCCAACTTGACTTGCGGAAACCGCATTGGCTGGAGGTTGGATATTCGCCAGAGCACATTCGTCGACTGGCAAAAGGTCAGGATTCAAGAAAACAGCTCTGAGATACCCACAGGCAGCATGCCACGCACCATGGACGTCATTCTACGCGGAGAAATGGTTGATCGGTCGAAAGCTGGCGAGAAGTGCATCTTCACGGGTACGCTGATCGTCATCCCAGACACGAGTCAATTCCGAGTGCCGGGAACCAAAGTGCAAGCTTCTCGTGAAGGTGGAAATGCTCCCCGCGGTACTGATGCTGGTGGCTCCGGTGTTTCTGGCTTGAAAGCCCTTGGTGTGCGCGATCTAACCTACAGGATGGCATTCATGGCATGTATGATCTCGCCCGACACATCCACGCCTGGTCAAAATTCCGCAACACTGAATGGCCTCGCCGGCCAGAATATCCTCCTCTCCCTCGGCCAGGACTCCTCTCTCGAACCGACAGGCGGCAACGATGCCGATGGCGACAAGGCACAATCCGCTTACCTGGCTACACTTTCGGCAGCAGAGATCAACGATCTGAGAGAGATGGTGCACAAGCCCAACATTTTCATGCGGTTGGTGGATTCAATTGCACCGATGGTATATGGTCACCAGGTCATCAAGAAGGGACTGCTACTGCAATTGTTGAGCGGCGTCCACAAAGTCACACCCGAAGGCATGCAATTGAGAGGTGATCTCAACATCTGCATTGTTGGCGATCCGTCCACCTCAAAGTCGCAGTTCTTAAAGTACATCTGCTCTTTCCTGCCTCGCGCTGTCTACACCTCTGGGAAAGCATCATCGGCTGCCGGTCTGACGGCTGCTGTCGTCAAAGACGAAGAGACGGGAGAATTCACTATTGAGGCTGGAGCACTCATGTTGGCAGACAATGGTATCTGTGCCATTGATGAGTTCGACAAGATGGACATTGCCGATCAGGTCGCCATTCACGAAGCCATGGAACAGCAAACTATTTCCATCGCCAAGGCTGGTATCCAGGCAACTCTCAATGCTCGAACTTCCATCCTTGCAGCGGCCAACCCTGTTGGTGGTCGCTACAATAGGAAAACGACGTTGAGGGCGAATGTCAACATGTCTGCGCCCATCATGTCGCGTTTCGATCTCTTCTTCGTTGTACTAGATGAGTGCGATGAGTCTGTTGATCGACATTTGGCTGAACATATCGTTGATGTTCACCGATTGAGAGACGAAGCTGTGCAGCCTGAATTCTCGACTGAGCAACTTCAACGATATATCCGCTTTGCACGTACTTTCAAACCCGAGTTCACGCCTGAGGCGCGCAGGACGCTGGTGGAGAAGTATAAAGAGTTGAGGGCTGATGATGCGCAAGGTGGTGTGGGACGGAATAGTTATAGGATTACTGTGAGGCAGTTGGAGTCGATGATCAGATTGAGTGAAGCTATTGCGAAGGCGAATTGTGTGACGGAGGTTACGCCTGATTTTGTCCGCGAAGCTTTCAATCTGCTCAGGCAATCTATCATCCACGTTGAACGCGATGATGTGGAAGTCGAGGATGAAGCCGAACAGAATGATGAGATTCCTGCGGATGGGGAAATGGAAGTTGATGCCGATGACAATGGGGAGTCTCAACTTCGTGGCCCTTCAGCGACGCCGGCGCCGCAACAGCAGAAAAATAAGACGAAGATCACGTATGATCGGTATATGGCTATTCTTAATCAGCTCGTTATGAGAGTTGTTGAGGATCAGGCGTCTGCGGAAGATGGGGTTGAGGAAGAAGAATTGTTGGTCTGGTATTTGGAGCAGAGGGAGATGGAGATTGAGACGCAGGAAGATTTGGAGGAGGAGAGGGCGCTTGCTAAGAAGGTTTTGAAGAGGATGGTTAAGGTAAGAGATGCCCCTTCCCTTTGTGATTATAATTGTGGTTATAATTGTGGCATCCTGGATGGTTGTGATTGTTGGATGCGTGCTAATTTGACTGATAGGATCATATTCTATTGCCTATTCGTGGTGAGGGACTTGCTGATGAGCAGGGTGAGGGCTTGGATGGGGCTGGGAAGGTCGTTTATGTTATCCATCCTAATTGTGCGGTTGAGGAGATGGGTTGATACCCCATCAGGAGTAAATGATATGAATGTACATGGAATTGGTGTTTTGTTGCCAAATGTGTGGGTTATGAGCGTTACGCGATAATAAATGAAGATTTGAAAGCTGAAATCAGTGCCTGGAATCTCTTGATGAATTCTCGATGTTACTGAGCGGGAATCTGAAGGGGATGAACGTGATTTTGAGGTGTCGACGTGGATCCTGGACCCTGTTTTTTCCTGCATGGACTTCAACGTCAACTTCATCCGACAGAACTTGATAAATACGAACACAGCGAACAATGTCTTTTCAATACCTGGTCCTAGCCTGGGATCACATTATTCACATGTCCGAAGGTGATTAATGCCCGTTTTGATGATTGAGATGCCGAGATACGGTGATGTGTTGTTTCCTTTACAAATAACCAAATACATCAATGATCGAACCCAGCATCAAGGGATCTACCTGTCTTCATGGAGATATACGCCAAAAGCATGGATATCTCGAACATCTTTTAAAATGAGGTTTGTAGGGTATGTATCGCTGGATTTGAGGAAGATTTTGATGTCGAGGGACTGAGTTCGGGGGTATGATGGTATTTCGGAGTCGAGATTGAAGGATTTGAAGGGATGCTGGGTGTTGGAAGATTGAGATGGTTTGAGTTAGTTACGATTCTGTATGGTATTTGATGGCGGATTGTATTCTTGATTGAATGATTTGATGGTAGGGTGTAGGTAGGAGGTATAGTATATCTTGAGGTAGGTACGGGTGCGTTTGATGTTTGATGCTATCTGCGGCTATAATACTGATGTTTAGCAAACCTCTCTATGAAGTAGAATGATGGTAAGCTGCATTTGGATTGATATGCTTACAATCTATCTAGATAATGGATACTTTCGAATGAAGTCAACTGACTTGTTTGAAATGTACTGTATTGCGGAGATTTTGTGTGAGGTAGGTCGTGTCATATTTGCTTTGGAGGTATATCTGATTTGCGGATCTGAAGACGTTAGTATTCTCTTTCTTTGGAATGAAGGTTGCTTGCTGAGACACAGTCAATGTTTGGCTTTCCCAGAAGCATCTCTTCATTCAGTGTGAGGGAATCTGCTCGTTCAGATATCTCTGGTATCGAGGATGTTCTTTCTAAGGTGATGTTGTTTCACATCGTCGATGAAGCCGATGCTTCGCATGGCTATTTATTAGTGGATCCTCTCCATTTGCAAGACAAGGTACTTACTGAAGCACTATCAGATGTTCTTCTCTTCTGAGAAGTACTTCATGTCCAGTCCAACTGAATCAATTGGTCTGCAAACCTCAAAAATCAAGAGCCAGATCTCCTCGAGCCGATAAAAGGTATATTACAGGTAAGTTGATTCTCTCCAGCTCCAGTACCGCATACCTTCGGTTTGTATCAGGCTGGTAAGATCATAGACGGTATTGTTCGCTTGAAAATTTTCAATGGGGCACATCCAGTTGTCAATGGTGTCCGAACCAATACGCGTTTAGCCCACATGAACATTATTGATATATATAATCCCTTCCCCCTCCTTTTTTTCTCAAACAAGCACCAACATCTCCGCACACTCGTGAGTACTACCCTATGAACCCTTTGCAACTATTACGTATTGCTTGCCCTGTTGTATCTAGATCTACTACTGGATTATCGCTTCTTTCTCTAATGAGCCGATGCTAAAATTATCTTGTAGTAGAATATCGATCAATTACCTCCTCTTACGCGATTCATCACTCCAAAAATCATCAAAATGCCCCTCTGCACCCTCTGCAACCAAGAAGCCACCATTGTCTGCCCGTTCGCGTGTGGTGAGCGATACTGCTCACTTGCATGCGAATTCGAGGCCGATGAGCTTCACGGTCCCCTCTGCACGAGGCTAACTGCACATCGAGCCATTGCTCGCCCCACAAACGGCTTTCGGGCCATCAAATTCATCAAGATTGCGGAATTCTGCTACATCAATGCAGAACTCGCTCTCAACAACCAAATCCAGGCAGACATCCCCCTGGTAATCACAAACTCCCTCGATATCAAATACGACTGTTCCAACATGCGTCCATTGCCGTATAGCATTCGCTTACGATTTACGACTGAGGCTGGAACAAACGACCTTGATATCAACGAGTGCTTCTCCCAGGGACTCCCAGGAGTATATTGGCGTGGTCCTGTCCTAGCCTACGGTGTTGAAACCTTCGGCAACTATCAAAAGCGCATGAAAGATCTCGACATGGCCTCTATCCGAATCATAGGCTCGTTCATCGAGCAATACTTCTCGGAAATGCCAGGCTCCATCATCCCAGGAGCTCAGATGGTCCAAGCCATCAAAGTCCATAGATCTGCACCTGGACAAATACCCTTCCTGGAGATAGTTCAACTCCCCTCCTACCATCCCATTTTCTTCAATTCGACATGCCTTGTTGCCAGCCTCTACATGGGCATGGCATTGATTGCTACCCATGTCCCAAACGAAAAGGGTCATAATCCCTACGCAGCACTCTTCAGGGATTACGATATCTACTCTGGAGCCTTCGGATTGCGAGAGAACTCCTTCCACTCGGACTGTGGCTCCTTCTACGTTGCTCGTGGGGACAAGAAACCCCTTCGTCTCGTCGATTTCCGAGCCTTTGTCCGACAGTGCCTCGAGTACTTGGACGACTTGATCAAGAAGATGGAGGAGTTGGACGCTGGAGAGGGAAGAGATGCAATTGTCAATGCATATACGAAAGCATTGACTGCTGAGCACTTCTCCGGGACTTGGAGGGAAACCCTGTCTCGGGAGTGGAAAGCTGCATCTGAGGTGGGACAATTCTACAGCTGGGAAGAGCATCCCCACAACCTTTGAGCGATGAGCGTGGGTGTGTGGGTATGTTCTGGTGTTGTACAATTCATGTAAGAGATCGATAATTTTTTGGCATTTTCGAAACCGCAGCTCGACAGAAGACTTGCGAGAACGGGCATCATTTCAGCATGGCCAAAGGCACTGAAAAGACGCATTTTTGGTCGTTTGATGGGATATATGTATGAAGATAACCGTATGAAGGAGTACTCAAAAGATGTGGATAACTGAATGCATGTAGTCCTATCTATCGTACTCAAACCAGTTGCATATATACAGAGATCCCGTGGATAATGGTACTGCCATGGCACGGATAAAAATGAGTGTAATAATAAGTAAGATAAAGCCAACGTAATCTAAATGAAGCTACGTATAACTATATATACGTTATGCGTATAAGTAAGTACTAAGCTAGTATAATCCTTATACACCCTTTTAGCTTCACGAGTGTACGAGAGAAGCTAAACTAATTATAGAGCATATATAGCACGCTAATCCCAATCCGGCTAATATACTAATATGTAAATGGTCTTAATCGTCCCCGTTTTTAGTATTAATAGTAGCATTAATCAAGTTAAGTAATATAATAAAATTGGCGTACTATTGGCGAGTGAATCCCTTTATAAGACTATCGGCCGGTATTAATTATATACGTAAATACTTAATTAGGATTCTCCTAGAGAGCACTTCTTGGCGTAAAAAATAGTAGTATATATCTACGTGACGTAGTTTCGTAGATAACTTAGGGGTCTTCGAGGTTAGTAGCCGTATCGTCTATATATTATTATACTTTATCGTTAGATCTTCTCCTAATTTGAAGCCAATTGCGGCGAAGAAGCGCTACTACTAGATAACTTCTTTACTATAATATAAAGCCGCTAGTAACTCGGCTTTAGTACTTAAAGTGGTAATAGTCTTTTACTTAGTAGTACGCTATACTATAGGACCATTTACGAGTATAAGGAGGAAGCCTTAGCGCGACTTTTAGCTATTTAGATCGTCTGTAAATAAAGTATCGGTAGAGACGTAGGATAGATAGCTATCTAGTTTAGTAAGATCTAGCCCTAAGTAGTAAATACCGAGGTTTTTATAATCCCTAAGGTAGGATAAATAGTAGTTTACTATATATAAGTATATAGAAGATAGATTTTTCTAAAACTTAGCAAAATAGGAGGCTACGAATACGATATCTAGCCGTATAATATATACTATATAGCTAATATAGCCGACTTTCTCCTATATCTCCTTGATTTGGGCTTTAGACGCTTATCCCTCGTATAGGGCCAATTTACCTAAGGGTAATAGTATATATACTATATACGGAAGGAGAGATTTCTCGAACTTAGCGACCATTTTATTAATATAGGAGTCCTAAAGGAGGGTAATAGTACGCTTTCGGCGATTACGTATAATACGTACGCCTAAAAAGAAGGCTAGTTCTCCTATAAAGCGAAGCTCGTATTTAGCTACTAGTTTAGCCTTAAATGCCTCGAAATAGTACTTATCCTCCTTCTTATAGAGATAAATAATATTATCTATAAAGAAGAATACTATAATATAGTTATTATAGTATAAATATTTAACCCCTAGGATTAGTAATAGTCCTAGAGACTATAAAAATAACGAGATCTCGTTATACTAAAGGTATAGCGATCTCCTAAGCCCCTATAGGGCTTATAATAGGAGCTAAAGTTATCCTTTTTCGCCGAATCTAGGGGGTTAGTAAGTATAGATTGTCTTATCTAGGCGTATATTAAGGAACGCTATAATAGTATCCTATTAAGCTATCTTAAGATCGAAATAAACTATAATTGCGAGTAAGAATCGTATAACTTCTACCGCTAGCGTAGTAGTATAAGTATCGAGGTTATTAAGTAGCTACTTATTACTACGTATATATAGCCTTACCTTTAGCCTTATTAAGTAGCCGTTACCGTTAAACTTATAGTCGAAAACCTACCGTAAAGGGAGTAGTTTTAGCGAGATCCCGTTTATATATAATACTACCCTAAATACCTTTTTATCCCTATAATACTTGATCTCTAGGAGTATAGCTACTAGCTATTCTGCCTAAAATAGTAAGTCTTTAGCTTCTTTATATATTTATAGAAGCCTTAGCAGAGAGTCCCTATACCGTTTACTAGATGAAATAAGAGTTATAAAGGTAGAGTTATACTTAGCTAAGTCCTTAAAAATAGTATAAAATATAGAACCTATACTACTAGGTAGTAGCTTCTTGTTAAGGGAGTAATGATAACAAGTATAGTAAGAGATAGATTTATAGATAAAACTAATAGCTAAGGAGGGCCTCCTCCTGTTATAATACCCAAGTGTTTATAGGCGTAGCGCGTACGCCAAGGAGGCGCACGTAATAGTACTTTACTATAAGGCGTACGTCTTTAGCTAGCTAGTCCTTATAATTATCCCCCCCCCTAATAGATCTGGTCCCTAGATCCTATTAATAATTTTTTTATAAGGAGAGAATCTTAGAGCCTATATACGTACGTATCCCGGCCGTTAGTACTGTGCGGCGGCTATACGTATTAAGTAGAAGGCCGCCTCGTACGGCTCTAGGTTTTGAAAATTCCTAACTTAATACTAAAAATTTTTTTTTCTTTATTTTGGTCTACTACCAACGTACTAACCCGCGGTAAGTAGTCTATACGTATAGGGAACAATAATAATAAGAATACGAACCTCAACCCTTTTGGTTTTTTCTTTCTCCTTTAACTTACTAATATACACGCCCGCTCCTAGTACCTAACTTACTCCCTTTTTATATAACCCTCGTAACCTCCTCTTAACCCTCAATATAAACTAATAAGTATCTAAGGAGATCCTTATATATAATAAGCGCCTCGTAGTACTAATATACGTCCGCTATACGCGTGACCCGCGGCGCGTCGGCTCCTACTATATCCTACTACTATAGAAATATAACTACTATAACCGTAGCCGCTATAACTACGTCCCTATAAGTATACGTACGCTTCGCGCGCCCTTCTCGCTTTTCGTTTTAGCTAAACTTTAGTAGGTTCCTAAGTAGTTCTATCCTATAGTAAATATATTATTAGAGACTATATCTCAAATTACCGACGGTAAGTTCACGTATATTTGGCGCGTCCTAGACGCGTTTTAAATTCTATTATTTTATTAAGAGTTCAGCTTATATATTTATTAGAGTAGCTACTAATAGAGGAGTACCTAGCTCGCTACTATAAGCGGTTCGACCGTATTACGATATAATAGCTTATAGCTAAGGGTAAGAAGGGTAGGTCTAGTAAGACTAAGTCTAAGGCCGATAATAACTCCCCGGCTACGCTGGCCCTACTAGAGCAACGCGTAGCGACCGATACTCTTAGGGACATCGCTAATTAGTTAAGATAGATTGTAAGTTCAACCTTAATACTTACTTAACGTATACTAACCGTATATAGAACGAGGACCCCCTTATTGCTCCTCGTAATAGGTAATTCCCTAGGGACTAGGTTTTGTCCAACACTCTATAGTTAACTAGGGGTTAGCGTATTATACGTAAGGACCCTACGGTAGGTATACGTAGCGTAGCCGATAATAAGGCTAATAATTATTAGGTCCCTATTATAGAGGATAATATAGATATAGATAGTTAATTAGCGAGTACGTAGGTAGTACGCTTCCTATTTAGCGTTATAGTATAGCGAGTCGGTGGCTATTATATTTAAGTATTAGGTATATTTATATAATTTTCTTTTTTAGGGCTTGGTTGGGATATATTAATAGTATATATCTTACTAGCGCCTTATATACGTCTTAGTACTATACCGCTTTACGGCTGTAATCTATTTAACTCTACTTACTTTAAGTATCTTCTAGATCTTCTTACTCCTAGCTCTTTAGGGTTATCTCCGGTCGACCTCTACGCCTATATAGGCTTTATACGTACCGTACGTAATTCGAATTCCTTAATAAGTTTGCTAGAGTTTCCTATATCCTTTTTTAGGGTCTACTAATTAAAGTCTTCTAGGTATCTAACCTATTTTACTAGGTATTGGCGTACGGCTCCCTTACGCCTCGTATTAATAATCTCTTCTACCTCCTATTCCTCTTCACCCTCTACTAACTCTAGTAGGGGTAAGTGCTTAATATCTTCCCCTACCCTCTAGTAGTACTTCTCTAGGAGGGGTACCCTAAATATAGGGTGTATTTTTATAGTAGGTAGGAGTTAGAGCCTATAAGCCTATAAGCTTATAGGTTCTATTACCCTAAAGGGCCCTATTATCCGCTAAGATAGCTTCTTACTTAGGGTTTTTAAGCGAAGGTTCTTAGTTAAGACTAGGATAAGGTTACCCTTATTAAATTATATTAGCTTATACTTCTTATTATAAGAGGACGACTACGCTTCGGTCGCTTTTTACTAGCGTACTATAAGCTTAGAGCGTAGGAGGTATAACCCCTCGATATAGTCCTTTATAGCTAGGACTTCCCTACCCTTAGGCCTCTCTTCTAGGTTGAAATATATCTTAGGGTTATACCTATATATAGCTATAAAGGGGGAGATCCCGGTAGAGGAATACTTGCTATTATTATACGTAAACTTAGTAACTAGGAGGAGCTTGGCCTACGTACCCTGATTCTCTAAATAGAAAGCCCTAAGGTATTCCTAGATTATCTAGTTTTACCTCTTAGTTTGCCTATCTATCTATAGGTAAAAGGCTGTACTAAAGCGTCGCTTAATCCTCGTATAGTAGTATAATTCCGACTAGAAACTTCTAGTAAACCTAGAGTCTCTATTAGATATAATCCCCCTTAGGGCCCCGAACCTTATAAAGACCCTATCTACTAAGATCTCTACTAGATCTATAGTAGTTAGCTTCTTAGTTACCGGGATATAGAGCGCCATCTTCGTATAGCGGTCTAGGAGTACTAGTAACGTATTATACGCCCGGCCGGTAACCTTACTAGCCGGGACCCCGCTTATAAAGTCTATAGTTAACTCCTGCTATAGCCCTTCTAGTTAGGGGAGGGACTATAAGTCCCTAAAAGGCGCGTACCTTTTAACTTTAGTTCTCTAGTAGACTTCGTAAGTCTTAATATATTCGTCTACGTCGCGAGATATATACGTCTAGAAGTACTTTCGCGTAAGTAAATTATAGGTTCGAGTAACCCTAAAATGGCCCGTAAAGGTATTATTATAGTATAGCCTTAATAGCTCTTATCTAACTATAGCGTTATTTAGGACAAAGATCTTTCCTCTAAAGGTAATATATCCTAATACTAGTCTTAACTATTAGTAGGGGCCTATCGGCTTATTTAGTAATTCCGCGTAGACCTTACGAACCGTAGGGTCTTTACGTTAAAGTTCCTAGAATCCTAATAGTATATTAGATAGGTCTATATAGGTATATTCTCCTTAAAGGACCTTACGTACGTAGATACGTATAGTACCCGGTCTTATAGCTAGTTCCCCCTAGCTAGAGATAGGATAGATTTAGTAAACCTAACTCGTAGCGTTACTACTCGATAACTACGAGACGTATACGCTTAAGTCCGGTCGCGTCCGTCTGGCGACCGCGGTACCTTTATACGGGGTATAAACTAGTTATATTTCAACCCCCTAGGTCTACTAGGTAGTTAGGCTCTCTACTACTACTATTCTTAGTATTAGCCCTAGCTTCTTCTAGAGGGTAGGGAGGAGGGTACTCTCCTATTATACTAGGGCTTCGTAATTAGGGCGTCTCGAAGGCGCGTCTACTAGGTTCTTTATACCTAGCCTATAGGTAATAACGAAATTATAGGCCGCTAGTAATATAGTCTATCGGGCCTAGCGGCTATTTAGCTACTTTAGCTTACTAAACCCTAGGAGGTTATTATAGTTAGTAAGGACCTTAATAGGGTATATACTCCCTTTAAGGTAGTATCGCTAATACGAGAAGGCCGCTACTATAGTAAGTAGTTCCTACTCGTAGGTTTTATAATTACGCTTAGCTAGGGTTAGTTTCCTTAACTAGAATATAATTAGGTACCAATGCCCGGTATCCTAGGGTTAGGTAAGGATTATAGCGGCCGCTATAGTAGAGGTATCTATCTCTATCCTAAGCCGCCGGTTTGGGTCAAAGTGTCGTAGTAGTAGGGCAGTTATAAAGGCGTCGATAAGGGTACGAAACGTATATATAGTCTCTATTAGCTATTAGAAGGGTCTATATTACTTACTATTTTTCGAACCTTTAAATAGCTCTATAAGCGGCACTACGATCCGCGAGTAGCGTATAATAAACCTATAATAGAAGTTATAGAATCCTAGAAAGACCTAGACCTCTATATAGGTTTTTAGCTCTAGCTATTCCGCTATAGTTACGACTCGCTTACGATCTATCTAGACTCTACTAGTATTAATAATAAACCCTAGGAATTCGACTTCTTCCGTAAAGAACTTATACTTTTTAAGGTTACTATAGAGTCCAAATTATTATAGCCTCGTTAGTACCTCGCGTACGTATCGTATATATTCCGATCTAGTTTTAGAGTAGATTATTATATTATTAAGGTATACTATATAGATACTATCTATCAATCCGCTCAAGGCCTTATTAATATAAGCTTAGAAGGTTATAGGGGTATTAGTAAGTCTAAAAGGTATAACGAGGTACTCGAAGTAGCCGTACCGCGTATAAAACGTAGTCTTCTATTTGTCTCCTAGGCGAATTCGGATTCGGTAGTAAGTATTCTTTATATCGAGCTTAGTATAGTACCGTACGCCTTATAAGCGGTCTAGGAGCTCTAAGATTAGGGGGAGAGTATACCTATTTTTAATAGTTACCTTATTTAGCCCCCTATAGTCTATATAGAGTCTAAGGTCTCCTCTCTTCTTTGGTATAAAGAGGATCCTAGCCTCTATAAGGCTAGTAGAAGGTCGTATCTATCTACTCGTAGTCGCGTCGCTAAGGTACTATCGTAGAATACTAAGCTCCTTTACCGAAAGGTTATATATTTTTCCGAAGGGGGGGTCTACTATAGTTTCGATTACGTATTCCGCGCCCTCTACGGTCGGTATACGAGTAGTAAGCTTATTATTAAAGTTATCTTTAAAGTCCTCGAATTCTAATAGGAGGGATATTATTATAGGTTCTTCTTCTTCGAATTCGTTAACGCTTAGGATTAGCGTAATATCCTCGCTCCGAAGTTCGAAGATAGACGCTAGGTTTTCCTTAAGTAGTTCTTTAGCTAAGACTAGCTAGACCTAGCTCCCTATACTCTTAAACCGCTATCTTATTTCGCTAGTATCTAACTTAATACCCGCGTTATATAGGGCTGGTATACCTACGATATAGCTTTACCCTAGCCTTTCTAATACGTAGAATTCTACCTCAACCTTCTTAGTAACCCCTAGGCAATCTATAGCTTACTAGATCGCTTTATATACCCCTAGGTATCCCGCGTACTCTCCGCCTCCCTACCGTATTAGTAGAGCCGGGATATCGATAGCTTCTAGATCCATTTCGAGGGCCTAGATAGGCCTAATAATATTAACTTCTATACCTATATCCAAAAGGGTTATTACCGAGTATTAGGAGGTTAGGCTATAGAGAATAGCCTTAGTAGTAATAGACTTCTATACGGCTAGCCCTTACTTCCTAGAACTTAGGAGTACCCGACTTATAGCTTTACTCCCCTAGCTAGGGTTACCCGCGGTTCGATCCTACGTCGTATACGCGGTTAAGGCGACGTGGACTCGTTTCCCGCCGGGTTATAGTACTAGTCTAAGGCTAGTTTAGTAATTTCCCTCTCTTTTTTAGGTTCCTTATAGTTATTAGTATAGTAGCCTATCTACCTATAGTTAAAGTACTAAATAGTAGTAAGGTCCTTATTACTACCCTTAGGCTAGATAGGGGTAGAGTTAGCTTTAGAAAGCCTCGAGTTCGTAGCCGCTAAGCCTACGGCTAGTCTACTTCCTAACTTAGCGTCGTATTAGGGGAGTCGACGCTTCTAGTCTCTTTCTAATAGTTTAGATATAGAGGCCTTCCTCTTATTTAATTCCAAGCGCGTAGCTAGCGCGACGATTACGTCTCGAGTTTTAGGAATCTCCTAGTAATTTAAGAGTATACCCCGGATTTCTAGCCTTAGTTTATACTATAGGTAGTTCCTTAGTTAGGTCTCTATATATAGTTTATCTAACTAGGACTCTAGGCCTATAAGGTAAGAGTTAAAGGATATAGTCAACTAGTCTATACCTTACTTACTATCTATATAGTATTATATCGCTTCGAGCTAGCGGTTAATAGGGTCTTCGATTAGATCTAATAGGAAGGTTTAGAAGTATTCCTATATTAACTAGTCTTCTAAGAGGGAGGGCTCCTTTTCTATCTATAAACTATAGGGGGTACCCTTAATAAACTAGAGGGTATAGGATATTTTCGTAATTTCGGTACCGAAGGTATTAGGTACTAGGCGAAATATATTCTTAGCGCTCCGGGTCTAGTCGCGGTACGCGCGTACGCTTTTCCCTTCGTATAGAGATAATTTCTCTAGTTAGAGTTCCTTTAGGGGTCGGGAGTATTAACTCGCTAGGGTAGAGCTATAGTATCGCGCGGTTTACGACCCTATCTCGAGTTCTATTTTATTTACTTCTAAGATAAGCTTTACTAGTTATAGCTACTTCTCGCGGACGGCTAGCTTACGCTCCGCTTACTTAATAGCTATATTAATATCTTCCTTGGTTTAGGATTCTATCTCGTCTTAAGATATTTCCCCTCGTTAGTTTTCGCTAGCGATTCGCTCGTCTATAGTAGTTAACCCTCCTATAAGTCTACTACTCTTCGCTTATATCGTTCGTTGGGAAGCTATCTCTTACTAGACCTATTAGGTTAGGAGAGCTATTAGAATTATTAAGGGAGTAATAATAATAAGTATAGTAAGAGATAGATTTATAGATAAAACTAATAGCTAAGGAGGGCCTCCTCCTATTATAATACCCAAGTATTTGTGGGCGTAGTACGTACGCTAAGGAGGCGCACGTGATAGTACTTTACTATAAGGCGTACGTCTTTAGCTAGCTAGTCCTTACACTTCTTTTTTTAATCTCCCCTAGTACGGCCTTTAAATACTTCTACTTTATCGCTAGTAATCTCCTTTTTAGGCCGGTTACGTGTGTATATAAAGCTAGGCTTTAGCTTTAGGGCCTTTAAGGCCTAAGGAGCCTAAGGCTTCTTCCCTACCCTTTTAACCGGCGTAGTAGTATTTAAAGTAGTATTTATAGCTATTATTATAGTTAAACTAGATAGAATGGGTTTCGCCGGTACTAGCCCCGGGGGTATTCCGGTACTCCGATTGGCTGGATTTGGCTCTAGAGTAATCTCTATTAGTAGGGTACTAACCTACTTCCTAGTATCCCTTTTATCTAATAATAAATCGCTCTCGTCCGATGTTTCTATACCTCCTTTATCTTTATTATCTCTACTATCTCCTCTATTAGTTGGCTTAACCGTTTATACTTATATTTAAGTATTAACCGAGGTCTCTAACGTATAGATTCCAGAGATATTAACGTTATATTAGACGTCTAGGAGGGGCTTAATTACCAAATTGGTCTTAATATACTATTTATATATAATTAAGGTATCAATCTCTAAGGGATTATAGATAATATTATCTTCGTTAAATACTACGTCCTTTGTACGTAATATACTATTTTATAAGGGTATCTAAACCCTATAAATATTAGTCCCTTTATAGCCTACTAAGTAGCTAATAAAAGCCCTTAGATCCTCCCTATCTAAGCTAGCAATACGCTTATTAAGGGCGTAGGCTTTCGATCTATAAGTAATAAGATAGAATAGAATAGGTTTAGTCTACCAGACCACTTAGTAGGACGTAATCCAGCCGTTTTTAAGTAGGGGAGTACGATTATATATAACTATAACGGCTATTACCCTTTCCGGCTAGATATCTCGTGGTTACCCTAACTATATACGTAATATACGTATCTTAAGGATAATCTAACGGCCGGTAACTTCCGCCGTACCGTTTTGGGACTATATACGAGGTATAGATACCTCTATAATAATACCTTTAGAGTATATAAATCGTAAAAGGTATTACCAAATGACGTCTCTCTATTAGTATATAAAAACTACACTTCGAGATCCTACTAGGTTTTGACGAGGTTAACTATA
Organism: Venturia nashicola; assembly: GCA_004522665.1. Lineage (NCBI taxonomy): Eukaryota > Fungi > Ascomycota > Dothideomycetes > Venturiales > Venturiaceae > Venturia > Venturia nashicola. The sequence continues at coordinate 1,727,334 of SNSD01000003.1, read as the reverse complement.
TAAATAAAGTATTATATATACTCCTTCTTCTTCTTATACGTAAAGTTAAAGACGTAGTTATAGAAGCCGTACGTAAAGTAGGAGAGGTATTATAAGGGGGATGAAGGTATAGGACTAGAATAGGAAGTAGAATAGGAACGGGACATAAAAAGACACCGACAATATATAAGAAATAATACAATATACTACCGCAATACTACAATTCATAGAACCCCAAATAATTAATAATATAGGAACCAGATCAACGGTACGTATATAGGAACCAAGATAGTATAATAATACGATCTAATTCTTATTACTTACGTTGACTCTAGACTCTCTCTTCTTTACTCCTAACTACCTTGTCTATCTCTTTACAAACTACCCTATCTATCTCTTTATAAAACACTGAAAGATCCTATTACCTTACCTTTATATAGTAGCTAAGCGGTAGAAGTTAATAGTAATCTAATACTATATTATCTATACTTATCTTACCTATATTTTGGAGGTCGTACTAGGGTTTCTCTCTATAGCTAAGACGATTCCTAGTAGCTATTATAGTATTATAATCGAACTTATACTTAGGATACTCTCTCTCTCTTTTTAGACTGGATTATCGAACTCTCGAACATTAGGCTTTATATTAGACTTTAAATATTAGACTTTAAATATTAGACTTTAGGACTTTAGGACTCTCTTTCTTTACTATTAACTTAACTATAGGACTATTAGACTATCGAAAAGGAACTTCGTATATTAATCTTCGACTACTAGACTTTTGAACTTTCCTTCGAATACTAGGCTATATACGACTCTCGACTTTAGACTCTCGACTTTAGACTCTCGACTTTAGACTTTTAACTACCCTTTTTTTTAGAATACCTTCGAACTTTTATACGAATATTAACTAATATTACTTCGTACCTTCGAACCGACCTTTTCTCTCCTTATAACCGAATAATACTCGATCAACCGACTATTACTAAACTTAGAAACGGGAAAAATCTTTATAAAGGTCTAAGTCTAAGCTATATTAACGGAAAATTAGAATTTAGAATAATTACTAGTAATATCCTAGTTCTTTTAACTTCTTAGACTAAGTCTAGGATGTCCCGTTAGCAGAAATTATACTTTATACGAAAATACCTAGGATTACCTATACTATTAATATATTACCCCTCTATAGCCTATATACCCTTATCTAATAAGTTAGAAAAGAGAGGCCTAACTATACTATATACGAAACGGTACTATTCTCGCCGTCTAGGCTACGAACTCCGTATATCGGCGTATAGATCCAACTCCTTTTAGCTACTTATCTTCGAAATTATCTAGGAACTCTTAGTATTAATACTCTTATTTCTAAGAAACGTACGCGAACGAATATAATACAAAACAAATAGAACAACTTAAGACTAACGAAAAATCGAAATACCTATATACTTACGCCTAGACCAAAGGATCCCTCCTACTAGAATACCTTCGGATTCTTCCGGCCCTCCCTCTAGTAACCCGTCTACGGCTAATCTTAGTCCTATAATTGAAGGACTAGCTACTCGTTCTAATATAATTAACCTTATTAATACCCTTAAGGATTTTACTATTACTAGAAGATAGGAAAGAAAGGCTTAAGCTTTTAATCTTAAGAACTATACGCTTTCTTCTAAGGAACGCTTCGATAGTCGGAATATCACGGACTTCCTTATTCGCCTTAAAGATACCTTCGATACCTACGATATTACCGATAATACCTATAAGATCTAGGCTCTTACTCGTAATATTAAGTCTAGTTATCTATACGATATTAAGCTATTAGGTAGCTATAAGGAACGTAGCTATAGAACTCTCCGTAAATCCCTTCGTAAGGAATATATCGCTACTAATAACCGTTAGCAAAAGGAAACTACTACTTATCTCTATAAACTTACTTTTTAAAGCGCCTCTTAGAAACTGGATACTCGTAGCTTTATTAAGGAATTCAAGAACTACTATCTACTTATTATTAATACCGATGAACTAACTAGGTCTACTACGAGTAGAATCTTCCTTAGTAGATTACTAGAATCGGTTTATTAATAGGTTAACCTAACGCTTAATATCGACCCTCGTATTCGCTCTACCTTTAACGATATTAAACGGATTATCCTTAAAGCTAAACGGATTATTATTAGTAATAAGAATATATTACTCTTTATATTAAATAGTTATAAAGGAAGTACCCTCGATAGGGTTATTAAACGAATAGTCCTTCGAAGGAACGAGGCTATAGCTAAAGAAAAACCTAAAACTACTAAACCTTAACTTAGGGCTAATATTATTAAAGCTCTTAAGGGTCTTCGCGGAACGAATACTTCTAGGGACGTCCTACTCTTCGCTATTACCGAAAGCACGGATCCTGCTATAGTAGTAGCTAGGAAAGATATAAAATAGTTTACTATACTTAACGATTAGATCTATAATAACTTTCGCTCTTCTACTTAGTCTAATACTATACTATTAGGAAGTTCCTTCGTTTATACTAACCTACGTAGAAATTACTATAGGGGGCCAGCTAATACTAACTAGTCCTCCTAGTATATCTAGAATACCGCTAACTAACGTAGTTAGTCCGCCAATATTTAGTCTACTAGTATCCCTAGTAACCCCTAGCCTCTACCCCCAGCCTAGCTAAGAAACTCGAACCTAACCGCCCTACCTACTAACTACCCTTTAATCCCTTCTTCGTTGCCGCCCCCTATATAGACTACCTAGAACGGAATATTAGAAAAGAGAGGTTATAGGAGCTATAGAAGTATAGAATATTACGAACGGATATACCCTAATATTATAGAACTAGTTACTTAAGGAATTTACTATTAGAATATAAACGTAATACCTAGATAGTAGTACTAGGGAACTTTAGCCGCTCTAGGCGGGAAAATCGGAGGAATTATTAACGGCTAGAACTATAGTAACTAGATCCGTACTTAATTAGCTTAGTCTTAATAGGGCTCTAGTAGTATTTCGTTATTTAGGATAGTTAAGTTATTTATTAGAATTATTGAATTAAGCGACTTAGAGTAGGAAGACTTTAGTACGTAGGTTTAGGTATCGAATATTAGTAAGGTAGGAGGAGGCGGATTTATACCTTCTATTATTCTTACGGCTACTACCTAACTACGTTTATCTATACGAAAACCCCTATTAGAAAAGGTAAAAGGAAAATAGCCTACTAGGGTTACTAAGTCTAGTAGATCTAAGGCCCCGATAGTTAAGTATATAGTATATAGTTATATTACTAAGACTACGGAATAATAGAATAACAAAGGAGACTCGGATATAGACTTAGACTTAGAAGACGACGAACTAGACGTAACCCTTAGGAACTCGCTACTAGAACTACTAAAGAAAACTCGTAAGCCTAGGAACCTAACTCTTAAGTAGTACGTTACGAAGAAAGACAAGGCTACTAACGGAATACGTATAGTAGAGAATATCCTCTAGTAATTAGTCTAACTTAGTCTTTAGGATACTATTATTTATATTCCGGTATTTAGAGATCTCTTATATAAGTCCCTACTAGAATAATTAGCTAATAATATCCGTCCCGAAATAGAGGAAATAGAACGAAGGAAACGGGAAAAGGCTACTAAAAGAAAGCGGAAAATAGAAGAAAGATAGAAAGCGGACGGAATAAAATAAAGAGTAGGAATTATAGTACTACGCTTAGAAGAGTAGGAACTAACTTCGGAAATAGTTCTTCGTATTAATAAGGATAATAACCGTTCTTACGTCTCTATAAGGAGCCCTACTTTAATAGCTCGGATTGGAAAACTAGAGATTAAGACGTTATATAATACTAGAGCCGAAGTAAACGTTATATCTAAAGGAGTCGTAAGGAGTTATAGATTAGTAGTTAATAGTATTAAGTAGGATATCTAGGGACTAGTTTTAGATAAGCTTAAGGTTACCGACGGGAGAAGAGTTCCTCTAGTTAGCTAGACTAGCGCGCGTATACGGATCGCCGGAGTAGACTTTAATTATAAAAATATAGTCTTTATAGTACTTAGGGACTACTCTTAGGGAATAATACTTAGTTAGCCCTTCTTAGTACGGAGTCGTCTAGTTATATAGGCTAAGGCGGATAGTAGTATTTCGTATAAGGTATTCTCTATAAACGGCGAACAGAGCGTTATATAGTAAGTAGTTATCTCGGAATTCCTATATAATAGGTATAAGTCTAGTCTTCGAATCCCTTATACTTATTTAGACTAAGAAGATAATTCTAATTCGGACGATTCGGAAAATAAGGAGGCGGAGTTCTAGGTTTTAGAAGGATATCTACTATATATATAAGAAACCTAAGGCTCCTAGTACTAAACTTAGGCTAGAATATATACGAATAGCTTTTCGACGACCTAATCCGCGATAAGTTTCTCTTACCGCTAGACTTTAGGAGACTTCTATATAATAAGACTTATACTACGACTAGACTTAATATAGCTACTATAGTAAACGAGATAAAGCTATAAAAAGAAAGGGATAGGCTTCTATAGGAATAGCGGATAAGGTACCGAATATTTACCTATCGTCGCCTTATACCGGCGAAGCCTTAGACCGGATTACTAATATTTAAATACTTAGATAAATAGGACCTACTTTCCCTAAGGATTTCCTTATTTTCGACTGGCTTCCTAATAAAGTATAGAACGAAATACGTAAATAGTATATATAAGAAGAAAGTAGATAAGATCTAACCTTAGAATATTTAGCTTACTAATAGATCTATACCTAGCGGTCGTATAGATTAGAGAGATATAATACTAAAAGAGTAGTTTAGTACGGAACCTTACTATTACCTTAATAGATTCCTCGAGAAACGCTACGCCCGTTTCCCTCGTTAGACTCGGCTTATAGAACTCTAGTTTAATAATATACGTATCAACTAGTCCCTTAGCCTAAACGAACGATTACTAGTTAAGGAAATACTTATATAATAGGAACCTACCCTCGTATAGAGCTTCGAAGAATACGGTAAAATTAGGAAAGAAGTAGTACTAGTATAAGTTATCCGAGTAGTAGACTACGAACCTTAGTAAGCGAAACCCTTTAATATCCCTAAGGCTCTATTAAGTAAGATTCGTTAGATATTTTACGAAAGAATTAAGACGGGAAGACTCGAACCTAGTTATACCTTATATTATAATCTATAGTTTTTAGTCTTAAAGAAAAACGGTAAGTATCGGCTAATTAATAGCGCTACGAATATTAACGTAGTTACTATTAGGGACGCGAACGTACTACTAACGGCTAATAAATTTTCTAACTCGTTTACTAGATACGTATAGATATCGCTTACTAACCTTTTCTCTAGGTACGACCAATTAGAACTTACTAAAGAGAGTCGCGATCTTACCTTATTTATATACCCGTTTAGTCTTTTACGAATAACTACTCTACCTTAAGGAGTAACGTACTTAGTAGCCCAATTTTACCGTATATCTAAGATAATTATTTCCTACTAGTTTAAATATAGCGATATTTACGTGGACGATATAATTACCGGAACCCTAAAAAAGTATAATAACGATAAGGAATCCGAGCTTAAAGGAGTACGTCGAGGGGTCTTAGAATACGTAGTTAGGCTAGACGTAGTTCTTACGGATATTAAACGCGCGGGAGTAACGATATTAGGAGAAAAGTTCGATATTTATAAAGAGGGCGTAAATATAGTCGGATACTATTACGATCGAGAAGGACGATACCTAAATACTTCTAAGGTAGCTACTATTTTAAACTAGTTAACTCCTAGGTCTATTAAGTCTATGAGAGCTTTTATCGGAGTCTATATCTATTACCGAATCTAGATATAGGATTTTACTACCGTTTCGAAACCTATCTTCGTATTATTTAAGAAGGACTTAGAATTCTATTAGGGAAAGGAATAAGATAAGGTAATAAAAACTCTTTAGGAAGCGCTTACGACTATACCCGTACTACGACCGGTTATATACGAACTAGATTTAGGCGAGATTATTCTTACGGTAGATACTTTAGGAGAAGGATAGGGAGCGGTCCTATAATAAATAGACGAACTAGGTAAGAGATACCTATACTAATATAAAAGCGGGATCTAGTCGCTATTAGAAAGGAAATACGATATAGTTAAACTAGAATACTACGCCCTTTTATACGCTCTTAAGAAATTCCGCCTTTATCTTTAGGGAACGTATTTCGTAGTCGAAACGGACGCCCGGACTTTAATCTATTAACTTAATAGAGTATCTTCGGATATAGTAGGATCTCTAGTTATACGATAGCTCGTATGGATTTAGATATAGAATTTTAATATCTAATATATTCCTAGGAAAAAGAATATAGTAGCTAATAGACTCTCCCGCTAATTTAGTAACGTACCTAAAAAGGATATCCCCGCCGTTTCTAACTTCGATATCGAGGATTTTATCGATCGGCGACTTAGAGCCCTTTACTATTCTAGTATCTACGTCTATAAGCGTAACCTACGGTATACGATCTAGCTCTACTCGATAACCGTACCTCGTCTAGAAAATAACAATAATACTAGTAGCGAAAGTTCTATAGATTAGAACTAGGAATACGGAGAATTCGGTTTATTAGAACCTTAGGAAGGATTAGATAGCGAATATACCGCGGAATACCGAGCGATTACTAACTAGCTTATAATATTAAAAGTCGCAGACTATCTTAAAGGTAAATAGATTACGGCTATAAAAAGAAAGGTAATAGGCTACCTTATAGCTAGACGATAACTATTCAAGCGAGGTAAACGAGGATAAGCCTACCGTCGCGTAATTAATAACTAGGACTAGCGAAAGGAAATTATCGTTACCCTCTATAATAAATACGGCTATAAAGGACGCGAAACTACGGTAGTACTTATTCGGAATCGATATTATTAGGACGGGTACTATAATAACGTTAGTAAATAGATTAAAGAATATCCTTAATATCAAATAAGCGATCGAGCGTACGTAGTAGAACCTCTAAATATAACTATTATTCGGAGTAAGATTCTTAGCGTAAGATAGTCTATTAATTATACGATAATTACCCTATAAGGTAGTTATAGCTATCTTATTTAGGCAAGGGAGGAATTAAGCGGTTAGCCTAAGGTAAGAGTACTCTATTTAGTACCTACGTCTAAGAATATCGCGGATTTTATCTTTAAGGAACTAATCTATCGATAGGGTATTATATTAGAAATTAGAGTTAATAGAGGTCCTAAGAATAAGCTATATACGGATACGCTTCTAAAACTATACGATATTAGAAAGATTAAGATTTTACTATATAATAGTTAAGGTTAGGGAGGAATCGAACGGTCTTACTTAATAATATAGGAAGCCTTCCGACGAGTAACGAACGGGAACTAGAAACCTTAGAAAGATTTATTACTAGTAATACTTTAGGCCGAACGGATAATAGTTAGTAGAATAACTAGTATAACTCTAGTTAGGATAATACTTAGTAAAGAATATATCCTTCTAATCAAACTAAAAATAGTTATATAGTAAAACCTTCCTTAGTCTATAGTTAGGATAATAGAATACCTTCTTTTTCTACGAGCTAAATAACTAGATTAGAGAGGGGAAGACCTCTAGGAAGCTATCGTAAGGTAGAAACGTATAAGATAGGAAGTAAACGAGTACTAGGAATCGTAATATCAAACTAGAATACGTACTAAAAACCTAGACGTAGGATAACTTATCCTTTTATATAATACGAAGATCGTTAAGGATTTCGGATCTAAATTAGATTTTATATAGGTCGGTCTATACTATATCGCGAAGGTATATAAGGACGGGAGAACCGGATTACCTATTAGTAGCTACGTACTTAAGGAACTAAATAGAGTTTTAGTATATAAGACGATTCGAGGAAATAGGATTAGGATCTTCTACTAGAGGGATAGGCCTATAGGTAATAACCTCCTTGATACCGGTTAGGAGTATAGGATAGAATAAGAATAAGGCTAGGATTAAGATAATACTCAATTAGATAAGGATAAGGAATAGGAATAGGAAAAGTAACCTAGTAATAAGGATCTAGATATATTAGTTTGCCGATCCGGACCATAAGTAATTATTCCTAGACTAGAAGGATTCGACCCTAGCTAATACTAGGATTACTAGGAACTATAGAGAAGTATTCGATTCGTAAACGGCTTATAAATACTTATAATATAAAAAAAAGGAAACGATTAGTAAAGTATATAAAATACTAAGCTAATAAACTAATATACTATACCTCAATCGAATCCCTTATTTATATATTAGTATAAAGGAACTTAGTACGTAATTCTAGGGGACCTTTACGCCTCTTTAATCCTCTTCCGCTATATACGCTTTCGACCTTTTTAATCCTTCTCTACTTAGTACTTATTCGATTCTCTTCTACTTTACGCGCTTTCGATTCTCCTCTATATATTAGGAATTACTACGACCTAATATCCCCTATAGCTACTAAATACGTTAGTCTCTACTAAGTAGATACCTATCTAATAAGTAGCTTATAATCTAGGAAACCTTAAGTATATAAGTATCTACTAAAGCCTAGGTCCTTAGTTAAGTCTAATATTAGTTTGGTCCTACTAGTTCTCTAGGAAGTATTTATACCCCTCGAGGTCCTCCCGTACGGTCTACCTTAGGTTCTTTGATAATTTCCGGTTTAAGCTCTAATAAGATTATATTAACTTATTAATCCTACTCGGCCCTTAAGCTTATATCTACGAAACCCCGGATTTATAACTACGGGAATATAATTATCGATCCTTTTATTTAGACCCTCTTACTTATTAATCCTAACTAGTCCTTAAGTTTATATCTACGAAACCTAGAGTTTATACTTAAGAGAATACGTTTACCGTTCCTCCTACTCTAGCCTCTTTAATAGCTTCTTACTCTTCGGTAGCCCTCCTAGCGGCGCTAACGGTTTACGTCCTATCCTCTATCTAAGCCTCCCTACTCTTATATTTTAAGATTAGAATAGATCTATATAGTCCTTAGGAGGATAATCCTATAAGTTGAAATAGTCGTATTCTCTTAGTCTTTTACTACTTAGACTTTCGCTATATCGGCCTTTTATAACCTTCGCCTATTCGCCTCCCGTTTATCCTTAGTTAAATTAATAGTATCTTCTATTATTATACCGGTCCAGCTTTACGCTTGAATAGACTTAGTCGGGTATTACTTTCGTAAAACTTAACTTCAGCTATTAAAGGAACTATACCCTAGTATATATATATTATAATAGTTCGATTCTCGGATAGCTAGCTTCGTAGTAGACGTTTATTACTTTTCCTTTTTATTAGTTTTTTTTATATATATATATATATATATATATATTCGGAAAGGTTAGGAGAGTTACCTTTTATATATAGAGTTAGGAAGTTTACTTTGTTTTATTTAAGCTACCGTACCTTATTCTAAATTATTTTTTATATAGGAACCGTTTATATATTAGCCTTTGTTTACGTTAAACCTAAGTAAAGAGTATAGGAAGTAGGAAGGCGAACGTTATAGGACGACGTTGAATTTTTTTAGTAGGGGAGGGAGAAGTCTTTTAAGTCGGGAATCTATATTAAAGTCGAGCTATATTAATAAAAGGAACGAATAAACTAGAACTAAAAAATACGAATAATACTACGTATAATACTACTATAACCGGAAACTATAAGGAAAATTTCAACTAATTACCTTGAAAAGTCCTCCTATCTAACTAACTTTACTTGAATATAACCGTAATAGATTAGGTTATTAGAGTAATACCTAATAATTACCGTTACTATCTAGTATACCTCCCGAGGAGCCGCTTCCTATACTAAGCGTTAATACGCGCGACGTGTAGGGCTACTTTAGAAATATAAAGGATCTTTTAATATATTTAATTATTTTAGGAAATATTTAGGATTTTTTTTATATATTCAGATACTTTAGTATACGCGTTAAGGTTTTATTACTCTTTCGAGTCTTTTCTTACTTTCAAGTTCTTTCTTGGTATCTTAGGATACGAGAAGTTCTATATCCCTTTAAGATTCTTCTTAGCATTTAGGCTTATTAGTTGGTCTCGTATAGTTTTAGCGTATATCTTAGAATACGTTAAGGGTCGACGTATTATCTACCTAGGGAGGGGATATAAGGGGGATAAAGGTATAGGACTAGAATAGGAAGTAGAATAGGAACGGGATATAAAAAGATACCGATAATATATAAGAAATAATATAATATACTACCGTAATACTACAATTTATAGAACCCTAAATAATTAATAATATAGGAACCAGATCAACGGTACGTATATAGGAACTAAGATAGTATAATAATACGATCTAATTCTTATTACTTACGTTAACTCTAGACTCTCTCTTCTTTACTCCTAACTACCTTATCTATCTCTTTACAAACTGCCCTATCTATCTCTTTACGAAATACTTAAAGATCCTATTACCTTACCTTTGTACAGTAGCTAAGCGGTAGAAGTTAATAGTAATCTAATACTATATTATCTATACTTATCTTACCTATAGTATTTATGGCCATTATAGGCTATATATATAGGGATTAAGTTAAAGTTTAGCCTCTAAAAGGGGCGAGTAGAAGGGTACTCTTTGAAGTCGGATCGACTTACTATCTACTATACTTTAGTAACTATATAGACTTCGTAATCTATCGTCTTAGGAGTTAAGGATATAGTTATACTACCGTATACTATATTTGGTAGGTATTTAAGTATTTTAGGTCCCGGGTAACCTATCCTAAGGTACTATCTATCTACTATAGCGCTTATAGTAAGTATCTTCTATAGGGCCGTCTCCTTTTTCGACGGTTTTTCTATATAGTAGCTATTTAAGGCCAATTCTCTAGGATCCTTACTCCTTAGTATAAGGATAGTAAGTAGGAGGGCTATACTTAAGGTACTAATAGGAGCGTCGCTTTTGAGGGATATATAGCCGTTTAGTAATATTATTAGAGGGATATATATAGCCTCCATTTACCGTAATAAGGTAAAGTCCTTTTACCTCGAGTTTAGCTATAGATAGGAGGTTAGTCCTAAAGTAGGGATAGAGGGTTATATTAGTAATAGTAATAGTAGTAGTACTACTAGTTAGTAGTACTACCTTAAGGGTATAGTTGCTACATACCTTAATAAGGTATTTTATAAGGCCGTACTATATATAGGATCCCTTAGGGGTATCTCTTGTTTTGGTAAACTAATTACGTAGAGGAGAGTTATATATATAGCGCTCGCTACTACCGTTAAGGATCTAGGTATTAGTAAAGCAATAGGGTTCTAGTTCGTCCGAAACGTTGAAGGAAATAGCTTCGGTATAATAGGCTTGGTTTACCCCTAAGTATTAGGGGCTAGTGCCCTAGTAGCTAAAAGGAAGGAAGAATAGACTACGAAAGGAGTAGAACTAGAGACCGTACGTTAGAGTACGGTCTCCTCGTTAGAGTATAAGGAGAGAGCTCCTCCCCCTCTCTAGCTCGTTAGTTAACTTAGTTCTATCTACTACCTTACCTTTTAGTATATACTAGGGTCTCCTATAATATTAAGTTAACTCTTTTTATTTTTCTCTCGACGCGCTCTAGAAGCTATAGAGACTACGATAGACCCTATAGAGGGCGATAGTAGCGATATTACGCCGTATAACTATAGTACTATTATCTAGTAGTTAATAGTATAGTAGTAGGCTTAGGCTACCCGCTTAGAGGAGTAGGAGGCCTAGCTATAGAGGGCGTAGGCCGGTCTACTTAAGGCGGATAAGGCCTATATAGAGCTAAAAGGTAACGACGTATCTATCTAGAGCCTAGTCTTAGCTATCTAGGACCGCGGCCTAGGCGGATCGGACTCCGCGACGGACAACCTAGTCTACGGACCTCGAGAATAGCGACTGCTATAATAGGATAGGTCTACGGCTACTTTTAGAGATTTTTTTCTCCGAATCTAGAGTTCCTATAGGACGAGGGCCGTATAGAAGCTAGTACTTCCCGCCCCTTTTTACTAGGATACTATTAATAACTACCTTATATACGAGAAAAGGGCTCGTATAAGGGGTTTTTAGGTAGCCGGCGGCCCCGACGGTAAACGGAACCCCGAGGACTTTCTTTTAGAGATTAAGCGTATTTTTACGGACTCTATAGAAAAGACGACGGCCCTAGAAAAGCTAGTAAGCCTAAAATATAACGACGGCTAGCTATAGTAGGATTACTAGCTAATCTTTAACGAACTCCTACTAGTATCTAACGGCTCCTAGTAGAGCGACGAGGTTAAGATATAGTAGCTACGGAAGACCCTCTATAACTAGGAGTCTAGGATAATATACTTCTAGTAACTATATAGAGGGAGACGGGGTATACCTAATTTCCCGTGGAGATTAGACGTATTATATAGAACTACGAATATACTAGCTAGTTTGCCGCGCGATTCTCGACCTAGTAGTTTAAGTAGAAGTAGTTAGGTAGTAGCCTCTATACCGCGGCGGCTATAAGCTTAGCCTTATACGGTAATACCGTAGACGGCGATACTATTATAACCCTAGTACGGGCCGTAGACCAAGCTAAGGCGGCCGCGCCCCGCCCCCCTACGTATAGGGGGAGTAGCGCTATACTAAGGGCGAAGTAGGTATCTAAGGCGGAGCTAGATAGCTATAAGGAGAAAGGTCTCTACTTCTAGTATAGAGGGAGCGGGTACTATATAAGCGACTACGTATACTACCCTACTAAGCGACCCTCCTAAAAGGGGGTAGGGATAAATATCTTAACGGTCCTAGCCGTAATAGAGACCGCCCTAGTCCTAGAGGTTACCGAGTCTAACCCGCTAGGAAAAGGATAGCTCCTCTCTAAAGATAGAGGAAGGGAGTAGGTTAAGTACTAATAGAGGACTAGGACGCTTACTAGGTAAATATAGACGGGAATAATATACTTATAGACGTAGTAATTAATAGTATTTCCTATATATCTACCCTAATAGACGAAGGCTATTAGTACTATACTATAATAGACGGAGACCTAGCTAAACGGCTCGGACTCCCTAAGGTAGGAAAAACGACGAGATAGATCCGGAGCGCTATAAGCGATATAGCTAGGTCTAGTATTTAGGGGGTAGTCGCCCTAAAACTTAAGATAGCCGGCTTCGAGTAGGTAGTCTACGTATACTACGTCCCTAAACTAGCCTTTCCGGTTATTTTAGGGAACCCCTAGAAGGCGTATAACCGTATCCGGATAGCGCCGGACGAAGGCCGGCTATACTACGGGCGGGTAGTAAGGTAGGTAGCGGAATCCGCCCCTAAAGCGGTAGAAGACGACGACCCTCGTACGGTAGCCTATCGATTAGAGAGCTCCGGCGAGGACGCTATACTAATACTAACGGAATAGGTATAGCTAGAGACCGATAACTTCGTAGTTACGCTAGTAACCTTCTATATTAGGAAGGTAGAAGACGGTTATTCGGTAATAGTCGCTACTATAGTAATAGAGGACTTCGAGAAAGCTATAACGGAAAAAAGGCCTAATACGGAGGCGGAACTCCGCGCGCAACTCCTCCTAGAGGTTTACGATATAATCCTACTATTTTTAAGCCTAGAGGCGGAAAAACTCGCCCCCTACTAGCTAGGGGTAGACTATAGAATCGAGCTATATACGAAGCCTAACGGGATAATAGAGTCCTTACTATAGGGGCCGCTCTACGGTATATCTAAGGAGGAGCTCCTAGTCCTACAGAAAACGTTAAACAAGCTACTAGCTAAGGGGTTTATTCGGCTATTAAGCTTAGACGGTAGGGCGCTAGTACTTTTTATCCGGAAACCCGTAGGGGGTCTAAGGTTCTACTATAACTATAGAGTACTTAATACGGTAACTAAGGAGGATAGATATCTACTCCTACTTATTTCGGAGACCCTCTAGAACCTTACGGGCTATACCTACTTATCGAAGGTAGACGTAGTAAGCGTATTTTAGAAGCTTAGGATAGCCCGGGGTTACGAGTATAAGATAGCGTTCTAGACTAGATATAGGCTATTCGAGTAGCTTATAACTCCGTTCGGTTTAGCTAGGGTACTATCTAGTTTTTAACGGTATATTAATATAGTACTTCGGAGGTTCCTTAACGAATATGCCTCGGCGTATATAGACGACGTACTAATCTATATCTAAGGGAGCTATAAAGACTATTTCGAGAAGGTACGTACCGTTCTCCGGGTACTTTAGGACGCTAGCTTATACTTAGACCCTACGAAGAGCGAGTTCGCGAGGAAGAGTATTAAGTATCTAGGTTTTATTATTTACGCCGACGGAGGGGGCCTTTAGGCTGACCTAGAGAAGGTTTAAACCGTCCGAGATTAAGCGGTCCCGCGTAATTAGAGGGAGGTACGTAGGTTCCTAGAATTTACGAACTATTACCGAATATTTATTAAGGGCTACTCTATACGCGCCGCCCTACTTACGTTACTAACCGGGGTAAGTACTACGTTCTCCTAGGATAAAGCGGCCTAGGCGTCTTTCGACGATTTAAAAGAGTATTTTATAAGCGCTCCGGTACTACGATAGTAGGATCCCGCGCTTTTAATATTTCTAGAGGCCGATAGTAGCGGCTTTACGCTAGGTAGGGTTCTAAGCTAGGAGACTAGCGGGGTTCGCTACCCGGTCGCCTTCTATTTAGAAAAACTAAATAAGGCCGAAATTAACTACGATATCTATAATAAAGAGTTACTAGCCGTAGTCTAGTACCTATAATACTAGGATACGGAGCTTCGTAGCTATAGTCTATTTATAATTATAACGGATTATAGGAACCTAGAATACTTTATAAAAAAGCAAAGGCTATCTAAGTAGTAGATACGGTTCGCGGAGACCCTAATAAGATATAGGTTCTCTATAGTATATCGCCCGGGGTTAGAAGTAATAGTACTAGACGCGCTATCTAGACGAGATTAGGATAACCTAGATTACTACGATTATACTTCGAGGGTCTAATAGCTAATCCTAGAGGCTAGCCTAACTAAGTATACGCTAGCCGCCCCTATAGTAACGGGATATAGGGTTTTCGGTATAGGTCGAGGCCTGTTCTAGGAAGACGCCCTCAACGAGCTCTAGGATAGGGTAGTTACTAAGGATATATACTATTAATAGGTATTCTAGGCGGTATAGTCCGGCGAGCGAGCTATTCCTACTAGGGCCCGTATTAAGATTTAAATCGCGGACTATAAGATCGATACCTAAGGCCTATTACGATACTAAGGTAAGCTATAGGTACCTAGCGCCCGTTTATAATAGACGTAGAGCGAAAGGAGTCGGACGACGATATAAGGGGTCTAGATAATTTAAGGACTAAGCTAATTTAGAAGAACTACGACTCCGCGGTAACTAGTTACCTAGGTAGGGAGAATACGCTCTCCGTTATAGGCTAAGACTTCTACTAGCTACTAATAGCCTCGTATATACGGAGGTTTATATAGAACTATAACGGCTATAGCCGTAATAAGGTTTAGCGTAGCGCTAAATACGGTCTCCTATAGTCGCTCCTAGTCCCCGATAGATTTTTTTCGGAGTTATTAATCGATTTTATAGTAGAACTCCCGGAGTCTAATAGTAATACAAACCTCTATATAATAAAGGATAGGCTAAGTAAGACCGTAGTTTTTAAAGCGATACCTACTACTAATACGGAGGCTTACGCCGAGATATTCCTAAGATACTAGGTACGTTACTATAGACTACCTAGGGTAATAACGTCGGACCGAGGAAGGAACTAGACGGGCGCCTTTTAGAGATATTTCTATCGCCTACTAGGCGTCGAGTAGCGGTTAAGTAGCGTATACTACCCCTAAACGGACGGAGGCCCGGAGCGCCTTAACTAGGAAGTATAGGCGTACCTATAGTACTTTATTAACTTTAACTAGAATAACTAGGCCTAGTAGCTACCCGTAGCCTAGTTAGCGGTAAACGGCTAATACTATATAGGAATCGGTATATCGCTATTTTTTATAATATACGGCTTTAAAGCCCCTATAGCTATACCGTTAGAGGAGGTAGCTATAGAATCCGTCCCGATCCCTACTAAATAGAGGGCTAAAGAATTCGTTTAGAGAATAGGGAAGATTACGGAGCTATACTAATCGCTAATAGGGGTTTCGTAATAGTAATAGGAGGAGTCCTATAATAGGCGGTAGGTCCCTACCCGAAGGTTCTAGGTCGGCGATAAAGTATAGCTAGACCTAAGGAACTACGGTAGCGAGAGGCTAAAGAAGAAGCTAGACGTACGATACGCTAAATATATAGTAGCCGAAGTTATTAGCCCGATATCTATACGGCTTAAGGGTATCCCTAGTAGGATATATAATATATTTTACCCTAACCTTTTACGGTGGTACCCGGACGACCTACTACCTAGGTAGGTTATCGATAACTTCTAACTAGGCCCTATACTACTAGAGTCGTACGAGGAGTTCGAAGTAGAGAAGATTCTATATACTAGGAAGGCTAGGCGGGGATAAGGGCGCGAGGCCTTAGTAAAATAGCGCGGTTACTACGATATAACGTAGGAGCTACTAGAAGCTATAGAGGATACTATAGCTATAGACGAGTTCGAACTAGTCTATAGACCTATACGAGAAAACGATAGCCCCCTATAGGAATTCGGCGGAGGGCGGCTAAGAAGGAGCGGGCGTACGAGGTAAGTTATATTTCGGATATTTACTAGGAGTTAGGATTAGAGTTTAATTTTAGAATAATTTTTTTATTTATTTTAGGGTTTATCCGGTCCCCCCTAGTTTGAGTACGGGCGGCGACAGCTAAACGCTACTACGCGTACCTATAAAAAAAAAAAAAGAGAAAGAAAGAAAAAGCGTAAAAGAAATACCCCTCCCCCCCCCTTCTCTCCTCCCTTAGTTATAGTTAGACCGCTGGGGTCCCTATACCTAAGAGCTAGGTACTAGACTAGCTATTATAAAATTCATTACTACTACCTCGAAGGTAGTAGTAGTAGTAGTAGCGACCGTTCTATTTTATACGGTTAGTAGGAGTATTAAGAAGGGGAGCTTATATAGCTTACGGTAGGACGAGGGCCTAGTCTACTAGGGACTAGAGGAGCTTATAGGCCTTAAGGGTAGTAACTAAGCTCGATAAGGCGGACTCGCTATAGATAGTTAGTATATATTAACGAACGGGCTACGGGATATACCTCTAGTCTTAACCCGACCGGGTCTACGTAGCGTATACTAAACCGGTGAGCTAGGGCCTAATCGGTTAGTAGGAGAAATAAGACGGACTATAAAACGTATATTAGGGTATACTAAGCCTAGTACCGGGTATAGTACGCGTAGGCGAGTAAGGGCCGGTAGCGCTTACTATTATCCTATTAGTAGTTAGCCGGAGTCTAAGTTTGTTTCGCTAGTTACCTCTTACGGGTAGGGGCTTCTAGTAGCGGCAGTCTCGGCTATTAGACGTATATATAGTATAATAAATACGGTACTAAGCCTAGAAGCGAGGATTAGTAAATAGTTACTATAGAAGATTAGCGTACGTACGGTCCCGACCAACTAGTCGGCTATAGTAGCGGGGTAAGTAAGGGTAGCGCGGGTAGCGTTCTTCTTCTAGTAGTAGGCGGCGGTACTCTTACGGGCGGCGGGGGTACGACGGGTAGTAATAGGCGAGGAGGTAGAGGACGAGCGACTAGAGATAGAGGTACGAGTAGGAGTAATAGTAGTAGTAGTATAGTTAGACTCTAGCGAAGACGGGGTAGGCGTCGTATTAGTAGTATCGGCGGTAGCGGCGGCGGGGTCCTAGGTAGGTAGCTAGGGGTCTTAGACGAGCGGCTAGGTATCCTAGGCGGGTAGCTAGGAATTATAGGCGGGTAGCTAAGGATTATAGACGGGCGACTCGGCGTCCTAGACGGTAGTAGGACCCGTCTCTAGAGGAACGGACGGTAGCTACGTAGAATAGGTTGGTAGTAGCGGAGGACTAGGGGCTCTTACGCCTCCGAAGAGGGCAAAGAAGCGGGAATCTATAGTAGTAGGTAGAGAGGAAGCGGGGGGCGGCGTAGAACTACTAGAAGATATAGTAGGAGTAGTAGTAGTAGCGGCGGTAGTACGACGGGCTAGATACGGTTAGTTTAAAGTAGAGGCCGCTATCTTAGTACTAGGTAGGAGATACTTACTATGTATATATATAGTATATATATATATATATATATATATAAGAGCTTAATAAAAAAAAAGCCTAGGGGATAGGGGTATTTATACCCTTTAGGAGATACCAATTGAAGTATAATTACGCGTATAATTATACGGTAGTTAATAGTAACTTTAAGGAGGATCGAATTGGTATTATCTAAGAGGGTTTATAAGCAATACGAGGGAAACCTATAGAAGCCGGCTAAATTACCTAGGCTACCCGGTCCTAGGACGGGGGCCAGCCGAAAGACGTACTATAATACTTAGGATACGTCTAAATAGCTAGTTACGCGGACCGGAGACTCCTCTATAGAAGTTATAGGGACTGGAGACGCCTCTAGCGTAGATAGACTCTATTCCTATCGACTAGGGAGGTAGAAGGATAGGTTACTATAGATACCATAATAGAACGCCTAGCTTTAGTAAAGTTATCTAGTCTTTAACGGGAAACGGGTACCTAGTAGCGGGGTAAGTACGAGGACGTACGGGGTATACCTAGGCGTATATACTATAAAAATAACTTATAAGGGCCTAGGCCTAGGGCGTAGCTACTATTACCTAAATAGGGGTCCGGCTACCTAAATAAGGGTTACGTACGAGTTATATAAGTAGGACTACCTAAAAGGTACCGGAGAGAGGAGGGAAGTCCGCGGCTTAAGGGCTTCTTATAATAAACTAGTAGGAGCTAGGCGTTTTTCGCCGGTCGCCGAAGGGGAAGAATAGGGCTAATATTAGGGGCTAGTACCCTAGTAGCTAAAAGGAAGGAAGAATAGACTACGAAAGGAGTAGAACCGGAGACCGTATATTAGAGTATAGTCTCCTCGTTAGAGTATAAGGAGAGAGCTCCTCCCCCTCTCTAGCTCGTTAGTTGACTTAGTTCTATCTACTACCTTACCTTTTAGTATATACTAGGGTCTCCCGTAACACTAAGTATCCTTATAGATTAGTAGATTCTACTTAAGCGTATTAGTTTCGTAATTTTATAAGGTATTTTCGCGTGTATTTCGTATTGAGGTAGGTATAGATTATACTATATTAGACTATATATAGCTAATAGATCTAGTAGATTCCCTTAAAACTAGTAAAAGTAGTATATAGCTAACTCGAGTATTCTAAGTCGTTTGGCGTTATATTTAAGGTATACTTTCTAGCTTAATCGGGTTAGTCTAAGATCCTATAGTACTATATATAGTAAAGTATACGTTTTTCGTAGCCTTAGTATTAGAAGAAGCCTCTTTTTCCTTCTCCTCTACCCTTTTCTTGTAATTACTAAGGCTTTTATCGACTATTACCTTTACCTTAGGGTCTTTTAGTATATTATTAACCTTCTTTTAGATCTTAGGGCGTAGTATAAAGTTACTACGTGCTATACCGGTAATATATATATAATTCTATAGTTAGTAGTCGTAATTAGGAGGATTGTAGCCGTAGGGATACTTAGATTAGCCTTAACGAGGCTTTTTACCCTATATATTTTATCCTTTGAAGGAGGGTTCCTTAGAGGCTAACTTAGTAGTATTATACGTATAGGAGGGGGTTTTTTAACGGGATTAAAGTAGTTTTTTACGTAAGTAATTCCTAAAGTTTATAACCAGATCTAGAACTGACTTAATAAAGTAGTTAGGGTTATCTAGTAGTACCCTCCTACTATTAGTATATATAGAATCTAAGCGACTAATTAGGTTAAGGTATTTAATAAGTACTAGGCGGTCCTCGTTATTAAAAATACCCTCTTTAACCGTATTCTTATAGAGATTAGTAATCTTATCGAGGAGTTTTATCTAATCTTTAGACTTAACTTCGCTATTTATTAGCTATTGCTACTACTATTTTAGGTATAGTATTATAGCCTTATCTATCGGTTAGTAGCGTACTTTAAGCCGTTTAAGGCTCTCGTATACGGTCTTCGATAACGTAATAAGGTTTCGATTGGTTTTAGAGATATAGCTACGGATCTAACTATATATAGTAGCCATTTCGGCTTATTCCGCTTTATATTCGGTATATTCGACTTTGTATTGGTCTATAAATATATAGTATAAGGCTATTTATTCCGAATTGAGCTTACTAAGTACCGTATTAGGTAGTATACCAGCCATTTCTATTATTACCTTTTTAGGGGGTTATAGGGCTAGTAGGGGGTTTACCGCATTAGGATTATACTTATCCTAAATACTAAGATCCTTATAGTAGTTCTCAACCAATTAGATAAACTTAAGCTATTCTTTATTATCGTATAAGGTAATATCTATGTCCTTATTAGTTATTAGTAGCTTACTAGAGGCGGATTCCGATATTTTAAAGGAAAGTAGGGCAAATTACCAAATTCTAATATTCTGATTAGGTAATTGGGGAAGTAGGGTAGATTCGGATGTCCTGATTGGTTAAGGTTGATTAGTTGAACTACCGTAGTCTTCCGTGTTTAGGGTGTTCGGGATATTCCGTTTGTAGTAACGTGTCCCGATTGGTTTGTATATATTTATTGGTTTAACGAAGTTAAAGTAATCGAGTAGATTAAAGTAAAGATAGATAGTTACGCGATATACGTGATATTAGTATTCCGGGCTTATAACTATATAAAGATAACCGTATAAAGGAGTACTCAAAAGATATAGATAACTAAATATATATAGTCCTATCTATCGTACTTAAACCAGTTATATATATATAGAGATCCCGTGGATAATGGCACTGCTATGGTACGGATAAAAATAAGTGTAATAACAAGTAAGATGAAGCCAACGTAATCCAAATGAAGCTACGTATAACCATATATACGTTATGCGTATAAGTAAGTGCCAAGCCAGCATAATCCTTACAATATATGCTAAAGAGCATTCCATTTTTGCTAGTAATCGACCACTCTTTCCTCTCTTCAAACAAATGATGATCTCATAATAAAACTGTCTGAACCGAGATTAATATCCGCAAACTTCTGGCAATAGCAATTCTGAACGCTGCCGGAATATTTGGAATATTGATATGGAGTTTATCATCACTAAGTACGCCCAGCATTTCGTTGGAAACTGCATAGGGTAGACTAACCACGATCATGTAGCTCTCTCAGTCTAAGCACTCATACTTCCTCGAGAAGCCGATGATCCCTTACTTTCGAAACTGAAATATCGTTTCGGTCCAGCTATCCAAGCCAATAGAAAACAAGCAAACAGATAACAAGCGCAAAGACAGTCCATCACTCTCTTTACAGCTCTTCAAACCCAACCGCCACTCACCACGCCTCCAAACCAACAAACCCCCACCTCACCTATAAAGCAAAGTCCCCCCACAAAAGCCAGCAAAACCACCCCCCAACCAAAAGCGCAAAATCCAACAATGCCCCCCTGCAAAAGCACCACCTACCAAAACGACGCCCAAGAGCTCCACACCCTCTGCCCCCTCCACTGCTGCAAAAAATCATGGTGCCGCGAAGAATCCCAACGGAAAAAAGCCTACTGCCGCAGACACCGCTACATGGACAGACGCCCTGAACCAAAGAACCTGCGATACATACGCTACGTAAAGTAGTAAGTCGGCGTTGATATTGTCAGCAAGAACATGATTGCCAGTGGACACAGGGATGTAAACGCGAATGTGAGGAGGCGCTTGATAAGTTCTGTGGTGAGTATGTATGTAATGTGCCTTTTTGTGTGAAGGCGATTGTGGGGACGGGGTGGAGGTATTGTGGGGCTGTTCATGTTTGTCGGGTTGGGTCTTGTTGTGGGGCGGTTTATTGTGGGAGCCATGAATGTGGGGGTGGGGTGAAATGGGGGTGTAGACAGTTGATTACGCTTTTGGGACGGTGTGATGAGCATCGGGGGTTGTTTTGGGGAGGAAGTGGTGTTGTGCCCGTTCCACGACTGATACGAATTAGTCCAATTGTACAACGACAACCTCTGTAAAAACTCAGAGGTGTCAAATCGCCTCGCCAACAGACGTCGATTGGTCAAAGCCGTGCTCACCATAAATGTTAGGCTGAGCTCGAGGTATGTAATTCTACATTTGCAATGAATCCGCGTTATGACCTATGACACAAATGAGTCCTACCGAACTGAAGCAACTACGACTAGTAGATTTAATTGATAATCTAAGGATCAAAGATACGTAATTAATCATTCAAAACAATTAGACTGAGACACGGTGACCTTCAAGGAACGCAGATTTGATATTCTGGATGTATCAACCTGGCCTTCAAAAAATCTACTCATGAATGCTCACCCTATACCCATTCCCGCACATAACCAAACGCCAATGCTAAAATGCTGTCACATCACGCCATCACGTCTGCGTTCCTAGTTACCGAAAATACTCTCCCTGTCCACTATATCCGCCTCCGATACCACCAACGCCTCCTTGGAAGCCACCATCCATCCCATCGAGGTTCAAGAAGTCGTCGACAAGTCCGTTTCCTGCATCATGCATGACAGCATCTTCCTGGAAGTCAGGCGCAGAACTTGGTCTCTCAGGCATGGTCGGAGCAACGGTGAATCCATCAACGACCCTCGCCGAAGGAGGAACAGCAGCGCCAAATGCGTCTTCCCGTCGCTCTTTCCTTATCCCGTCACTCCTGTTGCATTCACTGCGGGCGTTGAGATACACATCGACGGACTCAATCTTACCATCCTTGATGGAGTTGAGGTAGCCTTCGCGAGTGTTGACGATTGGAAGCATGATGGAACTCTCGTACCATCGTCCTTTAATGTCTGCCAAAGCAACGGTGGAGTTTGTGCCGAGAAGCTTCCAATAGAAAGTTCGAGGATTGGGATTCTGCGGCGAGGGAGAAGTAGCTGCGGCTGCAGCAGAAGCACGGTTGCGTTGTCTAAGATCCTCCAGCATCCTTTCTGGTATCGTTCTCGTGTCCTGGGACTGCGGCGGAGGTTGTCCTGGCGGCGTCATGTTTGCGCAGGTGTATATATCCCCTCTGAGCGTCACCTTGGTAGTCTTTGCTGCAGCATAGGACGAAATGGTTTTCTCGATGATGGAAGAGACGACAAGGACATTCTCGGCTGCAGTTCCGGTGGTGATACGAAGACGAACTGGATCCCCAAGCCATAGCTTCTCACCACCAAGATAGACGCCGTTCCAGAATGTTTCGCTCCCTGCCTCCGAGTTCGGCGCTGTTCTCAAGAAATCGAAAGGGGTATAGGAAGAATCGATCGACTTGCCAGCAAGGATACTAGCGTCAATGGTGAGCATGTCCTTGCTCGGATCACCAAACAAGCCAGTTCGAATGCCCTCCCAGTCTGCTGTTTCATAACTAAGTCCTGGTATGTGGTTCAAGGCGGCATGGCAGTAACCAGGAGGCGACCAAGCCAACCATGGCCTGATATCATCCTCACTATCGACAACCTTGGCGGTATCCCAGTTATGGGGTTCGGTGAGAGGTTGAACGATGTAAGCGCGATTGCTCGGAGGCGGACCTACGATCCAGCGTCGCAGAATTACGGCAAGACCCCATGCCACTCCTCGATTGTACCATATGAGCTCTCCAGGACGGAATGTGAATCTTCCAAAAGCAAGATCGATTTGGTGATCGGGCGATCGTGGTTGGGCGAGAGGAGAGGGTCTGCTGGGTTGGGGTGCAGGAGAAGATATTTGTGGTGGGTGAGGCGCAGCAGCAGGAGGGCCGGTAGAAGTAGGACGTCGGATTTGGCTATTTGAGGGAGCTTGGGTGGGTATCTCGACTACAGGATTGCGATGAACCATGGGTCTCATGGAGGTGTCTTCCTGCTTGACGATAGGTTTGACATCCTTAGCAGGCTCTGTTGGTTTTGGAGTGTCTGGTTGTACTGGTTGCAGTTCATCAGGCGAGCAGATCTTGCATGAGCAATTCTTTGGATCTGCCTTTGAATCTGTGACCAACCATAGCAAGTGTGGGAAGAAGTCAGCCGGACTCCTGAACCTCTTCTTCCTACCCAGCGGGTGGCCGTATAGGTAAGCGTCTTGCCTGTCGTGTCCTCCTCCAGCATGATTTTTTGGGTTCTTTGCAGGCTTTCCATCCGAGTCTGTAGCTTTTGATTTGACGTGCTCGTAGAGGCGGTAGTTTTCGGGGAGGTGGTGGAGGATGTAAGACTTGTCTTTGTGGCGGGTTAGTAAGATACATGAGACTTTGTCGACTTCTCGCAGCGACTTGAACTCACCCAGAGAGTAACCCAGCTCTCGAGCCAGCATGCCAGCCAATTTTCTCCGCCAATCCAAGTGTTTGGTCTCGTTCAGTGACGTGAAACGGTAATAGTCGCTGACACCTTTCGCATCTGGGGTTTGGTCCAATTGCTTCGACGTCGGTTCGTTCTTCTCCCACAGCGCATTCTTTCCACGAATGTCCAGCTTGCCATCGGAGCGTGCAAGCCAGATTACATGGAAGAGAGTCATTGTGTGAGGTGGATTGGAAGGTGTCAAGAAAGTCGGTTTGCTCCCGTGGTGGGCCAAGGGTAGCGACGCAGCGACGAAATGGCCATGGACGTGTTTCGAATTGGTGGCGCTGGCTGAGTGGAGGGTCACGATGTGGAAGTCCAGATACAACACAGGTTTGATAAACAAGACGGGCTCGAAGATGCAGCGTTGGTTTAAAGATATTATATATAGCGTTGGTTTAAGGATATAGTATTAGATAAGGATATAGTATTAGATTAAAGATGTAGTATTAGATTGAAGATGTAGTATTAGATTAAAGATGTAGTATTAGTTTAGAGATATAGCGTTGGTTTAAAGATATTAAGATATAGTATAAGTTTAATGAAATAGTATTTAATTATTTATTTAAAGATATAGCATTAGTTTAAAGACTCGATATAGCATTAGTTTAAAGATAAAGTATTGGTTTAAAGATCTAGTATTAGTTTGAAGATATAGCGTTGGTTTAAAGATATAGTGTTAGTTTAAAGAATATAGTATTAGTTTTGATATAGCGTTGGTTTAAAGATATAGTCGATGATCCACTTGACTGCCTCCAATCCAAAGGCTCTAAAGTTTAAACCTCCTAGTCAAGGCTGATATATTATATATTATAATACTCTTTTAAATGAATAAATACAAGATGGATATTTGAATATTCCTACAAGGATCCACATTTGTCTCAAGTCGGAAATTAGTATATTTATGGTATGATAATCAGTCAGATCACGACTTCTCCCGTCGCGAGACGCGACAATACTTCCGTCTACGCGTTCAGACTTCAGACTTGCCGCCTCTTACCGAAAACATCGGTTTGTGCTTGCGCATTCCGACTACACCTTCATTCGACGGACAACCACAGCAGCGCACCTGCAAACATTACAATGGACACGCCTCCCACTCATCGCCTGAAGCTCACTGCCTCGAGCCTTCTCAGCTCCTTCAAGCCACAGCAATCCCCCACCTCCGTCACCCAGGCTCGGAAAATGATGTCTTCAGCTGAGCGTGATCTTCGCGCCCGCGCCGCACCTGTCAGCTATATCATTTCCGACGATTCAGACGATTCTCCGTCGCCTACGTCGCCTTCAGACGCCAGTGCTTTTGAGAGTCCGGACAAGTTGAAACGAGACTTTCGTAATCGACGCTTAAAAAAATTCGAGGATGATGAAGACGAGGAGGAGGAAGAGGAGGAGGAAGAAGAGCCTGCTTCCCCTCTGCCAGAGAATCGCTCCATTGAAGGCGGACGCAGTATGCGCCCTCGCTCCGTTCTCAAAGCCGTTCCCACCTCAGGCCACATCATCTTCAAGAAGAAGAAGAAGAGAGGCAAGAAACAAACGACTTCGCAGCCAGTCGACAAAGAAGCCCGCCGCGCAGCTATGACCGCCCGTGCAAAGTTGCGACATGATATCGAACATGGGACGAAGCTTCAACAAGACCGATTTCTGCTCGCTCACAAGGACTTTTTCACGCCTTTACTGCAGGAGAACAGTTATATCCAGGTACGTCACCAACTCTCCTCTCCTCTGTGTATAGCGTGCTGGACAGATACTGTTCAAGCTCAATTCAACTCGACAGATTTTTGGCGACATCTTTACATCACTTTGTCAAAAATTTATCCATGTCGCTCTCGTTTGGAGAATTATCACAGCACATTGCAAAGTTGAAAGGGAACATGATTAACTGTATTCGTCGTTTAGAAGCTGGAAGCCGCACACTCCTCTGACGAGGCACCGGTGTTCGTTCCTTATCAAACCATCACAAAGCAACCCAAAGGGATCAACGCGACTGTGAAGCCTTACCAATTGCGCGGCCTTGAATTCCTTGTCCATTTGTACAGAAACGGTATGTCGGGCATTCTCGGTGACGAAATGGGACTCGGAAAGACGCTGCAGACTTTGTCTCTTTTCCAGTTCATCAAAAATGAAGACGCCAAACACGGCCCTACAGGCGAAGCTCGTCCATTCCTTGTCGTCTGTCCCCTCAGTGTTCTTTCGAACTGGGTTGCTGAGGCGAAGAAGTTCACACCCGGTCTCAAGGTCCTACGATTCCATGGTCCGATCGCTGAGCGTGCTGCCATGAAGATTGTTGCAAAGCCAACAGCAATTTCTGTGCGCGCGAGAAAGAAGATGGGCAACAACGTCACACTCACGTCGGATCTTGGCTCAGATGGTCCTTACGACATTATTGTCACTACATATGAGGCCTATCGCGCTGAGGTAAAATGGTTCAAAAGCGCCTTTGTCTGGCGATATCTTGTACTCGACGAAGGACACAAGATTAAGAACAGCGAGACCGACGTTTCCAAAACGTTGCAAGGAATTAAAGCCGAGTATCGGCTACTTCTGACCGGCACACCTCTTCAGAACAATCTGGGCGAGATGTGGAGTCTGCTTCACTGGTTGCTTCCAAACGTCTTCCCGGTCAACACGAAAGATTTGTTCACCAAGTCTTTCGATCTCACTCGTGGAATGGTGAACAAATCTGTAATGGACTACGCGCGCCGCCTCCTCGAATTGGTAATGCTCCGAAGAATGAAAGACACTCCAGGTGTGGATCTGAACTTGCCGACTAAGACTGAAGTGCGATTGTTTCTGCCATTGACACCTCTACAAAAACAGTGGTATACTCGTCTCCTCACCAAGGAATCCGAGACCGTCCTGGACGAGGTTTTCAAGGGCGCAACCGAAAAGGAGAAGGCCGCGATCTGCGAGGCCACACCCGAGCTAGGGCTCACTCCGAACTCTGCCGCTCCTGGCACGCCCAGTTCTATGGGCGCTGCTGATGACGGCGGAGTCGACTCTAGCTTCTGGCAGATCGGCGCAGAGACTCTGGGTGAGCCCAAGGGTGCCAAGAAATCGGAATGGCAGCGATTGCTCAACTTGGTCATGCAGTTGCGCAAGTGTTGCACTCACCCATATCTTATCCCAGACGCTGCTCCCGACCCTAGCTTCATCGGCGACCACATCATTCAGGCTTCTGGAAAGTTCATGGCGTTGGAGATCATCGTGAATGAGCTTGTCCTGAAGCAGAAGAAGAAAATTCTAATATTTTCAAACTTCACAAGTGTACTAGACTGGACCGAAGATCTACTCACACACGTGAGTCAAGGTGGTAACAAGTTCAAGCATTTGCGTCTCGACGGGCAGACCAAGCGCGCTCGACGCAACCTCCACATTCGCCTATTCCAGGACATGGGCTCTGAAATCAAGGTAATGCTGATCTCGACCAAAGCTGGAGGTTTGGGACTGAACCTCACCGCGGCCACCGAAGCTGTCTTCCTGGATGAAGACTGGAATCCTCAAGTTGACCTTCAGGCCGAAGCTCGCTGCCACCGTATCGGCCAGACCAAGCCAGTAACCATTTATAAGCTCTGTACTCAAGGAACTGTCGAAGAGCAAATGTTGGGCCGCATTTCAAAGAAGCTCTATCTCTCCGCGCGCATCACCGACTCTATGCAATCCGTTCACGAGACTAGTTCACGAAAAAAGACCAATGCAAAGGCTGAAGCTGAAGAGCAAAACGCTGTTCTCGGCAATTTCAGTCAACTGAAGAGTCTGCTTCGTCGCGGTGCGAAGACCCTCATTCACAAGCAGATCGATTTGCAAGAGATGGCTTCTTGGGATATGAAAACACTGTTACAGAACACGCAAGACAAATCTGCTGAGGTTCTTGATGGTGCGGAAGATGCTGACGAAGACAAATGGCTGTCGACTATGGAGAGAGTTGAGTGCGCAGTCTTTGATGGCCAACGCTTCGAGCGAAAGGGCAAACAAGAACAGGAGTCTCTCATCTTGGAGGGTGTCTCAAAGGAAGACCGACGTAAGGGCAAGAATACCACCGTCATGATTGATGGGTATGCCGTTAGTAAGGACACAGTTGGCAATAGTCAATGGGAAGCGGTCGCAACTCTCGCTGGCAAAGATCCGCGTCTTGCTGAGCCAAAGAGAGCGAAGAAGGCTGAAATTGTCAATCAGGAGTGGTGCCAGATTTGTCAGGACGGTGGAGAACTCGTTTTATGTAATGGCTGTCCTCGCAGTTTCCATCCCAGTTGCCTTGGCTCTGCAGCAGGCAAAGCTGCACTAAAAGCCTGGAATTACTACTGCCCCCAACACATCTGCCACGACTGTAGCAAGAAGTCCAGTGAGGTAGGTGACATGATCTACCGGTAAGTGCCTTATCTCCACCTGCTTCACGCCAATTCTTACAAAATTCTCAGATGCCGCTGGTGCGAGCGCGGATACTGCGAAGATTGTCTCGACTGGGATGGCACTACACTCCTCGGAGACACCCTCGATGAATACCAACTTTTGGATCACAAGCCTATGGAACAAGCCTACTACATTGTGTGCGCAAATTGCAATGCAACCGAAGACCTCCACGAAGCTTTCGCCACAACGGCAGCGGACTACAAGAACCAACTTGCCATTAAGCTCAGTGAAGAGAGTAACGACGATGATCTCCCCGGTCTTACGGATGCACCAACTACAAGCTTTAATTCTGAGGTCTCGACGCCTGCGGACTTCGGTGTGCCGATGCTTGTCATGCCGAAGGTGGTTGAAAATTTGGAAATTGGGATGAAGAAACAGGAAGCTTTCGGTGCAACGATGAAGGTCGATAAGACGAGACTTGCGGTGACGACCGGTACAAAGAAGAGTAAGAAGAAGGTAGACCGTATGACTTCTGGCTCCAAGCGGACTTTTGCGGATTTGATTGATGAGATTGACGAGGTTGACGGCGGCAGTAAGAAGAAGGGCCGTCCATCTTTTGGTGGTCAGTAGATGGCTTGGTGTTATTGACCCGGCTTGGTGATCAGTAAATTTGTGGGTCGTATGGTGTTGGTGGTTGATGGACTTGTTGGTTGTGTGATAAGATTATGGCGTTATGGTATGTCGCGCTGACATCATGTAGTCTCGGATGTATATCCAACCTTGGGTCAGGAATCATGGTATCCTATTGGCTATGCGAACTGAAGCGCACCTGGCCTTGGAACCGAAAAGGATTTTCCCTGTATCAAGAGCTGATCGCTATATGGGTGATAGGTTTTCTCCTTGCTGGTTGTTAATATCAATTGA
Organism: Venturia nashicola; assembly: GCA_004522665.1. Classification (NCBI taxonomy): domain Eukaryota; kingdom Fungi; phylum Ascomycota; class Dothideomycetes; order Venturiales; family Venturiaceae; genus Venturia; species Venturia nashicola. Next base: position 1,697,703 of record SNSD01000003.1, on the reverse strand, counting down.
TACCCAGTGCATAGGCAAAATGGATGCTTGACGTTTACCGCTGTGTTTCTAGTAGCCAGGTAGGTTCGCCCATCTGTGTCAGTCATACGAATATCAACTTGATTGTTAACTGTTGGAGAGTGTCTGAGGCTGAGAGGTTGCAGGAAGTATCTTACTAACCGATCTGGACACGAATTTGAAGAGTAACTCTCATTTTCCCAAAGTCGAGTCGGAAATAAATTGACGAGGTTACTATAGAGGGTCTTTCTTCCCAAATATAAGGATTCAGGGTTTCTGCCGCTTCCTAGCTCTTGCTCTTTGTCCACGGCACTCTTTATTTTAGATGACGTCGGCTAGTCTTTAAGACTCTCCTAGATGAACACATGTAGTAGTTAGCGGTATATGCTCCTCTATCTTGTGTAGAAGATATCTCGGGCGTAGAATGTACTGGTCGAGAGGTGAAGGCATTATGGGTCGACGACAGGATCGTAAATACGGGAGAGTCTTGGTCTCTTAGACGACGCCGAATGTACAAAGTCTAGGCACTGGTAAGTTTCAGACTTGACGGCTTCCGATAAGGTATACCACGGCCAGAAAATATGTTTGTACTTCTACACGTATAGCTTTGAAGTTGATGTTGCTAATGAAGAATTCTTTCCTAGGCTAACTCCGACCAATCAGAGATGGTTAGTCAGGGGTTTTGCCCGTTACCCTATCCCGCGTACCGCCTCTCCTCCATCCACATTATAATATCACTCTCGAAGACTCGGAGTCTTAGATGGCTGCTGGATCAATCTCATTCTGAATCTCTTCGCTTGGAGAGAGGAATATGCAACCGCCAGAAAAGACTGTAGCTATGAGGGGATGAAAACCGTCATCCGCAACCAACACATCCCGTCTTTCAATCCCATTGCATATGAAGAATAGGATTTTCTCCTCTTCTTCCACCATATTGCCTAGATTCTCTCTATTCCAGGAATATGGATGAATGATCTCTGCATGCAGATTCTACTGTATTGCACCTCGCTCCTTTTACACCGCATAGCCGCCGAGGTTGTTTCATGCAACGACAGCCAATGATGGAATTTTTTTGCTAGGCATCCTTCTATCTATGCACTGCATACCTCCTTTTTCTTCCGGTCTTTACCAGATTACTATCTTCTTCAACAAAGATCCTTGGTCCGCGAAAGGAGTCAGCGAAATCTTGTATTCAGCATACGAAATTGAAACATATATTGGCCTATGGTGCAGCTTACGGGTTTAACGTGGCCTCATCACAGGTATCAGGAAGTGGAGGGTTGAAGCCGCGACGATGCGCCTGTGGGATATGCCTGGGCACAGCCTCGTCACAGTCTCATAATCCGATATCATGCATTCCTTCATCAATGGCGAGGCTGAACGGCTGCCTGAGCATAGCCCACGCTCCTGCTGGATTCGAAAATTGGCATTAGGATTGGTACGACAGACTATGCATAAATTCTTTAAGACTCGAACACGCCTGGTTTAATTCTGTCTTCATATCCTGCTTGCCACCTTCGAGATTGATCAGCGCTTTCTATCCATTTTTCGATTTTATTTCGGAAAGCTCATAATGCACATTTCTACCTCAACTCTGCCGCAATGGGATCCAAAAATATTCCTCAATATTTACCCAGCACAAGGGCCGCTGACATGCTCCGGTCTAGCCCGAAAAGGCACCCGTCGTTGTGGGTGGGAGCTTCCTAGCGAGACTGAGATTAAAATTGAGACTGTTCTTGCAGAAATAGCTGCTCTGCAGCCGAGGGAAGCCCTGAGACGTGGACTGCTCAGAAGCCTTGCCGTGTTGGCATTATGCGAAGGGCGAAAGAATGAGCGATTCAATGGTCATCGTTGGCAACTCGACCAACTTATGCGAAAATGGACTGCGCTTATCACGGAAGCTTATTCACCAGTAGAACCTCCTCATTCAGTACAACAGTCGCCAGCATACTTTTCTGCATCGCAGCCACAACAAGCTCTCATTCACCAACCAGCAATTCCTGCAGTATCTCAGTTGTCCTCTCATCATCTTCCAACGCCACCGGCAACCCAATGGCTTTCCCCATCTGAGAATATGTTCAAGCAAGAAAAACCTAGCATTCAGGTCCACGTCTCTGAAGCTGCTCCGGCTACTTTTGAAGCATCTCAAAACGCAAAGGGCACGACTTGTCACTCAACCGGTCGCCAATATTCTCAAGGTAGTTCTCTGGCATTAGAGGCTATTTCTCCACCTTTCAACCCAAGCTATGAGAAGCCTTACCCAAAGCGCCGTGGCTTTTTGCGTCGTCTGCTGGGTTGCTTCTGCTGTTAGTGGAATGATATCGTGCTAAAGAAGATGCGATAGGGGAAGTACGTTTACTCCTGAATGCCGTCCATAATTATACTAACTAAAAAATTAGAGGTTATGTATCCGATTATCTTAGCGTTGGGGTTTTAGCTCTTCTCATTTCATACGACACACGGACATTGGACTACTGTCTTTTAGTGGATATTATAGAGTGGCGTTTAGGATATCATACTACCTTAACTTTACTTCACCCTTGTACCGCTATTTCCAAGGACTATGTCTCATGCAATAAAGCGATATCTTAGAAGACTTGCGCCACATACCTCTTACAGACCTATCCGCAAGACAAGCAAGTACAGAACCAAAGTTACGCAGCGGATATTCCATTCAATTATTATTGTAAGCGCCTTCACAGTTGGGAATACAAGACCAATGCATCAGAAGGTCTGGAAACACTGCAGTGCCATACAATCGCTTACTATAGTATACATAGTAACTTCTCGTGTCCTACAAAAAGTTCTCTGCTTGTTTATTCTTGTGCAATTTCTGTGGTCGTTACAATATTTAGTACTGGCTTTAGTAACTACGCGAAGGTTGAAACAGTCGGGATTCTGGCATACATGTGCATCGCGGTATCTGGAGAAGTAAATTGGTCTTTTGTGCTCTGGCTAGTTTGCATTCTTCTACGCAGCAGGGGTTGGTGTGGATCGGGTAGGGGAAAGCTATTACATTGGCTCCTTCCCATGGATGAAAGTTGGCTTCGATGTTGATGGTTCGGTTATGTCTCTCCAGCAACGATTTCCAGTTGGGATCAAGAGTGGCCTCGTGGCTCCAACTGCCATTCTCTTGTCGTGTAGTCAGACATGGCAACATTCCATATCGCAACTAGATCATATACACTCCAACTGATCCATTTTGCATACTCATACGGATTGACATTGCTTGTGGCAATCTACAACTCTCAGACCAATTAAATTTCAAAAATCGATTCCCATTCCTGTATATTTACACGATCCTCTCCATTTCTCGTGCGCAACATCTCGATCGAAACAATCAACTAGGACCAAAACCCAATCTAACAAAACCAGAGAGAAAATGCCGCGCCCGTGATTATCGCAACGAAAACAGATCGACCAAGGGAGAAAGGACCTTGTTCTACTTTGAAAGGTGTGGAGTGCAGCGATTGCAGAATTGAGAAAGACGGAGGAGGCTGGCTTCGTCCTTCGCAACGTTGTCGACGTCACACTTGTCGAGAGATTGGGTGCTTGATAGTTCCGGGTCAAGATGCCAACGAGGATTATTCTACGTTTTGTCAAAGTCATATGCATCGGCATGAAATATGGGGAAGCTATACACAAGCGCAAGACCGCGACCTGTGTCGTTCATGATGTTGAAATTCCTGCTCCGCTATTATTTGGGTGGTGCCGTAAACAATGTTGACATATTACGTCCAGCTCCTATTACAGAATATTTTGTTCACATCCCCGCCTACTATGGTAATATCAAGACCCTGTGGTCTCATACCCATGAGATCACGGTGACATCTAGAGGCAGAACAGCTGTACACTCAAAGAGTCAAGATCAAAAATAAGGGGAGAAGATTAGGATCGTTATTCTATCGTAACGGCTCAAGAACACCTGCACGGTGTTAGTCAAACAGGCTGTCAACAAAAAAACAGAATCTCACATACCTGGTTTCACAGCAACAAGCACGATCGCGATGCCCATGACCTCTGCCATTTTTCCGCCCTCCTCATTCCCAGCCTTCTGATTGAAGTCATACTGTGCCTTGATCGCCCAACTCTGATCCCTCTTCATCTCTTTCCCTGCCAGCTCGTTGGTCTGACATCCGCCCATGGAGGAAATATGATCCCTTGCAACTTTTTCGCCATCCATTGTTGTTCCTCTCCAGATATAGTCCGGCTTCTCCGAATAGCGAGCGGTAGATTGGCATAGTTTATCGGTAGCATTGGCGAATATGTCGACATGCACGCCGCCGTCATGTACGTGGCCACCGGCGTTGAGAATTTTGCCTTCAACATTTGGGGTCCAGGGCTTCGATTCTAGGAGGAAACTTTGTTTCCCGGCAGGCGGTGAAGATTCACTCGTGCCGCAGGATTTAACGTCGAGGAATACGGTCTTGGTTTCCTTCCAGCCTTCCGGGAGTGGCCCGTCCAAGATGTCATAGGTCTGTGTGACTGTGAACGATGTTAGCCGGGAGCATGAGGATTGCGTTTGGAGCATACTGTAGACCAGCTCATCCTGCATGTTCATGTTCATGAGCTCGAGAATAAATCCGAAATCATCTTCTGGATCAAGGTGATATGCTGCCTTTTCAATACCATCGATATAGTAAGTGAATGGAGTTCGCTCGTTTCCAGTCACGAAATACCGCTCTGCTTTTAATGGAGACGTGCCAGATACAACAAATGGCACACAGACTGTGCTCCCCACCCCTACAGGATCCCAACGACGAGGCCCTTGGTTCATCATGACCATGTGGTGCAACCTGAAGATTGTGAGAGATGCTTCGGCTGCGCTGGGTCGATGGGTCTCACCACAGGCCATGCTCTATGTTGGCGTTACTTCCATTTGCAAACTCAAGTCCGCCGATCTGTCGAAGAATGTTGCAATTCTCACACGGCTTCTCAACAGCCTTGTCATAATATCCCTCCAGCATGCCAGCGTGCCCGCTTAACGACTTGACGCCCATGTTAGGAACATTGTACGGGCCACTCCTGATTTTGACCTTTCTTGTTCCAGGAACTGGCTGGAAATCGGGTTCCAATGCAATCCTCCTTGGAGCTGCTCCAGGAGGATCCGGCACTTTGCCATAACCTCTACCTACACCATGTTAGCCCAAAGAATCTTTGGTGCATTAGGCAACATCAGTACTTCGGAAAGTGCCCAAAGTTTCTGCGGCAGAACCAAGGAGATCCCATCCTTGACGCCTTTCGATGTTGTATCGCCCAAAGTCAGCTGCAATCGCCACAGGGGCAAAAGTCAGCAGAACGGCCACCAAGCAGTCTATTCTCATGATGGAAGAAATGTTCTGAGAAACAGTATATCAAGCACTTCCCGCGACATTCGCAAGTAACTGCGCACGGGGAGAAAGTATTCCTCGCAGATCATGGCGCGACGTAATCACAAAGCTAGAAGACGGTGTTTGCCTGAGCCCTGGTGGCAAGACGGCAAGACGAAGAGACCGAGCCTTTGAGACAGTGGCTTGATTAACGACAATACCAAGCATACTTGCTTCGTTGAGTGCTGTCGCTGGAAAAGAGGCGTGGTTTTCATCTCCAGGCAGATCGGTGTGGCAGATAGATAGCCAGCGCCGGATGACGCTCAAAAGCCCTCATGTTTACGACTTCGGTTGGTTGAAGAAGCACCCAAGTGTGACCGAGAGTAAGCACGTAAAAGTCTTGGAGGTGGACGGTGGATGTTGAGCTTCACAAGTCCATGTCGCGTTTGATGTGTCATGTATGACTGAGTGCTGTCTACGCATTCTGATATATTCGCGCCAAGCGGACGAAGTGGCGAAGATTGCCGCACGCTGATTGACCTTCTCATCTCATGAACCACCACCGCCGTATCTATAGGATATATAGCACTCCCGTCGTTCCTCAACACGCCAACATCCCACAACACGGCACGCCCCTCGAAGCTTCCACAACACCAACCTCTATCGACGGAGGCGAGGCCGGGATTGATCAGCAGGGTCAGGAGCACTACAACCGACACTTACCGGGCCGGATAAAGGACAAGAACACAACATGAGAAAGCTTTACAGAGCCTCGTCGAAGACTGAGTGGTAAAGCAGGGGGACACTGAGAGTGCAGAAAAAGCCGGGGGATCCGAGCCTAGTCCAGTGTCCTGACGAAGGGTTTGATGTCTGGCCAATGAATGTGAGCTGCACGATGGCGAGGAATATGCATATGCATACGGGCATGTAGCAACCGACTCTGGCGGATCGGATTCGATCGGATAGAATGGCGTGGTGAATCCCGCGCTATCCGCGGTTGTGAATCCAGCCGGCAGCTCGTGCCTTTGGGTTGGCAAAACATATGGAAGTTATACATTCACAAATGGATGCGCCACAGCACCGACATTTATTTGAAGGATTGCTTTGAAAGCACCCTCATTTTCTATTTCGCTGAAGGCGACTGGTAGTTGCTATTTGCTTTGTCCTTGATAATGTTGTCAAATCTGCTTGGACGACTCGAACGAGTGGCAAAACCCAACGCAGTGGGCAGATGATTGTTGCAATCCCAGCCTCCCAGACGCCCATTTGCACATCACGGCATGGCAAATGTTACCCATCCATACATGTCCATGCCCAAATCCCAGACCAACACCACTCGCCCCTTCCTTCTTCTGTACTTTAACAGCTCTTCCCCAGCATGACACTATCCGCCAAAAAGTTGAAGTTATTGGCATTCAAAAGCGCCCTCTCCCGACTCAACCCCTTACACCCATTCAACGCATACGTAATATCCGTCGTAACAGGCGTAAACACCGCCCTCGAGTGCGTCAACTCATGAATCAAAGTCCCACCCCAATTACTGTCCCCACACGCCTTGAACTGGACGGGGTATCTCTTCGCCGCCGGACACATCGATACTTTTCCAGAGTTCGGATCCGTCATGGCGACAGCACCTGCCAAAATGCAATTGCGATGATTTGTCGCCCCCGAGTTTTGAACGGATGAACATACGATTTTGGAGGTAGTGGTTTTGGAAGAGAGGAATTCTACGATGGCTTTTAGACGATCCGAAACCACTTTTCGTGTCTCGGCACTATCTGACTTGAAGAAATTCTGCATCGTCGTTCGGTCTTTTCCCGTTTCGACGTATTCGATTGCTTTCATGGCTTGGAGGAGGGCTTGTGGGATTGCTTTCTTCAACTTGGCGTCCATATCTGGGTCTGCGCAGGCCTCGGTGGCGACACCTGCGGTGGCTGGCGTGTCGGTATATCGTTTTGATGGGAGATGTGTTGGAGCTGTGAATGGGGCGATATCGGCTTCGAAGATATGAGATTGAGACGTGGCGAGGGAGGGATTTTGGTTTGCAAGGTAATAGGGCATGAATCCTCCCATTTGGAGGTAGTATTGCTCGCCAGGCTGAAGGTTGTAGTCAGTGAGTATTTCTAGCTCTCTAGTCTCCGATGCACCGGGTGGTAGTAGCTGGTAAGTCGTGTTGTGCTTCTCGTGCGCGTGTGCAGAGGTCATCCTAGCGGCGGGTTCATCGTTGGCGGTGTAGATTTGGAGGTGTGAAGACAAGTCCTCGGTTGAGAGGGGCCAGTACGCTGCCTCCGTCCCTGTATTCGTCAAGGTGACTTGGACGCCATTGGCAGCAGATCGAAGTTCTACTCTCAATGGTGATTGCTCGATATCAGACCACAGTCCCTCGTCGAAAAGTCTCGAGACGTTATGAGCCTGCACTGATGCGGCTAGGCTTGTCAGTAACTGGATGTAGCGAACGTGAATCATAATCAAGGTATCAAATGCAAACACATAAAAGTACTGGACTAGTCGCCATCACGGTATCGAGCTCTCATTAAGAAGCACCACGCTCTCCTCTCAATATAAAATGTCTGTCGTTGTCCCTGGCGGAGTCTAGCTTCCGTATTGTTGGTGATATGGAACACGGCCACTCTGGTGTTCAAAACAATCTATATCTACCCCACAACCTCTCTACACATAACAAGAATGATTGCAAGGCGGAGGAAATCCCGATCTGTGGTCAGCTACTGAGAACTACAGATCCGCGCGTCTTAGCCGTTACTAAAGGGAATTCCGGAGGAGGGTCGGGTCAACCGACAAACTCATGAATACTTCTCATCTCTTTCGACCGCACGATATCTTATGACAGAGCACTTCATCTGGTGGTTTGGTCTGACTTGATCTCTTGTTCCTTCTTTTGACGCCTACCAACGAAGAGATTGTCATCCTTCAGCATCGCTAGGTAGTCGCTTTGGCGGTCGCGATAGGGACATCAGCGTCGGTCTGAAATATTCACGCTGGCTAGGCAGCGGTCTCAAATCTACCTCCAGCCATAGCATTTAGCTGTCGCGGCCGCAGAAGCGATGGGCCTGGACAGAATGTCGGACAGAATATCGGACAGAACGGACAGAATATCGGACAGAACGGACAGAATATCGGACAGAACGGACAGAATATCGTACAGAATATCGGACAGAATGCACGCGCGACGGTCGGGGTCTGTTGATCGAGTTAGCACGCTTGACTGAAGGCATGGGTGAGTGTGTGTCAGGATAAGTAGATTTAAAGACTATGAGAACGGAACTTGTATTATATTAATAAGACAATCGCTAGAGAGCGTCAGGGTTTAAGTAACCGTTATCTATATAATAATACGTATTCGCTTAGGAGTTATATAATAGATTCCTAATAATACCCCCGTCTTAGAATATTAGCGGTGATAATATATAATAGTAATATCATCCCGCGCGTTTATTATAACTATAGTAGTAAAAATTCTACTAGATAGAACTTCTCTCCTTAAGTAAATAATATATAACTAAGTAAGTAGAAGCTTTACTTTGTACGCCCTATTCGGCGCTATTATAGCGTATTCTAGCGTAGTACGGCTAACTATAGGATAGAATTACTCAATCGGTATAATAAAATACTAATATAAACTCTTCCCGCCTATAGGCTAGAATTAGCTACTAACGGCCGTATCTACCCCTTAATCTATATCCGCTACCTCCGGCGCTTCGCCTAAGGCTTTATAGAGGAGAACTACTAGTTCTCCGACAACCCTAAGCTTATTAAGGGGTAAGTTAGTAGCTTTCTAGCGTATTCCGGCTCTAAATAGCTAATATACAAGTATAGCTTTATTATTAACGGTAAGTAGGGTAATAAGTACTACTACTACCTTACTAAGAATAAGAATTACTTTAAGGTAAGTTATCTAGTCCCTTCTAGCGTATTCTAGCGTATCCTAACTTAGGACAGGTGGAGGAAGATATAGACCCGGATATAGACGTATTCCGGGATACTATAGACGCTCTACGGCTACTAACTCCTACGGATAGTAGCCCGGCCGCTACTATAACTACCGCCGAGCGTACCGCCGCTATTAAGCGGGTCTAGGACCTAGCTAGTACTATAGTAGTAGATATCGATAGGTATATAGTTATTATAGTAGCTTCTAGTAAATTATAGCCTATTCTAGCGTATACTAATATCTTCTTATAGGAAGACCTCTTTCTATATAAATTTCTTTATATATAACGGTTAGGGTAGCGGTTTATAGTCTAGTATAGTCGTAGCTAGTCGTACTAGGGCTAAGGCGGCCGTTATAAGGAAGGAGCGGAAGAGGGTAGTAGTAATAGAGGATAAAGAGTCTAATAAGGTAGACTTCTAGTCCCTAAAGAAGGTAAGATACCCTCCTAGCGCTTTCTAGCGTATTCTAGCTTATTCTAACTCTCCTAGCCTAAGTACGGTCTAGCTACTATCGCTAAGACCCCTACTAAGCTCCGCGCGCGGGAGGCCGCCGCTTAGGGTCCCTAATAGGGCGGGGCGAAACGGGGGGGCGGGTTAGAGGCGGGTTGGGGCGGGTTTTCGGGGCGGGTTATAAAGCTTTAACCCTAACCCGACCCGCCCCGCCAAGATATAAACCTACCCCGTTAGTTAGGGGCGGGTTTTTAAGGGGGGAACCCGGAGATTTTTTACGGAAACCTTAATAACTTTAGAACTACTATATATATTTTAATTTTTTAATAGCCTATAATAATCTCTAGGTTATAGAGTATCTTTTAAGAATATAAAATATATATATATCTATATATATAACCCTATAAAATCACGTGGAAAACCCGAATAGGGCGAACGGGGCGGGTTTTCTTCTAAACTATAACCCGCCCCGGGAACCCGCCCCAACCCGTTAAAACCCGACCCGCTAACGGGGCGGGTTCCCTACCCTATAACCCGCCCTAACCCGCCCCGTTGGGGACCCTACCGCCGCTAAGAAGGTAGAAGCTAACCTCGCCGCTACCTACGCTTAGGGTCCCCAACGGGGCGGGGCGAAACGGGGTGGGTCGGGTTAGGGGCGGGGCGGGGCGGGTTTTAGGGGCGGGTTATAAAGCTATAACCCTAACCTAACCCGCCCCGCCAAGCCTAAAACCCGCCCCGTTAGTTAGGGGCGGGTTTTTAAGGGGGGAACCTGGAGATTTTTTCTAGAAACCTTAATAACTATAGATCTATTATATATATTTTAATTTTTTAAATACTTATTATAGTCTCTAGGTTATACTCTACCTAATAGGAATAAAATATATTAATATATCTATATATATAACCTAATAAAAATCACGTGGAAAACCTAAATAGGTATAAAGGGAGTAATGATAATAAGTATAGCAAGAGATAGAATTATAGATAAACTAATAGCTAAGGAGGGCCTCCTCCTGTTACAATACTTAAGTATTTATAGGCGTAGCGCGTACGCCAAGGAGGCGCACGTGATAGTACTATAATATAAGGCGTAGGGCTTTAGCTAGCTAGTCCTTATAATTATCCCCCCCCTAATAGATCTAGTCCCCAGATCCTATCAATAATTTTTCTATAAGGAGAGAATCTTAGAGCCTATATACGTACGTGTCGTGGCCGTTGGTACTGTGCGGCGGCTATACGCGTTAAGTAGGAGGCCGCCTCGTACGGCTCTAGGATTTGAAAATTCCCAACTCAATACCAGGAAAAATTTTTTTTTTTTTTTTTTTTTTTTTTTTTTTTTTGTTTTGGTCTACCACCAACGTACCAACCCGCGGTAAGCAGTCCGTGCGTATAGGGAACAACAATAATAAGAATGCGAACCTCAACCCTTTTTAGTTTTTCCTTTCTCCTTCAACTTACTAATATATACGCCCGCTCCTAGTACCTAACTTACTCATTTTTTAGAGTAGCTACTAATAGAGGAGTACCTAGCTCGCTACTATAAGCGTTTCGACCGTATTGCGACCTAATAGCTTACCGCTAAAGGTAAGAAGGGTAGGTCTAGTAAGACTAAGTCTAAGGCCGACGATAACTCCCCGGCTATACTAGCCCTACTCGAGTAACGCGTAGCGACCGATACCCTTAGGGATATCGCTAACTAGTTAAGATAGATTATAAGTTCAACTTTAATACCTACTTAGCGTATACTAACCGTATAAAGAATAAGGATACCCTTATTACTCCTCGTAGTAGGTAATTCCCTAGGGACTAGGTTTTATCTAATACCCTATAGTTAACTAGAGTTAGCGTATTATGCGTAAGGACCCTACGGTAGGTATATATAGCGTAGCCGATAATAAGGCTAATAACTATTAGGTCCCTATTATAGAGGATAATATAGACATAGATACTTAGTTAATTAGCGAGTACGCGGGTAGTACGCTTCCTATTTAGCGTACTAGTATAGGTAGTAGGTAGCTATTATATTTGAGTATTAGGTATATTTATACAATTTTCTTTTTTAGGGCTTAGTTAGGATATATTAATAGTATATATCTTACTAGCGCCTTATATACGTCTTAGTACCGAGCCGCTTTACGGCTATAATCTATTTAACTCTACTTACTTTAAGTATCTTCTAGATCTTCTTACTCCTAGCTCCTTAGGGTTACCCCTAGTCGACCTCTAGGTTTATACGGGCTCTATACGTACTATACGTAATTCGAATTCCTCGATAAGTTTACTAGAATTTCCTATATCCTTTTTTAGAGTCTACTAATTAAAGTCTTCTAGGTATCTAACCTATTTTACGAGGTATTAGCGTACGGCCCTCTTACGCCTCGTATTAATAATCTCCTCTACCTCCTATTCCTCTTTACCCTCTACTAACTCTAGTAGGGGTAAGTACTTAATATCTTCTCCTACCCTCTAGTAGTACTTCTCTAGGAGGGGTACCCTAAATATAGGGTATATTTTCATAGTAGGTAGGAGTTGGAGCCTATAAGCCTATAAGCCTATAGGTTCTATTACCCTAAAGGGGCCTATTATCCGCTAGGATAGCTTCTTACTTAGGGTTTTCAAGCGAAGGTTCTTAGTTAAGACTAGGATAAAGTTACCCTTATTAAATTATATTAGCTTATACTTCTTATTATAAGACGACGACTACGCTTCGATCGCTTTTTACTAGCGTACCGTAAGCTTAGAGCGTAGGAGGTATAACCCCTCGATATAGTCCTTTATAGCTAGGACTTCTCTACCCTTAGGCCTCTCTTCTAGGTTGAAATATATCTTAGGGTTATACCTATATATAGCTATAAAGGGGGAGATCCCTATAGAGGAATACTTACTATTATTATACGTAAACTTAGTAACTAGGAGGAGCTTGGCCTACGTACCCTAGTTCTCTAAATAGAAAGCCCTAAGGTATTCCTAGATTGTCTAGTTTTGCCTCTTAGTTTACCTATCTATCTATAGATGAAAGGCTATACTAAGGCGTCGCTTAATCCTTATATACTAGTAAACCTAGAGTCTCTATTAGATATAATCCCCCTTGGGGCCCCGAACCTTATAAAGACCCTATCTACTAAGATCTCTACTAGATCTATAGTAGTCAGCTTCTTAGTTACTAGGATATAGAGCGCTATCTTCGTATAGTAGTCTAGGAGTACTAGTAACGTATTATAAGCCCGGCCGGCAACCTTACTAGCCGGGACCCCGCTTATAAAGTCTATAGTTAACTCCTACTATAGCCCTTCTAGTTAGGGGAGGGACTATAAGTCCCTAAAAGGCGCGTACCTCTTAACTTTAGTTCTCTAGTAGACTTCGTAAGTCTTAATATACTCGTCCACGTCGCGAGATATATACGTCTAGAAGTACTTTCGCGTAAGTAAATTATAGGTTTAAGTAACCCTAAAATAGCCCGTAAAGGTATTATTATAGTATAGCCTTAGTAGCTCTTGTCTAACTATAGCGTTATTTAGGATAAAGATCTTTCCTCTAAAGGTAATATATCCTAATACTAGTCTTAACTATTAGTAGGGGCCTATCGGCTTATTTAGTAAGTCCGCGTAGACCTTACGAACCGTAGGGTCTTTATATTAAAGTTCCTAAAACCCCGATAGTATATTAGATAGGTCTATATAGGTATATTCTCCTTAAAGGATCTTACGTACGCGGATACGTATAGTACCTAGTCTTATAGCTAGTTCCCCCTAGCTAGAGATAGGATAGATTTAGTAAACCTAACTCGTAGCGGTATTACTTAATAACTACGAGACGTATACGCTCGAGTCTAGTCGCGTTAGTCTAGCGACCGCGGTACCTTTATATAGGGTATAAACTAGTTATATTTTAACCCCCTAGGTCTACTAGGTAGTTAGGCTCTCTACTACTACTATTCTTAGTATTAGACCTAGCTTCTTCTAGAGGGTAGGGAGGAGGGTACTCTCCTATTATACTAGGGCTTCGTAATCAGGGCGTCTCGAAGGCGCGTCTACTAGGTTCTTTATACCTAGCCTATAGGTAATAACGAAATTATAGGCCGCTAGTAATATAGTCTAGCGGGCCTAGCGGCTATTTAGCTGCTTTAGCTTACTAAACCCTAGGAGGTTATTATAGTTAGTAAGGACCTTAATAGGGTATATACTCCCTTCAAGGTAGTATTACTAATACGAGAAGGCCGCTATAATAGTAAGTAGTTCCTACTCGTAGGTTTTATAATTACGCTCCGCTAGGGTTAGCTTCCTTAACTAGAATATAATTAGATACTAGTACCTAGTATCCTAGGGTTAGGTAAGGATTACGGCGGCTACTATAGTAGAGGTATCTATCTCTATCCTTAGTCGCCGGTTTAGGTCAAAGTATTATAGTAGCGGGGTAGTTATAAATGCTTCGATAAGGGTACGAAACGCGTACGCGGCCTCTATTAGCTATTAGAAGGGTCTATATTACTTACTATTTTTCGAACCTTTAAATAGCTCTATAAGCGGCGCAACGATCCGCGAGTAGCGTACGATAAACCTACGGTAGAAGTTATAGAATCCTAGAAAGACCTAGACCTCTATATAGGTTTTTAGCTCTAGCTATTCCGCTATAGTTATAACTCGCTTACGATCTATCTAGACTCCGCTAGTATTAATAATAAACCCTAGGAACTCGACTTCTTCCGTAAAGAATTTATACTTTTTAAGGTTACTATAGAGTCCAAACTATCGTAGCCTTATTAGTACCTCGCGTACGTATCGTATATATTCCGATCTAGTTTTAGAGTAGATTATTATATTATTAAGGTATACTATATAGATACTATCTACTAATCCGCTTAAAGCCCTATTAATATAAGCTTAGAAGGTTATAGGGGTATTAGTAAGTCCGAAAGGTATAACGAGGTACTTAAAGTAACCGTATCGCGTACGAAACGCGGTCTTCTACTCGTCTCCTAGGCGTATTCGAATTCGGTAGTAAGCGTTCTTTATATCGAGTTTAGTATAATAGCGCGCGCCTTATAAGCGGTCTAGGAGCTCTGAGATTAGGGGGAGCGTATACCTATTTTTAATAGTTACCTTATTTAGCCCCCTATAGTCTATATAGAGTCTAAGGTCTCCTCCTTTCTTTAGTATAAAGAGGATCCTAGCCCCTATAGGGCTAGTAGAAGGTCGTATCTATCTACTCGTAGTCGCGTCGCTAAGGTACTATCGGAGAATACTAAGCTCCTTTACCGAGAGGTTGTATATTTTTCCGAAGGGGGGGTCTACTATAGTTTCGATTACGTGTTCCGCGCCCTCTACGGTTAGTATACGAGTAGTAAGCTTATTATTAAAGTTATCTTTAAAATCTTCGAATTCTAGTAGGAGGGATATTATTATAGGTTCTTCTTTTTCGAATTTGTTAACGCCTAGGATTAGCGTAATATCCTCGCTCCGGAGTTCGAAGATAGACGCTAGGTCTTCCTTAAGTAATTCTTTAGCTAAGACTAGCTAGACCTAGCTTCCTATACTCTTAAACCGCTATCTCCTTTTACTAGTATCTAACTTAATACCCGCGTTATATAGGGCGGGTATACCTAAGATATAGCTTTACCCTAGCCTTTCTAATACGTAGAATTCTACCTTAACCTTCTTAGTAACCCCTAGGCAATCTATAGCTTGCTAGATCGCTTTATATACCCCTAGGTATCCCGCGCGCTCTCCGCCTCCCTACCGTATCGGTAGAGCCGGGATATTAATAGCTTCTAGATCTATTTTAAGGGCCTAGATAGGCTTAATAATATTAACTTCTATACCTATATCTAAAAGGGTTATTACCGAGTATTAGGAGGTTAGGCTATAGAGAATAGCCTTAGTAGTAATAGACTTCCGTACTACTAGCCCTTACCTCCTAGAACTTAGGAGTACCCGACTTATAGCTTTACTCCTCTAGCTAGGGTTACCCGCGGTTCGATCCTACGTCGTATACGCGGTTAAGGCGACGCGGACTCGTTTCCCGCCGCGTCGTAGTACTAGTCTAAGGCTAGTTTAGTAATTTCCCTCTCTTTTTTAGGTTCCTTATAGTTGTTAGTATAGTAGCCTATCTACCTATAGTTAAAGTACTAAATAGTAGTAAGGTCCTTATTACTACCCTTAGGCTAGATAGGGGTAGAGTTAGCTTTAGAAAACCTCGAGTTCGTAGCCGCTAAGCCCGTAGCTAGTCTACTTCCTAACTTAGCGTCATATTAGGGGAGTCGACGCTTCTAGTCTCTCTCTAATAGTTTAGATATAGAGGCCTTCCTCTTATTTAATTCTAAGCGCGTAGCTAGCGCGACGATTACGTCTCGAGTTTTAGGAATCTCCTAGTAATTTAAGAGTATACCTCGGATTTCTAGCCTTAGTTTATACTATAGGTAGTTCCTTAGTTAGGTCTCTATATATAGTTCATCTAACTAGGACTCTAGGCCTATAAGGTAAGAGTTAAAGGATATAGTCGACTAGTCTACGCCTTACTTACTATCTATATAGTATTATATCGCTTCGAGCTAGCGGTTGATAGGGTCTTCGATTAGATCTAATAGGAAGGTTCGGAAGTATTCCTATATTAACTAGTCTTCTAAGAGGGAGGGCTCCTTTTCTACCTATAAACTATAGGGGGTACCCTTAATAAACTAGAGGGTATAGGATATTTTCGTAATTTCGGTACTAAAGGTATTAGGTACTAGGCGAAACATATTCTTAGCGCTCCGGGTCTAGTTACGGTACGCGCGTACGCTTTTCCCTTCGTATAGAGATAATTTCTCTAGTTAGAGTTCCTTTAGGGGTCGGGAGTATTAACTCGCTAGGGTAGAGCTATAGTATCGCGTAGTTTACGACCCTATCTCGAGTTCTATTTCATTTACTTCCGAGATAAGCTTTACTAGTTATAGCTACTTCTCGCGGACGGCTAGCTTACGCTCCGCTTACTTAATAGCTACGTTAATATCTTCCTTAGTTTAGGATTCTATCTCGTCTTAAGATATTTCCCCTCGATAGTCTTCGCTCGCGTTTCGCTTATCTATAGTAGTCGACCCTTTAGTAAGTCTACTACTCTTCGCTAGTATCGTTCGTTAGGAAGCTATCTCTTACTAGACCTATTAGGTTAGGAGAGCTATTAGAATTGTAAAGGGAGTAATAATAACAAGTATAGTAAGAGATAGAATTATAGATAAACTAATAGCTAAGGAGGGCCTCCTCCTATTATAATACTTAAGTGTTTATAGGCGTGGCGCGTACGCTAAGGAGGCGTACGTAATAGTACTACAATATAAGGCGTAGGGCTTTGGCTAGCTAGTCTTTATAATAGGGCGAACGGGGCGGGTTTTCTTCTAAACTATAACCCGCCCCGGGACCCCGCCCTAACCCGTTAAAACCCGACCCGCTAACGGGGCGGGTTCCCTACCTAGTAACCCGCCCCAACCCGCCCCGTTGGGGACCCTACCTACGCTACTACTACTACTACTCGTAGTAAAAAGGCGCCCGCCTCTAGGAGAAAGAGGTAGGTACCTACTACTAGTACTAGAGGTAAGGTCTAAGGAGTAATAGGCCTTCGGGTAATATTCGAGATAATTAGAGTTAGGGGGAGTTTAGGGGTATTATACCTACGTCTATAGTCCTATTTCTTACTATATAGGGCTATAATAGGCTAGAATTCTAAAATAATAATTGAATTCTCTTATATAACCTTCTTATAGTATATTACCTACTATAATCTTAATGCCTAGATTACTATTCTAAAGGAATCTTAAAGGATTCTTAAGGTAGGAACCTAGCCTTCTAAAGGTCTTACTAGATATCTTATACTACCTTTCCTATATATTTTATATAGGGATCCTAGTAAATCCTATCTTAGGTTATCTTTTACTATTAGAGTATTCTACTCTTCTAGTATTTTAAGGTTGCATTCCTAGTAGTATTCTAGTATTAATATCTAGTAATACTAAATTCTAGGATAGGATTCTAGTATTCTACTTCGAAATCCTCTTATCTAGCTATAAAATATACCAAAAAACCTAGATCTCTAGGAAAAAGTATAGAATTATAGTAGTATTTCTTTTACTAGTAGGGTAGAATTTATCTTACTCCTCTCTCTAGTATAGGATTCTCTTAGAAGTTAGAGAAGTAGAATAATTACCTTACTTCTTCTAAATCTCTCTTTAGAAAAGGGTATTCTTACCCCTTCTATAGGAGTACGCTATTAAACACCTCCTAGTATATACGAAAAAACCTCTTTTAGAAGTAGGAAAAAATATATTACTAGAAACCCTTACGGGATAAAAAAGGTAAAGGTAGTATAAATATATTACTCTTAGACTATTACCCCCCTCTTAGGGCGGCTCGTCCTCGAGTCGGCTTTAATCCCCTCTTTAGGACTACTTTAATCTTCTACTAGAACTTATTTATTACTTCTAGTAGGATCTTAGGACTACTCTCCTAAGAGTTATTCTTATTAGGTTCGTCCTTCTAATTGGCTAGGTATTCCTATTATCCGACCGAGTTTATACGCCGATCTAGTACTTCCTATACTATACGCTCCTCGTCGCCGAACCTCTTTAATATATCTTCTATATTATTCCCTAGCGGCTATAATAAGCCCGTCGGTTCCTATTTCTCTAAGAGGGAGGTATAAAAGACTAGATATACGCTACGGAGCGCTAGGAGGTATACTTAGTATATATCTAGCCTATTCTAGCGCAAAATAAACCCTAGCCCTATAAACTTATTATTAAGCTTCTTTTTTAGGCGTAGCGACTTTATATTACGTATAGAGATAAGGACCTTATCCCCTACGTTAAAGATAATATCTAGGGTCCCCAACGGGGCGGGTTGGGGCGGGTTATAGGGTAGGGAACCTACCCCGTTGGCGGGTCGGGTTTTAACGGGTTAGGGCGGGTTCCCGGGGCGGGTTATAGTTTAGAAGAAAACCCGCCCCGTTCGCCCCGTTCGGGTTTTCCACGTGATTTTTATAGGGTTATATATATAGATATATATATATTTTATATTCTTAAAAGATACTCTATAGCCTAGGGTCCCCAACGGGGCGGGGCGAAACGGGTTGGGTCGGGTTAGGGGCGGGGCGGGGCGGGTTTTAGGGGCGGGTTATAAAGCTATAACCCTAACCCGACCCGCCCCGCCAAGCTTTAAACCCGCCCTATTAGTTAGGGGCGGGTTTTTAAGGGGGGAACCCGGGACTTTTTTCTAGAAACCTTAATAACTATAGATCTATTATATATATTTTAATTTTTTAATTACTTAAAATAATCTCTAGGTTATACTCTATCTTATAGGATTATAATATATTAATATATCTTTATATATAACCCTATAAAAATCACGTGGAAAACCCGAACGGGGCGAATAGGGCGGGTTTTCTTCTAAACTATAACCCGCCCTAGGACCCCGCCCTAACCCGTTAAAACCCGACCCGCTAACGGGGCGGGTTCCCTACCCTATAACCCGCCCCAACCCGCCCCGTTGGGGACCCTACTATAGCCTAGAGATTATTAAAGGCTATTAAAAAATTAAAATATATATAGTAGTTCTAAAGTTATTAAGGTTTCCGTAAAAAATCTCTAGGTTCCCCCCTTAAAAACCCGCCCCTTACTAATAGGGCGGGTTTATATCTTAGCGGGGCGGGTCGGGTTAGGGTTATAGCTTTATAACCCGCCCCGAAAACCCGCCCTAACCCGCTCCTAACCCGACCCCCCCCGTTTTACCCCGCCCCGTTAGGGACCCTAATAATATCCTTACGCTTCTTATCTACTCGACTCTTCTAGTAGTTATTCGAAGCGGCTATCTTTAAGCGATATTATTCTTATATATTTAGTACCTTAGCTACTAGTCCCTAAGCGAGTAGGGACTCGCCTTCCCCGTACGGTTAGTCTACTAGATCTAGCGGCTATAGGAGAATACCTATATTTATCTCGAAAGGGGTAAAGCCTATAATAGAGTACTTACTATCGTTATATATAAACTCTACGATATATATCTACTATATCTAGTTATCTTATTCTATAGAATAGAAGATCCTTAGGTATTATTCTAAGGTTTAGTTTATTCTCTCTATCTATCCGTCTGTTTGAGGATAATAGGCTAAAGTAAGGATTCTCCTTACCTATAGGTAGTAGTAGAAGGTATCCTAGTATATACTATTTATAATTAGACCTCTATCCGAGAGGATCCGTTCAGGGATACTATATAACCTAATAACTTCTTTTATCTATACTTCTACTAGTACGTCTGCACCCCAATTAGACCTAAAAGGTATATAGTAAGCTATCTTAGAGAAGCGGTATACTATAATAAGGATCTAGTCGTAGACTACCCCTATAAACTTACTAGGAGGTAGATCTATAATAAAATCGAATATTACTTCCTTCTATAGCCCGTCCGGAATCGGAAGAGGGTTAAGTAAGCTATACGGAGTATACTTAGCCGGTTTCGACCGTTTATAGGCTTATAGCGTAGATTAGGGTCCCTAACGGGGCGGGGCGAAACGGGTTGGGTCGGGTTAGGGGCGGGGCGGGGCGGGTTTTAGGGGCGGGTTATAAAGCTATAACCCTAACCCGACCCGCCCCGCCAAGCTTTAAACCCGCCCTATTAGTTAGGGGCGGGTTTTTAAGGGGGGAGCCCGGAGTTTTTTTCTAGAAACCTTAATAACTATAGATCTATTATATATATTTTAATTTTTTAAATACTTATTATAGTCTCTAGGTTATCCTCTACCTAATAGGAATATAATATATTAATATATCTATATATATAACCTAATAAAAATCACGTGGAAAACCCGAACGGGGTAAATAGGGCGGGTTTTCTTCTAAACTATAACCCGCCCCGGGACCCCGCCCCAACCCGTTAAAACCCGACCCGCTAACGGGGCGGGTTCCCTACCCTATAACCCGCCCCAACCCGCCCCGTTAGGGACCCAAGCGTAGATAGTTATATATCTAGTCGATCGCGTCCTTCCTTATACCTTCCTAGTAATACTTTCTCTATAGCTTCGCTATTATCCTATATTCGCCGAAATAACTACCTAGGGGGCTATCGTAGTACTCTATAAGCGTATTAATCTTCTCTATATCCGTTTTATACTCTATTAGGACCGCCTATAGGTCTAGTACTAGGAGCGGAGCGGCTAGACTTAGCTACGGCTCGACGATAGTACTCGGGCCTACGGTAGTACCTTCTAGCGTATTCTAGCCTATACTAGCGCGAGATAGGCTAGGAGTAGGAATAGGCGGTAATAGTATACCCGAAGGCGTAAGTAGTACGTCCTTCGCTATAGATAGCGCGGGTATTACGGCTATAGGTATAGGAGGCGGACTTAGAGCTCTTAGCTCTAGTATTAGAGGCTATAGGAGTTATACCGGTAAAGAGACCTCTAGCGAGCCTACCGGCGTATCTACCGGTTACGATATATCGTCTATTACTTTAGGTCGACTACTATTATCCTCCGGCTCCTTAAAATTAGTCTCTATGTCCGGATCTTTACGTCCTAACTTCTTTTAGAAGCGTATATATATCGTATATATACTAAAAGAGTAAAATGGTCCGTAGTAAATATTAGGGGCTAGTACCCTAGTAGCTAAAAGGAAGGAAGAATAGACTACGAAAGGAGTAGAACCGGAGACTATATATTAGAGTACGGTCTCCTCGTTAGAGTATAAGGAGGGAGCTCCTCCCCCTCTCTAGCTCGTTAGTTGACTTAGTTCTATCTACTACCTTACCTTTTAGTATATACTAGGGTCTCCTATAATATTAAGTTAACTCTTTTTTTATCTTTTTTCTCTCGACGCGCTCTAGAAGCTACGGAGACTACGATAGACCCTACGGAGGGTAATAGCGGCGATATTATACCATATAACTATAGTACTATTATCTAGTAGTTAATAGTATAGTAGTAGGCTTAGGCTACCTACTTAGAGGAGTAGGAGGCCTAGCTATAGAGGGCGTAGGCCGGTCTACTTAAGGCGGACTAGGGTCCCCAACGGGGCGGGTTAGAGCGGGTTTTAGGGTAGGGAACCCGCCCCGTTAACGGGTCGGGTTCTAACGGGTTAGGGCGGGGTCCCGGGGCGGGTTATAGATTAGAGGAGAACCCGCCCCGTTTATACTAGTACGGGTCTACGTGATGCTTTCTTAGCGCTTATATAACTACTAAGATATAACCTAATAGTAAGTAATAATAGCCCTAACTATATAGAGTATAGAGGTATAGTTAGATTTAGTAGTAAATAGTTAGTAGATTTTGTATTTAATATTTATATATTTCTAGTAGTCTCCTAGTAGTCTCCTAGTAGTCAAAGTAAGCAGATAAATAGAAATTACGTTTAATAATACTATAATAGCTAAAACTAGGGTTTTTCTTATTTAGAGAGATCTTCTATATATATATTATTAATAATCTAGTTATCCTCCTCCTCTTCTTTTTCTTCTTCTTCTTCTTTATCTTCCTCTCTATTACTCTTAATATCCAATTGAAAAGTACCTTTATCCTTATCCTTAGACCTATTAACTTTATTAGCTAATTTTTTAGTAGTAGCTTAGAGCTCTTGTATCTTCTTATCTATATTAAGAGTATAACCTAAACTATTAGTCGCCTATAATACTAATAGTTTTATAATAAGATTAACCTTATCTATATCCCTTATTCTACTAAATCTCTCTCTTGCTTCTACCTTTTTACTAAATATTAACTCCTATACCTCTATTGTAAGCTCTCTATTAGGTAGA
The DNA here is from genome assembly GCA_004522665.1 of Venturia nashicola. Lineage (NCBI taxonomy): Eukaryota > Fungi > Ascomycota > Dothideomycetes > Venturiales > Venturiaceae > Venturia > Venturia nashicola. Next base: position 1,675,226 of record SNSD01000003.1, on the reverse strand, counting down.
TTCTCCTTTAGCTTAATCTTATCTATAGGGTATATATCCTACTAACGAGTAGGACTAGGAAGCCTTTTATCGAAATTATAGCGATAAGCTAGGAGATTTCGTATTAAAGTAACCTACTCCATGGAAAAGAATTAAAGGGGAGAGATTAAGGGTAGTTAATCGGCTAGGTAGACTAGTAGTTGCTCTTCTCTATCTTTATTATAGAATAAGCTTACTAGACTCTAAAAGGATATTAGAAACTACTAGGAGACTACTAGAAATTGAAAGACTTACCTCTAAATCTTCTTCTAAAAGAAGTTTATAGATATTATACGTACCCTTAACTAAATTCAAACTACTATTTATTAAATTTACTAACCCCTTCCTAATTACTTACTAGGACCGTCTTACTTACGTAAAGACGACTAGATAAAACTCTACGTAGCGTTAATCGTAGGACTCGTCGAATAGTATAGTAATATTACTACCCTAAGCCTAGGGTATTATATTAATATCTATCTCCTCCTCTTTACTCGATTCTTAACTAGAGCTTTCTTCTACTCTATTATTTATATCTTTATCTTGATTACCGAAATCGAAAAGCGTAAGTAGGTCTAGTTTAAGGAGGCTAGGATAGGTACTATTCGATATTCTAGGGCTAGATTAGTATATATTACTACTAGGATACTACTAGGTTCTTACCGCTTATTATTAATAGCTTGCTTAGCTTACGTAATTTAGGACCGCTACTTAGTATCTAAGAGAAGATTCTAACTATTAGACTTTTTTAGTTTTTAACGAGCCTCTAACTTTGCTTAATTTAATACGCGCTAACTCCTTATAACCTAGAGATTAAAGCCTCTCTTTTTACTACGCCGCGCACGTTCTTTAACTATATAAATATTAGTAGAAAGGAGTTTAGTTGGTTTTAGTAGCGCTATTATTTGTAGATCTATAGATTTACGCTAGGCTAAGCCTAGTAGTTTACTAGTAGTTCAAGGCTTATAAAATAAGCGAGATTAAAGTAGAGTTAAGCTAAAATTTAATTGGTATAATTAGTAGAAGTATTTTGTATATTTACGCTATATAGTACGAAAAGTGTAGTCGTCCGATATCGGTACGCTAGTTTACTAGCGCTATAGAGTTTTTACGTCCGTACGTATACTAATAATCTATATAGCTTTATCCTTACTTTTCAACCTATATTACTACTAGATTACTACTAGTAACTACCAAATTAAAAGCAAATCAACTAATAATTATTACTAATTATTTAATAGTACGTAGTAAGGGTACCCGCTAGCGTAGCCTTACTTCTATAGTAAATCTTCGAGTAGCTAACGAATTAAAAAAGGCTACCCTCTCTCTACTAGATTCTCCTCTAATTAAACTAGTAGAGCCTAGTAGTTATCCTAGTAGTCTAGGCAATCTAGATCTTAATTCCTAGCCGGCTAGTACCCAAATTGAAGAAGAGCTACTTAGAACTAGAAGTACTAGCTATTCCTTAAGTATTTCCTTATCTTCGTAAGCCTTAGATCTTGAGATAGTAGATAATAATAGAAATATTATTAGTAAGTATAGGAAGACTAAGAAGAAGGACCCGACTACTAGGGAAAAGACCCTATTTAAAATACCAAAATCTAAAGAGCTAGATAAAGAAGATAATAAGTTTAAGGATACTCGAGAAGACCTAGAAACTACTCTAAAAGACCTAATTGATAATACTTAAGAGTTAGATACTATTAGAGAAGAGCTAGATACTACTATAAAAAAGCTAGATACTACTAAACTATAGTATTTTAACTAGGTAATACTTAATACTCAAGAGTTAGATACTATTAGAGGAGAGTTAGATACTACTATAAAAAAGCTAGATACTACTTAAATATAGGATTCTAACCAGGCAAGGAGGAGATTTATATTACTACTACTACTAGTAGTATTAGTAGTAGTAGTATTAGTAGCAGTAGTATTAGCAGTAGTAGTAGAAGTAATAGAAGTAGTAGTAGTAGAAGTAGTAGTAGTAGTACTACTACTACTACTACTAGTAAGAAAGGAACTAGTAGCAAAAAAGATACTAGTAAGAAAGATACTAGTAAAAAGAATACTAGTAAAGAGACTAATAGCTAGTAAGGTAGTTACTAGTACTAGTAAAAGTACTATTATAGCTACTAGAAGAAGATCTACGCTTAAGGCTCGAAATACTACTAGTAGTAAAGCCCTAGTAAAGCCTTTAGGGGGATTAGCTACTCGAAAACAAATTACTAGGAAAGGTAAAAGTAATATAGGTAGTATAAGAAAGCCCTACTATTATAAGCTAGGAAGTAAGTTAGAATTATATATTACGTAGAATTCCTAGTAGTATTGTAGGTAAGATAAGTGTGGATAATATAGTATTAGATTACTATTAACTTCTACCGCTCAGCTACTATATAAAGATAAGGTAATAGGATCTTTAAGTATTTCGTAAAGAGATAGGTAGGGTAGTTTACAAAGAGATAGATAAGGTAGTTAGGAGTAAAGAAGAGAGAGTCTAGAGTTAACGTAAGTAATAAGAATTAGATCGTATTATTATACTATCTTATTTCCTATATACGTACCGTTGATCTGGTTCCTATATTATTAATTATTAGGGTTGTATAAATTATAGTATTACCGTTATATATTATATTATTTCTTATATATTATCCGTATCGCTATATCCCGTTCCTATTCTACTTCCTATTCTAGTCCTATACCTTCATCCCCCTTATATCCCCTCCCTAGGTAGATAATACGTCGACCCTTAACGTATTCTAAGATATATACTAAAACTATACGAGACTAACCAACAAGCCTAAATACTAAGAAGAATCTTAAAGGGGTATAGAACTTCTTATATCCTAAGATACTAAGAAAGAACTTGAAAGTAAGAAAAGACTAGAAAGAGTAATAAAAACCTTAACGCGTATACCAAAGTATCTAAATATATAAAAAAATCCTAAACATTTCCTAAAACAATTAAATATATTAAAAGATCCTTTATATTTCTAAAGTAGCCCTATACGTCGCGCGTATTAACGCTTAGTATAGGAAGCGGCTCCTCGGGAGGTATACTAGATAGTAATAGTAATTATTAGGTATTACTCTAATAACCTAATCTATTACGGTTGTATTCAAGTAAAGTCTATTAGATAGGAGGACTTTTCGAGGTAATTAGTTGAAATTTTCCTTATAGTTTCCGGTTATAGTAGTATTATACGTAATATTATTCGTATTTTTTAATTCTAGTTTATTCGTTCCTTTTATTAATATAGCTCGACTTCAATACGGATTCCCGACTTAAAAGACTTCTCCCTCCCCTACTAAAAAAATTTAATATCGTCCTATAACGTTCGCCTTCCTACTTCCTATACTCTTTACTTAGGTTCTACGTAAACAAAGGCTAATATACAAACGGTTCCTATATAAAAAAAAACAATTTAGAATAAGGTACGGTGGCTCAAATAAAATAAAGTAAACTTCCTAACTCTATATATAAAAGGTAACTCTCCTAACCTTTCCGAACATATATATATATATATATAAGAAAAAACTAATAAAAGGAAAAGTAATAAACGTCTACTACGAAGCTAGCCATCCGAGAATCGAACTATTATAATATATATATATACTAGGGTGTAGTTCCTTCAACGGCTAAAGTTAAGTTTTACGAAAGTAATACCCGACTAAGTCTATTCAAGCGTAAAGCTGGACTAGTATAATAATAGAGGATACTATTAATTTGACTAAGGAGGAACGAGAGGCGAATAGGCGAAGGTTACGAAAGGCTAATATAGCGAAAGTCTAAGTACTAAAAGACTAAGAGAATACGACTATTTTAACTTATAGGATTATCCTCCTAAGGACTACATAGATCTATTCTAATCTTAAAATACAAGAGTAGGGAGGCTTAGATAGAGGATAGGACGCAAACTATTAGCGCCGCCGGGAGGGCTAACGAAGAGTAAGAAGCTATTAAAGAGGCTAGAGTAGAAGAAACGGTAAAGGTATTCTCTTAAGTATAAACTCTAGGTTTCGTAGATATAAGCTTAAGGGCCGAGTAGGATTAATAAGTTAATACAATCTTATTCGAGCTTGAACCGGAGATTATCAAAGAACCTAAAGTAGACCGTACGGGAGGACCTCGAGGGGTATAAATACTTCTTAGAGAACTAGTAGGACCAAACCAATATTAGACTTAACTAAGGACCTAGACTTTAGTAGATACTTATATACTTAAGGTTTCCTAGATTATAAGCTACTTATTGGATAGGTATCTACTTAGTAGAGACCGACGTATTTAGTAGCCGTAGGGGATATTAGGTCGTAGTAATTCCCGATATATAGAGGAGAATCGAAAGCGCGTAAAGTAGAAGAGAATCGAATAAGTACTAAGTAGAGAAGGATTAAAAAGGTCGAAAGCGTATATAGCGGAAGAGGATTAAAGAGGTATAAAGGTCCCCTAGGATTACGTACTAAGTTCCTTTATACTAATATATAAATAAGGGATTCGATTAAGATATAGTATATTAGCTTATTAGCTTAGTATTTTATATACTTTACTAATCGTTTTCTTTTCTATATTATAAGTATTTATAAGCCGTTTACGAATCGAATACTTCTCCGTAGTTCCTAGTAATCCTAGTATTAGCTAGGGTCGAATCCTTCTAGTCTAGGAATAATTACTTATAGTCCGGATCGGCGAACTAATATATCTAGATCCTCGTTACTAGGTTACTTTTCCTATTCCTATTCCTTATCCTTATCTAATTAAGTATTATCTTGATCCTAGCTTTATTCTTATTCTATCCTATACTCCTAACCGGTATCAAGGAGGTTATTACCTATAGGCCTATCCCTCTAGTAGAAGATCCTAATCCTATTTCCTCGAATCGTCTTATATACTAAAACTCTATTTAGTTCCTTAAGTACGTAGCTACTAATAGGTAATCTAGTTCTCCCGTCCTTATATACCTTCGCGATACGGTATAGACCGACCTATATAAAATCTAATTTAGATCCGAAATCCTTAACGATCTTCGTATTATATAAAAGGATAAGCTATCCTATATCTAGGTTTTTAGTACGTATTCTAGTTTGGTATTACGATTCCTAGTACTCGTTTACTTCCTATCTTATACGCTCCTACCTTACGATAGCTTCCTGGAGGTCTTCCCCTCTCTAATCTAGTTATTTAGCTCGTAGAAAAAGAAGGTATTCTATTATCCTAACTGTAGACTAAGGAAGGTTTTACTATATAACTATTTTTAGTTCGATCGGAAGGATATATTCTTTACTAAGTATTATCCTAACTAGAGTTATACCGGTTATTCTATTAACTATTATCCGTTCGGCCTAAAGTATTACTAGTAATAAATCTTTCTAAGGTTTCTAGTTCCCGTTCGTTACTCGTCGGAAGGCTTCCTATATTATTAAGTAAGACCGCTCGATTCCTCCCTAACCTTAACTATTATATAGTAAAATCTTAATCTTTCTAATATCGTATAGTTTTAGAAGCGTATCCGTATATAGCTTGTTCTTAGGACCTCTATTAACTCTAATTTCCGATATAATACCCTATCGATAGATTAGTTCCTTAAAGATAAAATCCGCGATATTCTTAGACGTAGGTACTAAACGGAGTACCCTTACCTTAGGCTAACCGCTTAATTCCTCCCTTACCTAAATAAGGTAGCTATAGCTACCTTATAGGGTAATTATCGTATAATTAATAGACTATCTTACGCTAAGAATCTTACTCCGAATAATAGTCGTATTTAGAGGTTCTACTACGTACGCTCGATCGCTTATTTAATATTAAGGATATTCTTTAATCTATTTACTAACGTCGTTATAGTACCTATCCTAATAATATCGATTCCGAACAAGTACTACCGTAGTTTTACGTCCTTTATAGCTATATTTATTATAGAGGGCGACGATAATTTCCTTTCGCTAGTCCTAGTTATTAATTACGCGACGGTAAGCTTATCCTCGTTTACCTTACTTAAATAGTTATCGCCTAGCTATAAGGTAGCCTATTACCTTTCTTTTTATAGCCGTAATCTATTTACCTTTAAGATGGTCCGCGACTTTTAATATTATAAGCTAGTTAGTAATCGCTCGGTATTCTACGGTATATTCGCTATCTAATCCTTCCTAAGGTTCTAATAAACCGAATTCTCCGTATTCCTCGTTCCAATCTATAGAACTTTCGCTACTAGTATTATCGTTATTTTCTAGACTAGGTATAGTTATTAGGTAGAGCTAGATCGTATATCGTAGGTTACGCTTATAGACGTAGATACTAGAATAGTAAAGGGCTCCAAGTCGCTAATCGATAAAATCCTCGATATCGAAGTTAGGAACGATAGGGATATCCTTTTTAGGTACGTTACTAAATTAGCGGGAGAGTCTATTAGCTACTATATTCTTTTTCCCGGGAATATATCGAATGTCAAAATCCTATATCTAAATCTATACGAGCTATCGTATAATAAGAGATCCTACTATATCCGAAGATACTCTATTAAGTTAATAGATTAAAGTCCGGGCGTCCGTTTCGACTACGAAATACGTTCCCTAAAGATAAAGGCGGAATTTCTTAAGAGCGTATAAAAGGGCGTAGTATTCTAGTTTAACTATATCGTATTTCCTTTCTAATAGCGACTAGATCCCGCTTTTATATCGGTACGGGTATCTCTTACCTAGTTCGTCTATTTATTATAGGACTACTCCCTATCCTTCTCCTAAAGTATCTACCGTAAGAATAATCTCGCCTAAATCTAGTTCGTATATAACCGGTCGTAGTACGGGTATAGTCGTAAGTACTTCCTAAAGAGTTTTTATTACCTTATCTTATTCCTTTCCCTAATAGAATTCTAAGTCCTTCTTAAATAATACGAAGATAGGTTTCGAAATAGTAGTAAAATCCTATATCTAGATTCGGTAATAGATATAGACCCCGATAAAAGCTCTCGTAGACTTAATAGACCTAGGAGTTAACTAGTTTAAAATAGTAGCTACCTTAGAAGCGTTCGGGTATCGTCCTTCTCGATCGTAATAGTATCCGACTATATTTACGCCCTCTTTATAAATATCGAACTTTTCTCCTAATATCGTTACTCCCGTACGTTCAATGTCCGTAAGAACTGCGTCTAGCCTAACTACGTATTCTAAGACCCCTTAACGTACTCCCTTAAGCTTAGATTCCTTATCGTTATTATACTTTTTCGGGGTTCCGGTAATTATATCGTCTACGTAAACATCGCTATATTTAAACTGGTAGGAAATAATTATCTTAGATATACGGTAAAATTAGGCTACTAAGTTCGTTACTCCTTAAGGTAGAGTAGTTATTCGTAAAAGACTAAACGGGTATATAAATAAGGTAAGATCGCGACTCTCTTTAGTAAGTTCTAATTGGTCGTACCTAGAAAAAAGGTTAGTAAGCAATATCTATACGTATCTAGTAAACGAGTTAGAAAATTTATCGGCCGTTAGTAGTACGTTCGCGTCCCTAATAGTAACTACGTTAATATTCGTAGCGCTATTAATTAGCCGATACTTACCGTTTTTCTTTAAGACTAAAAACTATAGATTACGATATAAGGTATAACTAGGTTCGAGTCTTCCCGTCTTAATTCTTTCGTAAAATATCTAACGAATCTTACTTAATAGAGCCTTAGGGATATTAAAGGGTTTCGTTTACTAGGGTTTATAGTCTACTACTTAGATAACTTATACTAGTACTACTTCTTTTCTAATTTTACCGTATTCTTCGAAGCTCTATACGAGGGTAGGTTCCCTTCGTATAAGTATTTCCTTAACTAGTAATCTTTCGTTCGGGCTAAGGGACTAGTTAATACGTATATTATTAAACCGGAGTTCTATAAGCTAAGTCTAACGAGGGAAACGGGCGTAGCGTTTCTCGAGGAATCTATTAAGGTAATAGTAAGGTTCCGTACTAAACTATTCTTTTAGTATTATATCTCTCCAATCTATACGACCGCTAGGTATAGATCTATTAGTAAGCTAAACGTTCTAAGGTTAGATCTTATCTACTTTCTTCTTATATATACTATTTACGTATTTTGTTCTATACTTTGTTGGGGAGCCAGTCGAAAATAAGGAAATCCTTAGGGAAAGTAGGTCCTATTTATCTAAGTATCTAAATATTAGTAATCCGGTCTAAGGCTTCGCCGGTATAAGGCGACGATAGGTAAATATTCGGTACCTTATCTACTATTCCTATAGAAGCCTATCCCTTTCTTTTTATAGCTTTATCTCGTTTACTATAGTAGCTATATTAAGTCTAGTCGTAGTATAAGTCTTATTATATAGAAGTCTCCTAAAGTCTAGCGGTAAGAGAAACTCGTCGCGGATCGGGTCGTCGAAAAGCTATTCGTATATATTCTAGCCTAAGTTTAGTACTAGGAGCCTTAGGTTTCTTATATATATAGCGGATATCCTTTTAAGACCTAGGACTCTACCTCCTTGTTTTCCGAATCGTCCGAATTAGAATTATCTTCTTAGTCTAAATAAGTATAAGGGATTCGAAGACTAGACTTATACCTATCGTATAGGAATTCCGAGATAACTACTTACTATATAACGCTCTATTCGCCGTTTATAGAGAATACCTTATACGAAATACCGCTATCCGCCTTAGCCTATATAACGAGACGACTCCGTACTAAGAAGGGCTAACTAAGTATTATTCCCTAAGAGTAGTCCCTAAGTACTATAAAGACTATATTTTTATAATTAAAGTCTACTCCGGCGATCCGTATACGCGCGCTAGTCTAGCTAACTAGAGGAACTCTCCTCCCGTCGGTAACCTTAAGCTTATCTAAAACTAGTCCCTAGATATCCTACTTAATACTATTAACTACTAATCTATAACTCCTTACGACTCCTTTAGATATAACGTTTACTTCGGCTCTAGTATTATATAACGCCTTAATCTCTAGTTTTCCAATCCGAGCCATTAAAGTAGGGCTCCTTATAGAGACGCGAGAACGGTTATTATCCTTATTAATACGAAGAACTATTTCCGAAGTTAGTTCCTACTCTTCCGAGCGTAGTACTATAATTCCTACTCCTTATTTTATTCCGTCCGCTTTCTACCTTTCTTCTATTTTCCGCTTCCTTTTAGTAGCCTTTTCCCGTTTCCTTCGTTCTATTTCCTCTATTTCGGGACGGATGTTATTAGCCAATTATTCTAGTAGGGACTTATATAAGAGATCTCTAAATACCGGAATATAAATAATAGTATCCTAAAGACTAAGTTAGACTAATTACTAGAGGATATTCCCCGCTATATATATTCCGTCGGTAGCCTTATCTTTCTTCGTAACGTACTACTTAAGAGTCGGGTTCCTAGGCTTACGAGTTTTCTTTAGTAGTTCTAGTAGTAAGTTCCTAAGGGTTACGTCTAGTTCGTCGTCTTCTAAGTCTAAGTCTATATCCGAGTCTCCTTTACTATTCTATTATTCTATAGTCTTAGTAATATAACTATATACTATATACTTAACTATCGGGGCCTTAGATCTACTAGACTTAGTAACCCTAGTAGGCTATTTTCCTTTTACCTTTTCTAATAGGGGTTTTCGTATAGATAAACGTAGTTAGGTAGTAGCCGTAAGAATAATAGAAGGTATAAATCCGCCTCCTCCTACCTTACTAATATTCGATACCTAAACCTACGTACTAAAGTCTTCCTACTCTAAGTCGCTTAATTTAATAATTTTAATAAATAACTTAACTATCCTAAATAACAAAATACTACTAGAGCCCTATTAAGACTAAGCCAATTAAGTACGGATCTAGTTACTATAGTTCTAGCCGTTAATAATTCCTCCGATTTTCCCGCCTAGAGCGGCTAAAGTTCCCTAGTACTACTATCTAGGTGTTACGTTTATATTCTAATAGTAAATTCCTTAAGTAACTAGTTCCGTAACGTTAGGGTATATCCGTTCGTAATATTCTATACTTCTATAGCTCCTACAACCTCTCTTTTCCGATATTCCGTTCTAGGTAGTCTATATAGGGGGTAGTAATAAAGAAGGGACTAAAGGGTAGTTAGTAGGTAGGGTAGTTAGGTTCGAGTTTCTTAGCTAGGCTAGGGGTAGAGGCTAGGGGTTACTAGGGATACTAGTAGACTAAATATTAGCGGACTAACCACGTTGGTTAGTAGTATTCTAGATATACTAGGAGGACTAGTTAGTATTAGCTAGCCCCCTATAGTAATTTCCACGTAGGTTAGTATAAACGAAGGAACTTCCTAATAGTACGGTATTAGACTAAGTAGAAGAGCGAAAGTTATTATAGATCTAATCGTTAAGTATAGTAAACTATTTTATATCTTTCCTAGCTACTACTATAGCAGGATCCGTACTTTCGGTAATAGCGAAGAGTAGGACGTCCCTAGAAGTATTTATTCCGCGAAGACCCTTAAGAGCTTTAATAATATCAGCCCTAAGTTAAGGTTTAGTAGTTTTAGGTTTTTCTTTAGCTATAGCCTCGTTCCTTCGAAGGACTATTCGTTTAATAACCCTATTAAGGGCACTTCCTTTATAACTATCTAATATAAAGAGTAATATATTCTCGTTACTAATAACAATCCGTTTAGCTTTAAGGATAATCCGTTTAATGTCGTTAAAGGTAGAGCGAATACGAGGGTCGATATTAAGCGTTAGGTTAACCTATTAACAAACCGATTCTAGTAATCTACTAAGGAAGATTCTACTTATAGTAGACCTAGTTAGTTCATTAGTATTAATAATAAGTAGATAGTAGTTCTTGAATTCCTTAATAAAGCCACGAGTGTCTAATTTCTAAGAGGCGCTTTAAAAAGTAAGTTTATAGAGATAAGTAGTAGTTTCCTTTCGCTAACGGTTATTAGTAGCGATATATTCTTTACGAAGGGATTTACGAAGAGTTCTATAGCTACGTTCCTTATAGCTACCTAAAAGCTTAATATCGTATAGATAGCTAGACTTAATATTACGAGTAAGAGCCTAGATCTTATAGGTATCGTCGGTAATATCGTAGGTGTCGAAGGTATCTTTAAGGCGAATAAGGAAGTCCGTAATATTCCGACCATCGAAGCGTTCCTTAGGAGAGAGCGTATAGTTCTTAAGATTAAAGGCTTAAGCCTTTCTTTCCTATCTTCTAGTAATAGTAAAATCCTTAAGGGTATTAATAAGGTTAATTATATTAGAACGAGTAGCTAGTCCTTTAATTATAGGGCTAAGATTAGCCGTAGACGGGTTACTAGAGGGAGGGCCGGAAGAATCCGAAGGTATTCTAGTAGGAGAGATCCTTTAGTCTAGGCGTAAGTATATAGGTATTTCGATTTTTCGTTAGTCTTAAGTTGTTCTATTTATTTTATATTATATTCGTTCGCGTACGTTTCTTAGAAACAAGAGTATTAATACTAAGAGTTCCTAGATAATTTCGAAGATAAGTAGCCAAAAGGAGTCGGATCTATACGCCGATACACGGAGTTCGTAGCCTAGACGGCGAGAGTAGTACCGTTTCGTATATAGTATAGTCAGGCCTCTCTTTTCTAACTTATTAGATAAGGGTATATAGGATATAGAGGGGTAATATATTAATAGTATAGGTAATCCCGGGTATTTTCGTATAAAGTATAATTTCTACTAACAGGATATCCTAGACTTAGTCTAAGGAGTTAAAAGAACTAGGATATTACTAGTAATTATTCTAAATTCTAATTTTCCGTTAATATAGCTTAGACTTAGACCTTTATAAAGATTTTTCCTATTTCTAAGTTTAGTGATAGTCGGTTAATCGAGTATTATTCGGTTATAAGGAGAGGAAAGGTCGGTTCGAAGGTATAAAGTAACGCTAGTTAATATTCGTATAAAAAAGTTCGAAGGTATTCTAAAAAAAAGGTAGTTGAAAGTCCGAAGTCGAGAGTCTAAAGTCGAGAGTCGTATATAGCCTAGTATTCGAAGGAAAGTTTAAAAGTCTAGTAGTCGAAGATTAATATACGAAGTTCCTTTTCGATAGTCTAATAGTCCTATAGTTAAGTTAATAGTAAAGAAAGAGAGTCCTAAAGTCCTAAAGTCTAATATTTAAAGTCTAATATAAAGCCTAATATTCGAGAGTTCGATAATCTAGTCCAAAAAAGAGAGAGAGAGAGTCCTAAGTATAAGTTCGATTATAATACTATAATAGCTACTAGGAATCGTCTCAGCTATAGAGAGAAACCCTAGTACGACCTCCAAAATATAGGTAAGATAAGTATAGATAATATAGTATTAGATTACTATTAACTTCTACCGCTTAGCTACTATATAAAGATAAGGTAATAGGATCTTTAAGTATTTCGTAAAGAGATAGGTAGGGTAGTTTATAAAGAGATAGATAAGGTAGTTAGGAGTAAAGAAGAGAGAGTCTAGAGTCAACGTAAGTAATAAGAATTAGATCGTATTATTATACTATCTTGTTTCCTATATACGTACCGTTAATCTAGTTCCTGTATTATTGATTATTAGGGTTGTATAAATTGTAGTATTACCGTTATATATTATATTATTTCTTATATATTGTCCGTGTCGCTGTATCCCGTTCCTATTCTACTTTCTATTCTGGTCCTATACCTTCATCCCCCTTATAGTATCCTAGTAGTCTCTAACGCTTTCTAGCCGTTACTCTACGTAAGATCCGCCGCTACTAGAAGAGTACCAACCTCCTTATATAGAAAATACTATTTAGTAGGCTTATTCGAGAGGTTATATATAATTTCAAGGAAGACCTTCGATTTTAAGTAACTATAATAGAAGTACTCTAAGAGGCTGTAGAATACTATCTTATTAGTCTTTTTAAAGGTAAGTTATATTTTAACCTATTATACTAGTACTAGTACTAATATATTATTCCTAGATACTAATCTCTATACTATTTATATAAATCGTGTTACAATTTAGTCCAAGGATATAGAATTAGCGAGGAGGCTTCGTAGTAATAAGAAGAAGAGTTAATTTAATAAATTCGGAGCTAGGAGGATATATTTTATTTAGTATACTAGTAAATAATATATTCTATACTAATATCTCCCTCTTTAACTACTAGAAGACTACTAGGCTTATATTTAAATTATAAATCACTTGCTCTTTATATATAAGAAGAATGTTTCTATAATAGTTAATAAATAAGTATCTCTCCTTAATAATATATTAAAGAATTACTTTATTAAAGAATCACTTTTATTAAAGAATTACTTTATTAAAGAATAAACGGCTAGCTATATATTTTTAAATAAAGATTAAATAAATATATTCAATTTTCATTCAAAAATATATTCCGAGCTTAGTATATAATAATATTATCTAGAAGTAAGCAGATTTATAGAAGATATATATATAAAACCGTAAATACTATTAATATATTTATATCTCTACGTGTTGAAGTTATATCTTTATATTTATACTTTATTAAATAGTTTCTTAGCCTTATAGAACCTAAAGTAGCTTAGCTATATTCTTAGTACTTCTTATAAATATAATAGTAGCTTTAAATAAGAGATACTACTTATATACTATTCCTTCTTAACTAATACTACTTCTCTATTATAGCTTTATTATCTTTAGCAACCTACGTCCCTCCTCCTATAGGTAACCTACTATCGGTAGGTAAAAACGACGCCTATTTTAAATAGATACTAAATAACTCTAAGTAGTTCTATAACTAGTAGATTATAATACGATAGTACCGGGAAAATATATTAGTCCCTACCCCTAACCTTCTAGTATAGGGAGCTGATAGGAGAGCTACGGGCTAGTAGTATTTTATTAAAGGCGCTCTTCGTATTTCTAGTAAGCCTCGTACTATCTATATACGATACGATCTAGTCGTAAAATATCTATATAAGAATAGAACTAGTTAAATTAGTTCTTACGTAAAGACGAGGGTATGTCTATCGACCTCCTTAGCGCGAGGAATAGTATAGCTAACTATAGAAGAGGGCCTAAGGGTAGCCGTAAGACTACTAGGAGACTACTAGGTTTTCTAATTTTAGTTCTACTAATATTCTACTCTAGAATCGACGAGTTAGGACTAAGATAGCGAACGCTAGAAGCCTCGTACTATCCCTAGCTAATTTCGACGAACAACTCCTTCGTACAATTATTATATATAAGTAGTTATTAATAACTATCGATAACTTAGAATTCCTACGCCTAGTTATATACCTCGAACCTAAGCGACGGCTCCCTTCGTTATTAACTATTACTAATAAAATCCTTGCCCTACGAAAGAAGTTAGAGGAGTCTATCTATAAACGCCTCCTACTAGTACCTTAGAAAGTCTTAATCGTCCTCGACGGATAGTCTACGCCGCGCTAGAATAGCTTCCTCGTAATTAAAGTATACTAGGTTTATAATTAGACCCTAATAGAAGATTTAATCGGTTTCGAGCCCTACTATAGCGCTTATACTAGTAGGGACCTTACTAGAGTTATAATAGCGCGCCTTAAGTATTTTAATCTCGGTACTAGGGTTATTACTTTTACTACAGATAACGCGTCGAATAATAAAATAATAGTATAGTCGGTGAATAAATATATTAAGGTACTTAGTAGGGATATTCCTAATATAGTAAACGAGATCGCGCTATATCCCTATATCTCTTATATTATATAACTATATTATAATAGTCTCCTCGTAGATATTAAGTATCGGCCGAAAAAGGAGGAGTTTATTAGGAACTAGGAGGCGGAGGAAGAGGAGAGGGTTCTAGTAATTACTAGGGGGGAGTCTACTAATATTACGGCTTAAGTAGTAAGGCTACTCTAGTAGTTACGGTTAGATAATATAAATAGCTCGCGGGTCTACAGGACCGGAGAAATCAATAATCTTTACTTATACTAGCGTGGATATACGCTTTTCCGTAATATTTAGTAGCTTAAAACCAATAGGTCTACTAAAAAACTAATACTAATACTAACGAGGATCCTCTCCGAGAACTAATGCGTAGCTTAACTAAAGGCGTTCCCGTATAACTACGCCGAGGCGAGTCTCTACTAACGAACTAGATCCGACTAACTACTAAATACTAGAACTAAAACCAACTAGTTATTATACTACTATAGGTGAGATAAGTATAGATAATATAGTATTAGATTACTATTAACTTCTGCCGCTTAGCTACTATATAAAGATAAGGTAATAGGATCTTTAAGTATTTCGTAAAGAGATAGGTAGGGTAGTTTATAAAGAGATAGATAAGGTAGTTAGGAGTAAAGAAGAGAGAGTCTAGAGTTAACGTAAGTAATAAGAATTAGATCGTATTATTATACTATCTTGTTTCCTATATACGTACTATTAATCTGGTTCCTATATTATTAATTATTAGGGTTATATAAATTGTCGTATTGCCGTCGTATATTATATTATTTCTTATATATTGTCCGTATCGCTGTATCCCGTTCCTATTCTACTTCCTATTCTAGTCCTATACCTTTATCCCCCTTATATCCCCTCCCTAGGTAGATAATACGTCGACCCTTAACGTATTCTAAGATATATATTAAAACTATACGAGACCAACCAATAAGCCTAAATACTAAGAAGAATCTTAAAGGGGTATAGAACTTCTCGTATCCTAAGATACTAAGAAAGAACTTAAAAGTAAGAAAAGACTCGAAAGAGTAATAAAAACCTTAACGCGTATACCAAAGTATCTAAATATATAAAAAAATCCTAAACATTTCCTAAAACAATTGAATATATTAAAAGATCCTTTATATTTCTAAAGTAGCCCTACACGTCGCGCGTATTAACGCTTGGTATAGGAAGCGGCTCCTCGGGAGGTATACTAGATAGTAACGGTAATTATTAGGTATTACTCTAATAACCTAATCTATTACGGTTGTATTCAAGTGAAGTCTATTAGATAGGAGGACTTTTCGAGGTAATTAGTTGAAATTTTCCTTATAGTTTCCGGTTATAGTAGTATTATACGTAATATTATTCGTATTTTTTAATTCTAGTTTATTCGTTCCTTTTATTAATACAGCTCGACTTTAATACGGATTCCCGACTTAAAAGACTTCTCCCTCCCCTACTAAAAAAATTCAACGTCGTCCTATAACGTTCGCCTTCCTACTTCCTATACTCTTTACTTTTAGGTTCAACGCAAATAAAGGCTAATATATAAACGGTTCCTATATAAAAAAAAACAATTTAGAATAAGGTACGGTAGCTTAAATAAAACAAAGCAAACTTCCTAACTCTATATATAAAAGGTAACTCTCCTAACCTTTCCGAACACACACATATATATATATAAAAAAAACTAATAAAAAGGAAAAGTAATAAACGTCTACTACGAAGCTAGCTATCCGAGAATCGAACCGTTATAATATATATATATACTAGGGTATAGTTCCTTCAACAGCTAAAGTTAAGTTTTACGAAAGTAATACCCGACTAAGTCTATTTAAGCGTAAAGCTAGACCGGTATAATAATAGAGGATACTATTAATTTAACTAAGGAGTAACGGGAGGCGAATAGGCGAAGGTTACGAAAGGCCGATATAGCGAAAGTCTAAGTACTAAAAGACTAAGAGAATACGACTATTTCAACTTATAGGATTATCCTCCTAAGGACTATACAGATCTATTCTAATCTTAAAATACAAGAGTAGGGAGGCTTAGACAGAGGATAGGACGTAAACTATTAGCGCTACCGGGAGGGCTAA
Organism: Venturia nashicola; assembly: GCA_004522665.1. Classification (NCBI taxonomy): domain Eukaryota; kingdom Fungi; phylum Ascomycota; class Dothideomycetes; order Venturiales; family Venturiaceae; genus Venturia; species Venturia nashicola. The sequence continues at coordinate 1,658,494 of SNSD01000003.1, read as the reverse complement.
CGAAGAGTAAGAAGCTATTAAAGAGGCTAAAGTAGGAGGAACGGTAAAGGTATTCTCTTAAGTATAAACTCTAGGTTTCGTAGATATAAGCTTAAGGACTAGTTAGGATTAATAAGTAAAAGGGTCTAAATAAAAGGATCGATAATTATATTCCCGTAGTCGTAAATCCGGGGTTTCGTAGATATAAGCTTAAGGGCCGAGTAGGATTAATAAGTTAATATAATCTTGTTCGAGCTTAAACCGGAGATTATTAAAGAACCTAAGGTAGACCGTACGGGAGGACCTCAAGGGGTATAAATACTTCTTAGAGAACTAGTAGGACCAAACCAATATTAGACTCAACTAAGGACCTAGACTTTAGTAGATACTTATATACTTAAGGTTTCCTAGATTATAAGCTACTTATTAGATAGGTATCTACTTAGTAGAGACCGACGTATTCGGTAGCCGTAGGGGATATTAGGTCGTAGTAATTCCCGATATATAGAGGAGAATCGAAAGCGCGTAAAGTAGAAGAGAATCGAATAAGTACTAAGTAGAGAAGGATTAAAAAGGTCGAAAGCGTATATAGCGGAAGAGGATTAAAGAGGCGTAAAGGTCCCCTAGGATTACGTACTAAGTTCCTTTATACTAATATATAAATAAGGGATTCGATTAAGACATAGTATATTAGCTTATTAGCTTAGTATTTTATATACTTTACTAATCGTTTTCTTTTCTATATTGTAAGTATTTATAAGCCGTTTACGAATCGAATACTTCTCCGTAGTTCCTAGTAATCCTAGTATTAGCTAGGGTCGAATCCTTCTAGTCTAGGAATAATTACTTATAGTCCGGATCGGCGAACTAATATATCTAGATCCTCGTTACCGGGTTACTTTTCCTATTCCTATTCCTTATCCTTATCTAATTAAGTATTGTCTTAATCCTAGCCTTATTCTTATTCTATCCTATACTCCTAACCGGTATTAAGGAGGTTATTACCTGTAGGCCTATCCCTCTAGTAGAAGATCCTAATCCTATTTCCTCGAATCGTCTTATATACTAAAACTCTATTTAGTTCCTTAAGTACGTAGCTGCTAATAGGTAATCTAGTTCTCCCGTCCTTATATACCTTCGCGATACGGTATAGACCGACCTATATAAAATCTAATTTAGATCCGAAATCCTTAACGATCTTCGTATTATATAAAAGGATAAGCTATCCTACGTCTAGGTTTTTAGTACGTATTCTAGTTTAGTATTACGATTCCTAGTACTCGTTTACTTCCTATCTTATACGTTCCTACCTTACGATAGCTTCCTAGAGGTCTTCCCCTCTTTAATCTAGTTATTTAGCTCGTAGAAAAAGAAGGTATTCTATTATCCTAACCGTAGACTAAGGAAGGTTTTACTATATAACCATTTTTAGTTCGATCGGAAGGATATATTCTTTACTAAGTATTATCCTAACTAGAGTTATACCGGTTATTCTATTAACTATTATCCGTTCGGCCTAAAGTATTACTAGTAATAAATCTTTCTAAGGTTTCTAGTTCCCGTTCGTTACTCGTCGGAAGGCTTCCTATATTATTAAGTAAGACCGTTCGATTCCTCCCTAACCTTAACTATTATATAGTAAAATCTTAATCTTTCTAATATCGTATAGTTTTAGAAGCGTATCCGTATATAGCTTGTTCTTAGGACCTCTATTAACTCTAATTTCCGATATAATACCCTATCGATAGATTAGTTCCTTAAAGATAAAATCCGCGATATTCTTGAACGTAGGTACTAAACGGAGTACTCTTACCTTAGGCTAACCGCTTAATTCCTCCCTTACCTGAATAAGATAGCTATAACTACCTTATAGGGTAATTATCGTATAATTAATAGACTATCTTACGCCAAGAATCTTACTCCGAATAATAGTCGTATTTAGAGGTTCTACTACGTACGCTCGATCGCTTATTTAATATTAAGGATATTCTTTAATCTATTTACTAACGTCGTTATAGTACCCGTCCTAATAATATCGATTCCGAATAAGTACTACCGTGGTTTCGCGTCCTTTATAGCCGTATTTATTATAGAGGGCGACGATAATTTCCTTTCGCTAGTCCTAGTTATTAATTACGCGACGGTAAGCTTATCCTCGTTTACCTCGCTTAAATAGTTATCGCCTAGCTATAAGGTAGCCTATTACCTTTCTTTTTATAGCCGTAATCTATTTGCCTTTAAGATGGTCCGCGACTTTTAATATTATAAGCTAGTTAGTAATCGCTCGGTATTCTACGGTATATTTACTATCTAATCCTTCCTAAGGTTCTAATAAACCGAATTCTCCGTATTCCTCGTTCTAATCTATAGAACTTTCGCTACTAGTATTATCGTTATTTTCTAGACTAGATATAGTTATCGGGTAGAGCTAGATCGTATATCGTAGGTTACGCTTATAGACGTAGATACTAGAATAGTAAAGGGCTCTAAGTCGCCGATTAATAAAATCCTCGATATCGAAGTTAAGAACGATAGGGACGTCCTTTTTAGGTATATTACTAAATTAGCGGGAGAGTCTATTAGCTACTATATTCTTTTTCCCGGGAACGTATCGAATATTAAAATCCTATATCTAAATCCATACGAGCTATTATATAATAAGAGATCCTACTATATCCGAAGATACTCTATTAAGTTAATAGATTAAAGTCTAGGCGTCCGTTTCGACTACGAAATACGTTCCCTAAAGATAAAGGCGGAATTTCTTAAGAGCGTATAAAAGGGCGTAGTATTCTAGTTTAACTATATCGTATTTCCTTTCTAATAGCGACTAGATCCCGCTTTTATATTAGTACGGGTATCTTTTACCTAGTTCGTCTATTTGTTATAGGACCGCTCCCTATCCTTCTCCTAAAGTATCTACCGTAAGAATAATCTCGCCTGAATCTAGTTCGTATATAACCGGTCGTAGTACGGGTATAGTCGTAAGTACTTCCTAAAGAGTTTTTATTACCTTATCTTATTCCTTTCCCTAATAGAATTCTAAGTCCTTCTTAAATAATACGAAGATAGGTTTCGAAACGGTAGTAAAATCCTATATCTAGATTTAGTAATAGATATAGACCCTAATAAAAGCTCTCGTAGACTTAATAGACCTAGGAGTTAACTAGTTTAAAATAGTAGCTACCTTAGAAGCGTTTAGGTATCGTCCTTCTCGATCGTAATAGTATCTAACTATATTTACGCCCTCTTTATAAATATCGAACTTTTCTCCTAATATCGTTACTCCTACGCGTTTAATATCCGTAAGAACTACGTCTAGCCTAACTACGTATTCTAAGACCCCTCGACGTACTCCCTTAAGCTCGGATTCCTTATCGTTATTATACTTTTTCGGGGTTCTAGTAATTATATCGTCTACGTAAATATCGCTATATTTAAACTAGTAGGAAATAATTATCTTAGATATACGGTAAAATTGGGCTACTAAGTTCGTTACTCCTTAAAGTAGAGTAGTTATTCGTAAAAGACCAAACGGGTATATAAATAAGGTAAGATCGCGACTCTCTTTAGTAAGTTCTAATTAGTCGTACCTAGAGAAAAGGTTAGCAAGCGATATCTATACGTATCTAGTAAACGAGTTAGAGAATTCATCGGCCGTTAGTAGTACGTTCGCGTCCCTAATAGTAACTACGTTAATATTCGTAGCGCTATTAATTAGCCGATACTTACCGTTTTTCTTTAAGACTAAAAACTATAGATTATAATATAAGGTATAACTAGGTTCGAGTCTTCCCGTCTTAATTCTTTCGTAAAATATCTAACGAATCTTACTTAATAGAGCCTTAGGGATATTAAAGGGTTTCGCTTACTAGGGTTCGTAGTCTACTACTCGGATAACTTATACTAGTACTACTTCTTTCCTAATTTTACCGTATTCTTCGAAGCTCTATACGAGGGTAGGTTCCCTTCATATAAGTATTTCCTTAACTAGTAATCGTTCGTTCGGGTTAAGGGACTAGTTAATACGTATATTATTAAACCGGAGTTCCGTAAGCCGAGTCTAACGAGGGAAACGGGCGTAGCGTTTCTCGAGGAATCTATTAAGGTAATAGTAAGGTTCCGTACTAAACTATTCTTTTAGTATTATATCTCTCCAATCTATACGACCGCTAGGTATAGATCTATTAGTAAGCTAAACGTTCTAAGGTTAGATCTTATCTACTTTCTTCTTATATATACTATTCACGTGTTTCGTTCTATACTTTGTTGGGGAGCTAGTCGAAAATAAGGAAATCCTTAGGGAAAGTAGGTCCTATTTATCTAAGTATCTAAATATTAGTAATCCGGTCTAAGGCTTCGCCGGTATAAGGCGACGATAGGTAAATATTCGGTACCTTATCCGCTATTCCTATAGAAGCCTATCCCTTTCTTTTTATAGCTTTATCTCGTTTACTATAGTAGCTATATTAAGTCTAGTCGTAGTATAAGTCTTATTATATAGAAGTCTCCTAAAGTCTAGCGGTAAGAGAAACTCGTCGCGGATCGGGTCGTCGAAAAGCTATTCGTATATATTCTAGCCTAAGTTTAGTACTAGGAGCCTTAGGTTTCTTATATATATAGCAGATATTCTTCTAAGACCTAGGACTCCGCCTCCTCGTTTTCCGAATCGTCCGAATTAGAATTATCTTCTTATTCTAAATAAGTATAAGGGATTCGAAGACTAGACTTATACCTATCGTATAGGAATTCCGAGATAACTACTTACTATATAACGCTCTATTCGCCGTTTATAGAGAATACCTTATACGAAATACCGCTATCCGCCTTAGCCTATATAACGAGACGACTCCGTACTAAGAAGGGCTAACCAAGTATTATTCCCTAAGAGTAGTCCCTAAGTACTATAAAGACTATATTTTTATAATTAAAGTCTACTCCGGCGATCCGTATATACGCGCTGGTCTAGCTAACTAGAGGAACTCTCCTCCCGTTAGTAACCTTAAGCTTATCCAAAACTAGTCCCTAGATATCCTACTTAATACTATTAACTACTAATCTATAACTCCTTACGACTCCTTTAGATATAACGTTTACTTCGGCTCTAGTATTATATAACGCCTTAATCTCTAGTTTTCTAATCCGAGCTATTAAAGTAGGGCTCCTTATAGAGACGCGAGAACGGTTATTATCCTTATTAATACGGAGAACTATTTCCGAAGTTAGTTCCTACTCTTCCGAGCGTAGCGCTATAATTCCTACTCCTTATTTTATTCCGTCCGCTTTCTACCTTTCTTCTATTTTCTACTTCCTTTTAGTAGCCTTTTCCCGTTTCCTTCGTTCTATTTCCTCTATTTTAGGACGGATGTTGTCAGCTAATTATTCTAGTAGAGACTTATATAAGAGATCTCTAAATACCGGAATATAAATAATAGTATCCTAAAGACTAAGTTAGACTAATTACTAGAGGATATTCCCCGCTATATATATTCCGTCGGTAGCCTTATCTTTCTTCGTAACGTACTACTTAAGAGTCGGGTTCCTAGGCTTACGAGTTTTCTTTAGTAGTTCTAGTAGCGAGTTCCTAAGGGTTACGTCTAGTTCGTCGTCTTCTAAGTCTAAGTCTATATCCGAGTCTCCTTCGCTATTCTATTATTCCGTAGTCTTAGTAATATAACTATATACTATATACTTAACTATCGGGGCCTTAGATCTACTAGACTTAGTAACCCTAGTAGGCTATTTTCCTTTTACCTTTTCTAATAGGGGTTTTCGTATAGATAAACGTAGTTAGGTAGTAGCCGTAAGAATAATAGAAGGTATAAATCCGCCTCCTTCTACCTTACTAATATTCGATACCTAAACCTATATACTAAAGTCTTCCTACTCTAAGTCGCTCAATTCAATAATTCTAATAAATAACTTAACTATCCTAAATAACGAAATACTACTAGAGCCCTATTAAGACTAAGCTAATTGAGTACGGATCTAGTTACTATAGTTCTAGCCGTTAATAATTCCTCCGATTTTCCCGCCTAGAGCGGCTAAAGTTCCCTAGTACTACTATCTAGGTATTACGTTTATATTCTAATAGTAAATTCCTTAAGTAACTAGTTCCGTAACGTTAGGGTATATCCGTTCGTAATATTCTATACTTCTATAGCTCCTACAACCTCTCTTTTCCGATATTCCGTTCTAGGTAGTCTGTATAGGGGGTAGCAATAAAGAAGGGACCAAAGGGTAGTTAGTAGGTAGAGCGGTTAGGTTCGAGTTTCTTAGCTAGGCTAGGGGTAGAGGCTAGGGGTTACTAGGGATACTAGTAGACTGAATATTAGCGGACTAACTACGTTAGTTAGCGGTATTCTAGATATACTAAAAGGACTAGTTAGTATTAGCTAGCCCCCTATAGTAATTTCTACGTAGGTTAGTATAAACGAAGGAACTTCCTAATAGTATAGTATTAGACTAAGTAGAAGAGCGAAAGTTATTATAGATCCAATCGTTAAGTATAGTAAACTATTTTATATCTTTCCTAGCTACTACTATAGCAGGATCCGTACTTTCGGTAATAGCGAAGAGTAGGACGTCCCTAGAAGTATTCGTTCCGCGAAGACCCTTAAGAGCTTTAATAATATTAGCCCTAAGTTAAGGTTTAGTAGTTTTAGGTTTTTCTTTAGCTATAGCCTCGTTCCTTCGAAGGACTATTCGTTTAATAACCTTATTAAGGGTACTTCCTTTATAACTATCTAATATAAAGAGTAATATATTCTCGTTACTAATAATAATCCGTTTAGCTTCAAGGATAATCCGTTTAATATCGTTAAAGGTAGAGCGAATACGAGGGTCGATATTAAGCGTTAGGTTAACCTATTAACGAACCGATTCTAGTAATCTACTAAGGAAGATCCTACTCGTAGTAGACCTAGTTAGTTTATCGGTATTAATAATAAGTAGATAGTAGTTCTTAAATTCCTTAATAAAGCTACGAGTGTCTAGTTTCTAAGAGGCGCTTTGAAAAGTAAGTTTATAGAGATAAGTAGTAGTTTCCTTTCGCTAACGGTTATTAGTAGCGATATATTCTTTACGAAGGGATTTACGAAGAGTTCTATAGCTACGTTCCTTATAGCTACCTAAAAGCTTAATATCGTATAGATAGCTAGACTTAATATTACGAGTAAGAGCCTAGATCTTATAGGTATCGTCGGTAATATCGTAGGTATCGAAGGTATCTTTAAGGCGAATAAGGAAGTCCGTAATATTCCGACCATCGAAGCGTTCCTTAGGAGAGAGCGTATAGTTCTTAAGATTAAAGGCTTAAGCCTTTCTTTCCTATCTTCTAGTAATAGTAAAATCCTTAAGGGTATTAATAAGGTTAATTATATTAGAACGAGTAGCTAGTCCTTTAATTATAGGGCTAAGATTGGCCGTAGACGGGTTACTAGAGGGAGGGCCGGAAGAATCCGAAGGTATTCTAGTAGGAGGGATCCTTTAGTCTAGGCGTAAGTATATAGGTATTTCGATTTTTCGTTAGTCTTAAGTTATTCTATTTATTTTGTATTATATTCGTTCGCGTACGTTTCTTAGAAACAAGAGTATTAATACTAAGAGTTCCTAGATAATTTCGAAGATAAGTAGCTAAAAGGAGTTAGATCTATACGCCGATATATAGAGTTCGTAGCCTAGACGGCGAGAGTAGTACCATTTCGTATATAGTATAGTTAGGCCTCTCTTTTCTAACTTATTAGATAAGGGTGTATAGGATATAGAGGGGTAATATATTAATAGTATAGGTAATCCCGGGTATTTTCGTACAAAGTATAATTTCTGCTAACGGGATATCCTAGACTTAGTCTAAGGAGTTAAAAGAACTAGGATATTACTAGTAATTATTCTAAATTCTAATTTTCCGTTAATATAGCTTAGACTTAGACCTTTATAAAGATTTTTCCTATTTCTAAGTTTAGTAATAGTCGGTTGATCGAGTATTGTTCGGTTATAAGGAGAGGAAAGGTCGGTTCGAAGGTACGAAGTAATACTAGTTAATATTCGTATAAAAAAGTTCGAAGGTATTCTAAAAAAAAAGGTAGTTAAAAGTCCGAAGTTGAGAGTCTAAAGTCGAGAGTTATATATAGCCTAGTATTCGAAGGAAAGTTTAAAAGTCTAGTAGTCGAAGATTAATATACGAAGTTCCTTTTCGATAGTCTAATAGTCCTATAGTTAAGTTAATAGTAAAGAAAGAGAGTCCTAAAGTCCTAAAGTCTAATATTCAAAGTCTAATATAAAGCCTAATATTCGAGAGTTCGATAATCTAGTCTAAAAAAGAGAGAGAGAGAGTCCTAAGTATAAGTTCGATTATAATACTATAATAGCTACTAGGAATCGTCTTAGCTGTAGAGAGAAACCCTAGTACGACCTCCAAAATGTAGGTAAGATAAGTATAGATAATATAGTATTAGATTACTATTAACTTCTACCGCTCAGCTACTATATAAAGGTAAGGTAATAGGATCTTTAAGTATTTTATAAAGAGATAGGTAGGGTAGTTTACAAAGAGATAGACAAGGTAGTTAGGAGTAAAGAAGAGAGAGTCTAGAGTTAACGTAAGTAATAAGAATTAGATCGTATTATTATACTATCTTGTTTCCTATATACGCACCGTTGATCTAGTTCCTATATTATTAATTATTAGGGTTGTATAAATTGTCGTATTACCGTCGTATATTATATTATTTCTTATATATTATCCGTATCGCTATATCCCGTTCCTATTCTACTTCCTATTCTAGTCCTACACCTTTATCCCCCTTATACTACTAGTCCTATAATTCCGTACCAAGCGGCTTTAGTACGAGTTATAACTCGTCCTATAACCGCTCGCCTTAAAAAATAAGGTACTAATACCACTAAGCCGGTCGCGTAGGAGTACGCCTTCCCGTATACCTACGCCTTCCCGTATAAGCTTAGCTAGCTATTTCCCGTACAACTCGGCTAGTTCGTCCTAGCCTTCCCGTATACCTACGCCTTCCCGTATAAGCTCGGCCGGTACGCTCTTACCTTACCGTCGCTTCGACAAACTATAGTAAGTACGTAAATTACCGTATATATAAGACGGTACGAGTATAGCTCGTACTACCTCTACTAAGTACTCGATATCAACCCTATCCCTAGATTTACTACTCTTTTTAGATCGACTCCCTACTTCTTTTTTAGGGAACCCCTAGAAGGCGTATAACTATATCCGGATAGCGCCTAACGAAGGACGGCTATACTACGGGCGGGTAGCTAGGTAGGTAGCGGAATCCGCCCCTAAAGCGGTAGAAGATAGCGACCCTCGTATAGTAGCCTATCGATCGGAGAGCTCTAGCGAGGACGCTACGCCTAGGGTCCCTAACGGGGCGGGGCCAAACGGGGGGGGGGCGGGTTAGGGGTAGGGTAGGGCGGGTTTTTAGGGCGGGTTATAAGTATAAAACCCTAACCTAACCCGCCCCGCTAAGCTCTTAACCCGCCCCGTTAGATAGGGGCGGGGTCTCGTAACCTAACCCGTTATAACCCGTATATAATACCGTGAGTATATTTAGAATATACGTAGTATTTCTAGTAGTCTTCTAGTAGTCAAAAAGAGTCTTCTAGTAGTTATAACGATAGTCGAAATATTTCTAGTAGTCTTCTAGTAGTTATAGAGCTTATAATAAGTTATATTATAACTAAATCTACGGCTCGAAAGTTAAGAGCTTAAAACTAAGTACGACGAGCTCCGCTCCTAGTTATAGGGCCCTTATTATTACCTTTATAACTACGTCGGCTATTAACTATCGCCTAAAGATCTATACTACCTCTAGGTAATACTACCGGTAGTCTTATAGTACGACCCCTCCTACGCCTTCCTATGCTTCGGGTAGTAGCTTAGGTTTGCCGACGTATTATAATACGACTACTAATATAATCTTCTATACTCTTAACTATTTCAAGCTACTTACCTAATAGACCCTTATTATCCCGTTATAATCTATTCGCTAACCTCCGTATAGGGGGAGAAGCTCCTTTAGCTAGTAGTAGCGTATTATTAGGGTCCGTAGTATCCTCCCTATCGCTAATTTTATCTAACCTCTATATCTCGTTAACTATACGAACAAGTTCCTTAGTCTATTTAGCTCGCTTAGTAGCTAATTTATCTTTAGTTATATAAATATCCCTTCTCCCCATTGAATAGTAGTTAAGTATATACTACTTAGAATCTACTATCTACTTATAGTTACTTACTATTAACGTACTAAGAACCTATACGCTATATAACTTATTATCCGTATTAAAGTTACTAGTAATACTAAACTCTCGTTTAATACTAATACCGGCCGCTTAGATAGCAAAGAGATCCTTTACTATTATTACTATCCGCCGTAGGAACCGGTACTTAATAGATCTCTATTACTAGAATAGTTCCTTAAGATCTGGCCGTACTTTATCTAGGGATTATTAGCGACTACTAGAAGACTACTAGGGACTAGGGTTTTCGCTTACTCTATAAGCGATACTCATCGAACTCTCGCTATATATCTATTACTACGCGCGTCGCTATTAGGCGCGTATTATACTTAGTAGAAGGCTCTACTACTATACGGAGATCTATAACCGAATCGAGGTTAATATACCCTCGTTAGAGCGATAATAGGACTTCAACGCGGCGTATTACTAGGTTTCGCTACGTATATTAAGTATTATATAGAACGTATAGTTCCGTCCAATAATATACCTACCAATCGAGTAGATCTTCTAGTATAGGCTACTATTTAGGCTAGTTCCAAGTATTAAGCTTATAACGAGGATAGAGTAGGATTACTATACTATAGTACTTTCTAGCCTATATATTAGACGTTGTACTATAGTAGACCCTAAGCTTATCTACCGCCTTACTATATACCCGACTAATCTCTTACTTCTACTAACGGTTCTTATCTCCAAGCCGTTCCTCTATATTCTCGAGGTATATAAATAGTCGATTATAGATATCGAAGACCGAGTAGATTATTAGGTTACGCGTAGAGCTAATAAGCTGCGTATATACCGCGAAGGGACGGAGGATAGTAATAAGGTAGGAAACTTAGCCCTATTTATCTTCGCTTAGGCTAAGGTATCGATATTTCTTATCTATAAATTAATTAATTAGGTCTCTTAATCTTAGAAGTCGTATAAGTATATAGTACGTCGAGTCCTATCTCGTTTTAATATCTTAGGTATATCGTAGAAGTCGAATCTTAGCCGGAATAGGGTAGTAAGCGCGATACTAGATTATTTAAATCTCCGAGAATATAAGCTATCGGCCTTCGCTTAAGTTAATAAAGATCGTAATTTAACGGGCCTTTATAACCGTATATAGTAGCTTTATAGAAGAATTAGTATTACGAAACTACTAGGAGACTACTAGGAGACTACTAGGAGACTACTAGGAGACTACTAGGAGACTACTAGGAGACTACTAGGAGACTACTAGGAGACTACTAGGAGACTACTAGGAGACTACTAGGAGAATACTAGGAGACTACTAGGAGAATACTAGGAGACTACTAGGAGACTACTAGGAGACTACTAGGAGGCTAAAAGAAGGAAAATAACTTATACTACGCTTAGAGTTAGTTATTACGGAAAAGCGTGTATCCACGCTAGTATAAGTAAAGATTATTGATTTCTCCGGTCCCGTAGACCCGCGAGCTATTTATATTATCTAACCGTAACTGCTAGAGTAGCCTTACTACTTAAGCCGTAATAGATCCCCCCCTAGGGAAAGATCTAAACGTCCTCGTTCGTAAATTCTATAATATATATACCTTATACTATTACTACCTATCTATTACTTTATAAGGCGTGTCCCCTACCGGCTCTACCCCCCTATCGTAGCCCCTAGTTAAACGGCGGCTGCTAGTAGGTCTACGGCTAGTAGTACTATTATTAGAAGGGCTACTATTACTACTAGTACGGGTGCTACTACTACTAATACTAGGGCTATTAGTACTAGTATAGCTACTATCCGTAAGTCTACTAGGGGCGGAAGGCTGGGGTCTATAGTAGCTATATACTATACTAGGCGGGCTAGTTATTCTACGCGAAGTACTCGTAGTTACCTAACTCCGCGGGGTCGGTAACGCGTGAACCGAAGTTATCCTCTATATTATAGTAGGCGGCGAGGTCTATAAGGGCGTCTACGAACTTATAGCGGTTAAGCGACTAGATCCGGAGGCCGTTATAGATCGGCTTTATCGCTATTAGTAGTAGGGCGTATACGTCTTTAGCTTTAACGATAGGCTTTAGGACGAGGCGCTAGAACTTAGTAGAGTCCTTAGCTATTACTAGGCCGGCTTCTATTATTATAAAGGCGAGGGCCTTAGATATATTTACGCGTTGGTCTACGGCCTCTACGTTTATAATAGCGGCGTCTACGGTCTTAATAGCGGCGTCTAACTTAAACTTAAGATTAGCTAGCTCGTTAACGTCGTAACCTAGGTAGGCTTTCAATAGGTCGAACTCGTATAGACGCTTTATAGCGGGCTCGCTACCGTCGTTTAGGCTCTATTTACGTTTACCTCCTAATTCGATAAGGCTCGAGTCCTAATAATCTAGTAGTAGGGCTAGTTAGTTAGGGGCTAGTACTAGGGAGCTAGCTACTACTACTAGGGTAGAGACTAGTACTATACTAGAAGATATATTATTAGTAGTACTTAGCTAGAAGTTATTATTTAGAGGAGAAATATTTTAGGCTAGGGTTTCCTTATAAGCTATTATCTAGGCCGCGTTATATAACGTAGTTAGTACTAATACCGTTATAATACCGGAACTAGAGGGTACTAGCTTCTTTCCTTATTACTTAGTTCTTATAGGTTGCTTGCCTTACGCCTTCTTAGATTTCTTAGTAGAAGGACCGGCTGATTCTACGACTAGGGCGGCGGCTACGGCTCCGGCTATAACTATAACCTTTTTCTTACTAACTATTATAATCGTATATCCGTAGGCGTCCCCGACTTATAGAAGATTATATATTTCCGTAACTTAGAAGTAGTCGTTATACTAAGGCTTGGTATAGTATAGCGTATAGTTAGCTAACGGGTTATATATACCGATAATCTCGCAATTGGGCGACTATATAAAGTAGTAGTACGGTTTACTAGCCGCGCGCGTCCCTAGCTAGTACTTGTTAAAGTCGGAGACTACCTATTCCCTAGTCTCGCCGTACTATATAACTAGGTACGAGGGGTTGTTATACGAGTCCTTTACTAGCTCTATCTACTTATATATCGATCGGTACTATATACGGTATAAGTTCCGAGACTACTCGGCCTCTACCGTACCTCTATAGATCCTATACTCGTCGCCGAGATTAGTAAATATATTCGGTACTTAGGTTCCGTTCCCGTCTAGGATCTCTTGTATAATCCTAAGGTAATTATCCTACTTAGCCTAGGCGTTGGTTATCTAGACTACTTAGTAACCGATAATCCTATTATTCTAGTTAAGCTTTAGTACTCTATCGTAGTAGGGCGGTAGTATTAGCTATATTAGCTAGTTATCGATAATCTTCGGTATAGCGTTAAGTTTACTAGTATCGAAGTTAGGTAGGAACGGCTAGTCGGCTATAAACGGTATTCTAGACTAGACCTATCCTATAGGTTCCCTAGTACTATTATAGGGGTAGTACTAGGGCGGCGTCTTCGTAGCGAGACTATTAGCTATTATTAGGCTATTCCAATAGACTCCGTCCGGGTATAGCTATTATCCGGTGAAGATATACGTTAGCCGTTAAAGGTAGAGTTCGGTACTAGGGTACTTCACCCCTCTTAAGATAGAGGGCCTAGTAGAGACGAGCTTAAGGCTATCGATCTCGAACGTAGTAGGGTATAAGTAGGCGAATTCCTAGTTACTATAGGCTTCGCTCCTAGTATCGAGGAAGTACGCGGCTATAGCGTCTAATATATAGACGTTGTAGTTAGGGTATACTTCTAGGGGGCCGTCGTAGGTAAGCTATTTCGCGTATAGGCTCTCGTTCTTATTAGGGTTAAGTATCTTTAAGACGTAACCGAGTTTCGCGTCGTTAATAAGCGGGATGTAGTCGTCGTATACGCCCTAGAGGAACCGTACTCCTAGGGTATCGTTGAATTAGCCTATAGCCGTAAAACTATAATTAGATATATTACTATAGATTAAGTTCTTAGAGATAATACTTTGGGCGAGACGTACGATTAAGAGGTACTATAGTAGTAGCTCGCGTAGTTCCTCTCTTCTCTTACCTATCTACGACGAATACTCTTCTAGCTCGTCGTATTCGTCGTAGGTTTCGTCTATAGCGCGTACGTAGAATCTGTGCAATACGTCTATAAAGTAGAGGTAGCCTAGGTAATATTTAGTAAACTTAATAAACTCCGGGTAGTCTATAATTAAGTTATCGGTACCGTCGGTAAGGTTCCTATACGAGATACCGGTATTAGTAATAAGTTAATATAGATAGATTATAAGCCTATCCTACCGTAGGACTACGAAACCGCGGAGCTTAAATACGTCGTCGATTCTCGCGAAGACGTAGCCTAAGTAGATAGGTAGTATCGCTTCTATAGGTTCGTCGTAGTATAACTCTAGATCCTACGCTAAGTATAGCTAGAGTAACCTCGCCTTTCGTACTACTTCGGGGATATTATATCCGATTTCTCTTAATACTAAGCCTAAGGAAGCTAAATCGTAGAATACGCCGTCGGTTACGAATCGCGCCTAAAGGATAAGTTCCGAGTAAGGTCGATAGGATTATACTTCGCGAAGTACGAGGACTTATAGTAGAGTAATATTATCGCCGACCGTAGCGTTCGCGTAGATATACTAGGATTCTTCTAGCTATAAAAGGCCGCCTCTTACGAAGAGTACGAGTTCCTCGTCCGAGGTAAAGCTTAGGGGGTCGCCGATATACGGTAGTTCTTTAACTACGCCGTAGTTTACTAGCCTAATCCTAGGTTTATAGACGACCGACCTAGTAATATCCTTAATTAGGAGGTCGAGTCTCTTAAGTTCTAGGCCGGTTCGAGATACTAAAACCTAATATTCGATAGCTAAGTATTCGTATATCTATAGGTAGATAGTAGTACGTAGATAACCTAGGTGTATATAGCTAGTATATAAGACTATAGTATTTACGGGTTCGTCTAGCTTCGTAAGCTTAGCGGTCTATAGTAGATATCCGAACCCGAGTTCGGTAAGGTCTTCTCCTAGTAACTCGAAGTAGTAAATATTTTTTTACTTAGGAGGTAGCGCGCCTATCTTCTTTCGTAGCGCTACGGTAAGGGTTAGTCTCTTAGTACCTAGACTATTAAAAACCTAATTAAACAATCCTATATTCTTAAGGACTATATATTGTAGTAATATAACGTAGGTATAAGACCAATTATAACTAATACCTAGAACTTTATATTATATCCAACTTGACTGTTACTAGTTGGGGGGGGGAAGTTAGTATATAGGAGAAGAAGTATTCTTACGAAAAGTTTAACTAATAGTAGTATATATAGGGTCGTATCGTAGTATTACGGTATTAGAAAAATGTCGTTACTTCGTACCGTATAGGCGCGCGGTTATAATAGAAAAATCGGTAGAGGAGGTACTAGTATTTAGACGTACGTTATCCGTTATATTTATCGTCGAGGCGATTACTCGTATTAAGGCTCGTTGTTAGACGGTATCCGGTTACTACGCGTTTTCTATTCTCGTCTTTCCTCGCCTCGTTCGCGCCGCTATTACCTCTTAGAGGTCTTTTTCGCTTATACGGGGTACTTCTTATCGTACTCCTTTATAAGGTCTTTAGCTATATCGAGGTCCTCCTCGGAGTACTATATGTTATTAGCCGGGCCCTAACCTCGCTATTTAATAAGGTACTATTTTTTTCCGGCGTCGGTAAACCTCCTATCTAGGAGCCGTTTAATCTCGTAGACGGGTATACCGTCCTCGTCGACCTCTTCCGGCCCTAGCTTAGGGTAGGGTTCTCTATAATATAGGTCTAATCCTACTAGAGCCGGCTCGAGTTGTACGATAGAGACTATAGGGTAAATACGTATATATTTAGGTAGCTCGAGCTCGTATACGAGGCTAGATATTCGTCGCTTAACGCGGACGCGAATACGCTAGTTAGAGTATTTACGGTATAACTAGCCCGGGATTTTATAGCCGTAGTAGAGGCGTAGGTATACCGTATCGCCCTTATTAAATCTTATCTATTTATACTTCGAGTCGTAGCGTATTTTTATATAGACGTTAGTAAAGGCTATCGCCTCTTCTACTATATCCCGGAAACGCTATCGAAGCGTAGAGTAGTCGGCCGCTAATAGCCCTTCTAAGGCCAGGAATATATTACTTAGTTAGAAACCGAATAAGATTTGGTATAGGCTTAGTCCTATTATAGCGTTAGGGCTCGTGTTTATATACTATTATATATATACGAGGAAACTAAGCTATTCCTCGTCTAGGTTCGCGGTTATCTCGTATCTTAGCGCAATTTCGACTATCTAGTTAGTACGCTCGCTCTATCCGTCGGTCTATAGATAGAAGGCTATCGAGAATAAAAGGTTTATCTTAGTAAGGTAGAATACCGTTTTCTATAGTTTGTCTATAAACCTCGAGTCTCTATCCGAGATAATCTAGAAAGGGAGCCCCTAGTTAGCTACCTTAAGTTCTCGGAGGAGGACTTCGGCCTATTAGTCCGCGGTCTAGGTAGATAGTCCTAGGACGAGTAATATCGCCTTAAAGGCTTTATCCGTTATTATTAATAGCGAGTCGTAGCTATTCGACGATACCGGTAGGAGGTTAGTAATCTAGTCTAAGGTAATAGTATAGAAAGGCCTCGAGGATATTTAGATAGGGTATAATTCTCCGTAAGGTAGGTATCTCTTAGTTTAGTTAACGTTGTATTCCGGGTAGTAATCGATATATTTTTTTAGAGACCTACTTATTCTTCGGATATAAAAGGCCGAGGCGACGCGATCGTATATACGGTAGTATCCTTAGTAGTAATAGTAGTCGTAGGTAATCTAGTAGATAGCTTCTTTGTATAGCTCTAGTATATATAGTCGCTCGTGGCCGTCCTTCTTATCGGTATAGTATAGGAATCCGTTCTTCTCGAAGAATCTTAATCCGGGCGGGGGGCCGCCCGATAGCTCTTCTAGTTCCTAATTCGTAGGTCGAGGGTATACGGCCGGGAAGGGTACGGCGTCGTCGGTTTATATTAGCGGATTCTAGAGAGTAGTAGGGGTAGGTAGTATAGCGACGAGGAGATTCCTACTTTATAGCTACGCGTAAATCTTAGCCTAGTAAGGGTCTTCGGAGTAACCGCGCCGGACGCGTTCCTTAAATTTGTCGTCCATTTCGACTAGGGTTATATAGTAGATTCCTAGGGCTACGACGTCCTCGAGGTCGTCTATATAATCGAGCTCCGGCATCCTTCGTTTTAAGCGGCTTAAGGCGTCGGGGATAATATAATTTTTCCTAGGTCTATATAAGAACGATAGACCTTTGAATATAGAGATAAAAGCGCTTACTAATACTAACTTTATACTTAAGCGGTCGAGGTTTACGGTCTTATTAAGATTCGTTTAGGTAGCTATCGCCGTAATTACTTTATAGTCCGTAAAGAGGAACGTCTTTAATAAGGAATATACTATATACGCTACCTTCCGTAGAATCTAGTAGACCCTAGCGACTTCTAGCTCCGTAGGCTAGTATCTTTATACGGTAGCGGTAAGAGACTTAGAGGGGAATAGAATCGGTTAGATCTTATATAGTAGGAAGACGGTAGCTCGTTGAATTTCTATTACGCGAGCCGTTCCGTTATCGTCCTTGTATTCGACTATATTATTAACTAGGGTAGGATCGAGGTCTCTATCTATATAGTATAGTATAGTACCGTATCCGTCCTTTTATAAGGTATTAACGTTAATATAGAGGGGTCGACTCCCGTCGTAATAGTATAGGGTTCGATTCTTATAGATTTCGTTCTATATAGCCTAGAACGACTACGCTAGCTCTTCCGTTTCGTAAATAACGATACGATTAGTATATACTTTACGTCTAGGGCCTTTCGGTAGGGCCTCTTTAAGAAGGCGCGTCTTCTCGAGCTATAGCGCTTCGTTTAGCTACGCGTAGTAGGGGACGTTATAGCGAAGGTAGCCTGTAAGTCCTACGATAGATTCTAGATCCGAAAGCGTTATAGGGAATACTAGGTTCCTAACTACCGCGATCTTTTCTACCTATATACTTAGCCTATAAGCGTTAATATATATACCGAGAAGTCTAGCTGAGGGGTAGCCTAGGAAGCTCTTAAGCGGTACGAGTAAGAACCTAAAATATAATAGTTTTATAAATACTATTCGTAAGTAGTAGTAGTATTCCTCGAGAGTAACCGAAGCTACCTATATATCGTCGATATATCCCTCGGCGAAGTCGAACTTATAGAGGATCTTATCGAGGTTACGCTATACGTACTATACCGAGTTGTAGTACCCTATAATAAGGACGTAAAATATTTCCTAGCCTCGGTATATATTTACTACGAATTTATAGCGATCCTCCTCCTTAATTAGCTATTAGTAGAAGAAACTCAAGCTATTGAATACCGAGATATATTTTTTTGTCTAGAGCTAGGCGAGAAAGTCTTCTTAGAGAGGGAGCGGGTAGGAGTCCTTAATCGATATAGCGTTTAATCCTCGTAGGTCGACGACAACCTAGGGTTTATATTTAACTAAGCTATCGGGTTAGGGTATATTTCGCTAGGCTACGAATACTAGGAAGGCGAATAGTATAGGTTTAGTCGTCCTCGATATTTTACCGTCTTAGGTAAGTCTATCGAATACCTTATCGATTTCTTCCCGAGCTTCCTTATATAGTCTATAAATACGCGTATCTAACTTAGGATTCTCCTTGAATTCGGATAGGATAGGGATGCTCGCCTAGTCTTCTTATAGTACCTTAATAATCGAGTTCTTCGTAGCCTATAGGTCGGGGAACTCGTTTATAACCGCGGCTATCCTTTATACTATATCTAGGTCTCCGTATACTATTACTCTATTATCGAGTCGCGTTTCCGGTCCCGTTTCTTCGGGGGGGGGAAGGGTAGTAAGGTAGTAATCTTTTATCGAGAGGTAGTAGTATCCCTTATACTAGTATTCGGATAGGATTCCGAGCGACGCGCCCCTAGGGATAGTAATATCGTCGGGGCCGTCGTTTCGCGCGATAACGTACGAGAAATTTTCGTCTATAACTTAGTTATATAGTCGTCCGCTAGCGTCGTAGAATTTACGAAGAGTATCGGAGCCGTAGGACCGGAACTCTAGATCCCGTCCTATTAGTAAGTATATCGCCTTAACCGGTACGGGGGTGGCTATCCCCCTAGTAATAGTAGTATTTTTCTTCGCTATAACGCGAACTTCTTTAAATTTAGGCCTCCGTAGTAATACGTCGACGTCGACTATCGTATTCTAGTACTAGGTGAATCTCGCTTTACGTATAGATATTAGGACGTCGATACCGTATAGTAGGAGTACGTTAACGCCGAGTAGGAGTCTAGTACTAAAATTATCGACTATCCTAACTTCGAATTCGAGGCGGAGTAGTACCCTTTTTTTCTAGATCGAGGCGGGGATAAATACCTCTACTATAGCCTTTTAGGATACGCTCGTCCCTCTAGTAACGCCCGTAAGTATCTACGGGATATCTATAGTCTTAGCTTTAACGAGGGGGTTCGCGGCCTAGACTATATCTCGGAAGTAGGAACGCCCGATAGTAGATATACGGTATCCGGTATCGAGGTATAGCTTAGTATTATTCGTAGTAGGCGAGAACCTAACTATATATTCCACGTAATTATATTTGCGGAAGCTATCGATTATAGAAGAAAGGCCTATTAGGGAGCTAGTAATAATTAGTAGTCGTTCGCGTAGGTAGTCGTAAGCGCCGGCGTAGTTTACGACGATAGATTCCGTAGGTTATCCTTTCTTAGGAAACCTATAGGTATCGCGTAAGTATTACTATAGCTTATTACTAGATAGGAATTCCGCGGCGTATACCTTATACGAACTACGCTTCGAGTCGTTTACGTTTTACGGCTTCTTAGGGGCGGCTTCTAGATTTTCCGCTCGTACGTTTAATTATAGGGCTAGGGGAACGAGATCTACGCTAAGGAAGTAATTAACTATTAGTAAGGGCTCGCTATTTCGAGCGGTATTATTTCTATCGTTAAAGGCTACGTAGTTCGCTTCTAGTTTCTTATCGTTATCCTAGGACTTACTATAATAGCCGTTATCGCGACCGTAGTTATCCTAAGACCTATCTTAGTTATCTCTCCGATCGTCCCTTGAGGCGTCGTAGGGGTAGCTATTATCGCAGCTAGGGTTATCTTATAATCTATCCCGGTTATCCCTTCGATCGTCTCTAGGAGTATTACGCGACTTAAACCTATTCTATTTACTATTACCGGTTCTATTAGGATTAGCCTCTCTAGCTACGTCTCGGGCGTTTTAACCGTAGCCTATCGAATTAAAGCGTAGTTAAGGAGTCCGAGAGTTCCTCTTAGTCTCGTTTCGGTCCTAGTTAGTAGTATTAGGGTTAGAGCCTCGGCGGTCCTAATAGCCGTAAGAGTAATCCCGACCGTCTTAATTAGCGTTCCGGTTCTACTTAAGACTATCTCGTAGATTACCTCGAGAGGGGTCCCGTCCTCTAGGGAAGGGGTACTTACTATTAGACCGGCTCCTATCGAAGTCTTAGAAGTCGAACCGGCGTTCTTCGATCGACTATATAAATTCGTCTATATACGTACGTTTAGAGGGTATTAGGATTAGTAACCTAATTCTAGGGTCGAGCTTAGCCTATATCTTTATTAGCTATTAATAGTCCTAGTAAAACCCCGCGGCCTTAAGGAACCGCGCGGTAGTTATAACGAAATCCGATACTAAATAGCCCTTAGCTATATTATCGAGCGATAGAAATTAGCGCTCGTACTAATATAATACGTCGAGATACCTTATCTAGAATTTATCTTATAGGGCTTCGTACTAGTTAGCGACTCCTCGCCCTAATTTAAGTCGGTTCTTCTCGGAGGTCGAGAGTTAGGAGTTATACTAACTAAGGGCCGGGCCTCGAAGATATTTAGATATATTAACTCGTAGGGTTCGGCTTAACGTAGAGCTATACGCGTTCTCTAGGGCTTCGATAAATAGTTCTACTATTCGGTAGAAGTACTTACTATTACGCTCTTCTACCGTATCCTTAGAGTAGAGGTTGGGGTCGAAGTATCCGATATAGTCCGGGTTAAACCTCTAGCTTTTATTAGAATCTTTATCTAAATCGTTATCGAGAGTATACGTAAGTTCCTATTCGTAAACGTAAGCGTTCTACGTAGTTAAACGCGGGCGGTATAGTAACCCGATATTCTCGAATCTATATCGGCGTTTCGGTAAGTAGGTATAATATATATTACTACGACTATAACTCCGTATTAGTAGAGGAGTATATCGTTCGTATACTCTATACTTATCCTCTATAGTAGGCGCTCTATACGCTAAGGGAGCTTCCGCCCTAGTACTCGAGAAGTCGTACTAGTACGAGGGTTCCTCGTATATTACTTCTTAGTAGAAGCGGTCTAGGTCGGAACTAGCGTACTATATAGCTATCTTCGGTCCGGTATACTAACGAGGCTCGACGAACTCGTCGCGAGAAAGAGAAGAAGCCCTTAAGGGCCCGTCGAAAAGATTAAAGAGCTTATAGGTAGGCGTCTTCTAGATAGGGGGGTAACCTACGAGGGACTCTTTATACTAGGGGCCGGGGGCTTAAGTAGCTACCTATCGCGAGGACTCGCCTAATTAATAGATTCTAGTAGGTAGGTTAGCTCGAAGAAGCCGCTCGTCGCTCTTCCTTAATACTTCTTCGCGGACCGCAGAACGAGCGGCGTATACTTAAGCCGCGGCCTTTTTAGCTTCGGCTTTTATAGTCTCGATTTCGCGTTTAGCTTACTCCTAGGCGGCTATTACGTCGCTCCGCGTAGCTTCGACTACTTACTTACTTAATTTAATAAGCTCCGTATATTCTTTACGTATTACAGCGTAGTAGGCCTATTAGAGATCTAACTCGGTCTTAGCCGCAAGGCGCTCCGCGGCTATAGTAGCCTCCGCGTTCTCTCTTTCCTTACGTATAGCCGCTTATAGTATATTCTAGAGTTGAACTTCGGACTACCGTATAGTATCGTTAATTCGCTCCCGGGCTTCGGCGTCGTTTAATATAGTATATACGGGGCCTTCCTTAGCTCGGAGAATAGGGTCGGTTCGTATAGGTTCCTTACTACGGGATCGAGTAGTAGTTATCTCTTCTTACTTAGGTTCGGAGTCGTAATCTAGCCGAGGTTAGCCGATAGATAGTTAGTATATACGTACGGGGCGGACCGTATATAGCCTCTTTATTTCGGGTACTACTTAGGTCCTAATTCGCTACCTTATTAGTAGTCTTTCTAAGTCGCCTTAGCTAGAGGCGCGTAATAGCGCCTTAGAGCGAGAGAGTAAACGAGCTTTAGCCGACCGTAAGGCGGGCGAATATAAAGTAGATATAATAGAAGCCTTGTTCGTAGTAGTTCGGGAGATCTAGAGATCTTTTTCTAGTTACTTAATTACTACCTTAATAGATAAGATTCTATAGACGGCGATATTCTAGTCTAGTAGGTATTCGTAGTACTCGGTTTCTGTTAGTATCGAGGACTCGGTAGTAGCCGATCCTAATATCGAGGTCCTACGGGAACGTAGAGTACGCCCTCGTATAGGTTCTTAAGAGCGGTAGGTTAGCGAGTTATTAGGTATATATATAGGGTAATCGGCGAGTATACGGGCTATAGCTTCGAAGAGGGTAGGGGAACTAAGCTTCTTATATCGGTCTTAAGCCGAAAAGAAGGCGGAGATCTAGTAGGCCTACTAGATTATACTCTCGCTAATTAGCGGTTTGGAACTAAGAGGCGTAGAGGGCCCCGTATTCGGTACTAGCGTTAAGAGCTAAGAGGTATTATACCTACGGGTAGTAGTACTAAGAAAGAAGTAGGGAGTCGATCTAAAAAGAGTAGTAAATCTAGGGATAGGGTTAATATCGAGTACTTAGTAGAGGTAGCGCGAGCTATACTCGTACCGTCTTATATATATAGTAATTTACGTACTTACTATAGTTTGTCGAAGCGACGGTAAGGTAAGAGCGTACTAGCCGAGCTTATACGGGAAGGCGTAGGTATACGGGAAGGCTAGGACGAACTAGCCGAGTTATACGGGAAATAGCTAGCTAAGCTTATACGGGAAGGCGTAGGTATACGGGAAGGCGTACTCCTACGCGACCGGCTTAGTAGTATTAGTACCTTATTTTTTAAGGCGAGTAGTTATAGGACGAGTTATAACTCGTACTAAAGCCGCTTAGTACGGAATTATAGGACTAGTAGTATAACGACTAGTTGGTTTTAGTTCTAGTATTTAGTAGTTGGTCGGATCTAGTTCGTTAGTAGAGACTCGCCTCGGCGTAGTTATACGGGAACGCCTTTAGTTAAGCTACGCGTTAGTTCTTGGAGAGGATCCTCGTTAGTATTAGTATTAGTTTTTTAGTAGACCTATCGGTTTTAAGCTACTAAATATTACGGAAAAGCGTATATCCACGCTAGTATAAGTAAAGATTATTAATTTCTCCGGTCCCGTAGACCCGCGAGCTATTTATATTATCTAACCGTAACTACTAGAGTAGCCTTACTACTTAAGCCGTAATATTAGTAGACTCCCCCCTAGTAATTACTAGAACCCTCTCCTCTTCCTCTACCTCCTAGTTCCTAATAAACTCCTCCTTTTTCGGCCGACACTTAATATCTACGAGGAGACTATTATAATATAGTTATATAATATAAGAGATATAGGGATATAGCGCGATCTCGTTTACTATATTAGGAATATCCCTACTAAGTACCTTAATATATTTATTTACCGACTATACTATTATTTTATTATTCGACGCGTTATCCGTAGTAAAAGCAATAACCCTAGTACCGAGATTAAAATACTTAAGGCGCGCTATTATAACTCTAGTAAGGTCCCTACTAGTATAAGCGCTATAGTAGGGCTCGAAACCGATTAAATCTTCTATTAGGGTCTAATTATAAACCTAGTATACTTTAATTACGAGGAAGCTATTCTAGCGCGGCGTAGACTATCCGTCGAGGACGATTAAGACTTTCTAAGGTACTAGTAGGAGGCGTTTACGGATAGACTCCTCTAACTTCTTTCGTAGGGCAAGGATTTTATTAGTAATAGTTAATAACGAAGGGAGCCGTCGCTTAGGTTTAAGGTATATAACTAGGCGTAGGAATTCTAAGTTATCGATAGTTATTAATAACTACTTATATATAATAATCGTACGAAGGAGTTGTTCGTCGAAATTAGCTAGGGATAGTACGAGGCTTCTAGCGTTCGCTATCTTAGTCTTAACTCGTCGATTCTAGAGTAGAATATTAGTAGAACTAAAATTAGAAAACCTAGTAGTCTCCTAGTAGTCTTACGGCTACCCTTAGGCCCTCTTCTATAGTTAGCTGTGCTATTCCTCGCGCTAAGGAGGTCGATAGATATACCCTCGTCTTTACGTAAGAACTAATTTAACTAGTTCTATTCTTATATAGATATTTTACGACTAGATCGTATCGTATATAGATAGTACGAGGCTTACTAGAAACACGAAGAGCGCCTTTAATAAAATACTACTAGCCCGTAGCTCTCCTATCAGCTCCCTATACTAGAAGGTTAGGGGTAGGGACTAATATATTTTCCCGGTACTATCGTATTATAATCTACTAGTTATAGAACTACTTAGAGTTATTTAGTATCTATTTAAAATAGGCGTCGTTTTTACCTACCGATAGTAGGTTACCTATAGGAGGAGGGACGTAGGTTACTAAAGATAATAAAGCTATAATAGAGAAGTAGTATTAGTTAAGAAGGAATAGTATATAAGTAGTATCTCTTATTTAAAGCTACTATTATATTTATAGGAAGTACTAAGAATATAGCTAAGCTACTTTAGGTTCTATAAGGCTAAGAAACTATTTAATAAAGTATAAATATAAAGATATAACTTCAATACGTAGAGATATAAATATATTAATAGTATTTACGGTTTTATATATATATCTTCTATAAATTTACTTACTTCTAGATAATATTATTATATACTAAGCTCGGAATATATTTTTGAATAAAAATTAAATATATTTATTTAATCTTTATTCAAAAACATATAGCTAGCCGTTTATTCTTTAATAAAGTAATTCTTTAATAAAAGTAATTCTTTAATAAAGTGATTCTTCAATATATTATTAAGGAGAGATACTTATTTATTAACTATTATAGAAATATTCTTCTTATATATAAAGAGCAAGTAATTTATAATTTAAATATAAGCCTAGTAGTCTTCTAGTAGTTAAAGAGGGAGATATTAGTATAGAATATATTATTTACTAGTATACTAAATAAAATATATCCTCCTAGCTCCGAATTTATTAAATCAACTCTTCTTCTTATTACTACGAAGCCTCCTCGCTAATTCTATATCCTTGGACTAAATTGTAACACGATTTATATAAATAGTATAGAGGTTAGTATCTAGGAATAATATATTAGTACTAGTACTAGTATAATAGGTTAAAATATAACTTACCTTTAAAAAGACTAATAAGATAGTATTCTACAGCCTCTTAGAGTACTTCTATTATAGTTACTTAAAATCGAAGGTCTTCCTTAAAATTATATATAACCTCTCGAATAAGCCTACTAAATAGTATTTTCTATATAAGGAGGTCGGTACTCTTCTAGTAGCGGCGGATCTTACGTAGAGCAACGGCTAGAAAGCGTTAGAGACTACTAGGATACTACTAGGAATTCTACGTAATATATAATTCTAACTTACTTCCTAGCTTATAACGGTAGGGCTTTCTTATACTACCTATATTACTTTTACCTTTCCTAGTAATTTGTTTTCGAGTAGCCAATCCCCCTAAAGGCTTTACTAGGGCCTTACTACTAGTAGTATTTCGAGCCTTGAGCGTAGATCTTCTTCTAGTAGCTATAATAGTACTTTTACTAGTACTAGTAACTACCTTACTAGCTATTAGTCTCTTTACTAGTATTCTTTTTACTAGTATCTTTCTTACTAGTATCTTTTTTGCTGCTAGTTCCTTTCTTACTAGTAGTAGTAGTAGTAGTACTACTACTACTACTTCTACTACTGCTACTTCTATTGCTTCTACTACTACTACTAATACTACTACTACTAATACTACTACTACTAATACTACTAGTAGTAGTAGTAATATAAATCTCCTCCTTACCTAGTTAGAATCCTATGTTTGAGCAGTATCTAGCTTTTTTATAGTAGTATCTAACTCTCCTCCAATAGTATCTAACTCTTAAGTATTAAGTATTACCTAGTTAAAATACTATAGTTAAGTAGTATCTAGCTTTTTTATAGTAGTATCTAGCTCTTCTCTAATAGTATCTAACTCTTAAGTATTATTAATTAGGTCTTTTAGAGTAGTTTCTAGGTCTTCTTAAGTATCCTTAAACTTATTATCTTCTTTATCTAGCTCTTTAGATTTTAGTATTTCAAATAGGGTCTTTTCCCTAGTAGTCGGGTCCTTCTTCTTAGTCTTCCTATACTTACTAATAATATTTCTATTATTATCTACTATCTTAAGATCTAAGGCTTACGAAGATAAGGAAATACTTAAGGAATAGCTAGTACTTCTAGTTCTAAGTAGCTCTTCTTCAATTTAGGTACTAGCCGGCTAGGAATTAAGATCTAGATCGCCTAGACTACTAGGATAACTACTAGGCTCTACTAGTTTGATTAGAGGAGAATCTAGTAGAGGGAGGGTAGCCTTTTTTAATTCGTTAGCTACTCGAAGATCTACTATAGAAGTAAGGCTACGCTAGTAGGTACCCTTACTACGTACTATTAAATAATTAGTAATAATTATTAGTTAATTTACTTTTAATTTAGTAGTTACTAGTAGTAATCTAGTAATAATATAGGTTGAAAAGTAAGGATAAAGCTATATAGATTATTAGCGTACGCACGGACGTGAAAACTCTATAGCGCTAGTAAACTAGCGTACCGATATCGGACGACTATATTTTTCGTACTATATAGCGTAAATATACAAAATACTTCTACTAATTATACCAATTAAATTTTAGCTTAACTCTACTTCAATCTCGCTTATTTTATAAGCCTTAAACTACTAGTAAACTACTAGGCTTAGCCTAGCGTAAATCTATAGATCTATAAATAATAGCGCTACTAAAACCAACTGAACTCCTCTCTACTAATATTTATATAGTTAAAGAACGTACGCGGCGTAGTAAAAAGAGAGGCTTTAATCTCTAGGTTATAAGGAGTTAGCGCGTATTAAATCAAGTAAAGTTAGAGGCTCGTTAAAAACTAAAAAAGTCTAATAGTTAGAATCTTCTCTTAGATACTAAGTAGCGGTCCCAAATTGCGTAAGCTAAGCAATCTATTAATAATAAGCGGTAAGAACCTAGTAGTATCCTAGTAGTAATATATACTAATCTAGCCCTAGAATATCGAATGGTACCTATCCTAGCCTCCTTAAACTAGACCTACTTACGCTTTTCGATTTCGGTAATTAAGATAAAGATATAAATAATAGAGTAGAAGAAAGCTCTAGTTAAGAATCGAGTAAAGAGGAGGAGATAGATATTAATATAATACCCTAGGCTTAGGGTAGTAATATTACTATACTATTCGACGAGTCCTACGATCAACGCTATATAGAGTTTTATCTAGTCGTCTTTACGTAAGCAAGACGGTCCTAGTAAGTAATTAGGAAGGGGTTAGTAAATTTAATAAATAGTAGTTTGAATTTAGTTAAGGGTACGTATAACATCTATAAACTTCTTTTAGAAGAAGATTTAGAGGTAAGTCTTTCAATTTCTAGTAGTCTCCTAGTAGTTTCTAATATCCTTTTAGAGTCTAGTAAGCTTATTCTATAATAAAGATAGAGAAGAGCAACTACTAGTCTACCTAGCCGATTAACTACCCTTAATCTCTCCCCTTCAATTCTTTTCTATGGAGTAGGTTACTTTAATACGAAATCTCCTAGCTTATCGCTATAATTTCGATAAAAGGCTTCCTAGTCCTACTTATTAGTAGGATATATACCCTATAGATAAGATTAAGCTAAAGGAGAATCTACCTAATAGAGAGCTTGCAATGGAGGTATAGGAGTTAATATTTAGTAAAAAGGTAGAAGTAAGAGAGAGATTTAGCAGAATAAGGGATATAGATAAGGTTAATCTTATTATAAAACCATTAGTATTATAGGCGACTAATAGTTTAGGTTATACTCTTGATATAGATAAGAAGATATAAGAGCTCTAAGCTACTACTAAAAAATTAGCTAATAAAGTTAATAGGTCTAAGGATAAGGATAAACGTACTTTTCAATTGGATATTAAGAGTAATAGAGAGGAAGATAAAGAAGAAGAAGAAGAAGAAGAAGAGGAGGAGGATAACTAGATTATTAATAATATATATATAGAAGATCTCTCTAAATAAGAAAAACCCTAGTTTTAGCTATTATAGTATTATTAAACGTAATTTCTATTTATCTGCTTACTTTGACTACTAGGAGACTACTAGGAGACTACTAGAAATATATAAATATTGAATACAAAATCTACTAACTATTTACTACTAAATCTAACTATACCTCTATACTCTATATAGTTAGGGCTATTATTACTTACTATTAGGTTATATCTTAGTAGTTATATAAGCGCTAAGAAAGTATTACGTGGACCTGCGCTAGTATAAACGGGGCGGGTTCTCCTCCAATCTATAACCCGCCCCGGGACCCTGCCCCAACCCGTTAGAACCCGACCCGCTAACGGGGCGGGTTCCCTACCCTAAAACCCGCCCCAACCCGCCCCGTTAGGGACCCTAGCTACGCCAACGCTAACGGAATAGGTATAGCCGGAGACTAATAACTTCGTAGTTACGCTAGTAACCTTCTATATTAAGAAGATAGAAGACGGTTATTCGGTAATAGTTACTACTATAGTAATAGAGGACTTCGAGAAGGCTATAACGGAGAAAAGGCCTAATATAGAGGCGGAACTCCGCGTATAACTCCCCCCGGAGGTTTATAATATAATTCCGCTATTTTTAAGCCTAGAGGCGGAAAAACTCGCCCCCTACTAGATAGGGGTAGACTATAGAATCGAGCTACGTACGAAGCCTAACGGGATAATAGAGTCCTTACTTTAGGGGCCGCTCTACGGTATATCTAAGGAGGAGCTCCTAGTCCTACGGAAAACGTTAAACGAGCTACTAGCTAAGGGGTTTATTCGGCTATCGAGCTTAGACGGCGGGGCGCTAGTACTTTTTATCCGGAAACCCGTAGGGGGCCTAAGGTTCTACTATAACTATAGAGTACTTAATATAGTAACTAAGGAAAATAGATACCTACTCCTACTTATTTCGGAGACCCTCCGGAACCTCGCGGGCTATACCTACTTATTAAAGGTAGACGTAGTAAGCGCGTTTTAGAAGCTTAGGATAGCCCGGGGTTACGAGTATAAGATAGTATTCTAGACTAGGTACGGGCTATTCGAGTAGCTTATAACTCCGTTTAATTTAGCTAGGGTACCGTCTAGTTTTTAACGGTATATTAATATAGTACTTAAGAAGTTCCTCGACGAATACGCCTCGGCGTATATAGACGATATACTAATCTATACCTAAGGTAGCCGTAAAGACTATTTCGAGAAGGTACGTACCGTTCTCTAGGCGCTTTAGGACGCTAGCCTATACTTAGACCCCGCGAAGAGCGAGTTCGTAAGGAAGAGTATTAAGTATCTAGGTTTTATTATTTACGCCGACAGAGGGGGCCTTTAGGCCGACCTAGAGAAGGTTTAAACTATCTAAGATTAGGCGGTCCCGCGTAACTAGAGGGAGGTACGTAGGTTCCTAGAATTTACGAACTATTACCGAATATTTATTAAGGGCTACTCTACGTACGCTACCCCGCTTACGTCGCTAACTAGGGTAAATACTATATTCGCCTAGGATAAAGCGGCCTAGGCTTCTTTCGACGATTTAAAGGAGTACTTTATAAGCGCTCTAGTACTACGATAGTAGGATCCCGCGCGTTCGACGTTTCTAGAAGCTAATAGTAGCGGCTTCGCGCTAGGCGGAGTTCTAAGCTAGGAGACTAGCGGGGTTCGCTACCTAGTCGCTTTCTACTTAGAAAAACTAAATAAGGCCGAAATTAACTACGATATTTATAATAAAGAGTTACTAGCCGTAGTCTAGTACCTATAATACTAGGATACGGAGCTTCGTAGCTATAGTCCGTTTATAATCGTAACGGACTATAGGAACCTAGAATACTTTATAAAAAAGTAGAGGCTATCTAAGCGATAGATAAGGTTCGCGGAGACCCTAATAAGATATAGATTCTCTATAGTATATCGCCCGGGGTTAGAAGTAATAGTACTAGATACGCTATCTAGATAAGATTAGGATAACCTAGATTACTACGATTATACTTCGAGGGTCTAATAGCTAATCTTAGAGGCTAGCCTAACTAAGTATACGCTAGCCGCCCCTATAGCGACGGGATATAGGGTTTTCGGTATAGATCGAGGCCCGTTCTAGAAAGACGCCCTTAACGAGCTCTAGGATAGGGTAGTTACTAAGGATATATACTACTAATAGGTGTTCTAGGCGGTATAGTCTAGCGAGCGAGCTATTCCTACTAGAGCCCGCGTTAAGGCTTAAATCGCGGACTATAAGATCGATACCTAGGGCCTATTACGATATCGAGGTAAGCTATAGGTACCCGGCGCCCCGTTTATAATAGACGTAGAGCGAAAGGAGTCGGACGATAATATAAGGGGTTTAGATAATCTAAGGACTAAGCTAATTTAAAAAAACTACGACTCCGCGGTAACTAGTTACCTAGGTAGGGAGAATACGCTCTCTATTATAGGCCGAGACTTCTACTAGCTACTAATAGCTAGGGTCCCTAATAGGGCGGGTTAGGGCGGGTTATAGGGTAGGGAACCCGCCCCGTTAGCGGGTCGGGTTTTAACGGGTTGGGGCGGGTTCCCGGGGCGGGTTATAGTTTAGAAGAAAACCCGCCCCGTTTACCCCGTCCGGGTTTTCCACGTAATTTTTATAGGGTTATATATATAGATATATTAATATATTATACTCCTATAAGATAGAGTATAACCTAGAGATTATTTAAAGTAATTAAAAAATTAAAATATATATAATAGATCTATAGTTATTAAGGTTTCTAGAAAAAAATCCCGGGTTCCCCCCTTAGAAACCCGCCCCTAACTAACGGGGCGGGTTTAAAGCTTAGCGGGGCGGGTCGGGTTAGGGTTATAGCTAGGGTCCCTAACGGGGCGGGGCGAAACGGGGGGGGGCGGGTTAGGGGCGGGTTGGGGCGGGTTTTCGGGGCGGGTTATAAAGCTATAACCCTAACCCGACCCGCCCCGCCAAGATATAAACCCGCCCCGTTAGTTAGGGGCGGGTTTTTAAGGGGGGAACCCGGAGATTTTTTACGGAAACCTTAATAACTTTAGAACTACTATATATATTTTAATTTTTTAATAGCCTATAATAATCTCTAGGTTATAGAGTATCTTTTAAGAATATAAAATATATATATATCTATATATATAACCCTATAAAAATCACGTGGAAAACCCGAACGGGGCGAACGGGGCGGGTTTTCTTCTAAACTATAACCCGCCCCGGGAACCCGCCCCGGGAACCCGCCCCAACCCGTTAAAACCCGACCCGCTAACGGGCCGGGTTCCTAGGGTCCCTAACGGGGCGGGTTGGGGCGGGTTTTAGGGTAGGGAACCCGCCCCGTTAGTAGGTTAGGTTCTAACGGGTTAGGGCGGGGTCCCGGGGCGGGTTATAGATTAAAGGAGAACCCGCCCCGTTCGCCCCGTTCGGGTTTTCCACGTGATTTTTATAGGGTTATATATATAGATATATATATATTCTATAATCCTAAAAGATACTCTATAATATAGAGATTATTATAGGCTATTAAAAAATTAAAATATATATAGTAGTTCTAAAGTTATAAAGGTTTCCGTAATAAATCTCCGGGTTCCCCCCTTAAAAACCCGCCCCTAACTAACGGGGCGGGTTTATATCTTGGCGGGGCGGGTCGGGTTAGGGTTATAGGTTTATAACCCGCCCTAAAAACCCGCCCCGACCCGCCCCGAACCCGACCCCCCTTATTTTACCCCGCCCCGTTAGGGACCCTACGGGTTCCCTACCCTATAACCCGCCCTAACCCGCCCCGTTAGGGACCCTAGTTATAGCTTTATAACCCGCCCCTAAAACCCGCCCCGCCCCGCCCCTAACCCGACCCCCCCCGTTTCGCCCCGCCCCGTTAGGGACCCTACTAATAGCCTTATATATACGAAGGTTTATACGGAACTATAACGGCTATAGCCGTAATAAGGTTTAGTATAGTACTAAATACGGTCTCCTATAGTCGCTCCCGGTCCCTAATAGATTTTTCTCGGAGTTATTAATCGATTTTATAGTAGAACTCCCGGAGTCCAACGGTAATACGAACCTCTATATAATAAAAGATAGGCTAAGTAAGACCGTAGTATTAGGGGCTAGTACCCTAGTAGCTAAAAGGAAGGAAGAATAGACTACGAAAGGAGTAGAACTAGAGACTATACGTTAGAGTACGGTCTCCTCGTTAGAGTATAAGAAGGGAGCTCCTCCCCCTCTCTAGCTCGTTAGTTAACTTAGTTCTATCTACTACCTTACCTTTTAGTATATACTAGGGTCTCCCGTAATATTAAGTTAACTCTCTTTTTTGTCTTTTTTCTCTCGACGCGCTCTAGAAGCTACGGAGACTACGATAGACCCTACGGAGGATAATAGTAGCGATATTATACTATATAACTATAGTACTATTATCTAGTAGTTGATAGTATAGTAGTAGGCTTAGGCTACCCGCTTAAAGGAGTAGGAGGCCTAGCTATAGAGGGCGTAGGCCGGTCTACTTAAGGCGGATAAGGCCTACGTAAAGCTAAAGGGTAATAACGTATCTATTTAGAGCCTAGTTTCGGCTATCTAGGACCGCGGCCTAGGCGGATAGGACTCCGCGACGGATAACCTAGTCTACGGACCTCGAGAATAGCGACCGCTATAATAGGATAGGTCTACGGCTACTTTTAGAGATTTTTTTCTCCGGATCTAGAGCTCCTATAGGACGAGGGCTATATAGAAGCCGGTACTCCCCGCCCCTTTTTACTAGGATACTATTAACGACTACCTAACCTACGAAAAAAGGGCTTATATAAGGGGTTTTTAGGTAGCTAGCGGCCCTAATAGTAAACGGAACCCTAAGGACTTTCTCCTAGAGATTAAGCGTATTTTTACGGACTCTATAGAAAAGACGACGGCCTTAGAAAAGCTAGTAAGCCTAAAATATAACGACGGCTAGCTATAGTAGGATTACTAGCTAATCTTTAACGAACTCCTACTAGTATCTAACGGCTCCTAGTAGAGCGACGAGGTTAAGATATAGTAGCTATAGAAGACCCTCTATAACTAAGATAATATACTTCTAGTAACTATATAGAGGGAGATAGGGTATACCTAATTTACCGCGGAGATTAGACGTATTATATAGAACTACGAATATACTAGCTAGTTTACCGCGCGATTCTCGACCTAGCGGTCTACGTAGAAGTAGTCGGGCGGCGGCCCCTATACCGCGGCGGCTATAAGCTTAGCCTTATACGGTAGTACCGTAGACGGCGATACTATTATAACCCTAGTACGGGTCGTAGACCGAGCTAAGGTAGCCGCGCCCCGCCCCCCGGCGTAAGGGGGGAGTAGCGCTATACTAAGGGCGAAGTAGGTATCTAAGGCGGAGCTAGACGGCCGTAAGAAGAAGGGTCTCTACTTCTAGTACGGAGGGAGCGGGTACCGTATAAGTAACTACGTATACCGCCCCGCCGAGCGACCCTCCTAAAAGGGGGTAGAGATAAATACCTTAATAGTCCCGGCTATAACGGAGACCGCCCTAGTCCTAGAGGTTACCGAGTCTAACCCGCTAGGAAAAGGATAGCTCCCCTCCGAAGATAGAGGAAGGGAGTAGATCGAGTACTAATAGAGGACTAGGACGCTTACTAGGTAAATATAGACGGAAATAATATACTTATAGACGTAGTAATTAATAGTATTTCCT
This sequence comes from Venturia nashicola, assembly GCA_004522665.1. Lineage (NCBI taxonomy): Eukaryota > Fungi > Ascomycota > Dothideomycetes > Venturiales > Venturiaceae > Venturia > Venturia nashicola. The sequence goes on along the minus strand of SNSD01000003.1, from coordinate 1,624,179 downwards.
ACGTATCTACCCTAATAGACGAAGGCTATTAGTACTACGCTATAATAGACGGAGACCTAGCTAAACGGCTCGGACTCCCTAAGGTAGAAAAAACGACGAGACGGATCTAGGGCGCTATAGGCGATATAGCCGGGTCTAGTATTTAGGGGGTAGTCGCCCTAAAACTTAAGATAGCTAGCTTCGAGTAGGTAGTCTACGTATACTACGTCTCTAAACTAGCCTTTCCGGTTATTTTAGGGAACCTCTAGAAGGCGTATAACTATATCCGGATAGCGCCTAACGAAGGACGGCTATACTACGAGTAGGTAGCTAGGTAGGTAGTAGAATCCGCCCCTAAAACGGTAGAAGACGGCGACCCTCGTATAGTAGCCTATCGATTGGAGAGCTCTAGCGAGGACGCTATACTAACGCTAATAGAATAGGTATAGCCGGAGACTAATAACTTCGTAGTTACGCTAGTAACCTTCTATATTAAGAAGGTAGAAGACGGTTATTCGGTAATAGTCGCCGCTATAGTAATAGAGGACTTTAAGAAGGCTATAACGGAGAAAAGGCCTAATACGGAGGCGGAACTCCGCGCGTAACTCCCCCCGGAGGTTTATAATATAATTCCGCTATTTTTAAGCCTAGAGGCGGAAAAACTCGCCCCCTACTAGCTAGGGGTAGACTATAGAATCGAGCTACGTACGAAGCCTAACGGGATAATAGAGTCCTTACTATAGGGGCCGCTCTATAGTATATCTAAGGAGGAGCTTCTAGTCCTACGGAAAACGTTAAACGAGCTACTAGCTAAGGGGTTTATTTAGCTATCGAGCTTAGACGGCGGGGCGCTAGTACTTTTTATCCGGAAACCCGTAGGGGGCCTAAGATTCTACTATAACTATAGAGTACTTAATATAGTAACTAAGGAAGATAGATACCTACTCCTACTTATTTCGGAGACCCTCCGGAACCTCGCGGGCTACACCTACTTATTAAAGGTAGACGTAGTAAGCGCGTTTTAGAAGCTTAGGATAGCCTAGGGTTACGAGTATAAGATAGCGTTCTAGACTAGGTATAGGCTATTCGAGTAGCTTATAACTCTATTTAGTTTAGCTAGGGTACTATCTAGTTTTTAATAGTATATTAATATAGTACTTCGGAAGTTCCTCGACGAATACGCCTTAGCGTATATAGATAATATACTAATCTATACCTAAGGTAGCCGTAAAGACTATTTCGAGAAGGTACGTACCGTTCTCTAGGCGCTTTAGGACGCTAGCCTATACTTAGACCCCGCGAAGAGCGAGTTCGCGAGGAAGAGTATTAAGTATCTAGGTTTTATTATTTACGCCGACGGAGGGGGCCTTTAGGCCGACCTAGAGAAGGTTTAAACTATCCGAGATTAAGTAGTCCCGCGTAACTAGAGGGAGGTACGTAGGTTCCTAGGATTTACGAACTATTACCGAATATTTATTAAAGGCTACTCTACGCGCGCCGCCCCGCTTACGTCGCTAACCGGGGTAAATACTATATTCGCCTAGGATAAAGCGGCCTAGGCTTCTTTCGACAATTTAAAGGAGTACTTTATAAGCGCTCCGGTACTACGATAGTAGGATCCTACGCTTTTAATATTTCTAGAGGCTAATAGTAGCGGCTTCGCGCTAGGCGGAGTTCTAAGCTAGGAGACCGGCGGGGTTCGCTACCTAGTCGCTTTCTACTTAGAAAAACTAAATAAGGCCGAAATTAACTATAATATCTATAATAAAGAGTTACTAGCCGTAGTCTAGTACCTATAATACTAGGATACGGAGCTTCGTAGCTATAGTCTATTTATAATCGTAACGGACTATAGGAACCTAGAATACTTTATAAAAAAGTAGAGGCTATCTGAGCGATAGATAAGGTTCGCGGAGACCCTAATAAGATATAGGTTCTCTATAGTATATCGCCTAGAGTTAGAAGTAATAGTACTAGACGCGCTATCTAGACGAGATTAGAATAACCTAGATTACTACGATTATACTTCGAGGGTCTAATAGCTAATCCTAGAGGCTAGCCTAACTAAGTATACGCTAGCCGCCCCTATAGCGATAGGATACGGGGTTTTCGGTATAGGTTAAGGCCCGTTCTAGAAAGACGCCCTTAACGAGCTCTAGGATAGCGTAGTTACTAAGGATATATACTACTAATAGGTATTCTAGGCGGTATAGTCTAGCGAGCGAGCTATTCCTACTAGAGCCCGCGTTAAGGCTTAAATCGCGGACTATAAGATCGATACCTAGGGCCTATTATAATATCGAGGTAAGCTATAGGTACCTAGTACCCCGTTTATAACGGACGTAGAGCGAAAGGAGTCGGACGATAATATAAGGGGTCTAGATAATCTAAGGACTAAGCTAATTTAAAAAAACTACGACTCCGCGGTAACCGGTTACCTAGGTAGGGAGAATACGCTCTCCGTTATAGGCCGAGACTTCTACTAGCTACTAATAGCCTCGTATATACGAAGGTTTATATAGAACTATAACGGCTATAGCCGTAATAAGGTTTAGCGTAGTACTAAATACGGTCTCCTATAGTCGCTCCTAGTCCCCGATAGATTTCTCTCGGAGTTATTAATCGATTTTATAGTAGAACTCCTAGAGTCTAACGGTAATACGAACCTCTATATAATAAAAGATAGGCTAAGTAAGACCGTAGTTTTTAAAGCGATACCTACTACTAACGCGGAGGCTTACGCCGAGATATTCCTAAGGTACTAGGTACGCTACTATAGGCTACCTAGGGTAATAACGTTGGACCGCGGTAGGAACTAGACTAGGGTCCCTAACGGGGCGGGGCGAAACGGGGTAGGTCGGGTTAGGGGTAGGGCGGGGTAGGTTTTAGGGGCGGGTTATAAAGCTATAACCCTAACCCGACCCGCCCTGCTAAGCTTTAAACCCGCCCCGTTAGTTAGGGGCGGGTTTTTAAGGGGGGAACCCGGAGTTTTTTTCTAGAAACCTTAATAACTATAGATCTATTATATATATTTTAATTTTTTAAATACTTATTATAGTTACTAGGTTATACTCTACCTAATAGGAATATAATATATTAATATATCTATATATATAATCTAATAAAAATCACGTAGAAAACCCGAACGGGGCGAACGGGGCGGGTTTTCTTCTAAACTATAACCCGCCCCGGGACCCCGCCCCAACCCGTTAAAACCCGACCCGCTAACGGGGCGGGTTCCCTACCCTATAACCCGCCCCAACCCGCCCCGTTAGGGACCCTAAACTAGACGGGCGCCTTCTAGAGATACTTCTATCGCCTACTAGGCGTCGAGTAGCGGCTAAGTAGCGTATACTACCCCTAAACGGATAGAGACCCGGAGCGGCTTAACTAGGAAGTATAGGTATACCTACGGTACTTTATTAACTTTAATTAGAACGACTAGGCCTAGTAGCTACCCGTAGCCTAGTTAATAGTATACGGCCGATACTATACGGGAATCGGTATATCGCTATTCTTCGCGATATACGGCTTTAAAGCCCCTACGGCTATACCGTTAAAGGAGGTAGCTATAGACTCTATCCCGATCCCCGCTAAATAGAGGGCTAAAGAGTTCGTTTAGAGGATAGGGAAGATTATAGAACTATACTAGTCGCTAATAGGGGTTTCGTAATAGTAGTAGGAGGAATCCTATAATAGGCGATAGGTCCCTACCCAAAGGTTCTAGGTCGGCGATAAAGTATAGTTAGACCTAAAGAACTACGGTAGCGAGAGGCCGAAGAAAAAGCTAGACGCGCGATATACTAAATATATAGTAGCTAAGGTTATTAGCCCGATATCTATATAGCTTAAAGGTATCCCTAGTAGGATATATAATATATTTTACCCCGACCTTTTAAGGCGGTACCTAGATAACCTACTACCCGGATAGGTTATCGACGACTTCTAACTAGGCCCCGTACTACTAGAGTCGTACGAGGAGTTCGAGGTAGAGAAGATCCTATATACTAGGAAGACTAGGCGAGGATAAAGGCGCGAGGCCCTAGTAAAATAGCGCGGTTACTACGATATAACGTAGAAGCCGCTAGAAGCTATAGAGGATACTATAGCTATAGACGAGTTCGAACTAGTTTACGGACCCGTATAACAAAACGATAGCCCCCTACGGGAATTTAGTAGAGGGCGGCTAAGAAGGGGAGAGTAGACGAGGCTATTACGGTAAGTTATATTTCTAATATTTACTTAGAGTTAAGATTGGAGTTTAATTTTAGATAATTTTTTTATTTTTGTTTTAGGGTTTATCCGGTCCCCTCCGGTTTAGGTACGGGCGGTAATAGCTAGACGCTACTCCCCGTACCTAGGGTCCCTAACGGGGCGGGTTAGGGCGGGTTATTAGGTAGGGAACCCGCCCCGTTAGCGGGTCGGGTTTTAACGGGTTGGGGCGGGGTCCTAGGGCGGGTTATAGCTTAGAAGAAAACCCGCCCCGTTCGCCCCGTTCGGGTTTTCCACGTGATTTTTATTAGGTTATATATATAGATATATTAATATATTTTATTCCTATTAGGTAGAGTATAACCTAGAGACTATAATAAGTATTTAAAAAATTAAAATATATATAATAGATCTATAGTTATTAAGGTTTCTAGAAAAAATCTCCGGGTTCCCCCCTTAAAAACCCGCCTCTAACTAACGGGGCGGGTTTTAGGCTTGGTAGGGCGGGTCGGGTTAGGGTTATAGCTTTATAACCCGCCCCTAAAACCCGCCCCGCCCCGCCCCTAACCCGACCTACCCCGTTTCGCCCCGCCCCGTTAGGGACCCTACCCGTACCTATAAAAAAAAAAGAAAAAGAAAAAGCGTAAAAGAAATCCCCCCCCCCCTCTCCTCCCTTATATATAATTGGACCGCTAGGGTCCCTATACCTAGGAACCGGGTACCGGGCCGACTATTATAAAATTTATTACCGCCGCCTCGTAGGTAGTAGTAGTAGTAGCGGCGACCGCGCTATTTTATAAGGTTAGTATCGGTATTAGGGAGGAAGGCTCTAATAACTTACGACGGGATAAGGGCCTAGTCTACTAGGGACTAGAGAGCCTTATAAGCCTTAAGGGCGGTAGCTAGGCTAGATAGGGCGGACTCGCTATAAGTAGTTAGCGTATATTAACGAATAGGATACGGAATATACCTCTAGTCTTAACCCGACTAGGTCTACGAGGTATAAGCTAAACCGGTAAGTTAGGGCCTAATTAGTTAGCGGAAGAAACGAGACGGACCGTAGTATATATATTAGGGTATACTAAGCCTAGTACTAGGTATAGTACGCGTAAGCGAGCGAAGGCTAGTAGCGCTTACTATTATCCTATAGGCGGTTAGCCGGAGTCCGATTAAGCTTTACTAGTTATTACTTATAGGCGGGGGCTTCTAGTAGTAGTAGTCCCGACTATTAGACGCGTACGTAGTATAATATATAGGCCTACGGACCTAGGAACGAGAGTTAATATATAGTTACTATAAAAGACTAGTAGACGTACGGTCCTAACTAGCTACTTAGGTATAGTAGTAGGAGAGGTAAGGGCGGCGTAGGTAGTATTCTTACGCTAGCGGCGGGCGGTAGTATTCTAGCGGGCGGTATCCTAGCGGGTAGCGATAGTACGGACGGGCGAGGAGGATAGTAAGGAGTAACTAGAGATAGAAGTACGAGTAGGGGAGATAGCGGTATAGGAGACTATTAGCGATAGGGCGGGAGTCGTATTTACAAGGAGGGCGGTAGTAGTAGTAAAGAGACTAGCGTTAGCGGACGACGGTAGAGGTATACCGGGGGTCTCCGAGTTCGGCGTACTACTAGTAGTAGTAGTAGGATCCTAGGAATCTAGGACGAGTAGCTAAGGGTTTTAGGCGGGCGACTAAAGGTCCTAGATAGGCGACTAAGTATTCTAGGCGGTAGTAGGACCCGACTCCGAAGAACTAGACGGTAGTAGCTTAGACTTAGGTAGTAGACTATCGGGAACGTTTAGGGCCTTAGCGCTACCGAAGAGAGAACGGATACTAGATATAGTAGTAGTAGTAGCGGTAGTATAACGAGCTAAATACGGTTAGTTTAAAATAGAGGCCGCTACCTTAGTACTAGGTAGGAGATACTTACTATATATATATATAGTATATATATATATATATATAAGGGCTTAATAAAAAAAAAAAAGCCTAGGGGATAGGAGTATTTATACCCTTTAGGAGATACTAATTAAGGTATAATTACGCGTATAATTATATAGTAGTTAATAGTAACTTCGAGTAGGATCGAATTAGTATTATCTAAGAGGGTTTATAAGCGATACGAGGGAAACCTACGGAAGCTAGCTAAATTACCCGGGCTACCTAGTCCTAGGACGGGGGCCAGCTAAAAGACGTACTATAATACTTAGGATATATCTAAATAGCTAGTTACGCGGACCGGAGACTCCTCCGTAGTAGGGTCCCCAACGGGGCGGGTTAGGGCGGGTTATTAGGTAGGGAACCCGCCCTATTAGTAGGGTCCCCAACGGGGCGGGTTGGGGCGGGTTATTAGGTAGGGAACCCGCCCCGTTAGCGGGTCGGGTTTTAACGGGTTGGGGCGGGGTCCCGGGGCGGGTTATAGTTTAGAAGAAAACCCGCCCCGTTCGCCCCGTTCGGGTTTTCTACGTGATTTTTATTAGGTTATATATATAGATATATTAATATATTATATTCCTATTAGGTAGAGTATAACCTATAGACTATAATAAGTATTTAAAAAATTAAAATATATATAATAGATCTACAGTTATTAAGGTTTCTAGAAAAAAACTCCGGGTTCCCCCCTTAAAAACCCGCCCCTAACTAACGGGGCGGGTTTTAAGCTTAGCGGGGCGGGTCGGGTTAGGGTTATAGCTTTATAACCCGCCCCTAAAACCCGCCCCGCCCCGCCTCTAACCCGACCTACCCCGTTTCGCCCTACCCCGTTGGGGACCCTACTCCGTAGGAGTTACGGGGACTAGAGACGCCTCCGGCGTAGGTAGACTCTATTCCTAACGACTAGGAAGGTAGAAGGATAGGTTACTATAGATACTATAATAGAACGCCTAGCTTTAGTAAAGTTATTTAGTCTATAACGGGAAACGGGTACTAAGCGGCGGGGTAAGTACGCGGACGTATAGGGTATACCCGGGCGTACTTACTATAAAAGTAACTTATAAGGGCCTAGGCCTAGGGCGGAGCTACTATTACCTAAATAGGGGTCCTACTACCTAAATAAGGGTTACGTACGAGTTATATAAGTAGGACCGCCTAAAAGGTACTAGAGCGAGGAAGGGGAGTCTACGGCTTTAGGGCTCCTTATAATAAACTAATAGGAGCTAGGCGTTTTTCGCCGGTCGCCGAAGGGGAAGAATAGGGCTAATATTAGGGGCTAGTACCCTAGTAGCTAAAAGGAAGGAAGAATAGACTACGAAAGGAGTAGAACCGGAGACCGTACGTTAGAGTACGGTCTCCTTGTTAGAGTATAAGGAGGGAGCTCCTCCCCCTCTCTAGCTCGTTAGTTAACTTAGTTCTATCTACTACCTTACCTTTTAGTATATACTAGGGTCTCCCGTAATAGTAAATTACTAGGATATTAAAAGACGTACAAGTCCCTTAAGGGAATAAAAGATCCCTTAGGATAATCGTATTAACTAAATAAGGATATTAGAGAGCTAGTTTAGCCCGTAGGGCTTTAACGTTACGCTTATTATACTTATCTACGTCGGCCTATACCGTACGTATATAATCTAGTCTCCTTGAGATCCTATCTATAGGGTTGAGTTTCCCTAGGCGGTACCTTATAATAAAGTTAAACCTTTAGAGTTTCTCTAAATACCTCGTCTATCTTAAGTTTAGTTATTTAGTAGTAAGGAAGTACTAGAGGTTAGCGTAGTCGGTAAATAAATAACTCGAAAGGGGTAGTACTATCTAAGTACTTCTCCTAATATATAAGATACTTTACGACGGCTAGTAGCTCCTTATCGTAGACGTTATAGTTATATTCTTCTATAATTATCTTCTTTAAGTAGAAGTCGACCGGCCTCTAGACCTTCCGGCTATTAGGCTTATTATATTATTAGCTAAGGATACCGCTAATAGTACTACTAGATATATTAGTCTCTACCTTACTAGGTAGTACTAGATCGTAGTATACGAGTATAGGTACGCTTAGGAAGGATTCCTTAAGTTTCTTAAAGGCGACCCTAGCGTCTACCCTAATCTTTAGTAGTATAGACTCCTCTTTTCGCTATTTATAGCCCCCTCTAGCGCTTTCTAGCGCCTTCTTAGTTAAAGTGACTAGAGGGAGGGCGATCTTAGAGAATTAGTAGATAAACTATCTATAGTAGTTAGTAAAGCTAATGAAAATACGGATCTCGCGTACTACTACTAACTTAGGTATTAGCTAGTCTTGGTACTCTTAGATTACCGCTACTCGAGCTAGGTTAATCTTAACTCCTTTAGGGGTGACGATATAACCTAGGAACTCTATTTCCCTAGTATAGAATTCGTACTTACTAAGCTTTATATAGAGCTTATACTCTCTAAGCCTACGTAGGACTTGCTTAACGTAGTTAATATACTCTACCTCTAAATTAGAGTAGATTAGGATGTCGTCTAAGTATACTATATAGATTATATCGATAAGTCTAGTTAGGGTAGTATTAATATACTCCTAGAACTAGGTAGGTACGTTAGTAAGGCCGAATAGTATAACCGTATATTCGAAATAGCCGTATCTTATATAGAATATAGTCTTCTACTCGTCTCCTACTTTGATCCGGATCCTATAATAGGCCTCCCGGATATCTAACCTAGTATAGACCTTAGCCTTACTAAGTCTAGCTAGGGATTTACTAATTAGGGGGAGAGGATATCTATTCTTAATAGTAACCCTATTTAGGGCCCTATAATCTATATAAAAGCGTAACCTACCGTCCTTCTTCTTGGCAAAGAGGACTGGTACCCTAGTAGGGGACTTAGATCTCCTAATAAACCCTCTTCCTAGGTTTTTATCTATATACTTACGTAGGGAGGCTAGCTCCGAGGCAGATATATTATAAAGGGGAGAGAAGGGAACCTATCCTCCTAGCTAGAGATCGATCGATAGATCTTAGTTTCTATATTTAGGGAGTCGGTCGGCGATAGCCTTAGAGGCTACGTCTTAGAACTCCTAGTATTATAGTAGTAGTACCTCCTCACTCTACTCTATAGAGGTAATATAGAGGATATAGTAGTCTACTTCGCCTAAGAGTATAGTCCTTACGAACTCTTCGGGCGGTTTTAGCGTAATATAGATAAAGTTAGCCCTAAATAACTCTTCTAGCTTACGCTAGGATAAGGTCTTCTTTATAAAGTCTATCTTAGGGTTGACGTTGCTTAAAAATAGTATACTAAGATATATTTAGTACTTTGTAAGGTTTATAACTAGAAAGGGGATAGAACGGGTTAGAATACGCCTAAAAGAGTTAGAAAAGGTTACTTCCGCCTTAGTAATACTATATATAGTTATAGTACCTCCGTTGGCTACTTCTACCCTTATATTAGGTAGTAATAGTCTCTATTTAAGCCCTCTCTCCTTAGCTAGGACTATATTAATAAGATTAAGGTATAACCTAGGATCGATAAGGGTCTTAACCTAGTTACCTTCTCTAATCTTAGAGTTAATAGTAATTAACTTCTCTACGAAGGTAGATATTAGTAACTAGGTAATCCTAGCTACCTTTATATCTTTCTCTAGATTAATATAGGCTAGTAGGTATAGTATTAACCCTACTAGCCCTTAGCTTTTTCCGACTTATTATCCTTATCGGACTACTTCTTACGGTAAGCCTTAACCGCCTTTATATTACGATATTCGGGTATAGTATACCCTTCCTTATTATATACGTAGTATATAACGTCCTTCTTACTACTTTTAGAGTATTCTAGCCTATTATAGCGCGAAGACTTCTATTTACGGCCCTTTAACGACTTATCGTTATTATCGCGGCTACGCTTCCTACTACCGGACTTATCGCGGTTCTTACTCTAGAAGGAGTCCTCCTTAGACTTTAATAAGTCCTTAGTAGTCCCTCTCGAGCGTAAGGTATTCGCGAAGTTACTCGCTTCCTCTTTAATAATTGCGAGGGTTATATCCGTCTTTTTAAGGCGGAAGGTAAGCTCGTTCTAGGTTAACTTATATAGAGCGCCTAGATAGTCGCGAATTTATTATACTTTATCTATTACCTCGGCTTCCTCCTATAGAGGCTTTATATATTCTAGTAGCTCCCTTAGGGTTTGGTTAGATCTCTAGCGGTAGTTACGAATAGCTATAGCTACCTTTAGTATATACTAAACCGGAGTACTAAGGATATCTAGTATCTTCTACTTTATTATTGCCTATAAAGGGCCGTTAGGGTAGTAGGATACTATATTCTCGTAGAAATTCATCTATATCGTCTTTAACGATATATCTAAGTACTACTTAGCGAAGGTTACCTTCGTAGACTCTTCTTTAAAGTATCTAGGGTTATTACCGAATATATCGTCGTAGTCTTATACCTATACGTTAAACTCCGAGCGGTTTTTACCCGTATACTTCTTAGGCGCTTTCGCTTAAGGAATATAGGGTCGGTTAGAGGACTTCTTTATCTCTACCTCTAACTTACTATTTAGGGTAAGCGTACTAAGTATACTAGTATTACCCGATTCGACTACGGACTTAATATATTCTAACTTAGTAATACGCTCGAGTTAAAGCTTCTTTCTTACCTATATCTATAGTTCTAATAACCTTATAGTCTCGGGGTCTTCTACTACTAAGCCGCTACCCGTAGTAGCTAGTTCTAGCGTATTCTAGCCTATTCTAGCTATATTACTAGTAGGACCTACGATAGGAATATCGCCCGAGACGGGGAAGGCCTATAGTCTCTTACCTTAACGGATCTTAGCTCTATAAGCGTCTTCTATAGCTATCTACTCGGCTAACTACTAGTCGTACTTCTCCTACTTATAGCGGAGGAATTCTCTCTCGGCCGCGGTATCTCTATCCCTCTTAAGAGAGTCTTATACCCGTCGCTCTTCGTTATAGCGGGTAGACTATATATCCGCCTCTATTACCGCGTCGTAGAGCGTACGTATAAAGGCCGGAGTCTTAAGGACTAGTTCTACCGTATTAGGGTTAGGAGTAGGAGGAGCGTTCTTTTTTTTACTACTATCCTCTATTACCTCTTCGATATACCCTCTAGGGTATAGAGTACCTTCTTAAGGACTAGTAGGTCCCCTCTTATCCTCCTTATTAAAGGGAGAGTTTATACGTATACTTAGGGATCCCGCTTTAGATATTATTAGTATCGTTTTATTCGTCTCGTCTCTTTAAGGTACTAAGAGCGATTATAATATTAGGATAAGTAGATTTAAACACTATAAGAACGGAACTTATATTATATTAATAAGATAATTGCTAGAGAGCGTCAGGGTTTAAGCAACCATTATCTATATAATAATACGTGTTCGCTTAGGAGTCATGTGATAGATTCCTAACAGTATAGGCAATACGAGATGTTCAGTCTTCACGTGCCTATTCTTAGGCTGCTACTGGTAATCGGCATCGCAGGTCGCTCTTGAAGCGTGGTTAATTGTCGAAAGCCTGGTTGGATTGTCGAAATCGTGGTTGGATTGTCCAAGTCGTACCACAAGAAAACACGTTTAAGAGCTTTGGAGATTGAATATAATAGACTAAAGCTCCCAATATACCATCGTCCTCTAGGGTCTATAGTACACTGCCATAGAAGAACCTCGTAAAGCTATTCTTATACCGCAGTAGTGGCACTACACACCCTGCGACTACCTTACTGATCCACTGTCGAGCGCGATTCGCTATTCATTCCGTTAACCCATGGCTTCCACCTCCTTTATTTCCAGTAGATACAGGCCATCTTCGCCATTTACACAGGATACAGTAGACAACATGAGATAGATAATACGAGAGAAGCACGAGCGGATATGTGGGGAGCTGCTAAATTAAGAGTACCCGTTGATCAATAAATACTTGTGATCTCGTTTACAGACAATTCACCTCAACTTCACCGCCGTCACTCGATACCGCTGTCATCACTTCGTCCCTCCATCATTCCCTCCTCCGAACCTCCTAATGAAACTCTCCATCGCCCTCAGTCTGCTCACCTACATCGCCTCCATCTCCGCCGAGACACACCAGTACTGCTGCTGTTCCTCCAAGACGAAGAATCAATGCCTGCACGACGAAACCACTTGGGTTAGGGACTACCACAAAGGCCCCGAAGTATGGAAGTTCTACGATGGAACTTTCTCGGATTCAGATGGGGCTCCTTTCAACTGCAACAACTGCTATTTGTACGCAAGCCTGGATCACGGGGACGGGCTTATTGGTGGTGAACAGATGTCTAACGAGTGTGACAAATATTCCGTAGGCAGCAGTTGCTTCGATCCCCCAACGAAAGACGAAGACAAAGATAAGAAGAAAAAGAAGAAAAAGAAGAAGCATCATCCTCCTGGTGGTAGCTAGGGGTGTACGGTTTGGGGAAAGGATGATGGGCTGATTGGTGGTGATGACGGGAGATATGCGGCAGTAGCAGAAATGGGTGGCAGTATGTTAGGGAAGTCACAACCAGGGACATTAGTCAGCAGTAGTTCAGTACATAGTCAGGGGTCACCCCCAGTTACAAACAACATCCAATACAATACATACACACTTAATTGAAGTTCCACTACAAGTAGTAGCTCAAGAATACCGCAGTCCTGCATGGAGGGACTTAGAAGTGGGATGCTTCTTCCTAGATCTCTAAGGTAACGACGATATCGCTACTATCGGTAGCAAAATAATATTTCGAGACGTATATACCTTCATCGATAGACTATAAGACTTAGTAGCGTATCGAGGCGAAGTAATAGTTAAGGAACGTATACCTACTCTACTCCGAGGAAGCGTATAATAATAGTATACTATCGCTCTCTCTAATCTATAGAAGGCGGGATTAAGAATACTCGTTATCGATAAGTAGTATACGGTACTCTAAATACAATTTGTACGCCCCCTAACGGAAGTACTTAATGCCCTAACCGTAGCGAAATATATACTCTATAATATAAAGAACTATAAGCTAATTACTTAGTATATATACGTAGTCACTCGATACGCCCGCGACGTAGGATTTATAACTATATATTAATAATTAATATACGCCTATAACGGCTTATACGTTATCCTATAGAGTACCGTTAATATACCCGTAACGATAATATCGGTTACCGACTACGTACGGTAGCTAGAATTAAAGAGAGACGTATAGGCTAGACTTACCGACTCCTAGCTAAAAATAGGAGTAGCTATAGGACGTAATAGTTAGTATAATAATAATTCTTAGTAAGCCAACTATAACCGATTAACGCCGTAGAACTAAACTACGACGTCGAATCGAGTAGTAGGAGCTCCTCGAACTAACCTATACGGATAGTTTTTATACTAAAACCCTAATACTAATATAGACCCTCGTTAGCCGCTAGACCCTCGTTAATTACCCGTACCTTAATAAAGATTAGTAATTACTAACGGGACGGACAACCGATTAGGTTAAGCCTTAAGTAATCGACAGGGATAGTAATTAGGAAGATTCTAATAAGATAAACTAAGAGGGTTAAATTTACGGATATATACTATTAACGTCGACTAAGATATCGACGATAGTTAGGAGAACTAAGACGTCTATAACTCTTAGAAGACGGACGAAGATAATACTAACGACGTTTAGCTATAAAACGTATCGAACGAATAGACCCTCGACTAGGACTAATTCGTTTTCTTAGGATATATAGTACTATAAATAACTTATCGACCAAAGCAACTAAAGTACGATACGTATATAGAGACCTTCTAATTAGGTAACGCCCTATACCTATACCTACGAGAAACCAACTACTAACGACGTATAAAAAACTAGACGCTACCCGATTATAGTAAAGGGAAAAACCTCCTCCCTAATAAATTAACCCTCGATATACTACTATTAAAGTATACTTATTAATCGATAGTCCTCTTATACTAATTTGCCTCGATAGCGGAAACCTAGTAATATTAATTACTTAGAGATACGTACGACCAAACGATAATATCTTACTATCTAGATTAATAATTATTAGAGTCGGAGAGGGAGTATTATAAGCGATAGGATAGATTGAAATCGATATCTCTATTCTATATATTAACGGGGCAACGGCGAAGCTATAGGGACGAGCGTACGTCGTTAAGAACCTACGACCAAATATACTAATTAGGACGGACTTACTACTTAAATATAAATACGTACTTAACTTCGGTCGATACGAAGCTAGATTCGTAGAAGGAGAAGCCTTTATATAAGTAATAATATCTCGAGGTCTTTAAGGGTTACTAGGAAGGTAATTACCTTTATAGCTACGAGTTTATCTTCGGCTATTAATAGTCCGAGGCCGTCTATATATATACCGAGTAAGGTAACTAAGGAGTATCTAATAAATACCTTCTTTCCCCTAAGGGTAATATCGTAGTTATCGAGTACTTAGAAGGTTACTATTAGGTCTTCGATATAGCCTATAAGTATTTCGCTTACTAAGACGATGTCGTCGATAAAGGCGTTAGCGTTAATACCTCTAAGTATTATTTTTATCTAGCGGTTAATATATACGGGCGAGTTTTTGAATCCTATTATTACGACGTTATACCTTTCCTTTCCTTAGTATAAGACGACTAAGAGCTTGTCTCTATCTTCCTTTTTAACTAGGAACTAGTAGAAAAACCTAGCGGCGTCGAGGATAGCGATATACTTATAACCTTTAACTACGCTAAGAATTTCTAATTATAGTAGTATAGGGTAGCTATTAGTAATAGCTATCTAATTTAGTCCTCGTATATCGATATATACTCGATAGAACTAATAGTCCTCCTCCCCGGAGTCCTAATAGTAATTCCCTTTAAAGTATCTTAACTAATACCTGTTACGACGATATATCGACTTATCCCTAATAACGAATACGTACTACTATAGGACGTCGGATAATTAAACGACTACGTCTACGCCCGAAACCTATACCTATAGCTAATAACCCTCCGTCGAATAGATAAGCTAGGTACGATCCTACCTAGTAACCGCCTTAGTAAGACGAGGCTGATTCCTTTATATAATATTATAGTATTAGTAGAAAGTATAGATAAGATATTATCGATAAACCCTCTAGACGTTAAAATCGAGGAAGTAGGATACTTTGGAGTAATAGTCTATAGTAACGTAGCTATACGACGACGATTCAACAACCTAGTAGCTAAGTTCCCTAAACTATTTATAGACGATAGTAAGCTCGCTAAGATTCCGGAAAAAGACTAGCTTACTATTCTACTTAAACTAGAAGCCGACTAGCTAAAGTTAGCAAAAGTAAGCTATAGAGTTTATCTAGTAGGTCCTAGAGATAAGGAAGTTATAGACTAGACGTACGACAAACTCTAAGTAACTAGAAAATTAAACTAGTTAGAAGCGACGATACCGTTCGCGTTTCCCTACTTCGTAGTATAGCGCACTATTAATAAGGAAAGGAAAGGCCGAGTTGTTATTAATATACGAGGACTAAATTAGATAGCTATTACTAATAGCTACCCTATACTACTATAATTAGAAATTCTTAGCGTAGTTAAAGGTTATAAGTATATCGCTATCCTCGACGCCGCTAGTTTTTTCTACTAGTTCCTAGTTAAAAAGGAAGATAGAGATAAGCTCTTAGTCGTCTTATACCAAGGAAAGGAAAGGTATAATATCGCGATAATAGGATTTAAAAACTCGCCCGTATATATTAACCGCTAGATAAAAATAATACTTAGGGGTATTAACGCTAACGCCTTTATCGACGATATCATCTTAGTAAGCGAAATACTTATAGGCTATATCGAAGACCTAATAGTAACCTTCTAAGTACTCGATAACTACGATATTACCCTTAGGGGAAAGAAGGTATTTATTAGATACCCCTTAGTTACCTTACTCGGTATATATATAGACGGCCTCGGACTATTAATAGCCGAAGATAAACTCGTAGCTATAAAGGTAATTACCTTCCTAGTAACCCTTAAAGACCTCGAGATATATCTTAGAATAATAGGTTAGTACTACTACTATATTAGCTACTATATATAACTAGCGGAACTACTATAAAAGATTAAAACCGAGTTCCTTAAAGGAGTACCTACTTTAGGATACGTAAGAAAGTCCTACGTAAAGAATATACGAATCGAAGTAATAATTAAACGACTAGTAGCCTTTAAAGTACTATAAAACGAGTTCGTAAGCCCTAAGATCCTAATTTATTACGATAAAGATCGACCGTTATTTATCTATATTAACGTATCGAAGGAGAGAGGATTCGGTATCTTCCTAGCTTATACTAAAGATAACGTACGTATGACGACGCTAGTACGACTTAAATCCGAACCAATCCTATTCCTCTCTAAGATCCTTTTAGGACTAGAACGTCGATACTAGCCTACCGAACTCGAAGTTATATACCTAGTATAGATAATTAGGAGAGTAAGATAGATAGTCGAAGCGTTAGACTATATAGTTATAGTTTTTACTAACTATAGAGCGATATTAGGAATCGTATAATAAACTAGCCTATCCTCGAGTTCGGTCGATAAGATTAATATCCGCTTAGTCTACGTATTATAATATTTATCGTAATTCTATAACCTCTACATTATATACGTCCTAGGACGAGAATATATTATCCCTAATACGCTATCCCGACTATAGGTAAACGATATATTAGTAGTAAGCTAGGACAAAGACGTCCTTAATAAACTTATATTCTCTAACCTTATCGATATACTCTCAACGAGCTACTATATCGCTACTATATTATAGATTAACGACTTCTTTAAATTGGCCCTCTCGTAATCCTACGAAGTAGATAAATAACTTAGTCGGATTAAATCGATAGCGTAAGACTACCTAGATAAAACGAACTTTAGATAGGAAGACGGCCTACTATAGAAAGAATATCGACTATATATCCTAAAAGTACTAATAGGAGATATCTTCGCTTTAGTATACGACTATAACTTCTATATTAGCTTTTATAGAGTCTACGCGAGGATTTACGACTAATACTATATCCCTAAGCTCGAAAAGAGGCTACGGAGTTACCTTATATATTACGACGACTATCAACGACTTTAAACGAAGTAATATAAACCCTATAATAACCTAACCCCGATCCTTACGTTAGTAATCCCCTTCTATACTATTACGATTAATTTTATCGTAGCTCTACTATAAGTCGACGAATTCAACGCCCTACTAATAGCTACCGATAAGTTTTTAAAGAAGGTATTACTAATCCTAGGGTACGATACGTTTATAGTAGATATATAGGCGTACTAACTCCTCGACAGCCTACTACTAGTAGACTAGAGAGTACCGATAGTAATTATCTTAGATAGAGACCGAAAATTCCTCTTAGCGCTATAGAAGACCTTCTTTAACTAACTAGAATCGAAATTACTCTACTCGACCGTATATTATCTATAAATAGACGGATAATTAGAAAGAATAAACTAAACGGTCGAAATTATATTCCGGTACTACCTTATAGAGTACCTAGACGGCGTAATAGAATAGTAGTATATCCTCCCGTAACTCTAGTTCGCCCTTAATAACTCTATCTCGTAAACGATAGGTAAATCACCTAACGAGATCTACTTTAGTTTTAAACTAAGAGAAGTAGTAGACGTAACGATAGTACCTTAATAAGACTACGATATTAACCGATAAGAAGTAGAAGATTCGATCGCCTTCGTATAAGTCGTAATAAAAGAGAGATACGACGTAAATTATAAGCTATAGACGCTAAAGGTTAGATAAATAGTCTACCTTCAACTAAAGTATTATAAGATCCCTAGAATAGCGAACCGTAAGTTAATAGACCCTCGAGTAGGACTATTCCTAGTTATTAGGATAGTAGGACAACTCGTATACGAACTATAGCTCCCCGACTACTAGTCGATATACCTAGTTATCTCAATAGTAGAACTAGAGCCTACGCTAGACTATATAGATCCTTTTATACGTCCTAAGAGATATACTAAATAGGAACTACTCGGACTCGGTATCGACGAAGAACCGGAACCCTAGACCCTACTCGACAATAGAAGACGTATAGTTAGAAGTAGGGTCCCTAACGGGGCGGGGCGAAACGGGGTAGGTCGGGTTAGGGGCGGGGCGGGGCGGGTTTTAGGGGCGGGTTATAAAGCTATAACCCTAACCCGATCCGTCCCGCCAAGCTTTAAACCCGCCCCGTTAGTTAGGGGCGGGTTTTTAAGGGGGGAACCCGGAGTTTTTTTCTAGAAACCTCAATAACTATATATCTATTATATATATTTTAATTTTTTAAATACTTATTATAGTTACTAGGTTATACTCTACCTAATAGGAATATAATATATTAATATATCTATATTTATAATCTAATAAAAATCACGTGGAAAACCCGAACGGGGCGAACGGGGCGGGTTTTCTTCTAAACTATAACCCGCCCCGGGACCCCGCCCCAACCCGTTAAAACCCGACCCGCTAACGGGACGGGTTCCCTACCCTATAACCCGCCCTAACCCGCCCCGTTGGGGACCCTAGTTAGAAGAAATAAAAAGTAAGTTATCGAATATAGAGTCTACTAGAAAGGAGTAGGACCGTAGAACGATACCTAGGAGCGCGTAGAAACGATCCCCGTCGTATTAATTAATAAGTATATTAGAAAACCTACGGCGAAGTTACGAAAAAATAAGGCCGGGTAATAGCTTCTAGTTACTTCTACGAATATTTTTTCACTTCACTTTACTTTACTTTAGATAGTTATACTTTACTTTAGGCCCTTATAAACCTACCTCCGTACTCTACTCTATATAATATATTAATATTAACTATTAGATAATATTAACTATAGATACTATAAGCGTAGCTAAGCAACGCGCCGACGACAACTATATACTAGTTAGGTAGTTAAAGACCCTAAAAGAAAAGGTTAAAGAGCGAGACGAATAGTTACGCGACTTTAGTTACTTTACTCTACTTAAAAAAATCATTATATAGACTTACTACGACTAGAATATCGACTAGTATCGAGTAATTAATATCTAGGATAAGGTATAGATAGTAGTAAGAGACGACTATAAGGCCGCTAAAGCTATTAAGCGTAGTAAAGCGGTATAGAAGTTAATAATCGAGAGTAAGAAACCTTAGATATATAAGAAGTTAGTCCGCGTATAGCCTATAGGTTATAAAGAATAGCCGTATCGATCCTCCCGAGTAGTAGATACCTACGACTACGATAAAGATACTACCTAGGATACTAGCTAAATAGCGTAGATATATTATCGACGACGTATTACCGGACGATAGTAGTCCTTTATTAAAGAAATATATAGTTATCGAAATAGAAGCTCTCGAACCCTCTTTCGGCGAAGTATACGAATAGGATTTTAGGTACGAGGTCTAGAAAGTAACCAATATAAGTCTCGGTATCGACCTAGCCTAGTTAGGGTCCCTAACGGGGCGGGGCGAAACGGGGGGGATCGGGTTAGGGGCGGGTCGGGGCGGGTTTTTAGGGCGGGTTATAAAGCTATAACCCTAACCCAACCCGCCCCGCCAAGATATAAACCCGCCCTATTAGTAAGGGGCGGGTTTTTAAGGGGGGAACCCGGAGATTTTTTACGGAAACCTTAATAACTTTAGAACTACTATATATATTTTAATTTTTTAATAGCCTATAATAATCTCTAGGCTATAGAGTATCTTTTAAGAATATAAAATATATATATATCTATATATATAACCCTATAAAAATCACGTGGAAAACCCGAACGGGGCGAACGGGGCGGGTTTTCTTCTAAACTATAACCTGCCCCGGGAACCCGCCCCAACCCGTTAAAACCCGACCCGCTAACGGGGCGGGTTCCCTACCCTATAACCCGCCCCAACCCGCCCCGTTGGGGACCCTAAGCCTAGTAGCTACTAAACGCGATTAAGGTAGTCGACTAAGACGTAAATAACTACCTTAATACTTATAAGATAGACTTTATAGAAGGCGGACGTAACTATAACGAGATTAGGAAGATTTACGACGCCCTCTCTAAAGTTATACCTATACTTATTAACGTAAGATATATAGCGTATCTAGTAGCTTTAGCTAAACTAGTCGACGAGTAAGAGTCTAATAACGATTTAACTATTAACTAGATAAGACGAGACGTCGTACTAACTCGGGCTAATCTAAACGCTACGTACGACTTAACTTTAATCGAGATAGACTTTACGGTAATATTTAAACGACTAGTATTTAAACGACTATACGAGCCCGAATTATAGTTAGTTAAGTATACGGTAATAGAACTACTAGTTACCTATACGATATATAGCGCTCTAGATATAGTAATCCTAAGTTTACTAGAATCGACGACTAAAGTTATAAGTCGCGGATACCCTATACTACTACTCGATAACTCTACTTTATACTTCGCCTATCTCGTCGATCCGGCAGACGACTCGTTAGTAGACTTCTATAAATATAATAGAATACCCGACCGTATTTAATATAATAGCGATATAACGATAGGAAATAAATTAAAAATACGAAAATAGATATAGTTACGAAATATATATTTATAGGATAGGATATAAATTAGTAGGATATAAGGATAAAAGCTCGATAAAAGCTCGACGGCGATACTACGAGGACGTGGCCTTTTTTTTAAAAACCGGGTATATATTAGGGAAGTTATAACTAGGGATATTAGTCAGTAGTAGTCCAGTACATAGTTAGGGGTCACCCCCAGTTACAAATAACATCCAATACAATACATACACACTTAATTTAAGTTCCACTACACAGTAGCAGAGATTGGGTGGTGGTTGCTTCGATATTACTTGGTGGGACACTCGTTCAGAAAGCCGTGCACGCGGTGACGCGAAGGCAATCCTTCAGTCGCCGTCACTTGATGAAGCTAGGATGAATATGAGAAAGTACACCGCTCGTTACATGTTGCTAACAATGCTGCGCCGTGATCATCCCTAAGGACCGAAAACGTGTCTTTCCGGATAGCTCCAAGTGTTCAACAACATCGGGACCAAGTTGCTCACGTACTCTACTAACCGACTAAGGCTCCTCAAACAGCTTCTTGTTTGATGTTTGTAGTTCTGAAGAAATATAACATATGCTCAGAGGGAGTGGTCCTGATCAGGAAAAAAATTGTCGTGCTGGGTCAATCGAGAGCCTAAAGTTAATGAACGCATGATAATTTGGGTGTTTGTCCACTTATCAGGATTTCACCGGCCAGGATCGGTCTGCTGGAGGCCCGCGCGGCAGCTCAGTTCCTGAATATACCTATATCATACCAACAACTTCAAGTTTTCTACCAAGTCCCTAACCTCCTCGACAGTCTTTCCGAGTCCATGTACAGCCTGTTCTTGCGCCTCTTCGCTCATCTCTGAGAATCGCTCGAGCAACTCTCCATCTACAAACCGAAAAGGCGCCTCATCCTGCTTGACCTGGTTGTTGAAAGCGCGATACTCATTAAAAGAGATGTCGCCTGCGGAAGTGATGGATTTGGCGATTGCGGACTGTAACTCGATGAGCAGGTTCTGATGTGTCGGCGATATCGTAGCAAAAAGGTACAGAGACCCGTCAACCTAGTCGAGTTAGTTGCGGTCCGTGAGAAAAGCAAGTGAGAAGGCTTACCGTGCCGAGGAAAGCCTTGGGAACGACCGCCGCACCAGGCTGTTTGACGACCTCAACGGGACGGATTCTGTTGACCATCTCGCCGAGATTCAGCTCACCAACATGACGCAGCCGCTTCGAGTCGTCGCCAACAGCATCATGATCACGACCTAGCACGATGAGGTTGCCTTCAGCATCGCCTTCGAGCCATGTGTCGGGGTCGACAGATGCGACGGCTGTCCCCCACGTAGTCCTGTAATCCCGAGCAACTTCGACGAGTTCGTCTGGTGATGGTGCTTTGCCAATCCTGTATTCAACAATAGAGACGCTCTTCATTAAATCCGCAATCGCGATTAGATTGCCTGTGACACAGATGTCAATTGGGGCCGTACTGGTCCGGAAAGCGGCCTTCTTTGTAAGAGCAGGTCTAGCACCCTCAGGGTACCCAAAGGAGTAAACAAGTACCGTTTTGACCAAAGCAGCAACAATTTTTCCTTCTACCACGGCGAGACAGCGACATGCACCCTTGAGACTGTGCTCTAAGATGAGTTTGAGAATGCGTTCTTCCGTGACTTCAAAGACAAGGATGCGACCTTTGAGGTTCTCCGATACCGAGTCCTCGAGATATGAAGTACCAACGATGAATCGCTCAGCCACATCGCCGGCGCCATCATCGAGCTCAGCGCGCATGACACACTCGACCAGTTCATCCTCTTTAAGTCGGTATGAATCCAACTGCTTAAACAGCACCTCGTCAGCAAGTTTGAAATGACTTTCAATGATTTCCGCGCCCTCCCTAAGTATACGGTGAAGAGTTCCAAGACCAAAGGCTTTCAGACTCGGCGAGTAAGCTATCCGTCTTACTGTCTCGCCAACAGCCAGGGTCTGGACATGAGTGGTGCGCTCAGTGTCGATAGTTGCCACGCGCAGGTCAGTAGTTGAAGCGATAACCACGGCGCTAGGGTATGCTTCAGCATCAAAGGGACAAACAGTGACTGCATTTTCGGCTGTGACCGCGGAAAAGACTATCCGATCTTCAGAAGCGTAGATAAGACTAGGATGCTCACATGTTGCGAAAACACTGTACAGACCATTGCCTCGAGGTAGCGCTTTGAAAGTTGCTTGTTGTGTACCAAGGATCGTGCTCTTCTTGGTCATAAGGGACAAGGATGGAGTGATATCGAAGGTGACAACATTACCGTCGGCCATTGCCACAAGCAGTGTAGGAGGATGAGGGAGGTCGAACAGCTGCGTGACGAGAATATTGCGCGGCACGGAGATGGATTCGTCATCGTTGATGATTGTCGACGACAATAGTTGAAGAGACTTCAGGTCGAAGAGAGAAACCTTGGAGTCGTTCCAGAAGCCAACGACACAAGAGCTTGGGAGGCTGGACGATACAGCCACACAGGCTATCTGCTCTGATTGTGAGAACTCTTGCTTGGCTTGGGTATTGAGATTATTAGTGATGTCCAGAACGAAGAGAGTTGTACCATCCACGGCCGCGATAACATGTTTATCTGTAGCCGCGACAGCAGTGATAGTACCCTTCTCTGGAGTCCATATTGAAGTGACCATGCTGCTATCCAGATCTGTGATACGAATCGTGGAGCTCGTGACTTGAATCAGTTGAGCGTCAGGAAGATTTGCTGCAAGCAGGGTTTGTTCTGTAAGGACAAGACTTTTGTGATCTGCGAGCTCCTCCACGTCGCCGTCTGCAGTGAAAAAGAAGATGCGACTCTTGTTGATGAATCCCACAAGCAATGTATCCGCATACCCTGAAGAGGCATCTGTTTTGAGACTGAAGAGGTCGGTGATATGCTCCATCTCGCTCAACACACCAAGCTCCTCCATGCCAACGCCACTACGCACACTTCGAAGACTTCCATCCTTGTAGGCACCGCTACCGGACACAATACGAGCTTGGCCGGAAGAGTATTCATTCGTCTGCCCGTCGGCTGATCGATTGCCCATGTCCATAATCGTGAAGTCCAAGATTGGACCAATGTTAGGGAATGTCTGCACGATCTCGATAGTTCCCTCTCCAATACGAATGAGCTGCGAGTCACCTTGATGCGATCCCAGGAATATGGTGCCTGCATCCAAGTAAACCAGGACCGACGCTCGTGAAGTCTCGCCTAGCACGTCTATTCTCCATTCTTGGACCTCATTTCCAGAACCTATAACCAGCATGAGCAGGTAAAGCTTGCCGTATTCATCGGCCAAGATGTATCGCTGCTCGTCCACCCGTTCCCATGCCACAAAGATTGTGGCCTCATCGAGAGGTCTTGTGATGAACGTGTAATTTTCGTCGTTGAAGTGGGAAATGCTCGTTTCTCCAAGGATCAACAGACCATAGGGAGGTCCAGGAATGGCAATCAGATGGCTCGCTCCCAGGTCCATTGGGTGATTGGGATTGCCCGAGCTGTCATCCTCAAACTCGACACTGAAGTCATCCCCTTCTTTCATACCCGAGGCCACCAGTTCTCTGATTCCCAGTTGAACGTTTCCATCATAGTCTTCGTATAGCAAGGCGAGGCGGGGTTTCTCAGTGGGTAGAGGCGGTCGGGGTAAGAATGCAGAAGACCGCACGAAGAACTCTGGGATTCTCGTAGACGCTGGTTCTCCTAGTGTGCCTGACTCCAAAATCTCTTTCTTTTTGCTCCTCCGTACCAGTGGGATTGTGGTAATTATGCCCTCGTACACCTCCAACGTCATGAATTCACCCGTAGGATCTAACAAGCATCGCTCTCCAAATTGGGTCTCTTTCGCGGTCTGATCAACCAAGTCATGATAGCTCTTTTCCGTTCTCAATTGTCTCGCGCCAGGATCCCATGAAAGCGAGAAGTATATCGATCGATGTGTTCCAACAAAGAGGTGATCTGTGGACGCGGTGGAGGGGCGGAGTTTATGGAGGATGGTGATTTTGCCGTATACTATTCGTGAAAAGCGTAGAGTGAGGCCGTCTTCGTCGGATTGAGTATAGAATTCGAGGCGGTTAGACTTCCTGTTGCGTTTGTAAGCTCTGGTAGGTGCAGCAAGCTTGATTGAAGCCGACTTACGCCACTACCAAACATTCTTCTTCATTGTCCAAGAATTTGAGTTTCAAGGCGAGCCGGACACTGCTCGGTCTATGGATTGGAGCGATATACGACATTATTGGGACTGGTGGAGTTGGGACTATCTTGCTGGGTTTTGATATCAGGATAGCTTACGACACTATTATCTCCGGACGCGATTCACGAATCGACGCGGTCGGGATTGACACAGCGCATGTGAGAGGTAGCCCTCAGACCGGCCGTGCGTCATACAAGGTCTATCAAAAACTTCAGAGTTCACTCCAACTCACCATCAAACAGCAGCCTTAACAATTATCAAAATGGATCGTAAGTATTGTGAGTACACTGCGATAGCGACTAGAATACTCACATCACATCAGCCGAACCGAGAATACCTGAAACTGAAGATGACCCAGTCATCGCTGAATACGATGTCTACATAACCCCGGAGCTCCAAGAACAGGTCTATCTTCTGCAATTCCCGAATCGCGATAGAGAGCAGCCATACAACTTTCGACATGGCGCTCAACCGGTAGAGATGCGTATGAAACCCAAAACGAACTTCATGGAGCTCGATATCGCAACGAACGTAGCTTCAAATTTCGACAAATCGAAAGGTATGCTGTGGGGCTCAGCGATTAAAACCGCGAAAGAGAGTGGAGCGGCCGGTTTTGGTATGTCGAGCGGATTCGGCAAGGGAAATCGAGGGAACGAGCTGTTCAATCCTGACAAGAAAGGAAAGAAAGCGAGAGACGGGGGGCAGCCACATCTGGGAAAGACGAGGTCGGAGAGATTTGATGATGCGAATGAGGCTGGAAAGGTCCTTAATAAGCAGACTTTGGGAGGGCAGATTGTTTTGCCCGCCGAGGGAAAGCCAATGTACATGTTAGGCACATTCCGAGAAAGTACGTTTTATCAAAATTTCATCCTATTTTGCAGAACATCAATCGCTAACAAACACGTTAGAAGAACTGCATCTAACCCAAGTCACTGGCGTTTGTCAAATGCGCCCACAATTCCACCACATCGATGCGCGCTCACAAATAGTCAAAGCAGCTCAACTTCACAAAGCACAAAGAGCCAATGGTGAAACACCTCGTCAATCTGAAGCCCGCGTTGTTGGCCAATCCGCGCGCGCAACCGGCCCCGACGGTGAAGAGATGAACGTATCTGGTACTAGCAAATTTTTGACCGACGCGGCAGAGGAACCATGGACGACACTGACCTTTCACGACGAGGACCAGGAAGAGAGTTATGGAATCTACGCTGAGAAATTGTTCATTGCGAAAGAGAAGTTAGACTCGGTTCCGAAGTTGGAGGCGGGCATGGGTAATGAGATGTTCTTGGATGCTATCAGTTCGCCAAGGGTGGAATTGGGTTTGAGGCCAAAGAGAAGGGCGCCACTAACGCGGAAAGAGAGGAATGAATTGGCGGATGAGGCGATTGGAAGCTGAACATTTAGAGGTGGCTAATATAGACAGTTATGCATAGCGACCGGAGTTTGGGTAGCTTGCAATTTTGTTCCGGGGACGGTCATGATATCCCTTTCTCAAGCGATGCCTTTTGAAAAACACAAAAAGTCCTGTCAGTTAGACAAAGACCAATTTCAAACATCCAAACAATCTCATTCGAAAGACATGACAAGCGTCCATAAACCATTCAAGCGTGTCCCTCAACAAAGCATCTAAACATTTGACCGTCCGCAAAGCATATCCAATGTTCCAGTATCCGTGGGGTTCTATTCTTTGAGAACATCGGACATTGGGAAAGATCGATCCCGGACAAAAGAATCCACTTTGTGTGTCTTTCACGGGAATGACAAGGGATTGACTTGACGCCCTCATGTACGCGGTGCATCAGAATCAGCCTCAAGGTTATCTAGCATGCTTCCACTCCATTGGCGTGTGTTATGTAGGGAGAAAACTGAGCTGGCTTGTTAAGAAGAGTGAGACGGATGAAGCCATGAGATATCCTTGATCAAGCAAGAAGAGATCGGCCGCGAAAAGCTTTCCAGACATTATAATCAAGGGACTTCGAGGATGATTTTAGTTTCGATACAAGGAAGTATGGTTCGTGAAGAGATTCTGGAGTGGGTGTTAGTTTGAGGAAGGGAATAGAGAGGAAACATAAGAAGAGTGTTGAACGGAAACAACGTTCCCAGAGATTCGTGCTTGTTTCCTCAGTTGGTTCGAACGAATTCTTCGGTACGTGGTTCCCGTTTTCCGATGCCTCCGTATTTGTAACTATGATCTCAAGACCTTCTTCCAAGCTACACCTATTCACCGTCTCACTTCCCTCTGTCAATATCACGAGCAACACGGAGTCCTAGTATGTCCGTGTCTCCACACCCACCGTCCAGGCAACTGTTGCAATGTTTGTTTACCTACGTCAACACCAACATATATACCAACTTTCCCCAATTGTCTCTCAATAATAAACTCCTTGGCTCAAATGGAGCGTATTATCCTGGTTCTCCGGGCTTGCGCTATGATGTGGAAAGCTAACCTAGGTTGGGGCTCAGCCCCCCTAAAAGGCCCTAGTCGATTCGGGCTTTGGGCTCGATGGAGGAAAGTTTCCCTGAGTGTGTAGCCCCGCGGGGCTTCACCAGGTTTTTGCCATTTTTTCCTTCCGGTTCTTATCAATATATTGGTGTTTTGTTGGGAAGATTGTGGGTTCGAATCGGGGTGAAGATTTCATTTTTGGTGGCGCCATTTTTTTTGGTCTTTTGAAATGGCATCTTGATTTGAATCGAATTCTGTGAGGATAAGGTGATGAGTCGTATCCTTGGGAGCGCCTCTTCATTGATGTCGTCTTTCAGGAGTGATGGTATTCTTGGTGCTGGCCGGGTCACTGCAAGGTGCCGGGAGTTTGCCACTGATAATTTGTTGGTGAGAACTCAGCCACGATATTGTGACCGTGTGTGGCAAGATTTCCATGTTCAGGGACAAGCCGTCTTCCTTTTCGTGAATCAGCGCCCAAACTCTGGTGAATAGCAATCCATCTTTCCAACCCGTACTTTTCGTTTGGGTTGCTTGGTCCTCAGCATTTTGGTGGGACCCGAGAGAAGGAAGTCACGGGATGTGTGAGTACGGCATCATTCTGTTTCGTATTCTTCTTTGTCGCCGTTTTCCTTACTGACCATCTCGAATTTCTAGATGCTAGGAGATATCACCACTTCTGTAAGTCGACCAGAAGAACCGATAGTGCAACCGGATGTTTCACGAAGGAACTACTTCGTCAGCTCTACGTGCTGGTGTGCTGCGAGAGGTGCGACACCGGCTGTAGTGCGCCGCTGGGGTGTTCCGAGTTCAAAATCGATGATTTTTTGGCGAGTTCCTCTTTGAATCTTCCAAAGTTCCTGCGAGATCGATTCAGACTTGGACAAGGTTAAAGACCAGCAAGGTACCATCAAGTCAGCTGATATTGGCGACGAGTTTATGGGAACGACCATGACAGGTGCGCGTGGGCGCAACGGATAGTATAATGGCAGCCCGGCAATTGCTGAGTGAAAGAGCAGTATGCCTCGTGGTGGGCAGCACAGATGTGCCTTGCTGAACAACACAGATTTTCCAAAAGATGATAAACAACAAGAGAGGGATGCCTGCTGCATTGTCAACTAGTATTCCATTCCTGCAATGGCCTATCGTCGCCTCTTTCCATCAATTAGGTCATGTTTCCTGGTGGTATTTGTCACTCTCTTTCTTCATCTATCTGTACTCAATCGCTCAAGACAGCTTCATCAAGATGTTGGCAACAACTCAGCCCCATTCCTCAAACCTAATGGC
Organism: Venturia nashicola; assembly: GCA_004522665.1. Taxonomy (NCBI): domain Eukaryota; kingdom Fungi; phylum Ascomycota; class Dothideomycetes; order Venturiales; family Venturiaceae; genus Venturia; species Venturia nashicola. The sequence goes on along the minus strand of SNSD01000003.1, from coordinate 1,595,576 downwards.
TCGGAAGATCTCGTTCATCACGATTCGATACCAAGATGGCGTGTCTCGGAGTAAACTTTCGCCAAAAGAGCATATAAACCAGCGTCCGACAAGAAATGGACCAAAGCCATCCAGGATGCTTGTCAGTACCTACGTCTCATGCGAGCAGACTCTAAGGCAAACGCAGAGATGTTCAGCGCTCCTAAAAATCCTAAGATCAGAGGACGTCACGACACCTCTGCAGGCACTTGCATTGTCGACTGAGAGCAAAGAGTGGGACTTTGTGCAGACACAACATACCAAGACATGGGAGGTTGACGGCGTCAAGGGACCGGTAAGATGCAGGTGCTTGTGGCTTGTCGTGAAGTGGGATTCTAACTTTGCTATCGGGCCGTTGATGGAGAATACGCAAATCCAGGTCAGTGATCTGTCTATTTAACCCGAGTCCGTCTTCTTCCTCACGGTAACATCACAGGAGCGAAGTACCAAAACTTCTGGTTCGGACGCGATCAAGATGCCTCAAAGTACACCTTGGTGCTAATTGGGATGTTCTCGCCCGCCGGCATGGTCAACGAGTTGGAACCGCCACCTGACCGATACCCAAACCTTCCTCAGCTAACAGCATAGTCGGATATGGTGTATCTCCAGTGGTATTGGACTCTTTCGAGTCTCTGGAAGAAGCCGGGCATCAATACGGACGGCAGCTCAAAAGTTCCCTTGTCCTAAACAGATCATCATCACCAGCGTTGTAACCGAATCAATGCGGAAGATCCTAGATCGTGTCCGGGAGAATCTCAGAGAAGAGCCAGAGGGAGCTTCCTGGCCTGGTGATAGGTTTCATCCGGACTCTGACGCTGGTAGGGCGATTCTCGGAACCATTCATGGGCGGTCTTTGGCTTGGTTCTTGATACAGAACAAGCATCAATTTGGGAATAAGTCTTTCTGGTCTATTTATTTATTCCGGAGGGAAGAGTGTAACAAGACAGGTGGCTATCAACCTTGGGATTATAAGTTGTATTTCGAGATAGGATATGTCCAAGAGCAGGATGCCACAGGAGGTGCCGAGATATCCTAATGAAGTTTGGGCAAGTGAATAGTGACAGTAGGTAGTTGGATCTGATGAAAATAATGAAATTGATTGTTAGGGAAGTCACAACCAGGACTATTAGTCAGTAGTATTAGTATATAGTTAGGGGTCACCCCTAGTTATAAATATCATCCAATACAATACATTCACACTTAATTGAAGTTCTACTATAAGTAGTAGCTTAAGTATAAAACTAGTTTGCTAGTAATCGATTTATTACCGACTACTAATAAACTACTAAACTAGTAACTCGGTAACGAAGTACTAACTAGAACGTCAAGTCCTCTATACGTTCTAGAACCACGGTATTAGCGCGCTTATTAATAATACTAATAAGCTAATAAGTTAAAGAAGCCTAGTAACTTATACTCTTCCGCTAGAATAATAAATGAGCTATTATTAATATAAGGTATATATAAGGACTAGCTAGCTAAAGACCTACGCCTTATATTATAGTACTATTACGTACGCCTCCTTGGCGTACGCGCTACGCCTATAAACACTTGGGTATTATAATAGGAGGAGGCCCTCCTTAGCTATTAGTTTATCTATAAATCTATCTCTTACTATACTTATTATTACTATCCCCTTTATAATTCTAATAGCTCTCCTAACCTAATAGGTCTAGTAAGAGATAGCTTCCTAAAGGACGATACGCGCGAAGAGTAGTAGCCTTATAGAAGGGTCGACTACTATAGGTAAGCGAAATATAAGGGAAGACTAATAAGGTAAATTATCCTAAGAGGAAATAGAATCCTAAACCGAGGAAGATATCGATATAGCTATTAAGTAAGTAGAGCGTAAACTAGCCGTCCGCGAGAAGTAGCTATAACTAGTAAAGCTTATCTTAGAAGTAAATAAAATAGAACTCGAGATAGGGTCGTAAACCGCGCGATACTATAGCTCTACCCTAGCGAGTTAATACTCTTAACCCCTAAAGGAACTCTAACTAGAGAAATTATCTCTATACGAAGGGAAAAGTATACGCGTATACCGCGACTAGACCCGGAGTACTAAGAATATATTTCGCCTAGTACCTAATACCTTTAGTACCGAAATTGCGAAGATATCCTATACCCTCTAGTTTATTAAGGGTACCCCCTATAGCTTATAGGTAGAGAAGGAGCCCTCCCTCTTAGAAGACTAGTTAATATAGGAATACTTTCGAACTTTCCTATTAGATCTAATCGAAGACCCTATTAACCGCTAGCTCGAAGCGATATAATACTATATAGATAGTAAGTAAGGCGTAGACTAGTCGACTATATCCTTTAACTCTTACCTTATAGGCCTAGAGTCCTAGTTGGATAAACTATATATAGAGACCTAACTAAGGAACTACCTATAGTATAAACTAAGGCTAGAAATCCGGGGTATACTCTCTAATTACTAGGAAATTCCTAAGACTCGAGACGCAATCGTCGCGTTAGCTAGGGTCCCTAACGGGGCGGGTTGGGGCGGGTTTTAGGGTAGGGAGCCCGCCCCGTTAGTAGGTCGGGTTCTAACGGGTTAGGGCGGGGTCCCGGGGCGGGTTATAGATTGGAGGAGAACCCGCCCCGTTTATACTAGCGCGGGTCCACGTGATACTTTCTTGGCGCTTATATAACTACTAAGATATAACCTAATAGTAAGTAATAATAGCCCTAACTATATAGAGTATAGAGGTATAGTTAGATTTAGTAGTAAATAGTTAGTAGATTTTATATTTAATATTTATATATTTCTAGTAGTCTCCTAGTAGTCTCCTAGTAGTTAAAGTAAGCAGATGAATAGAAATTACGTTTGATAATACTATAATAGCTAAAACTAGGGTTTTTCTTATTTAGAGAGATCTTCTATATATATATTATTAATAATCTAGTTATCCTCCTCCTTTTCTTCTTCTTCTTCTTCTTTATCTTCCTCTCTATTACTCTTAATATCCAATTGAAAAGTACGTTTATCCTTATCCTTAGACCTATTAACTTTATTAGCTAATTTTTTAGTAGTAGCTTAGAGCTCTTATATCTTCTTATCTATATTAAGAGTATAACCTAAACTATTAGTCGCCTATAATACTAATAGTTTTATAATAAGATTAACCTTATCTATATCCCTTATTCTACTAAATCTCTCTCTTGCTTCTACCTTTTTACTAAATATTAACTCCTATACCTCTATTATAAGCTCTCTATTAGGTAGATTCTCCTTTAGCTTAATCTTATCTATAGGGTATATATCCTACCAATAAGTAGGACTAGGAAGCCTTTTATCGAAATTATAGCGATAAGCTAGGAGATTTCGTATTAAAGTAACCTACTCTATAGAAAAGAATTAAAGGGGAGAGATTAAGGGTAGTTAATTAGCTAGGTAGACTAGTAGTTACTCTTCTCTATCTTTATTATAGAATGAGCTTACTAGACTCTAAAAGGATATTAGAAACTACTAGGAGACTACTAGAAATTAAAAGACTTACCTCTAAATCTTCTTCTAAAAGAAGTTTATAGATATTATACGTACCCTTAACTGAATTCAAACTACTATTTATTAAATTTACTAACCCCTTCCTAATTACTTACTAGGACCGTCTTGCTTACGTAAAGACGACTAGATAAAACTCTATATAGTATTAATCGTAGGACTCGTCGAATAGTATAGTAATATTACTACCCTAAGCCTAGGGTATTATATTAATATCTATCTCCTCCTCTTTACTCGATTCTTAACTAGAGCTTTCTTCTACTCTATTATTTATATCTTTATCTTAATTACCGAAATCGAAAAGCGTAAGTAGGTCTAGTTTAAGGAGGCTAGGATAGGTACTATTCGATATTCTAGGGCTAGATTAGTATATATTACTACTAGGATACTACTAGGTTCTTACTACTTATTATTAATAGCTTACTTAGCTTGCGTAATTTGGGACCGCTACTTAGTATCTAAGAGAAGATTCTAACTATTAGACTTTTTTAGTTTTTAACGAGCCTCTAACTTTACTTAATTTAATACGCGCTGACTCCTTATAACCTAGAGATTAAAGCCTCTCTTTTTACTACGCCGCGTACGTTCTTTAACTATATAAATATTAGTAGAGAGGAGTTTAGTTGGTTTTAGTAGCGCTATTATTTATAGATCTATAGATTTACGCTAGGCTAAGCCTAGTAGTTTACTAGTAGTTTAAGGCTTATAAAATAAGCGAGATTGAAGTAGAGTTAAGCTTAAATTTAATTAGTATAATTAGTAGAAGTATTTTGTATATTTATACTATATAGTACGAAAAGTATAGTCGTCCGATATCGGTACGCTAGTTTACTAGCGCTATAGAGTTTTCACGTCCGTGCGTACGCTAATAATCTATATAGCTTTATCCTTACTTTTCAACCTATATTACTACTAGATTACTACTAGTAACTACTAAATTAAAAGCAAATCAACTAATAATTATTACTAATTATTTAATAGTACGTAGTAAGGGTACCCGCTAGTATAGCCTTACTTCTATAGTAGATCTTCGAGTAGCTAACGAATTAAAAAAGGCTACCCTACCTCTACTAGATTCTCCTCTAATTAAACTAGTAGAGCCTAGTAGTTATCCTAGTAGTCTAGGCGATCTAGATCTTAATTCCTAGCCGGCTAGTACCCAAATTAAAGAAGAGCTACTTAGAACTAGAAGTACTAGCTATTCCTTAAGTATTTCCTTATCTTCGTAAGCCTTAGATCTTGAGATAGTAGATAATAATAGAAATATTATTAGTAAGTATAGAAAGACTAAGAAGAAGGACCCGACTACTAGGGAAAAGACCCTATTTGAAATACCAAAATCTAAAGAGCTAGATAAAGAAGATAATTATTAGGGGCTAGTACCCTAGTAGCTAAAAGGAAGGAAGAATAGACTACGAAAGGAGTAGAACCGGAGACCGTACGTTAGAGTACGGTCTCCCCGTTAGAGTATAAGGAGAGAGCTTCTCCCCCTCTCTAGCTCGTTAGTTGACTTAGTTCTATCTACTACCTTACCTTTTAGTATATACTAGGGTCTCCCGTAATATTAAGTTAACTCTTTTTTTTATTTTTCTCTCGACGCGCTCTAGAAGCTACGGAGACTACGATAGACCCTACGGAGGGTAACGGCGGCGATATTACGCCGTATAACTATAGTACTATTATTTAGTAGTTGATAGTATAGTAGTAGGCTTAGGCTACCTACTTAGAGGAGTAGGAGGCCTAGCTATAGAGGGCGTAGGCCGGTCTACTTAAGGCGGATAAGGCCTACGTAGAGCTAAAGGGTAACGACGTATCTATCTAGAACCTAGTCTCGGCTATCTAGGACCGCGGCCTAGGCGGATCGGACTCTACGACGGATAACCTAGTCTACGGACCTCGAGAATAGCGACTACTATAATAGGATAGGTCTATAGCTACTTTTAGAGATTTCTTTCTCCGAATCTAGAGTTCCTATAGGACGAGGGCTATATAGAAGCCGGTACTTCCCGCCCCTTTTTACTAGGATACTATTAACGACTACCTAACCTACGAGAAAAGGGCTTATATAAGGGGTTTTTGGGTAGCTAGTAGCCCTAACGGTAAGCGGAACCCCAAGGACTTTCTCTTAGAGATTAAGCGTATTTTTACGGACTCTATAGAAAAGACGACGGCCCTAGAAAAGCTAGTAAGCCTGAAATATAACGACGGCTAGCTATAGTAGGATTACTAGCTAATCTTTAACGAACTTCTACTAGTATCTAACGGCTCCTAGTAGAGCGACGAGGTTAAGATATAGTAGCTACGGAAGACCCTCTATAACTAGGATAATATACTTCTAGTTACTATATAGAGGGAGACGGGGTATACCTAATTTACCGCGGAGATTAGACGTATTATATAGAACTACGAATATACTAGCTAGTTCGCCGCGCGATTCTCGTCCTAGCGGTCTAAGTAGAAGTAGTTAGGCGGTAGCCCCTATACCGCGGCGGCTATAAGCTTAGCCTTATACGGTAGTACTATAGACGGTAATACTATTATAACCCTAGTATAGGTCGTAGACCGAGCTAAGGTAGCTACGCCCCGCCCCCCTACGTAAGGGGGGAGTAGCGCTATACTAAAGGCGAAGTAGGTATCTAAGGCGGAGCTAGACGGCCGTAAGGAGAAAGATCTCTACTTCTAGTACGGAGGAAGCGGGTACCGTATAAGCGACTACGTATACCGCCCCGCTAAGCGACCCTCCTAAAAGGGGGTAGGGATAAATACCTTAACGGTCCCGGCTATAACGGAGACCGCCCTAGTCCTAGAGGTTACCGAGTCTAACCCGCCGGGAAAAGGATAGCTCCCCTCCGAAGATAGAGGAAGGGAGTAGGTCGAGTACTAATAGAGGACTAGGATACTTACCGGGCAAATATAGACGGGAATAATATACTTATAGACGTAGTAATTAATAGTATTTTCTACGTATCTACCCTAATAGACGAAGGCTATTAGTACTACGCTATAATAGATAGAGACCTAGCTAAACGGCTCGGACTCCCTAAGGTAGGAAAAACGACGAGATAGATCTAGGGCGCTATAGGCGATATAGCCGGGTCTAGTATTTAGGGGGTAGTTACCCTAAAACTTAAGATAGCCGGCTTCGAGTAGGTAGTCTACGTATACTACGTCCCTAAACTAGCCTTTCTAGTTATTTTAGGGAACCCCTAGAAGGCGTATAACCGTATCCGGATAGCGCCTAACGAAGGCCGGCTATACTATAGGTAGGTAGTAAGGTAGGTAGCGGAATCCGCCCCTAAAGCGATAGAAGACGGCGACCTTTATACGGTAGCCTATCGATCGGAGAGCTCTAGCGGGGACGCCGCGCTAATACTAACGGAATAGGCGTAGCTAGAGACCGATAACTTCGTAGTTACGCTAGTAACCTTCTATATTAAGAAGGTAGAAGACGGTTATTCGGTAATAGTCGCTACTATAGTAATAGAGGACTTCGAGAAGGCTATAATAGAGAAAAGGCCTAATACGGAGGCGGAACTCCGCGCGTAACTCCTCCTAGAGGTTTACGATATAATCCCGCTATTTTTAAGCCTAGAGGCGGAAAAACTCGCCCCCTACTAGTCGGGAGTAGACTATAGAATCGAGCTATATACGAAGCCTAACGGGATAATAGAGTCCTTACCGTAGGGGCCGCTCTACGGTATATCTAAGGAGGAGCTCCTAGTCCTACGGAAAACGTTAAATAAGCTACTAGCTAAGGGGTTTATTCGGCCGTCGAGCTTAGACGGCGGGGCGCTAGTACTTTTTGTCTAGAAACCCGCGGGGGGCCTAAGGTTCTACTATAACTATAGAGTACTTAATATAGTAACTAAGGAGGATAGATACCCGCTCCTACTTATTTCAGAGACCCTCCGGAACCTTACGGGCTATACCTACTTATTAAAGGTAGACGTAGTAAGCGTATTTTAGAAGCTTAGGATAGCCTAAGGTTACGAGTATAAGATAGCGTTCTAGACTAGATACGGGCTATTCGAGTAGCTTATAACTCCGTTTAGTTTAGCCGGGGTACCGTCTAGTTTTTAATAGTATATTAATATAGTACTTCGGAAGTTCCTCGACGAATACGCCTTAGCGTATATAGACGACGTACTAATCTATACCTAAGGGAGCTATAAGGACTATTTCGAGAAGGTACGTACCGTTCTCCGGGCGCTTTAGGACGCTAGCCTATACTTAGACCCCACGAAGAGCGAGTTCGCGAGAAAGAGTATTAAGTATCTAGGTTTTATTATTTACGCCGACGGGGGGGGCCTTTAGGCCGACCTAGAGAAGGTTTAAACTATCTAAGATTAAGCGGTCCCGCGTAACTAGAAGGAGGTACGTAGGTTCCTAGGATTTACGAACTATTACCGAATATTTATTAAGGGCTACTCTACGCGCGCCGCCCCGCTTACGTCTCTAACTAGGGCAAATATTATATTCTCCTAGGATAAAGCGGCCTAGGCGTCTTTCGACGATTTAAAGGAGTATTTTATAAATACTCCGGTACTACGATAATAGGATCCCGCGCTTTCGATATTTCTAGAGGCCGATAGTAGCGGCTTCGCGCTAGGCGGGGTTCTAAGCTAGGAGACTAGCGGGGTTTACTACCTAGTCGCTTTCTATTCGGAAAAACTAAATAAGGCCGAAATTAATTATAATATCTATAATAAAGAGTTACTAGCCGTAGTTCGGTACTTATAGTACTAGGATACGGAGCTTCGTAGCTATAGTCCGTTTATAATTATAATAGATTATAGGAACCTAGAATACTTTATAAAAAAATAAAGGCTATCCGAGCGATAGATACGGTTCGCGGAGACCCTAATAAGATATAGGTTCTCTATAGTATATCGCCTAGGGTTAGAAGTAATAGTTCTAGACGCGCTATCTAGACGAGATTAGGATAACCTAAATTACTACGATTATACTTCGAGGGTCTAATAGCTAATCCTAGAGGCTAGCCTAACTAAGTATACGCTAGCCGCTCCTATAGTAACGGAATACGGGGTTTTCGGTATAGGTCGAGGCCTATTCTAGGAAGACGCCCTTAACGAGCTCTAGGATAGGGTAGTTACTAAGGATATATACTACTAATAGGTATTCTAGGTAGTATAGTCCGGCGAGCGAGCTATTCCTACCGGGGCCTATATTAAGATTTAAATCGCGGACTATAAGATCGATACCTAAGGCCTATTACAATACTAAGGTAAGCTATAGGTACCCGGCGCCCCGTTTATAACGGACGTAGAGCGAAAGGAGTCGGACGACGATATAAGGGGTCTAGATAATTTAAGGACTAAGCTAATTTAGAAGAACTACGACTCCGCGGTAACTAGTTACCTAGGTAGGGAGAATACGCTCTCTATTATAGGCTAAGACTTCTACTAGCTACTAATAGCCTCGTATATACGGAGGTTTATACGGAACTATAACGGCTATAGCCGTAATAAGGTTTGGCGTAGCGCTAAATACGGTCTCCTATAGTCGCTCCCGGTCCCTAATAGATTTTTCTCGGAGTTATTAATCGATTTTATAGTAGAACTCCTAGAGTCTAACGGTAATACAAACCTCTATATAATAAAGGACAGGCTAAGTAAGACCGTAGTTTTTAAAGCGATACCTACTACTAATATAGAGGCTTGCGCCGAGATATTCCTAAGATACTAGGTACGCTACTATAGGCTACCTAGGGTAATAACGTTAGACCGCGGAAGGAACTAGACAGGCGCTTTCTAGAGATACTTCTATCGCCTACTAGGCGTCGAGTAGCGGTTAAGTAGCGTATACTACCCTTAAACGGACGGAGGCCCGGAGCGCCTTAACTAGGAAGTATAGGCGTACCTATAGTACTTTATTAACTTTAACTAGAACGACTAGGCCTAGTAGTTACCCGTAGCCTAGTTGGTAGTAAACGGCCGATACTATACGGGAATCGGTATATCGCTATTTTTTGCGATATACGGCTTTGAAGCCCCTACGGCTATACTATTAGAAGAGGTAGCTATAGATTCCGTCCCGATCCCTACTAAATAGAGGGCTAAAGAGTTCGTTCGGAAGATAGGGAAGATTACGGAGCTATACTAATTACTAATAGGGGTTTCGTAATAGTAATAGGAGGAGTCCTATAATAGGCGGTAGGTCCCTACCCGAAGGTTCTAGGTCGGCGATAAAGTATAGCTAGACCTAAGGAACTACGGTAGCGAGAGGCTAAAGAAGAAGCTAGACGCGTAATATACTAAATATATAGTAGCTGAAGTTATTAGCCCGATATCCGTACGGCTTAAGGGTATCCCTAGCGGGATATATAATATATTCTACCCCGACCTTTTATAGCGGTACCCGGACGACCTACTACCCGGGTAGGTTATTAACGACTCCTAACCGGGCCCTATACTACTAGAGTCGTACGAGGAGTTCGAAGTAGAGAAGATCCTATACGCTAGGAAGGCTAGGCGGGGATAAGGACGCGAGGCCCTAGTAAAATAGTATAGTTACTACGATATAACGTAGGAGCCGCTAGAAGCTATAGAGAATACCGTAGCTATAGACGAGTTCGAACTAGTTTACGGACCTATACGAGAAAACGATAGCCCCCTATAGGAATTCGGCGGAGGGCGGCTAAGAAGGAGCGGGCGGACGAGGCTATTACGGTAAGTTATATCTCTAAGGTTTACTTAGAGTTGAGATTAGGAGTTTAATTTTAGAGTATTTTTTTTTATTTATTTTAGGGTTTATCTAGTCCCCTCTAGTTTTAGCGCGGGCGGCGATAGCTAAATACTACTTCCCGCGCTTTCAAAAAAAAAAAAAAAAAAAGAAGAAGAGACCGTAAGAAGAAAACCCCCCCCCTCCCCTCCTCCCTTATATAGGATTGGACCGCCGGGGTCCCTATACCTAGGAGCCGGGTACTAGGCCGGCTATTATAAAGTTTATTACCGCCGTCTCGTAGGTAGTAGTAGTAGTAGCGGCGACTATACTATCTTATAAGGTTAGTATCGGTATTAGAGAGGAGGGCTCGGGTAACTTATAGTAGGACGAGGGCCTAGTCTACTAGGAACTAGAGAGCCTTATAGGCCTTAAGGGCGGCGACTAGGCTAGATAGGGCGGACTCGCTATAAACGGTTAGCGTACGTTAATAAACGGAATATAGGATATACCTCTAGTCTTAACCCGACCGGGTCTACGCGGCGTATACTAAGCCGGCGAGCTAGGGCCTAATCGGTTAGTAGAAGAAATAAGACGGACCGCGGTACGTATATTAGGGTATACTAAGCCCGATACTAGGTATAGTATACGTAGGCGAGGGAGGGCCGGTAGCGCTTACCGTCGTTCTATAAGTAGTTAGCCGGAGTCCGAGTAAGCTTAGCCGGTTATAACTTACGGGCGGAGGCTTCTAGTAGCGGTAGTCCCGACTAGTAAACGTATACGTAGTATAATATATAGGCCTACGGGCCTAGAAATAAGAGTTAATATACGGTTACTATAAAAGACTAATAGACGTACGGTTCTAACTAGCTACTTAGGTATAGTAGTAGGAGAGGTAAGGGCGGCGCGGGCGGCGTTCTTACGCTAGCGGTAGGCGGTAGTATTCTAGCGGGCGGTATCTCGGCGGGCGGCGACGGTACGGACGGGCGAGGAAGACGGTAAGGAGCGACTAGAGATAGAAGTATAAGTAGGGGAAGTAGCGGTATAGGAGACTATTAGCGACGGGGCGGGAGTCGTATTTACGAGGAGGGCGGTAGTAGTAGTAAGGAGATTAGCGTTAGCGGACGAGGGTAGGGGTATACTAGGGGTCTCTAAGTTCGACGTACTACCGGTAGTAGCGGTAGGATCCTAGGAGTCTAGGGCGGGCGGCTAAGGGTTCTAGGCGGGCGACTAAGGGTCCTAGGTAGGCGACTAAGTATTCTAAGCGGTAGCGGGACCCGACTCTAAAGAGCTAGACGGCAGCGGCTTAGACTTAGGGAGTAGACTATCGGGAACGTTAGGGGCCTTAGCGCTACCGAAGAGAGAACGGATACCGGATATAGTAGTAGTAGGGGTAGCGGTACGACGAGCTAAATACGGTTAGTTTAAAACGGAGGCCGCTACCTTAGTACTAGGTAGGAGATACTTACTATATATATATATAGTATATATATATATATATATAAGGGCTTAATAAAAAAGAAAAAAAAAAGCCTAGGGGATAGGGGTATTTATACCCTTTAGGAGATACTAATTGAGGTATAATTACGTATATAATTATACGGTAGTTAATAGTAACTTTAAGGGGGATCGATTTGGTATTATCTAAGAGGGTTTATAAGCGATACGAGGGAAACCTATAGAAGCTAGCTAAATTACCCGGGCTACCCGGTCCTAGGACGGGGCTAGCCGAAAGACGTACTATAATACTCCGGATACGTTTAAATAGCTAGTTACGTAGACCGGAGACGCCTCCGTAGAAGTTATAGGGACCGGAGACGCCTCCGGCGTAGGTAGACTCTATTCCTATCGACTAGGGAGGTAGAAGGATAGGCTACTATAGATACCGCGATAAAACGCCCGGCTTTAGTAAAGTTATCTAGTCTTTAACGGGAAACGGATACCTAGTAGCGGGGTAAGTACGAGGACGTACGGGGTATACCCGGGCGTACGTACTATAAAAAATAACTTATAAGGGCCTAGGCCCGGGGCGTAGCTACTATTACCTAAATAGGGGTCCGGCTACCTAAATAAAGGTTACGTACGAGTTATATAAGCGGGACCGCCTAAAAGGTACCGGAGAGAGGAGGGGAGTCTACGGCTTAAGGGCTCCTTATAATAAACTAGTAGGAGCTAGGCGTTTTTCGCCGCTCGCTAAAGGGGAAGAATAGGGCTAATATTAGGGGCTGGTACCCTAGTAGCTAAAAGGAAGGAAGAATAGACTACGAAAGGAGTAGAACTAGAGACCGTACGTTAGAGTACGGTCTCCCCGTTAGAGTATAAGGAGAGAGCTCCTCCCCCTCTCTAGCTCGTTAGTTGACTTAGTTCTATCTACTACCTTACCTTTTAGTATATACTAGGGTCTCCCGTAATAATAATAAGTTTAAGGATACTCGAGAAGACCTAGAAACTACTCTAAAAGACCTAATTAATAATGCTTAAGAGTTAGATACTATTAGAGAAGAGCTAGATACTACTATAAAAAAGCTAGATACTACTTAACTATAGTATTTTAACTAGGCAATACTTGATACTCAAGAGTTAGATACTATTAAAGGAGAGTTAGATACTACTATAAAAAAGCTAGATACTACTTAAACATAGGATTCTAACTAGGTAAGGAGGAGATTTATATTACTACTACTACTAGTAGTATTAGTAGTAGTAGTATTAGTAGTAGTAGTATTAGTAGTAGCAGTAGAAGTAATAGAAGTAGTAGTAGTAGAAGTAGTAGTAGTAGTACTACTACTACTACTACTAGTAAGAAAGGAACTAGTAGTAAAAAAGATACTACTAAGAAAGATACTAGTAAAAAGAATACCAGCAAAGAGACTAATAGCTAGTAAGGTAGTTACTAGTACTAGTAAAAGTACTATTATAGCTACTAGAAGAAGATCTACGCTTAAGGCTCGAAATACTACTAGTAGTAAGGCCCTAGTAAAGCCTTTAGGGGGATTAGCTACTCGAAAACAAATTGCTAGGAAAGGTAAAAGTAATATAGGTAGTATAAGAAAGCCCTACCGTTATAAGCTAGGAAGTAAGTTAGAATTATATATTACGTAGAATTCCTAGTAGTATCCTAGTAGTCTCTAACGCTTTCTAGCCGTTACTCTACGTAAGATCCGCCGCTACTAGAAGAGTACCGACCTCCTTATATAGAAAATACTATTTAGTAGGCTTATTCGAGAGGTTATATATAATTTTAAGGAAGACCTTCGATTTCAAGTAACTATAATAGAAGTACTCTAAGAGGCTATAGAATACTATCTTATTAGTCTTTTTAAAGGTAAGTTATATTTTAACCTATTATACTAGTACTAGTACTAATATATTATTCCTAGATACTAACCTCTATACTATTTATATAAATCGTATTACAATTCAGTCTAGGGATATAGAATTGGCGAGGAGGCTTCGTAGTAATAAGAAGAAGAGTTAATTTAATAAATTCGGAGCTAGGAGGATATATTTTATTTAGTATACTAGTAAATAATATATTCTATACTAATATCTCCCTCTTTAACTACTAGAAGACTACTAGGCTTATATTTAAATTATAAATCACTTGCTCTTTATATATAAGAAGAATATTTCTATAATAGTTAATAAATAAGTATCTCTCCTTAATAATATATTGAAGAATTACTTTATTAAAGAATTACTTTTATTAAAGAATTACTTTATTAAAGAATAAACGGCTAGCTATATATTTTTGAATAAAGATTAAATAAATATATTCAATTTTCATTTAAAAATATATTCCGAGCTTAGTATATAATAATATTATCTAGAAGTAAGTAGATTTATAGAAGATATATATATAAAACCGTAAATACTATTAATATATTTATATCTCTACGTATTGAAGTTATATCTTTATATTTATACTTTATTAAATAGTTTCTTAGCCTTATAGAACCTGAAGTAGCTTAGCTATATTCTTAGTACTTCCTACAAATATAATAGTAGCTTTAAATAAGAGATACTACTTATATACTATTCCTTCTTAACTAATACTACTTCTCTATTATAGCTTTATTATCTTTAGTAACCTACGTCCCTCCTCCTATAGGTAACCTACTATCGGTAGGTAAAAACGACGCCTATTTTAAATAGATACTAAATAACTCTAAGTAGTTCTATAACTAGTAGATTATAACACGATAGTACCGGGAAAATATATTAGTCCCTACCCCTAACCTTCTAGTATAGGGAGCTAATAGGAGAGCTACGGGCTAGTAGTATTTTATTGAAGGCGCTCTTCGTATTTCTAGTAAGCCTCGTACTATCTATATACGATACGATCTAGTCGTAAAATATCTATATAAGAATAGAACTAGTCAAATTAGTTCTTACGTAAAGATAAGGGTATATCTATCGACCTTCTTAGCGCGAGGAATAGTACAGCTAACTATAGAAGAGGGCCTAAGGGTAGCCGTAAGACTACTAGGAGACTACTAGGTTTTCTAATTTTAGTTCTACTAACATTCTACTCTAGAATCGACGAGTTAGGACTAAGATAGCGAACGCTAGAAGCCTCGTACTATCCCTAGCTAATTTCGACGAACAACTCCTTCGTACGATTATTATATATAAGTAGTTATTAATAACTATCGATAACTTGGAATTCCTACGCCTAGTTATATACCTCGAACCTAAGCGACGGCTCCCTTTATTATTAACTATTACTAATAAAATCCTTGCCCTACGAAAGAAGTTAGAGGAGTCTATCCGTAAACGCCTCCTACTAGTACCTTAGAAAGTCTTAATCGTCCTCGACGGATAGTCTACGCTATACCGGAATAGCTTCCTCGCAATTAAAGTATACTAGGTTTATAATTGGACCCTAATAGAAGCTTTAATTAGTTTCGAGCCCTACTATAGTACTTATACTAGTAGGGACCTTACTAGAGTTATAATAGCGCGCCTTAAGTATTTTAATCTCGGTACTAGGGTTATTAATTTTACTACGGATAACGCGTCGAATAATAAAACAATAGTATAGTCGGTGAATAAATATATTAAGGTACTTAGTAGGGATATTCCTAATATAGTAAACGAGATCGCGCTATATCCCTATATCTCTTATATTATATAACTATATTATAATAGTCTCCTCGTAGATATCAAGTATCGGCCGAAAAAGGAGGAGTTTGTTAGGAACTAGGAGGCGGAGGAAGAGGAGAGGGTTCTAGTAATTACTAGGGGGGAGTCTACTAACTCTAAGCGTAGTATAAGTTATTTTCCTTCTTTTAGCCTCCTAGTAGTCTCCTAGTAGTCTCCTAGTAGTCTCCTAGTAGTCTCCTAGTATTCTCCTAGTAGTCTCCTAGTATTCTCCTAGTAGTCTCCTAGTAGTCTCCTAGTAGTCTCCTAGTAGTCTCCTAGTAGTCTCCTAGTAGTCTCCTAGTAGTCTCCTAGTAGTCTCCTAGTAGTCTCCTAGTAGTCTCCTAGTAGTCTCCTAGTAGTTTCGTAATACTAATTCTTCTATAAAGCTACTATATACGGTTATAAAGGCCCGTTAAATTACGATCTTTATCAACTTAAGCGAAGGCCGATAGCTTATATTCTCGGAGATTTAAATAATCTAGTATCGCGCTTACTACCCTATTCCGGCTAAGATTCGACTTCTACGATATACCTAAGATATTAAGACGAGATAGGACTCGACGTACTATATACTTATACGACTTCTAAGATTAAGAGACCTAATTAATTAATTTATAGATAAGGAATATCGATACCTTGGCCTAAGCGAAGATAAATAGGGCTAAGTTTCCTACCTTATTACTATCCTCCGTCCCTTCGCGGTATATACGTAGCTTATTAGCTCTACGCGTAACCTAATAATCTACTCGGTCTTCGATATCTATAATCGACTATTTATACACCTCGAGAATATAGAGGAACGGCTTGGAGATAAGAACCGTTAGTAGAAGTAAGA
The DNA here is from genome assembly GCA_004522665.1 of Venturia nashicola. NCBI lineage: Eukaryota > Fungi > Ascomycota > Dothideomycetes > Venturiales > Venturiaceae > Venturia > Venturia nashicola. The sequence continues at coordinate 1,579,389 of SNSD01000003.1, read as the reverse complement.
GATTAGTCGGGTATATAGTAAGGCGGTAGATAAGCTTAGGGTCTACTATAGTATAACGTCTAATATATAGGCTAGAAAGTACTATAGTATAGTAATCCTACTCTATCCTCGTTATAAGCTTAATACTTGGAACCAGCCTAAATAGTAGCCTATACTAGAAGATCTACTCGATTGGTAGGTATATTATTAGATAGAACTATACGTTCTATATAATACTTAATATACGCAGCGAAACCTAGTAATACGCCGCGTTAAAGTTCTATTATCGCTCTAATAAGGGTATATTAACCTCGATTCGGTTATAGATCTCCGTATAGTAGTAGAGCCTTCTACTAAGTATAATACGCGCCTAATAGCGATACGCGTAGTAATAGATATATAGCGAGAGTTCGATAAGTATCGCTTATAGAGTAAGTAAAAACCCTAGTCCCTAGTAGTCTTCTAGTAGTCGCTGATAATCCCTAGATAAAGTACGGCTAGATCTTAAGGAACTATTCTAGTAATAGAGATCTATTAAGCACCGGTTCCTACGGATAGTAATAATAGTAAAGGATCTCTTTACTATCCAAGCGGCCGGTGTTAGTATTGAACGAGAGTTTAGTATTACTAGTAACTTTAATACGGATAATAAGTTATATAGCGTATAGGTTCTTAGTACGTTAATAGTAAGTAACTATAAGTAGATAGTAGATTCTAAGTAGTATATACTTGACTACTATTTAATAGGGAGAAGGGATATTTATATAACTATAGATAAATTAGCTACTAAGCGAGCTAAATAGACTAAGGAACTTATTCGTATAGTTAACGAGATATAGAGGTTAGATAAAATCAGCGATAGGGAGGATACTACGGACCCTAATAATACGCTACTACTAGCTGAAGGAGCTTCTCCCCCTATATAGAGGTTAGCGAATAGATTATAACGGGATAATAAGGGTCTATTAGGTAAGCGGCTCGAAATAGTTAAGGGTATAGGGGATTATATTAGTAGTCGTATTATAATACGTCGGCGAACGGTTCGCCCAAGCTACTACCCGAAGTATAGGAAGGCGTAGGAGGGGTCGTACTATAAGACTACCGGTAGTATTACCTAGAGGTAGTATAGATCTTCAGGCGATAGTTAATAGCCGACGTAGTTATAAAGGTAATAATAAGGGCCCTATAACTAGGAGCGGAGCTCGTCGTACTTAGTTTTAAGCTCTTGACTTTCAAGCCGTAGATTTAGTTATAATATAACTTATTATAAGCTCTATAACTACTAGAAGACTACTAGAAATATTTCGACTATCGTTATAACTACTAGAAGACTCTTTTTAACTACTAGAAGACTACTAGAAATACCGCGTATATTCTAAATATACTTACGGTATTATATATAGGTTGTAACGGGTTAGGTTACGAGACCCCGCCCCTATCTAACGGGGCGGGTTGAGAGCTTAGCGGGGCGGGTTAGGTTAGGGTTTTATACTTATAACCCGCCCCGAAAACCCGCTATACCCTACCCCTAACCCGCCCCCCCCCCGTTTGGCCCCGCCCCGTTAGGGACCCTAGCGTTAGCTACGCGCTTGGAATTAAATAAGAGGAAGGCCTCTACCTCTAAACTATTAGAAAGAGACTAGAAGCGCCGACTCCTACAATACGACGCTAAGTTAGGAAGTAGACTATCCGTAAGCTTAGTAGCTATAAACTCGAGGCTTTCTAAAGCTAACTCTACCCCTATCTAGCCTAAGGGTAGTAATAAGGACCTTACTACTATTTAGTACTTTAACTATAGATAGATAGGCTACTATACTAATAACTATAAGGAACCTAAAAAAGAGAGGGAAATTACTAAACTAGCCTTAGACTAGTACTATAACCCGGCGGGAAACGAGTCTACGTCGCCTTAACCGCGTATACAACGTAGGAGCGAAACGCGGGTAACCCTAACTAGGGGAGTAAAGCTATAAGTCGGGTACTTCTAAGTTCTAGGAAGTAAGGGCTAGTAGTACGGAAGTCTATTACTACTAAGGCTATTATCTATAGCCTAACCTCCTAATACTCGGTAATAACCCTTTTAGATATAGGTATAGAAGTTAATATTATTAGGCCTATCTAGGCCCTAGAAATAGATCTAGAAGCTATTAATATCCCGGCTCTACCGATACGATAGGGAGGCGGAGAGCGCGCGGGGTACCTAGGGGTATATAAAGCGATCTAGTAAGCTATAGATTGCCTAGGGGTCACTAAGAAGGTTAAGGTAGAATTCTATATATTAGAAAGACTAGGGTAAAGCTATATCTTAGGTATACTAGCCCTATATAACGCGGGTATTAAGTTAGATACTAGCGAAATAAGATAATAGTTTAAGAGTATAGGAAGCTAGGTCTAGCTAGTCTTAGCTAAAGAATTACTTAAGGAAGACCTAGCATTTATCTTCGAACTCTATAGCGAGGATATTACGCTAATCCTAAGCGTCGACGAATTCGAAGAAGAGGAACCTATAATAATATCCCTCCTACTAGAATTCGAAGATTTTAAAGACGACTTTAATAATAAGCTTACTACTTATATACCGACCGTAGAGGGCGCGGAATACGTAATCGAAACTATAGTAGACCCCCCCTTTAGAAAAATATATAACCTTTCGGTAAAGGAGCTTAGTATTCTACGATAGTACCTTAGCGACGCGACTACGAGTAGATAGATACGACCTTCTACTAGCCCTATAGGGGCTAGGATCCTCTTTATACTAAAGAAAGGAGAAGACCTTAGACTCTATATAGACTATAGGGGGCTAAATAAGGTAACTATTAAAAATAGGTATACGCTCCCCCTAATCTTAGAGCTCCTAGACCGCTTATAAGGCGCGTGCTATTATACTAAACTCGATATAAAGAACGCTTACTACTGAATTCAAATACGCCCTAGAGACGAGTAGAAGACCGAGTTTCGTACGCGATACGATTACTTTAAGTACCTTATTATACCTTTCGGACTTACTAATACCCCTATAACCTTCTAAGCTTATATTAATAAGGCCTTAAGCGGGTTAGTAGATAGTATCTATATAGTATACCTTAATAATATAATAATCTACTCTAAAACTAGATCGGAATATATACGATACGTACGTAAGGTACTAACGCGGCTACGATAATTTGGACTCTATAGTAACCTTAAAAAGTATAAGTTCTTTATAGAAGAAGTCGAATTCCTAGGGTTTATTATTAATACTAGCGGAGTCTAAATAGATCGTAAGCGAGTCGTAACTATAGTAGAATAGCCGGAGCTAAAAACCTATATAGAAGTCTAGGTCTTTCTAGGATTCTATAACTTCTACTATAGGTTTATCGTATACTACTCGCGGATCGTTACGCCGCTTATAGAGCTATTTAAAGGCTCGAAAAATAGTAAGTAATATAGACCCTTCTAATAGCTAATAGAGGCCGCGTACGCGTTTCGTACCCTTATTAAAGTATTTATAACTACCCTACTACTACGACACTTTGACCCAAACTAGTAACTTAGGATAGAGATAGATACCTCTACTATAGCGGCCGCTATAATCCTTACCTAACCCTAGGATACTAGGTACTAGTACCCGATTATATTCTAGTTAAGGAAGTTAACCCCTACGGAGCGTAATTATAAAATCTACGAGTAGGAACTACTTACTATTATAGCGGCCTTCTCGTATTAGCGATACTACCTTAAAGGGAGTATATACCCTATTAAGGTCCTTACTAACTATAATAACCTCCTAGGGTTTAATAAGCTAAAGTAGCTAAATAGCTACTAGGCCCGCTAGACTATATTACTAGCGGCCTATAATTTCGTTATTACCTATAGGCTAGGTATAAAGAACCTAGCGGACGCGCCTTCGAGGCGCCCTAATTACGAAGCCCTAGTATAATAGGAGAATACCCTCCTCCCTACCCTCTAGAAAAAGCTAGGGCTAATACTAAGAATAGTAGTAGTAGAGAGCTTAACTACCTAGTAGACCTAGGGGGTTAAAATATAACTAGTTTATACCCTATATAAAGGTATCGCGGTTACTAGACGGACGCGACCGGACTTAAGTATATACGTCTCGTAGTTATCGAGTAGTAACGCTACGAGTTAGGTTTACTAAATCTATCCTATCTCTAGCTAGGGGGAACTAGCTATAAGACCGGGTACTATACGTATCTACGTACGTAAGGTCCTTTAAAGAGAATATACCTATATAGACCTATCTAATATACTATTAGGATTCTAGGAACTTCAACGTAAAGACCCTACGGTTCGTAAGGTCTACGCGGACTTACTAAATAAGCCGATAGGCCCCTACTAATAGTTAAGACTAGTATTAGGATATATTACCTTTAGAGGAAAGATCTTTATCCCAAATAACGCTATAGTTAGACAAGAGCTATTAAGGCTATACTATAATAATACCTTTACGGGCTATTTTAGGGTTACTCGAACCTATAATTTACTTATACGAAAGTACTTCTAGACGTATATATCTCGCGACGTAGATAAGTATATTAAGACTTACGAAGTCTACTAGAGAACTAAAGTTAAAAGGTACGCGCCTTTTAGGGACTTATAGTCCCTCCCCTAACTAGAAGGGCTATAGTAGGAGCTAACTATAGACTTTATAAGCGGGGTCCCGGCTACTAAGGTTGCCGGCCGGGCGTACGATACGTTACTAGTACTCCTAGACTACTATACGAAGATAGCGCTCTATATCCTAGTAACTAAGAAGCTAACTACTATAGATCTAGTAGAGATCTTAGTAGATAAGGTCTTTATAAGGTTCGGGGCCCTAAGGGGGATTATATCTAATAGAGACTCTAGGTTTACTAGAAGTTTCTAGTCGGAATTATACTACTATACGAGGATCAAGCGACGCCTTAGTATAGCCTTTTATCTATAGATAGATAGGTAAACTAAGAGGTAAAACTAGACAATCTAGGAATACCTTAGGGCTTTCTATTTAGAGAACTAGGGTACGTAGGCCAAGCTCCTCCTAGTTACTAAGTTTACGTATAATAATAGTAAGTATTCCTCTATAGGGATCTCCCCCTTTATAGCTATATATAGGTATACCCCTAAGATATATTTCAACCTAGAAGAGAGGCCTAAGGGTAGAGAAGTCCTAGCTATAAAGGACCGTATCGAGGGGTTATACCTCCTACGCTCTAAGCTTACGGTACGCTAGTAAAAAGCGGCTAAAGCGTAGTCGTCCTCTTATAATAAGAAGTATAAGCTAATATAATTTAATAAGGGTAACCTTATCCTAGTCTTAACTAAGAACCTTCGCTTAAAAACCCTAAGTAAGAAGCTATCCTAGCAGATAATAGGCCCCTTTAGGGTAATAGAAACTATAGGCTTATAGGCTTATAGGCTCTAACTCCTACCTACTATAAAAATACACCCTATATTTAGGGTACCCCTCCTAGAGAAGTACTACTAGAGGGTAGGGGAAGATATTAAGCACTTACCCCTACTAGAGTTAGTAGAGGGTAAAGAGGAATAGGAGGTAGAAGAGATTATTAATACGAGGCGTAAGGGAGCCGTACGCTAATACCTCGTAAAATAGGTTAAATACCTAGAAGACTTTAATTAGTAGACCCTAAAAAAGGATATAGGAAATTCTAGTAAACTTATTAAGGAATTCGAATTACGTACGATACGTATAGAGCCCGTATAGGCCTAGAGGTCGACTAGAGGGGACCCTGAAGAGCTAGAAGTAAAAAGATCTAGAAGATACTTAAAGTAAGTAGAGTTAAATAGATTATAGCCGTAAAGCGGCTTAGTACTAAGACGTATATAAGGCGCTAGTAAGATATATACTATTAATATATCCTAACTAAGCCCTAAGAAAGAAAATTATATAAATATACCTAATACTTAAATATAATAGCTACCTACTACCTATACTAGAACGCCGAACGCGAAGCGTACTACCTACGTACTTACTAATTAACTAACTATCTATATCTATATTATCCTCTATAATAGGAACCTAATAGTTATTGGCCTTATTATCGGCTACGCTACGTATACCTACCGTAGGGTCCTTACGTATAACGCGCTAACCCCTAGTTAACTATAGGGTATTAGACAAAACCTAGTCCCTAGGGAATTACCTATTACGAGAAGTAATAAGGGGGTCCTCGTTCTATATACGGTTAGCATACGATAAGTAAGTATTAAGGTTAAACTTATAATCTATCTTTACTAATAACAAGTATAGTAAGAGATGGATTTGTAGATAAACTAATAGCTAAGGAGGGCCTCCTCCTATTATAATACCCAAGTGTTTATAGGCGTAGCGCGTACGCTAAGGAGGCGTACGTAATAGTACTATAATATAAGGCGTACGTCTTTAGCTAGCTAGTCCTTATAATTATCCCCCCTCTAATAGATCTAGTCCCTAGATCCTATTAATAATCTTTTTGTAAGGAGAGAATCTTAGAGCCTATATACGTACGTATTATAGCCGTTAGTACTATACGGCGGCTATACGCGTTAAGTAGGAGGCCGCCTCGTATAGCTCTAGGTTTTGAAAATTCCTAGCTTAATACTAGAAATTTTTTTTTTTTGTTTTAGTCTACCCCTAACGTACTAACCCGCGGTAAGTAGTCCGTACGTATAGGGAATAATAATAATAAGAATACGAATCTTAACCCTTTTGGTTTTTTCTTTCTCCTTCAACTTACTAATATATACGCCCGCTCCTAGTACCTAACTCTTCTACTCTTTATATAACCCTTATACCCTCTTCTTAACCCTTAATATGAATTAATAAGTGGCTAAGGAGATCCTTATATATAATAAGCGCCTCGCGGTACCAATATACGTCCGCTATACGCGCGACCCGCGACGCGTTAGCTCCTACTATATCCTACTACTATAGAAGTATAACTATTATAACCGTAGTCGCTATAACTACGTCCCCGTAAGTATACGTACGCTTCGCGCGCCCTTATCGCTTAAGTTTTAGCTAAACTTTAGTAGGTTCCTAAGTAGTTCTATCCTATAGTAAATATATTACTAGAGACTACGTCTTAAATTACCGACGGTAAGTTCGCGTATATTTGGCGCGTCCTAGACGCGTTTGAAATTCTATTATTTTCTTAAGGGTCTAGCTTATATATTTATTAGAGTAGCTACTAATAGAAGAGTACCTAGCTCGCTACTATAAGCGATTCGATCGTATTACGACCTAATAGCTTATAGCTAAAGGTAAGAAGGGTAGGTCTAGTAAGACTAAGTCTAAGGCTAACGATAACTCTCTAGCTACGCTAGCCCTACTCGAGTAACGCGTAGCGACCGATACTCTTAGGGATATCGCTAACTAGTTAAGATAGATTATAAGTTTAACCTTAATACTTACTTGGCGTATACTAACCGTATATAGAACGAGGACCCCCTTATTACTCCTTGTAATAGGTAATTCCCTAGGGACTAGGTTTTGTCTAATATCCTATAGTTAACTAGGGGTTAGCGTATTATACGTAAGGACCCTACGGTAGGTATACGTAGCGTAACTAATAATAAGGCTAATAACTATTAGGTCCCTATTATAGAGGATAATATAGATATAGATAGTTAGTTAATTAGCGAGTACGTAGGTAGTACGCTTCCTATTCGGCGTTCTAGTATAGCTAGTAGGTAGCTATTATATTTAAGTATTAGGTATATTTATATAATTTTCTTTTTTTTAGGGCTTAGTTAGGATATATTAATAGTATATATCTTGCTAGCGCCTTATATACGTCTTAGTACTAAGCCGCTTTGCGGCTGTAATCTATTTAACTCTACTTACTTTAAGTATCTTCTAGATCTTCTTACTCCTAGCTCTTTAGGGTTATCTCTAGTCGACCTCTATACCTATACGGGCTCTATACGTGCCGTACGTAATTCGAATTCCTTAATAAGTTTACTAGAATTTCCTATATCCTTTTTTAGGGTCTACTAATTAAAGTCTTCTAGGTATCCAACCTATTTTATAAGGTATTAGCGTACGGCTCTCTTACGCCTCGTATTAATAATCTCTTCTACCTCCTATTCCTCTTTACCCTCTACTAACTCTAGTAGGGGTAAGTGCTTAATATCTTCCCCTACCCTCTAGTAGTACTTCTCTAGGAGGGGTACCCTAAATATAGGGTATATTTTTATAGTAGGTAGGAGTTGGAGCCTATAAGCCTATAAGCCTATAGGTTCTATTACCCTAAAGGGGCCTATTATCCGCTGGGATAGCTTCTTACTTAGGGTTTTTAAGCGAAGGTTCTTAGTTAAGACTAGGATAAGGTTACCCTTATTAAATTATATTAGCTTATACTTCTTATTATAAGAGGACGACTACGCTTCGGTCGCTTTTTACTAGCGTACTATAAGCTTAGAGCGTAGGAGGTATAACCCCTCGATACGGTCCTTTATAGCTAGGACTTCTTTACCCTTAGGCCTCTCTTCTAGGTTGAAATATATCTCGGGGTTATACCTATATATAGCTATAAAGGGGGAGATCCCGGTAGAGGAATACTTACTATTATTATATGTAAACTTAGTAACTAGAAGGAGCTTAGCCTACGTACCCTAATTCTCTAAATAGAAAGCCCTAAGGTATTCCTAGATTATCTAGTTTTACCTCTTAGTTTACCTATCTGTCTATAGATAAAAGGCTATACTAAGGCGTCGCTTAATCCTCGTATAGTAGTATAATTCCGACTAGAAACTTCTAGTAAACCTAGAGTCTCTTTTAGATATAATCCCCCTTAGGGCCCTGAACCTTATAAAGACCCTATCTACTAAGATCTCTACTAGATCTATAGTAGTTAGCTTCTTAGTTACCGGGATATAGAGCGCTATCTTCGTATAGCGGTCTAGGAGTACTAGTAACGTATTATACGCCCGGCCGGCAACCTTACTAGCTAGGACCCTACTTATAAAGTCTATAGTCAACTCCTACTATAGCCCTTCTAGTTAGGGGAGGGACTATAAGTCCCTAAAAGGTACGTACCTCTTGACTTTAATTCTCTAGTAGACTTTATAAGTCTTAATATATTCGTCTACGTCGCGAGATATATACGTCTAGAAGTACTTTTACGTAAGTAAATTATAGGTTCGAGTAACCCCAAAATAGCCCGTAAAGGTATTATTATAGTATAGCCTTAATAGCTCTTATCTAACTATAGCGTTATTTAGGACAAAGATCTTTCCTCTAAAGGTAATATATCCCGACACTAGTCTTAACTATTGGTAGGGGCCTATCGGCTTATTTAGTAATTCCGCGTGGACCTTACGAACCGTAGGGTCTTTACGTTAAAGTTCCTAGAATCCTAATAGTATATTAGATAGGTCTATATAGGTATATTCTCCTTAAAGAACCTTACGTACGCGGATATATATAGTACCCGGTCTTATAGCTAGTTCCCCCTAGCTAGAGATAGAATAGATTTAGTAAACCTAACTCGTAGCGTTACTACTCGATAACTACGAGACGTATATACTCAAGTCCGGTCGCGTCTATTCGGCGACCGCGATACCTCTATACGGGGTATAAACTAGTTATATTTTAACCCCCTAGGTCTACTAGGTAGTTAGGCTCTCTACTACTACTATTCTTAGTATTAGCCCTAGCTTTTTCTGGAGGGTAGGGAGGAGGGTACTCTCCTATTATACTAGGGCTTCGTAATTAGGGCGTCTCGAAGGCGCGTCCGCTAGGTTCTTTATACCTAGCCTATAGGTAATAACGAAATTATAGGCCGCTAGTAATATAGTCTAGCGGGCCTAGCGGCTATTTAGCTACTTTAGCTTACTAAACCCTAGGAGGTTATTATAGTTAGTAAGGACCTTAATAGGGTATATACTCCCTTTAAGGTAGTATCGCTAATACGAGAAGGCCGCTATAATAGTAAATAATTCCTACTTATAGGTTTTATAATTACGCTCCGCTAGGGTTAGTTTCCTTAACTAGAAGGCAATTGGATACTAGTACCCGGTATCCTAGGGTTAGGTAAGGATTATAGCGGCCGCTACGGTAGAGGCGTCTGTCTCTATCCTAAGTCGCTAGTTTAGGTTAAAGTATTATAGTAGTAGGGTAGTTATAAATACTTCGATAAGCGTACGAAACGCGTACGCGGCCTCTATTAGCTATTAGAAAGGTCTATATTACTTACTATTTTTCGAGCCTTTAAATAGCTCTATAAGCGGCGTAACGATCCGCGAGTAGCGTACGATAAACCTATAGTAGAAGTTATAGAATCCTAGGAAGACCTAGACCTCTATATAGGTTTTTAGCTCTGGCTATTCCGCTATAGTTACGACTCGCTTACGATCTATCTAGACCCTACTAGTATTAATAATAAACCCTAGGAATTCGACTTCTTCTATAAAGAACTTATACTTTTTAAGGTTACTATAGAGTCCGAATTATCGTAGCCTCGTTAGTACCTCGCGTATATAACGTATATATTCCAATCTAGTTTTAAAGTAGATTATTATATTATTAAGGTATACTATATAGATACTATCTACCAATCCGCTTAAGGCCTTATTAATATAAGCTTAGAAGGTTATAGGGGTATTAGTAAGTCCGAAAGGTATAACGAGGTACTCGAAGTAACCGTATTACGTACGAAACGCGGTCTTCTACTCGTCTCCTAGGCGTATTCGAATTCGGTAGTAAGCGTTCTTTATATCGAGTTTAGTATAATAGCGCGTGCCTTATAAGCGGTCTAGGAGCTCTAAGATTAGGGGAAGCGTATATCTATTTTTAATAGTAACCTTATTTAGCCCCCTATAATCTATATAGAGTCTAAGGTCTCCTCCCTTCTTTAGTATAAAGAGGATCCTAGCCCCTATAGGGCTAGTAGAAGGTTATATCTATCTACTCGTAGTCACGTCGCTAAGGTACTATCGTAGAATACTAAGCTCCTTTACTGAAAGGTTATATATTTTTCCGAAGGGGGGGTCTACTATAGTTTCGATTACGTATTCCGCGCCCTCTACGGTTAGTATACGAGTAGTAAGCTTATTATTAAAGTCGTCTTTAAAATCTTCGAATTCTAGTAGGAGGGATATTATTATAGGTTCCCCTTCTTCGAATTTATCGACGCTTAGGATTAGCGTAATATCCTCGCTCCGAAGTTCGAAGATAGACGCTAAGTCTTCCTTAAGTAATTCTTTAGCTAAGACTAGCTAGACCTAGCTTCCTATACTCTTAAACCGCTATCTTATTTCGCTAGTATCTAATTTAATACCCGCGTTATATAGGGCTAGTATACCTAAGATATAGCTTTACCCTAGCCTTTCTAATATATAGAATTCTACCTTAACCTTCTTAGTGACCCCTAGGCAATCTATAGCTTATTAGATTACTTTATATACCCCTAGGTATCCCGCGCGCTCTCCGCCTCCCTATCGTATTAGTAGAGCGGGGATATTAATAGCTTCTAGATCTATTTCGAGGGCCTAGATAGGCCTAATGATATTAACTTCTATACCTATATCTAAAAGGGTTATTACCGAGTATTAGGAGGTTAGGCTATAGATAATAGCCTTAGTAGTAATAGACTTCTATACTACTAGCCCTTACTTCCTAGAACTTAGAAGTACCCGACTTATAGCTTTACTCCCCTAGCTAGGGTTACCTACGTCTCGCTCCTACGTCGTATACGCGGTTAAGGCGACGTAGACTCGTTTCCCGCCGGGTCGTAGTACTAGTCTAAGGCTAGTTTAGTAATTTCCCTCTCTTTTTTAGGTTCCTTATAGTTGTTAGTATAGTAGCCTATCTACCTATAGTTAAAGTACTAAATAGTAGTAAGGTCCTTATTACTACCCTTAGGCTAGATAGGGGTAGAGTTAGCTTTAGAAAGCCTCGAGTTTATAGCTACTAAGCTTACGGGTAGTCTACTTCCTAACTTTACGTCGTATTATAGGAGTCGGCGCTTCTAGTCTCTTTCTAATAGTTTAGAGGTAGAGGCCTTCCTCTTATTCGATTCTAAGCGCGTAGCTAGCGCGACGATTACGTCTTAGGTCTTAGGAATTTCCTAGTAATTAGAGAGTATACCCCGAATTTCTAGCCTTAGTTTATACTATAGGTAGTTCCTTAGTTAGGTCTCTATATATAGTTTATCTAACTAGGACTCTAGGCCTATAAGGTAAGAGTTAAAGGATATAGTCGACTAGTCTACGCCTTACTTACTATCTATATAGTATTATATCGCTTCGAGCTAGCGGTTAATAGGGTCTTCGATTAGATCTAAGAGGAAGGTTCGAAAGTATTCCTATATTAACTAGTCTTCTAAGAGGGAGGGCTCCTTCTCTACCTATAAGCTATAGGGAGTACCCTTAATAAACTAGAGGGTATAGGATATCTTCGCAATTTCGGTACCGAAGGTATTAGGTACTAGGCGAAACGTATTCTTAGCGCTCTAGGTCTAGTCGCGGTATACGCGTACGCTTTTCCCTTCGTATAGAGATAATTTCTCTAGTTAGAGTTTCTTTAGGGGTCGAGAGTATTAACTCGCTAGGGTAGAGCTACGGTATCGTACGGTTTACGACTCTATCTTAAGTTCTATCTTATTTACTTCCGAGATAAGCTTTACTAGTTATAGCTACTTCTCGTAGACGGCTAGCTTACGCTCCGCTTACTTAATAGCTACGTCGATATCTTCTTTGGTTTAGAATTCTATTTCCTCTTAGGATAATTTATCTTATTAGTCTTCGCTTATATTTCGCTCGCCTATAGTAGTCGATCCTCCTATAAGGCCGCTGCTCTTCGCTCGTATCGTCCTATAGGAAGCTATCTCTTACTAGACCTATTAGGTTGGGAGAGCTATTAGAATTATAAAGGGGATAATAATAATAAGTATAGTAAGAGATAGATTTATAGATAAACTAATAGCTAAGGAGGGCCTCCTCCTATTATAATACCTAAGTGTTTATAGGCGTAGCGCGTACGCTAAGGAGGCGTACGTAATAGTACTATAATATAAGGCGTACGTCTTTAGCTAGCTAGTCCTTATAGGATTTTACGTAATAGGAATATCCTTCGAAGAAGAAATTCCGCGTAATATAGAACCTTTTACTATAGAGTAATTAGTAGCCCTTTAACGGCTACTCGCCGAACAAGTAGAGATATTACGTACTTATACCCCTACTCTAACAGCTACGATAGGGAACGCCGAATAATAGATATAAGAATACCGTAGTCCTATATAGAGAGACTTAGAAGTAGGATACTTCTTCCTAGATCTCTAAGGTAACGACAATATCGTTACTATTAGTAGCGAAATAATATTTCGAGACGTATATACCTTTATTAATAGACTATAAGACTTAGTTATATATCGAGGCGAAGTAATAGTTAAGGAACGTATACCTACTCTACTCCGAGGAAGCGTATAATAATAGTATACTATCGCTCTCTCTAATCTATAGAAGGCGGGATTAAGATTACTTATTATCGACGAGTAGTACGTAGTACTCCGAATATAATTTTCACGCCCCCTAACGGAAGTACTTAATACCCTAACCGTAGTAAAATATATACTCTATAATATAAAGAACCGAAAGCCAATCGCTTAATATATATACGGAGTTACTTAATACGCCCGCGACGTAGGATTTATAGCTACGTATTAATAACTTATATACGCCTATAACGGCTTATACGTTATCCTATAAAGTACCGTCGATATACCCGTAACAACGATATCGGTTACTAACTATATACGATAGCTAGAATTAAAGAGGGACGCGTAGTACGGACTCGCCGAATCCTAGCTAAGGATAGGGGTAGCTATAGGACGTAATAGTTAGTATAATAATAATTCTTAGCAAGGTAACCGTAAAACGCTATAGAACCAACCCTCGACGTTAAATCGAGCGGTAGGGGCCCCTCGAACTAACCTATATAGATAGTTTCCCTACTAAAACCCTAATATAGACTCTCGTTAGCCACTAGCGCTAGACCCTCGTTAATTACCCGTACCCTAATAAAGATTAGTAATTACCGACGGGACGGATAACCGATTAGGTTAAGCCTTAAGTAATTAATAGGGATAGCAATTAGGAAGATTCTAGTAAGATAAACTAAAAGGGTTAAATTTACGGACATACGCTATTAACGTCGACTAAGATATCGACGATAGTTAGGAAAACTAGAATATCTACGATTCTTAGGACGAAAATAATACCGATAACGTTTAGCTATAAAATATATTAAACGAATAGACCCTCGACTAAGACTAGTTCGTCTTCTTAGGATATATAGTACTATAAATAACTTATCGACTAAAGTAACTAAAGTACGATACGTATATAGAGACCTTCCGAACGGGTAACGCCCTATACTTATACCTACGAGAAACCAACTACTAACGACGTGTAAAAAACTAGACGCTACCCAATTATAGTAAAGGGAAAAACCTCCTCCCTAATAAATTAACCCTTAATATACTACTATCGAAGTATACTTATTAATCGATAGTCCTCTTATAATAATTTACCTCGATAGCGGAAACCTAGTAATATTAATCGCTTAGAGATACGTACGACCAAACGATAATATCTTACTATCTAGATTAATAATTATTAGAGTCGGCGAGGGGATATTATAGGCGATAGGATAGATAGAAATCGATATTACTATTCTATATATTAACGGAGTAATAGCGAAGCTCTAGGGACAAGCGTATATCGTTAAGAACCTACGACTAAATATACTAATCGGGACGGACTTACTACTCAAATACAAATACGTACTTAACTTCGGAAAATACGAAGCTAGATTCGTAGAAGGAGAGACCTTTATAAGAGCGATAGTAACCTTAAAGTCTAAGAATATTAATATACTCTCGATAGAACCAATAGTCCTCCTCCCTAGAGTCTTAATAGTAATTCCCTTTAAAGTATCTCAACTAATACTAGCTATAACTATATATCGACTTATCCCTAGTAATAAGTACGTATTACTATAAGATATTAGGCAATCGAACGACTACGCCTACGCCCTTAACCTATACCTATAGCTAATAACCCTACGACGGATAGAGAAGCTAGGTATAATCCTACCTAGTAATCGCCTTAACGAGAAACGGCTGATTCCTTTATATAATATTATAGTAT
The DNA here is from genome assembly GCA_004522665.1 of Venturia nashicola. NCBI lineage: Eukaryota > Fungi > Ascomycota > Dothideomycetes > Venturiales > Venturiaceae > Venturia > Venturia nashicola. The sequence continues at coordinate 1,564,278 of SNSD01000003.1, read as the reverse complement.
TAGTAGAAAGTATAACTAAGCTAACCTCGGCGAACCCGCTAGACGTCGAAATCGAGGAAGTAGGATACTTCGGAGTAACTATCTACGGTAACGCGGCTATACGACGATAATTTAACGACCTAGTAGCTAAGTTTCCTAAACTTTTTATAGACGACGGTAAACTCGCTAAGATCCTAGAGAGTAACTAGCTTACTATTCCACTTAAGCTAGAGACCGACTAGCCTAAATTAGTAAAAATAAGCTATAAGGTCTACCCCGTAGGCCCTAGAGATAAGGAAGTTATCGACTAGACGTACGATAAACTCTAAGTAATAGGAAAATTAAACTAGTTAGAAGCGACGATACTATTTACCTTCCCCTACTTCGTAGTATAGTATACTATTAACGAGGAGAGAAAAGGCCGAGTCGTTATCGATATACGAGGACTAAACTAGATAGCTATTACTAATAGCTACCCTATACCCCTATAGTCGGAGATTCTTAGTATAGTTAAAGGGTATAAGTATATCGCTATCCTTAACGCCGCTAGCTTCTTCTACTAGTTCCTAGTTAAAGAAGACGATAGAGATAAGCTCTTAGTTATCTCCTACTAAGGTAAAGAAAGGTATAATATCGCGATAATAGGATTTAAGAATTCGCCCGCGTACGTCAATCGGTAAACGAAAATAATACTTAGAGGTATTAATACTAAAGTATTTATTAACGATATCGTCTCCGTAAATAAGATACTCGTAGATTATATCGAAGACCTAATAGCTACCTTCTAAGTACTCGATAACTACGATATTACCCTTAGTAGTAAGAAAGTATTTATTAGATACCCTTTCGTAACCCTACTAGGTATATACGCGGACGGCCTCGGCCTATCGACTATAGAAAATAAACTTACCGTAATAAAAGTAATTACCTTCCTAGCAACCCTTAAGGATCTCGAAACGTACCTCGGTATAACTAGGGTCCCTAACGGGGTAGGGCGAAACGGGGGGGGTCGGGTTAGGGGCGGGGCGGAGCGGGTTTTAGGGGCGGGTTATAAAGCTATAACCCTAACCCGACCTGCCCCGCCAAGCTTTAAACCCGCCCCGTTAGTTAGGGGCGGGTTTTTAAGGGGGGAACCTAGAATTTTTTTCTAGAAACCTTAATAACTATAGATCTATTATATATATTTTAATTTTTTAATAACTTTAAATAATCTCTAGGTTATACTCTATCTTATATAAGTATAATATATTAATATATCTATATATATAACCCTATAAAAATCACGTGGAAAACCCGGACGGGGTAAACGGGGCGGGTTTTCTTCTAAACTATAACCCGCCCCAACCCGCCCCGTTGGGGACCCTAGGTATAACTAGCTAGTACTAATACTATATCGCCTACTACGTATAACTAGTAGAGCCGCTATAGAAGATCAAAACCGAATTTCTTAAAGGCGCCCCTATATTAGGACACGCGAGAAAGTCTTACGTAAAAAATATACGAATTGAAGCGACGATTAAACGACTAGTAGCGTTTAAAGTACTATAGATCGAATTCGCGAGCCCTAAGATCCTAATATACTACGATAAGGACTAGGGTCCCTAACGGGGCGGGGCTAAACAGGGGGGGCGGGTTAGGGGTAGGGTAGGGCGGGTTTTCGGGGCGGGTTATAAGTATAAAACCCTAACCTAACCCGCCCCGCTAAGCTCTTAACCCGCCCCGTTAGATAGGGGCGGGGTCTCGTAACCTAACCCGTTATAACCTATATATAATACCGTAAGTATATTTAGAATATACGCGGTATTTCTAGTAGTCTTCTAGTAGTTAAAAAGAGTCTTCTAGTAGTTATAACGATAGTCGAAACATTTCTAGTAGTCTTCTAGTAGTTATAGAGCTTATAATAAGTTATATTATAACTAAATGTACGGCTCGAAAGTTAAGAGCTTAAAACTAAGTACGACGAGCTCCGCTCCTAGTTATAGGGCCCTTATTATTACCTTTATAACTACGTCGGCTATTAACTATAGGGTCCCCAACGGGGCGGGTTGGGGCGGGTTATAGGGTAGGGAACCCGCCCCGTTAGCGGGTCGGGTTTTAACGGGTTGGGGCGGGGTCCCGGGGCGGGTTATAGTTTAGAAGAAAACCCGCCCCGTTCGCCCCGTTCGGGTTTTCCACGTGATTTTTATTAGATTATATATATAGATATATTAATATATTATATTCCTATTAGGTAGAGTATAACCTAGTAACTATAATAAGTATTTAAAAAATTAAAATATATATAATAGATCTATAGTTATTAAGGTTTCTAGAAAAAAACTCCAGGTTCCCCCCTTAAAAACCCGCCCCTAACTAACGGGGCGGGTTTAAAGCTTAGCGGGGCGGGTCGGGTTAGGGTTATAGCTTTATAACCCGCCCCTAAAACCCGCCCCGCCCCGCCCCTAACCCGACCCACCCCGTTTCGCCCCGCCCCGTTAGGGACCCTAATTAACTATCGCCTGAAGATCTATACTACCTCTAGGTAATACTACCGGTAGTCTTATAGCGCGACCCCTCCTACGCCTTCCTATACTTCGGGTAGTAGCTTAGGTTCGCCGACGTATTATAATACGACTACTAATACGATCTCCTATACCCTTAACTATTTTAAGCCGCTTACCTAATAGACCCTTATTATCCCGTTATAATCTATTCGCTAACCTTCGTATAGGGGGAGAAGCTCCTTTAGCTAGTAGTAGCGTATTATTAGGGTCTATAGTATCCTCCCTATCGCTAATTTTATCTAACCTCTATATCTCGTTAACTATACGAATAAGTTCCTTAGTCTATTTAGCTCGCTTAGTAGCTAATTTATCTTTAGTTATATAAATATCCCTTCTCCCTATTAAATAGTAGTTAAGTATATACTACTTAGAATCTACTATCTACTTATAGTGACTTACTATTAACGTACTAAGAACCTATACGCTATATAACTTATTATCCGTATTAAAGTTACTAGTAATACTAAACTCTCGTTTAATACTAATACCGGCCGCTTAGATAGTAAAGAGATCCTTTACTATTATTACTATCTATAGGAACCGGTACTTAATAGATCTCTATTACTAGAATAGTTCCTTAAGATCTAGCCGTACTTTATCTAGGGATTATTAGCGACTACTAGAAGACTACTAGGGACTAGGGTTTTCGCTTACTCTATAAGCGATACTTATCGAACTCTCGCTATATATCTATTCCTACGCGCGTCGCTATTAGGCGCGTATTATACTTAGTAGAAGGCTCTACTACCGTATAGAGATCTATAACCGAATTAAGGTTAATATACCCTCGTTAGAGCGATAATAGGACTTCAACGCGGCGTATTACTAGGTTTCGCTACGTATATTAAGTATTATATAGAACGTATAGTTCCGTCTAATAATATACCTACCAATCGAGTAGATCTTCTAGTATAGGCTACTATTTAGGCTAGTTCTAAGTATTAAGCTTATAACGAGGATAGAGTAGGATTACTATACTATAGTACTTTCTAGCCTATATATTAGACGTTATACTATAGTAGACCCTAAGCTTATCTACCGCCTTACTATATACCCGACTAATCTCTTACTTCTACTAACGGTTCTTATCTCTAAGCCGTTCCTCTATATTCTCGAGGTATATAAATAGTCGATTATAGATATCGAAGACTAAGTAGATTATTAGGTTACGCGTAGAGCTAATAAGCTACGTATATACCGCGAAGGGACGGAGGATAGTAATAAGGTAGGAAACTTAGCCCTATTTATCTTCGCTTAGGCTAAGGTATCGATATTCCTTATCTATAAATTTAGGGTCCCTAACGGGGCGGGGCGAAATAGGGGGGGTCGGGTTAGGGGCGGGTCGGGGCGGGTTTTAGGGGCGGGTTATAAAGCTATAACCCTAACCTAACCCGCCCCGCCAAGCCTTAAACCCGCCCTATTAGTTAAGGGCGGGTTTTTAAGGGGGGAACCCGGAGTTTTTTTCCAGAAACCTTAATAACTATAGATCTATTATATATATTTTAATTTTTTAAATACTTATTATAGTCTCTAGGTTATTCTCTACCTAATAGGAATATTATATATTAATATATCTATATATATAACCCTATAAAAATCACGTGGAAAACCCGTTTAGGGCGAACGGGGCGGGTTTTCTTCTAAATTATAACCCGCCCCGGGACCCCGCCCTAACCCGTTAAAACCTAACCCGCTAACAGGGCGGGTTCCCTACCCTATAACCCGCCCTAACCCGCCCCGTTGGGGACCCTATATAAATTAATTAATCGGGTCTCTTAATCTAAGAAGTTATATAAGTATATAGTACGTCGAGTCCTATCTCGTCTTAATATCTTAGGTATATCGTAGAAGTCGAATCTTAGCCGGAATAGGGTAGTAAGCGCGATACTAGATTATTTAAATCTCCGAGAATATAAGCTATTAGCCTTCGCTTAAGTTAATAAAGATCGTAATTTAACGGGCCTTTATAACCGTATATAGTAGCTTTATAGAAGAATTAGTATTACGAAACTACTAGGAGACTACTAGGAGACTACTAGGAGACTACTAGGAGACTACTAGGAGACTACTAGGAGACTACTAGGAGACTACTAGGAGAATACTAGGAGACTACTAGGAGACTACTAGGAGGCTAAAAGAAGGAAAATAACTTATACTACGCTTAGAGTTAGTAGACTCCTCCCTAGTAATTACTAGAACCCTCTTCTCTTCCTCCGCCTCCTAGTTCCTAATAAACTCCTCCTTTTTCGGCCGACACTTGATATCTACGAGGAGACTATTATAATATAGTTATATAATATAAGAGATATAGGGATATAGCGCGATCTCGTTTACTATATTAGGAATATCCCTACTAAGTACCTTAATATATTTATTTACCGACTATACTATTATTTTATTATTCGACGCGTTATCCGTAGTAAAAGTAATAACCCTAGTACCGAGATTAAAATACTTAAGGCGCGCTATTATAACTCTAGTAAGGTCCCTACTAGTATAAGCGCTATAGTAGGGCTCGAAACCGATTAAAGCTTCTATTAGGGTCTAATTATAAACCTAGTATACTTTAATTACGAGGAAGCTATTCCGGTACGGCGTAGACTATCCGTCGAGGACGATTAAGACTTTCTAAGGTACTAGTAGGAGGTATTTACGGATAGACTCCTCTAACTTCTTTCGTAGGGTAAGGATTTTTAGGGTCCCCAACGGGGCGGGTTAGGGCGGGTTATAGGGTAGGGAACCCGCCCCGTTAGCGGGTCGGGTTTTAACGGGTTGGGGCGGGGTCCCGGGGCGGGTTATAGTTTAGAAGAAAACCCGCCCCGTTCGCCCCGTTCGGGTTTTCCACGTGATTTTTATTAGGTTATATATATAGATATATTAATATATTATATTCCTATTAGGTAGAGGATAACCTAGAGACTATAATAAGTATTTAAAATATTAAAATATATATAATAGATCTATAGTTATTAAGGTTTCTAGAAAAAAACTCCGGGTTCCCCCCTTAAAACCCGCCCCTAACTAACGGGGCGGGTTTTAAGCTTAGCGGGGCGGGTCGGGTTAGGGTTATAGCTTTATAACCCGCCCCTAAAACCCGCCCCGCCCCGCTCCTAACCCGACCCACCCCGTTTCGCCCCGCCCCGTTAGGGACCCTACCCTAGCTAGGGGAGCAAAGCTATAAGTCGGGTACTTCTAAGTTCTAGGAAGTAAGGGCTAGTAGTACGGAAGTCTATTACTACTAAGGCTATTATCTATAGCCTAACCTCCTAATACTCGGTAATAACCCTTTTAGATACGGGTATAGAAGTTAATATTATTAGGCCTATCTAGGCCCTCGAAATAGATCTAGAAGCTATTAATATCCCTACTCTACTAATACGATAAGAAGGCGGAGAGTATACGGAATACCTAGGGGTATATAAAGCGATCTAGTAAGCTATAGATTGCCTAGGGGTTACTAAGAAGGTTAAGATAGAATTCTACGTATTAGAAAGGCTAGGGCAAAGCTATATCTTAGGTATACTAGCCCTATATAACGCGGGTATTGAATTAGATACTAGCGAAATAAGATAGCGGTTTAAGAGTATAGGAAGCTAGGTCTAGCTAGTCTTAGCTAAAGAATTACTTAAGGAAGACCTAGCGTCTATCTTCGAACTCCGGAGCGAGGATATTACGCTAATCCTAAGCGTCGACGAATTCGAAGAAGGGGAATCTATAATAATATCCCTCCTACTAGAATTCGAAGATTTTAAGGACGACTTTAATAATAAGCTTACTACTTGTATACTAACCGTAGAGGGCGCGGAATACGTAATCGAAACTATAGTAGACCCCCCCTTTAGAAAAATATACAACCTTTTAGTAAAGGAGCTTAGTATTCTACGATAGTACCTTAGTAACGCGACTACGAGTAGATAGATACGACCTTCTACTAGCCCTATAGGGGCTAGGATCCTCTTTATACTAAAGAAGGGAGGAGACCTTAGACTCTATATAGATTATAGGGGGCTAAATAAGGTAACTATTAAAAATAGATAGACGCTCCCCCTAATCTTAGAGCTCCTAGACCGCTTATAAGGCGCGCGCTATTATACTAAACTTAATATAAAGAACGCTTACTACTAAATTCGAATACGCCTAGGAGACAAGTAGAAGACCGCGTTTTATACGCGATATAGTTACTTCGAGTACCTCGTTATACCTTTCGGACTTACTAATACCCCTATAACCTTCTATACTTATATTAATAAGGCCTTAAGTAGATTAGTAGATAGTATCTATATAGTATACCTTAATAATATAATAATCTACTCTAAAACTAGATCGGAATATATACGATACGTATACGAGGTACTAACGAGGCTACGATAATTCGGACTCTATAGTAACCTTAAAAAGTATAAGTTCTTTATAGAAGAAGTCGAATTCCTAGGGTTTATTATTAATACTAATAGAGTCTAGATAGATCGTAAGCGAGTCGTAACTATAGCGGAATAGCTAGAGCTAAAAACCTATATAGAGGTCTAGGTCTTCTTAGGATTCTATAACTTCTACTATAGGTTTATCGTACGCTACTCGCGGATCGTTACGCCGCTTATAGAGCTATTCAAAGGCTCGAAAAATAGTAAGTAATATAGACCTTTCCGATAGCTAATAGAGGCCGCGTACGCGTTTCGTACGCTTATCGAAGCATTTATAACTACCCTACTACTACGATACTTTGACCCAAACCGACGACTTAGGATAGAGATAGACGCCTCTACCGTAGCGGCCGCTACAATCCTTACCTAACCCTAGGATACCGGGTACTAGTATCTAATTATATTCTAGTTAAGGAAACTAATAGGGTCCCTAACGGGGCGGGTTGGGGCGGGTTATAGGGTAGGGAACCCGCCCCGTTAGCGGGTCGGGTTTAGACGGGTTGGGGCGGGGTCCTAGGGCGGGTTATAGTTTAGAAGAAAACCCGCCCCGTTCGCCCCGTTCGGGTTTTCCACGTGATTTTTATTAGGTTATATATATAGATATATTAATATATTATATTCCTATTACGTAGAGTATAACCTAGAGACTATAATAAGTATTTAAAAAATTAAAATATATATAATAGATCTATAGTTATTAAGATTTCTAGAAAAAAACTCCGGGTTCCCCCCTTAAAAACCCGCCCCTAACTAACGGGGCGGGTTTAAAGCTTGGCGGGGCGGGTCGGGTTAGGGTTATAGCTTTATAACCCGCCCCTAAAACCCGCCCCGCCCCGCCCCTAACCCGACCCACCCCGTTTCGCCCCGCCCCGTTAGGGACCCTAGAAACTAACCCTAGCGGAGTATAATTATAAAACCTACGAGTAGGAACTACTCGCTATTATAGCGGCCTTCTCGTATTAGCGATACTACCTTGAAGGGAGTATATACCCTATTAAGGTCCTTACTAACTATAATAACCTCCTAGGGTTTAGTAAGCTAAAGTAGCTAAATAGCCGCTAGGCCCGCTAGACTATATTACTAGCGGCCTATAATTTCGTTATTACCTATAGGCTAGGTATAAAGAACCTAGCGGACGCGCCTTCGAGACGCCCTAATTACGAAGCCCTAGTATAATAGGAGAGTACCCTCCTCCCTACCCTCTAGAAAAAGCTAGGGCTAATACTAAGAATAGTAGTAGTAGAGAGCCTAACTACCTAGTAGACCTAGGGGGTTAAAATATAACTAGTTTATACCCCGTATAGAGGTACCGTAGTTACTAAACGGACGCGATCGGACTCGAGCGTATACGTCTCGTAGTTATCGAGTAGTAACGCTGCGAGTTAGGTTTACTAAACTATCCTATTTCTAGCTAGGGGGAACTAGCTATAAGACCGGGTACTATACATATCTACGTACGTAAGGTCCTTTAAGGAGAATATACCTATATAGACCTATCTAATATACTATTAGGATTCTAGGAACTTTAATATAAAGACCCTACGGTTCGTAAGGTCCACGCGGAATTACTAAATAAGCCGATAGGCCCCTACTAATAGTTAAGACTAGTATCGGGATATATTACCTTTAGAGGAAAGATCTTTGTCCTAAATAATACTATAGTTAGACAAGAGCTATTAAGGCTATACTATAATAATACCTTTACGGGCTATTTTGGGGTTACTCGAACCTATAATTTACTTACGCGAAAGTACTTCTAGACGTATATATCTCGCGACGTAGACGAATATATTAAGACTTATAAAGTCTACTAGAGAACTAAAGTTAAGAGGTACGCGCCTTTTAGGGACTTATAGTCCCTCCCCTAACTAGAAGGGCTATAGTAGGAGTTAACTATAGACTTTATAAGCGGGGTCCCGGCTAGTAAGGTTACCGGCCGGGCGTATAATACGTTACTAGTACTCCTAGACCGCTATACGAAGATAGCGCTCTATATCCTAGTAACTAAGAAGCTAACTACTATAGATCTAGTAGAGATCTTAGTAGATAGGGTCTTTATAAGGTTCGGGGCCCTAAGGGGGATTATATCTAATAGAGACTCTAGGTTTACTAGAAGTTTCTAGTCGGAATTATACTACTATACGAGGATTAAGCGACGCCTTAGTATAGCCTTTTATCTATAGGCAGATAGGTAAACTAAGAGGTAAAACTAGATAATCTAGGAATACCTTAGGGCTTTCTATTTAGAGAATTAGGGTACGTAGGCTAAGCTCCTCCTAGTTACTAAGTTTACGTATAATAATAGTAAGTATTCCTCTACTAGGATCTCCCCCTTTATAGCTATATATAGGTATAACCCCGAGATATATTTTAACCTAGAAGGGAGGCCTAAGGGTAGAGAAGTCCTAGCTATAAAGGACCGTATCGAGGGGTTATACCTCCTACGCTCTAAGCTTACGGTACGCTAGTAAAAAGCGACCGAAGCGTAGTCGTCCTCTTATAATAAGAAGTATAAGCTAATATAATTTAATAAGGGTAACCTTATTCTAGTCTTAACTAAGAACCTTCGCTTAAAAACCCTAAGTAAGAAGCTATCCTAGCGGATAATAGGCCCCTTTAGGGTAATAGAACCTATAGGCTTACAGGCTTATAGGCTCCAACTCCTACCTACTATGAAAATACACCCTATATTTAGGGTACCCCTCCTAGAGAAGTACTACTAGAGGGTAGGGGAAGATATTAAGTACTTGCCCCTACTAGAGTTAGTAGAGGGTAAAGAGGAATAGGAGGTAGAAGAGATTATTAATACGAGGCGTAAAGGAGCCGTACGCTAATACCTTATAAAATAGGTTGGATACCTAGAAGACTTTAATTAGTAGACCCTAAAAAAGGATATAGGAAATTCCAGTAAACTTATTAAGGAATTCGAATTACGTACGATACGTATAGAGCCCGTATAGGCCTAGAGGTTGACTAGAGGGGACCCTAAAGAGCTAGAAGTAAGAAGATCTAGAAGATACTTAAAGTAAGTAGAGTTGAATAGATTATAGCCGTAAAGCGGCTTAGTACTAAGACGTATATAAGGCGCTAGTAAGATATATACTATTAATATATCCTAACTAAGCCCTAAAAAAAAGAAAATTGTATAAATATACCTAATACTTAAATATAATAGCTACCTACTAGCTATACTAGAACGCCGAATAGGAAGCGTACTACCTACGTACTCGCTAATTAACTAACTATCTATATCTATATTATCCTCTATAATAGGGACCTAATAGTCATTGGCCTTATTATCGGCTACGCTACGTATACCTACCGTAGGGTCCTTACGTATAATGCGCTGACCCCTAGTTAACTATAGGATATTAGATAAAACCTAGTCCCTAGGGAATTACCTATTACGAGGAGCAATAAGGGTGTCCTCGTTCTATATATAGTTAGTATACGCTAAGTAGGTATTAAGGTTAAACTTATAATCTATCTTAACTAGTTAGCGATATCCCTAAGGGTATTAGTCGCTACGCGTTACTCGAGTAGGGCTAGTATAGCCGGGGAGTTATCGTTAGCCTTAGACTTAGTCTTACTAGACCTACCCTTCTTATCTTTAGCTATAAGCTATTAGGTCGTAATACGGTCGAATCGCTTATAATAGCGAGCTAGGTACTCCTCTATTAGTAGCTACTCTAATAAATATATAAGCTGGACCCTTAAGAAAATAATAGAATTTGAAACGCGTCTAGGACGCGCTAAATATACGCGAACTTACCGTCGGTAATTTAAGACGCTATCTCTAGTAATACGTTTACTATAGGATAGAACTACTTAGGAACCTACTAAAGTTTAGCTAAAACTTAAGCGAGAAGGGCGTAAAGCGTACGTATACTTACGGGGACGTAGTTATAGCGGCTGCGGTTATAGTAGTTATACTTCTATAGTAGTAGGATATAGTAGGAGCCGACGCGCCGCGGGTCGCGCGTATAGTAGACGTATATTAGTACCGCGAGGCGCTTATTATATATAAGGATCTCCTTAGCTACTTATTAATTTATATTAAGGGTTAAGAGGAGGGTACGAGGGTTATATAAAGGGTAAGAGAGTTAGGTACTAGGAGTAGGCGTATATATTAGTAAGTTGAAGGAGAAAGAAAAAACTAAAAGGGTTAAGGTTCGTATTCTTATTATTATTGTTCCCTATACGCACGGACTACTTACCGCGGGTTAGTACGTTAGTAGTAGACCAAAATAAAAAAAAATTTCTAGTATTAAGTTGGGAATTTTCAAAACCTAGAGCCGTACGAGGCGGCCTCCTACTTAACGCGTATAGCCGCCGCATAGTACTAACGGCCGGGATACGTGCGTATATAGGCTCTGAGATTCTCTCCTTACAAAAAAATTATTAATAGGATCTAGGGACTAGATCTATTAGGGGGGGGATAATTATAAGGACTAGCTAGCTAAAGACGTACGCCTTATATTAAAGTACTATTACGTACGCCTCCTTAGTATACGCGCTACGCCTATAAACACTTAGGTATTATAATAGGAGGAGGCCCTCCTTAGCTATTAGTTTATCTATAAATCTATCTCTTACTATACTTGTTATTATTATCCCCTTTATATTTAACTAGTTCTATTCTTATATAGATATTTTACGACTAGATCGTATCGTATATAGATAGTACGAGGCTTACTAGAAATACGAAGAGCGCCTTTAATAAAATACTACTAGCCCGTAGCTCTCCTATTAGCTCCCTATACTAGAACGTTAGGGGTAGGGACTAATATATTTTCCTAGTACTATCGTATTATAATCTACTAGTTATAGAACTACTTAGAGTTATTTAGTATCTATTTAAAATAGGCGTCGTTTTTACCTACCGATAGTAGGTTACCTATAGGAGGAGGGACGTAGGTTACTAAAGATAATAAAGCTATAATAGAGAAGTAGTATTAGTTAAGAAGGAATAGTATATAAGTAGTATCTCTTATTTAAAGCTACTATTATATTTATAGGAAGTACTAAGAATATTAGGGTCCCGAACGGGGCGGGTTAGGGCGGGTTTTAGGGTAGAGAACCCGCCCCGTTAGCGGGTCGGGTTCTAACGGGTTGGGGCGGGGTCCCGGGGCGGGTTATAGATTAGAGGAGAACCCGCCCCGTTCGCCCCGTTTGGGTTTTCCACGTGATTTTTATAGGGTTATATATATAGATATATATATATTCTATATTCCTAAAAGATACTCTATAATCTAGAGATTATTATAGGCTATTAAAAAATTAAAATATATATAGTAGTTCTAAAGTTATAAAGGTTTCCGTAAAAAATCTCCGGGTTCCCCCCTTAAAAACCCGCCCCTAACTAACGGGGCGGGTTTATATCTTGGTAGGGCGGGTCGGGTTAGGGTTATAGCTTTATAACCCGCCCCGAAAACCCGCCCCGACCCGCCCCTAACCCGACCCCCCCCGTTTTACCCCGCCCCGTTAGGGACCCTAAAGAATATAGCTAAGCTACTTCAGGTTCTATAAGGCTAAGAAACTATTTAATAAAGTATAAATATAAAGATATAACTTCAACACGTAGAGATATAAATATATTAATAGTATTTACGGTTTTATATATATATCTTCTATAAATCTACTTACTTCTAGATAATATTATTATATACTAAGCTCGGAATATATTTTTAAATAAAAATTGAATATATTTATTTAATCTTTATTTAAAAACATATAGCTAGACGTTTATTCTTTAATAAAGTAATTCTTTAATAAAGTAATTCTTTAATAAAGTGATTCTTCAATATATTATTAAGGAGAGATACTAATTTATTAACTATTATAGAAATATTCTTCTTGTATATAAAGAGTAAGTGATTTATAATTTAAATATAAGCCTAGTAGTCTTCTAGTAGTTAAAGAGGGAGATATTGGTATAGAATATATTATTTACTAGTATACTAAATAAAATATATCCTCCTAGCTCCGAATTTATTGAATTAACTCTTCTTTTTATTACTATAAAGCCTCCTCGCCAATTCTATATCCTTAGACTGAATTATGACACGATTTATATAAATAGTATAGAGATTAGTATCTAGGGATAATATATTAGTACTAGTACTAGTATAATAGGTTAAAATATAACTTACCTTCAAAAAGACTAATAAGATAGTATTCTATAGTCTCTTAGAGTACTTATATTATAGTTACTTAAAATCGAAGGTCTTTCTTAAAATTATATATAACCTCTCGAATAAGCCTACTAAATAGTATTTTCTATATAAGGAGGTCGGTACTCTTCTAGTAGCGGCGGATCTTACGTAGAGTAACGGCTAGAAAGCGTTAGAGACTACTAGGATACTACTAGGAATTCTACGTAATATATAATTCTAACTTACTTCCTAGCTTATAACGGTAGGGCTTTCTTATACTACCTATATTACTTTTACCTTTCCTAGCAATTTGTTTTCGAGTAGCTAATCCCCCTAAAGGCTTTACTAGGGCCTTACTACTAGTAGTATTTCGAGCCTTAAGGGTAGATCTTCTTCTAGTAGCTATAAGAGTACTTTTACTAGTACTAGTAACTACCTTACTAGCTATTAGTCTCTTGACTAGTATTCTTTTTACTAGTATCTTTCTTACTAGTATCTTTTTTACTACTAGTTCCTTTCTTGCTAGTAGTAGTAGTAGTAGTACTACTACTACTACTTCTACTACTACTACTTCTATTACTTCTACTACTACTTCTATTACTTCTACTACTACTACTAATACTACTACTACTAATACTACTACTACTAATACTACTAGTAGTAGTAGTAATATAAATCTCCTCCTTAATTTAGGAATAGAATCTAAGGGTTCGCTAGGATCTTCTAGCATTTGAGTATCAAGTATTACCTAGTTAGAATCCTATAGTTAAGTAGTATCTAGCTTTTTTATAGTAGTATCTAACTCTCCTCTAATAGTATCTAACTCTTAAGCATTAAGTATTACCTAGTTAAAATCCTATAGTTAAGTAGTATCTAGCTTTTTTGTAGTAGTATTAGGGTCCCTAACGGGGCGGGGCGAAACGGGGTAGGTCGGGTTAGGGGCGGGGCGGGGCGGGTTTTAGAGGCGGGTTATAAAGCTATAACCCTAACCTAACCCGCCCCGCTAAGCTTTAAACCCGCCCCGTTAGTTAGGGGCGGGTTTTTAAGGGGGGAACCCGGAGTTTTTTTCTAGAAACCTTAATAACTATAGATCTATTAGATGTATTTTAATTTTTTAAATACTTATTATAGTCTCTAGATTATACTCTACCTAATAGGAGTATAATATATTAATATATCTATATATATAATACTATAAAAATCACGTAGAAAACCCGAACGGGGCGAACGGGGCGGGTTTTCTTCTAAACTATAACCCGCCCCGGGACCCCGCCCCAACCCGTTAAAACCCGACCTACTAACGGGGCGGGTTCCCTACCCTATAACCCGCCCTAACCCGCCCCGTTAGGGACCCTAAGTAGTATCTAGCTCTTCTCTAATAGTATCTAACTTTTAAGTATTATTAATTAGGTCTTTTAGAGTAGTTTCTAGGTCTTCTTAAGTATCCTTAAACTTATTATCTTCTTTATCTAGCTCCTTAGATTTTGGTATTTCAAATAGGGTCTTTTCCCTAGTAGTCGGGTCCTTCTTCTTAGTCTTCCTATACTTACTAAGAATATTTCCATTATTATCTACTACCTTAATATCTAATACTTGCGAAGATAAGGAAATATTTAAAGAATAGCTAGTACTTCTAGTTCTAAGTAGCTCTTCTTTAATTTAGGTACTAGCCGGCTAGGAATTAAGATCTAGATCGCCTAGACTACTAGGATAACTACTAGGCTCTACTAGTTTAATTAGAGGAGAATCTAGTAGAGGTAGGGTAGCCTTTTTTAATTCGTTAGCTACTCGAAGATCTACTATAGAAGTAAGGCTACGCTAGCGGGTACCCTTACTACGTACTATTAAATAATTAGTAATAATTATTAGTTAATTTGCTTTTAATTTAGTAGTTGCTAGTAGTAATCTAGTAGTAATATAGGTTGAAAAGTAAGGATAAAGCTATATAGATTATTAGCGTACGTATAGACGTAAAAACTCTATAGCGCTAGTAAACTAGCGTACTAATATCGGACGACTATACTTTTCGTACTATATAGCGAAAATATATAAAATACTTCTACTAATTATACTAATTAAATTTAAGCTTAACTCTACTTTAATCTTACTTATTTTATAACCCTTAAACTACTAGTAAACTACTAGGCTTAGCCTAGCGCAAATCTATAGATCTATAAATAATAGCGCTACTAAAACTATCTAAACTCCTCTCTACTAATATTTATATAGTTAAAGAACGTACGCGGTATAGTAAAAAGAGAGGCTTTGATCTCTAGGTTATAAGGAGTTAGCACGTATTAAATTAAGTAAAGTTAGAGGCTCGTTAAAAACTAAAAAAGTCTAATAGTTAGAATCTTCTCTTAGATACTAAGTAGCGGTCCTAAATTGCGTAAGCTAAGTAAGCTATTAATAATAAGCGGTAAGAACCTAGTAGTATCCTAGTAGTAACATATACTAATCTAGCCCTAGAATATCGAATAGTACCTATCCCAGCCTTCTTAAACTAGACCTACTTACGCTTTTCGATTTCGGTAATCAAGATAAAGATATAAATAATAGAGTAGAAGAAAGCTCTAGTTAAGAATCGAGTAAAGAGGAGGAGATAGATATTAATATAATACTCTAGGCTTAGGGTAGTAATATTACTATACTATTCGACGAGTCCTATAATTAACGCTACGTAGAGTTTTATCTAGTCGTCTTTACGTAAGCAAGACGGTCCTAGTAAGTAATTAGGAAGGGGTTAGTAAATTTAATAAATAGTAGTTTAAATTCAGTTAAGGGTACGTATAATATCTATAAACTTCTTTTAGAAGAAGATTTAGAGGTAAGTCTTTCAATTTCTAGTAGTCTCCTAGTAGTTTCTAATATCCTTTTAGAGTCTAGTAAGCTTATTCTATAATAAAGATAGAGAAGAGTAACTACTAGTCTACCTAGCCGATTAACTACCCTTAATCTCTCCCCTTTAATTCTTTTCTATAGAGTAGGTTACTTTAATACGAAATCTCCTAGCTTATCGCTATAATTTCGATAAAAGGCTTCCTAGTCCTACTCGTTAGTAGGATATATACCCTATAGATAAGATTAAGCTAAAGGAGAATCTACCTAATAGAGAGCTTATAATAGAGGTATAGGAGTTAATATTTAGTAAAAAGGTAGAAGTAAGAGAGAGATTTAGTAGAATAAGGGATATAGATAAGGTTAATCTTATTATAAAACTATTAGTATTATAGGCGACTAATAGTTTAGATTATACTCTTAATATAGATAAGAAGATATAAGAGCTCTAAGCTACTACTAAAAAATTAGCTAATAAAGTTAATAGGTCTAAGGATAAGGATAAACGTACTTTTCAATTGGATATTAAGAGTAATAGATAGGAAGATAAAGAAGAAGAAGAAGAAGAAGAGGAGGAGGATAACTAGATTATTAATAATATATATATAGAAGATCTCTCTAAATAAGAAAAACCCTAGTTTTAGCTATTATAGTATTATTTAGGGTCCCCAATAGGGCGGGTTGGGGCGGGTTATAGGGTAGGGAACCCGCCCCGTTAGCGGGTCGGGTTTTAACGGGTTAGGGCGGGTTCCCGGGGCAGGTTATAGTTTAGAAGAAAACCCGCCCCGTTTACCCCGTTCGGGTTTTCCACGTGATTTTTATAGGGTTATATATATAGATATATATATATTTTATATTCTTAAAAGATACTCTATAACCTAGAGATTATTATAGGCTATTAAAAAATTAAAATATATATAGTATTTCTAAAGTTATTAAGGTTTCCGTAAAAAATCTCCGGGTTCCCCCCTTAAAAACCCGCCCCTAACTAATAGGGCGGGTTTATATCTTAGCGGGGCGGGTCGGGTTAGGGTTATAGCTTTATAACCCGCCCCGAAAACCCGCCCCGACCCGCCTCTAACCCGCCCCCCCCCCCCGTTTTACCCCGCCCCGTTAGAGACCCTACTGTTACGGGAGACCCTAGTATATACTAAAAGGTAAAGTAGTAGATAGAACTAAGTCAACTAACGAGCTAGAGAGGGGGAGGAGCTCTCTCCTTATACTCTAACAGGGAGACCGTACTCTAACGTACGGTCTCTAGTTCTACTCCTTTCGTAGTCTATTCTTCCTTCCTTTTAGCTACTAGGGTACTAGCCCCTAATATTAGCCCTATTCTTCCCCTTCGGCGACCGGCGAAAAACGCCTAGCTCCTACTAGTTTATTATAAGGAGCCCTTAAGCCGTAGACTCCCCTCCTCTCTCCGGTACCTTTTAGGCGGTCCTACTTATATAACTCGTACGTAACCCTTATTTAGGTAGCCGGACCCCTATTTAGGTAATAGTAGCTACGCCCTAGGCCTAGGCCCTCGTAAGTTATTTTTTATAGTACGTATACCTAGGTATACCCCGTACGTCCTCGTACTTACCCCGCTACTAGGTGTCCGTTTCCTATTAAAGACTAGATAACTTTACTAAAGCTAGGCGTTTTATTACGGTATCTATAGTAGCCTATCCTTCTACCTCCCTAGTCGATAGGAATAGAGTCTACCTACGCCGGAGGCGTCTCCGGTCCCCGTAACTTCTATAGAGGAGTCTCCGGTCCGCGTAACTAGCTATTTAAACGTATCCGGAGTATTATAGTACGTCTTTCGGCTAGCCCCGTCCTAGGACCGGGTAGCCCGGGTAATTTAGCCGGCTTCTATAGGTTTCCCTCGTATCGCTTATAAACTCTCTTAGATAATACTAAATCGATCCCCCTCGAAGTTGCTATTAACTACTATATAATTATATACGTAATTATACCTTAATTAGTATCTCCCAAAGGGTATAAATACCCCTATCCCCTAGGCTTTTTTTTTCTTTTTTATTAAGCCCTTATATATATATATATATATACTATATATATATATAGTAAGTATCTCCTACCTAGTACTAAGGTAGTAGTCTCTATTTTAAACTAACCGTATTTAGCTCGTCGTACTACTACCCCTACTACTACTATATCCGGTATCCGTTCTCTCTTCGGTAGCGCTAAGGCCCCTAACGTTCCCGATAGTCTACTCCCTAAGTCTAAGCCGCTACCGTCTAGCTCTTTAGAGTCGGGTCCCGCTACTACTTAGAATACTTAGTCGCCTACCTAGGACCCTTAGTCGCCCGCCTAGAACCCTTAGCCGCCCGCCCTAGACTACTAGGATCCTACTACTACTACTAGTAGTACGTCGAACTCGGAGACCCCTAGTATACCCCTACCCTTATCTACTAACGCTAATCTCCTTACTACCGCTACCGCCCTCCTTATAAATACGACTCCCGCCCCGTCGCTAATAGTCTTCTATACTACTACTTCCCCTACTTATACTTCTATCTCCGGTCGCTCCTCGCCGTCTTCCTCGCCCGTCCGTACCGTCGCCGCCCGCCGAGATACCGCCCGCTAGAATACCGCCGCCCGCCGCTAGCGTAAGAACGCTACCTATACCGCCCTTACCTCTCCTACTACTATACCTAAGTAGCTAGTTGGAACCGTACGTCTATTAGTCTTTTATAGTAACCGTATATTAACTCTTATTTCTAGGCCCGTAGGCCTATATATTATACTACGTATACGTCTACTAGTCGGGACTACCGCTACTAGAAGCCTCCGCCCGTAAGTTATAACCGGCTAAGCTTACTCGGACTCCGGCTAACTACTTATAGAACGACGGTAAGTACTACCGGCCCTCCCTCGCCTACGCGTACTATACCTAGTATCGGGCTTAGTATACCCTAATATACGTACTACGGTCCGTCTTATTTCTCCTACTAACCGATTAGGCCCTAGCTCGCCGGCTTAGTATACGCTACGTAGACCCGGTCGGGTTAAGACTAGAGGTATATCCCGTATCCCGTTTATTAACGTACGCTAACTATTTATAGCGAGTCCGCCCTATCTAGCCTAGTCGCCGCTCTTAAGGCCTATAAGGCTCTCCGGTCCCTAGTAGACTAGGCCCTCGTCCCGCCGTAAGTTACCCGAGCCCTCCTCTCTAATACTAATACTAACCTTATAAGATAGTACGGTCGCCGCTACTACTACTACTACCTACGAGACGGCGGTAATAAACTTTATAATAGCCGGCCCGGTACCTAGCTCCTAGGTATAGGGACCCCGGCGGTCCAATCCTATATAAGGGAGGAGGGAAGGGGGGGTTTTTTTTTTTTTTTACGGTCTCTTCTTCTTTTTTTTTTTAAAGGCGCGGGAAGTAGCGTTTAGCTATTACCGCCCGCGCTAAAACCGGAGGGGACCGGATAAACCCTAAAATAAATAAAAAAATACTTTAAAATTAAACTCCTAATCTTAACTCTAAGTAAACCTTAGAAATATAACTTACTATAATAGCCTCGTCCGCCCGCTCCTTCTTAGCTACCCTCCGCCGAATTCCTATAAGGGGCTATTATTTTCTTATATAGGTCCGTAAACTAGTTCGAACTCGTCTATAGCTATAGTATCCTCTATAGCTTCTAGCGGCTCCTACGTTATATCGTAGTAACCGCGCTATTTTACTAGGGCCTCGCGCCCTTATCCCCGCCTAGCCTTCCTAATATATAGGATCTTCTCTACTTCGAACTCCTCGTACGACTCTAGTAGTATAGGGCCTAGTTAGGAGTCGTCGATAACCTACCTAGGTAGTAGGTCGTCTAGGTACTACCGTAAAAGGTCGGGGTAGAATATATTATATATCCCGCTAGGGATACCCTTAAGCTATACGGATATCGGGCTAATAACTTCAGCTACCGTATATTTAGCGTATCGCGCGTCTAGCTTCTTCTTTAGCCTCTTACTACCGTAGTTCCTTAGGTCTAGCTATACTTTATTACCGACCTAGAACCTTCGGGCGGGGACCCGCCGCCTATTATAGGACTCCTCCTATTACTATTACGAAACCCCTATTAGCGATTAGTATAGCTCTATAATCTTCCCTATCTTCCGAACGAACTCTTTAGCCCTCTATTTAGTAGGGATTAGGATAGAATCTATAGCTACCTCTTCTAATAGTATAGCCGTAGGGGCTTTAAAGCCGTATATCGTAAAAAATAGCGATATACCGATTCCCGTATAGTATCGGCCGTTTACCGCCAACTAGGCTACGGGTAACTACTAGGCCTAGTCGTTCTAGTTAAAGTTAATAAAGTACCGTAGGTACGCCTATACTTCCTAGTTAAGGCGCTCCGGGCCTCCGTCCGTTTAAGGGTAGTATACGCTACTTAACCGCTACTCGACGCCTAGTAGGCGATAGAAATATCTTTAGAAGGCGCCCGTCTAGTTCCTTCCGCGGTCCGACGTTATTACCCTAGGTAGCCTATAGTAGCGTACCTAGTATCTTAGGAACATCTCGGCGTAAGCCTCCGCGTTAGTAGTAGGTATCGCTTTAAAAACTACGGTCTTACTTAGCCTATCCTTTATTATATAGAGGTTTATATTGCTATTAGACTCTAGGAGTTCTACTATAAAATCGATTAATAACTCCGAGAAAAATCTATCGGGGACTAGGAGCGACTATAGGAGACCGTATTTAGCGCTACGCCAAACCTTATTACGGCTATAGCTGTTATAGTTCCGTATAAACCTCCGTATATACGAGGCTATTAGTAGCTAGTAGAAGTCTCGGCCTATAATAGAGAGCGTATTCTCCCTACCTAGGTAACTAGTTACCGCGGAGTCGTAGTTCTTCTAAATTAGCTTAGTCCTTAAATTATCTAGACCCCTTATATCGTCGTCCGACTCCTTTCGCTCTACGTCCGTTATAAACGGGGCGCTAGGTACCTATAGCTTACCTCGGTATCGTAATAGGCCTTAGGTATCGATCTTATAGTCCGCGATTTAAATCTTAATACGGGCCCTAGTAGGAATAGCTCGCTCGCTAGACTATACCGCCTGGAATACCTATTAGTAGTATATATCCTTAGTAACTACCCTATCCTAGAGCTCGTTAAGGGCGTCTTCCTAGAATAGGCCTCGACCTATACCGAAAACCCTATATCCCGTCGCTATAGGAGCGGCTAGCGTATACTTAGTTAGGCTAGCCTCTAGGATTAGCTATTAGACCCTCGAAGTATAATCGTAGTAATCTAGGTTATCCTAATCTCGTCTAGATAGCGCGTCTAGAACTATTGCTTCTAACCCCGGGCGATATACTATAGAGAACCTATATCTTATTAGGGTCTCCGCGAACCGTATCTATCGCTCGGATAGCCTTTGTTTTTTTATAAAGTATTCTAGGTTCCTATAATCTATTATAATTATAAACGGACTATAGCTACGAAGCTCCGTATCCTAGTACTATAAGTACCGAACTACGGCTAGTAACTCTTTATTATAGATATCGTAATTAATTTCGGCCTTATTCAGTTTTTCCGAATAGAAAGCGACTAGGTAGCGAACCCTACTAGTCTCCTAGCTTAGAACCCCGCCTAGCGCGAAGCCGCTACTATCGGCCTCTAGAAACGTTAAAAGCGCGGGATCCTATTATTATAGTACTAGAGCGCTTATAAAATACTCCTTTAAATTATCGAAAGACGCCTAGGCCGCTTCATCCTAGGAGAACATAGTATTTACCCCGGTTAAAGACGTAAGCGGGGCGGCGCGCGTAGAGTAGCCCTTAATAAATATTCGGTAATAGTTCGTAAATCCTAGGAACCTACGTACCTCCTTCTAGTTACGCGGGACCGCCTAATTTTAGATAGTTTAAACCTTCTCCGGGTCGGCCTAAAGGCCCCCCTATCGGCGTAAATAATAAAACCTAGATACTTAATACTCTTTCTCGCGAACTCGCTCTTCGCGGGGTCTAAGTATAGGCTAGCGTCCTAAAGCGCCCGGAGAACGGTACGTACCTTCTCGAAATAGTCCTTACGGCTCCCTTAGGTATAGATTAGTACGTTATCTATATACGCCGAGGTATATTCGTCGAGGAACTTCCGAAGTACTATATTAATATACTATTAAAAACTAGACGGTACCCTAGCTAAACTAAATAGAGTTATAAGCTACTCGAATAGCCCGTACCTAGTCCGGAACGCTATCTTATACTTATAACCTTAGGCTATCCTAAGCTTCTAAAATACGCTTACTACGTCTACCTTTAATAAGTAGGTATAGCCCGCGAGGTTCCGGAGGGTCTCCGAAATAAGTAGGAGCGGGTATCTATCTTCCTTAGTTACCGTATTAAGTACTCTATAGTTATAGTAGAACCTTAGGCCCCCCGTAGGTTTCTAGATAAAAAGTACCGGCGCCCCGCCGTTTAAGCTTAACGGCCGAATAAACCCCTTAGCTAGTAGCTCGTTCAACGTTTTCCGTAGGACTAGGAGCTCCTCCTTAGATATACCGTAGAGCGGCCCCTATAGTAAGGACTCTATTATCCTATTAGGCTTCGTACGTAGCTCGATTCTATAGTCTACCCCTAGCTAGTAGGGGGCGAGTTTTTCCGCCTCTAGGCTTAAAAATAGCGGGATTATATCGTAAACCTCTAGGGGGAGTTACGCGCGGAGTTCCGCCTCCGTATTAGGCCTTTTCTCCGTTATAGCCTTCTCGAAGTCCTCTATTACTATAGTAGCGACCGTTACCGAATAACCGTCTTCTACCTTCTTAATATAGAAGGTTACTAGCGTAACTACGAAGTTATTAGTCTCCGGCTACGCCTATTCTATTAGCGTTAGCGCGGCGTCCCCGCCGGAGCTCTCCGATCGATAGGCTACCGTATAAGGGTCGCCGTCTTCTACTGCTTTAGGGGCGGATTCCGCTACCTACCTTACTACCCGCCCGTAGTATAGCCGGCCTTCGTTAGGCGCTATCCAGATACAGTTATACGCCTTCTAGGGGTTCCCTAAAATAACCGGAAAGGCTAGTTTAGGGACGTAGTATACGTAGACTACCTACTCGAAGCCGGCTATCTTAAGTTTTAGAGTAACTACCCCCTAAATACTAGACCTAGCTATATCGCCTATAGCGCCCCGGATCTATCTTGTCGTTTTTCCTATCTTAGGGAGTCCGAGCCGTTTAGCTAGGTCTCCGTCTATTATAGCGTAGCATTAATAGCCTTCGTCTATTAGGGTAGATACGTAGGAAATACTATTAATTACTACGTCTATAAGTATATTATTCCCGTCTATATTTACCCGGTAAGCGTCCTAGTCCTCTATTAGTACTCGACCTACTCCCTTCCTCTATCTTCGGAGGGGAGCTATCTTTTTCCCGGCGGGTTAGACTCGGTAACCTCTAGGACTAGGGCGGTCTCTATTACGGCCGGGACCGTTAAGGTATTTATCCCTACCCCCTTTTAGGAGGGTCGCTTAGCGGGGCGGTATACGTAGTCGCTTATACGGTACCCGCTCCCTTTATATTAGAAGTAGAGACCTTTCTCCTTACGGCCGTCTAGCTCCGCCTTAGATACCTACTTCGCCCTTAGTATAGCGCTACTCCCCCCTTACGTAGGGGGGCGGGGCGTAGCTACCTTAGCTCGGTCTACGACCCGTACTAGGGTTATAATAGTATCGCTATCTACGGTACTACCGTATAAGGCTAAGCTTATAGCCGCCGCGGTATAGGGGCCGCCGCCTAACTACTTCTACTTAGACTACTAGGACGAGAATCGCGTAGCGAACTAGCTAGTATATTCGTAGTTCTATATAATACGTCTAATCTCCGCGGTAAATTAGGTATACCCCGTCTCCCTCTATATAGTAACTAGAAGTATATTATCCTAGTTATAGAGGGTCTTCTATAGCTACTATATCTTAACCTCGTCGCTCTACTAGGAGCCGTTAGATACTAGTAGGAGTTTATTAAAGATTAGCTAGTAGTCCTACTATAGCTAGCTATCGTTATATTTTAGGCTTACTAGCTTTTCTAGGGCCGTCGTCTTTTCTATAGAGTCCGTAAAAATACGCTTAATCTCTAAGAGAAAGTCCTTAGGGTTCCGCTTACCGTTAGGGCCGCTAGCTACCTAAAAACCCCTTATACGAGCCCTTTTCTCGTAGGTTAGGTAGTCGTTAATAGTATCCTAGTAAAAAGGGGCGGGAAGTACCGGCTTCTATACGGCCCTCGTCCTATAGGAACTCTAGATTTGGAGAAAGAAATCTCTAAAAGTAGCTATAGACCTATCCTATTATAGTAGTCGCTATTCTTAAGGTCCGTAGACTAGGTTATCTATCGCGGAGTCCGATCCGCCTAGGCTGTAGTCCTAGATAGCCGAGACTAGGCTCTAGATAGATACGTCGTTACCCTTTAGCTCTACGTAGGCCTTATCCGCCTTAAGTAGACCGGCCTACGCCCTCTATAGCTAGGCCTCCTACTCCTCTAAGCGGGTAGCCTAAGCCTACTACTATACTATTAACTACTAGATAATAGTACTATAGTTATACGGCGTAATATTACTACTATCGCCCTCCGTAGGGTCTATCGTAGTCTCCGTAGCTTCTAGAGCGCGTCGAGAGGAAAACAAAAAGAGTTAACTTAATATTATAGAAGACCCTAGTATATACTAAAAGGTAAGGTAGTAGATAGAACTAAGTTAACTAACGAGCTAGAGAGGGGGAGGAGCTCTCTCCTTATACTCTAACGGGGAGACCGTACTCTAACGTACGGTCTCCGGTTCTACTCCTTTCGTAGTCTATTCTTCCTTCCTTTTAGCTACTAGGGCACCAGCCCCTAATACCTACTAAGAGATATACTAAGTAAGAACCGCTCGGACTCGGTATCGACGAAGAACTAGAACCCTAGACCCTACTCGACGATAGAAAACGTATAGTTAGAAGGAATAAGAAGTAGGTCGTCGAATATAGAGTCCGCTAGAAAGGAGTAGGGCCGTAAAACGATACCTAGGAGCGCGTAGAAACGATCCCTACCGTATTAATTAATAAATATATCAAAAAACCTACGGCGAAGCGAAAAAATAAGGCCGGGTAATAGCTTCTAGTTACTTCTACGAATATCTTTTTTTTTCACTTTACTTTACTTCGAATAGTTATACTTTACTTTAGGCCCTTATAAACTTACCTCCCTCTGTAGTCCGTACTCTACTCTATATAATATACTAATATTAACTATTAGATAGTTTTAACTATAGATACTATAAGCGTAGCTAAATAACGCGCCGACGATAACTATATACTAGTTAGGTAGTTAAAGACCTTAAAAGAAAAGGTTAAAGAGTAAGACGAATAGTTACGTAACTTTAGTTACCTTACCCTACTCAAAAAAATTAGTATATAGACCTACTACGACTAGAATATCGACTAGTACTAAGTAATTAATATTAGGGTCCCTAACGGGGCGGGTTGGGGCGGGTTATAGGGTAGGGAACCCGCCCTATTAGCGGGTTAGGTTTTAACGGGTTAGGGCGGGGTCCTAGGGCGGGTTATAATTTAGAAGAAAACCCGCCCTATTCGCCCCGTTCGGGTTTTCCACGTGATTTTTATTAGGTTATATATATAGATATATTAATATATTATATTCCTATTAGGTAGAGTATAACCTAGAGACTATAATAAGTATTTAAAAAATTAAAATATATATAATAGATCTATAGTTATTAAGGTTTCTAGAAAAAAACTCTAGGTTCCCCCCTTAAAAACCCGCCCCTAACTAACGGGGCGGGTTTAAGGCTTGGCGGGGCGGGTTAGGTTAGGGTTATAGCTTTATAACCCGCCCCTAAAACCCGCCCTAGCCCGCCCCTAACCCGACCTACCCCGTTTCGCCCTACCCCGTTAGGGACCCTAATTAATATCTAGGACAAAGTATAGATAGTAGTAAGAGACGATAATAAGGCCGCTAAAGCTATTAAGCGTAGTAAAGTAGTATAGAAGTTAATAATCGAGAGTAAGAAACCTTAGGTATATAAGAAGCTAGTCCGTATATAAGTTATAAATAATAGCCATATCGATCCTCCCGAGTAGTAGATACCTATAGCTACGACGAAGATACTACCTAGGATACTAGCTAAACGGCGTAGATATATTATCGATAACGTATTACTAGACTATAGTAGTCCTTTATTAAAGAGATATATAATCGTTAAGATAGAAGCTCTCGAACCCTTATTCGGCGACGTATATATAGGGTCCCCAACGGGGCGGGTTAGGGCGGGTTTTAGGGTAGGGAACCCGCCCCGTTAGCGGGTCGGGTTCTAACGGGTTGGGGCGGGGTCCCGGGGCGGGTTATAGATTAGAGGAGAACCCGCCCCGTTTACCCCGTTCGGGTTTTCCACGTGATTTTTATAGGGTTATATATATAGATATATATATATTTTATATTCTTAAAAGATACTCTATAACCTAGAGATTATTATAGGCTATTAAAAAATTAAAATATATATAGTAGTTCTAAAGTTATTAAGGTTTCTATAAAAAATCTCCGGGTTCCCCCCTTGAAAACCCCCCCCTAACTAACGGGGCGGGTTTAAAGCTTAGCGGGGCGGGTTAGGTTAGGGTTATAGCTTTATAACCCGCCCCTAAAACCCGCCCCGCCCCGCCCCTAACCCGACCCCCCCCGTTTCGCCCCGCCCCGTTAGGGACCCTACTCGTACCTAAAATCTTATTTATATACGTAGGGTCCCTAACGGGGCGGGGCGAAACGGGGGGGTCGGGTTAGGGGCGGGGCGGGGCGGGTTTTAGGGGCGGGTTATAAAGCTATAACCCTAACCCGACCCGCCCCGCCAAGCTTTAAACCCGCCCTATTAGTTAGGGGCGGGTTTTTAAGAGGGGAACCCGGAGTTTTTTTCTAGAAACCTTAATAACTATTAATCTATTATATATATTTTAATTTTTTAAATACTTATTATAGTCTCTAGGTTATACTCTACCTAAAAGGAATATAATATATTAATATATCTATATATATAACCTAATAAAAATCACGTGGAAAACCCGAACGGGGCGAACGGGGCGGGTTTTCTTCTAAACTATAACCCGCCCCGGGACCCCGCCCTAACCCGTTAAAACCCGACCCGCTAATAGGGCGGGTTCCCTACCCTATAACCCGCCCCAACCCGCCCCGTTGGGGACCCTAGGTACGAGGTCTAGAAAGTAACTAATACGAGTCTTAGTATCGACCTAGCCTAGTAGCTATTAAGTATAATTAAGGTAGTCGACTAAGATACGAATAACTACCTTAATACTTATAAGATAGACTTTATAGAAGGCGGACGTAACTACGACGAAATTAGGAAGATTTACGACGCCCTCTTAAAAGTTATACCTATACTTATCGACGTAAGATATATAGCGTATCTAGTAGGTTACTATAGCTTTAGCTAAACTAGTCGACGAGTAAGAGTCTAATAACGATTCAACTATTAACTAAGTAAGGTAAAGTAATATAAGAATAGAGGACGTCGTACTAATACGGGCTAACGATAGCAACGCTACGCTAAATACTATATACGAACCAACTTCAATTAAGATAGACTTTACGGTAACGTTTAAACGACTAGTATATAAACGACTATACGCGCCCGGATTATAGTTAGTCGAGTATACGGTACTAGCTACCTATACGATATATACCGCTCTAGACGCGGTAATCCTAAGTTTACTAGAATCGACGACTAAAGTTATAAGTCTTAGATACCCTATACTACTACTTAACGACTCCGCTTCGTACTTCGCCTATCTTATCGATCCGGTAGATAACTCGTCGGTAGACTTCTATAAATATAATAGAATATCCAATAGCGTTTAAGATAATAGCGATATAACGATAGAAAATAAATTAAAAATACTAAAAATAGATATAGTTACGAAATATAGATTAGTAGGATATAATATAAATTAATAGGATAGGAGAATAGGATATAAGGATAAAAGCTCAACGGCGATACTACGAGGACGTAGCGTTCTTTTAAAAAAACCGGGTATATATTAGGGAAGTTATAACTAGGACTATTAGTTAGTAGTATTAGTATATAGTTAGGGGTTAGTATTACCCCTAGTTATAAATATTATCTAATACAATATATTTATACTTAATTGAAGTTCTACTACATTAATAGAAGTATATTGGTATCGTCGGCAGTCATAGTAAGGTTGAGCAATAATGCCCTGAAAAGGCGGGGGGGGGCTTGCGGAATAATCTCGGCTAGGAGGATACGAGTAGGGGATAGGCCCCTCGATACAGGGTGCAGGTCGGCGGACTAGTAGGGGATAGGCCCCTGATAGGCCCCTCGATCGTGCCGGGACTTCATCCTGTTTGCAGTCAACACCATTCTATCCATCATCCAACATATCTTTTCATCCAAAGCATCCGACTTCCATCACCAACAGGATAAATCAATGCTGAGCTGCTGTCTTTGAATGCTTTAGTCATCGTTCCGCTTCTCCCAATTATGTTTGGCTGCCGATGTCACTTGTGTATACATACCATGGAACTAATACTCGCTATCAAACCTGGAGAGCTCTGGCTGATTTGGCGAGCAAGCTTTCTCCAAGGCCTCTCCATCCGAGATTCTGGCCTCCAGCCTCGTGATGGGCTAGGTAAGACGTTCGAGGTTGTCGAATTGGACGATACTTTGTCACAGAAGAGGTAAGCAAATCTTGGTGAAGGAGTTGTTTTGAGATCCATGTCTTGGGCTCTCTTCAACATTCTGCTCCCAGCTGTTCGGTTACTCATGATATGTCTCATTGGAGGCGTTGTGCCTGTGTCAACCATATACAGACAGATATGTTGATGATTGATCTGGCGGCTTTTGCTTCTTTCGCCAGCCAGTGCTTTTGCCTACAGCACAGAACGGCACCATTTGTCCCTGTGGTATCGATGGTGAAGCCGCAATTCCTCAAGACAAGTTCTGTTCATGCTTTTCTGCTGGTGGCTGAATCTTATCTCGCCTGACGGGTGCTGAACCAGGGGCAAGGACTCCGTCGGACTGGCGGTGCCATCCATGTGTGCTGCGCGAATGGCAGTACGTGTTTCTTGGACGATAGTCGCGTTGCGAGCGACCAGTCTCGTCCTACAGGTCTCAGACTCCAACTGCGTCACTGGCGGCTGCTATCCATCTCACGAGTTGACCTCGACTGTACAACCAAGAGTCAATGCCATTACAACCAAAACGCTGAAATCCGTTCGCGAGGATCGACCTCACTTGAGGCACGCTACACAATTGGCAGATCAAATCGATAAAAGGGTGAGTAGTGCGTGGCTCGTTTGGACATCTCTGCAGACCTACGTTCTAGTGAATTTGAGAAACAAAAAGGTCGTGAAAGTTGTTATGGAGATTGTCAACCCTAATCGAGAAGAATGTCAAGATAATAAGAGGGCCAAGTTCAGAACGATGCTAAGTCGAGTTCCAGACGAAAACCGAGGGACAAAAATCTAGATCAAAGACAAAAAACACCTGGGCAGAAAATACAAAATTAAAGATTCGACACCAAGTCCGTCAGAGTGGCCAAAGGCGACAGTATCAACAAGGAATAGCGAGAGCGTTTGCGACACCGAGACCTAGCAAGAATGTAATCACGGCAAGAGCGCAAACTCTGCGCAGACGGCGACGAGCAGCAAAGATCCCTCAGCTGAAGCACTAATGCCAGGATTCAAGAGGGGTTAATCACAGCAAGAGCATCATAATCAAGTCGAAAAGCAGTTTCTTCTTCAATGTCCAGTCCTCAGACAAAACAATCAATGAAAAAAAGGAGAAGTTTCTTTTGGCCACTCTAGCAAGAGCGCTCAGTGAACACCATCGCGAAGGTTGAAACTTATAGTTCACCTGGCATGCATTTTTTCGTCTGACCGATCGACGGACGCCGAGTGAGTGTTGTCATCACCATGGACTCGGCGTCTAGGACTCTATCTATGGGCACAAGGGGAGCTGCTCGAATCCTGAACTTGTCTCGAAGATCTTCTCGGCTTCATTGGGGCGCGAGGAACTCTAGGCTTCTTGCGCTTGACGAAGGGTGTGCTAGGAGGAGTGGCGGATGCAGCTCGAACCGGAGTTCGAGGAGCATCCGGGTGCAGAGCAGGATCTTCTGGGTCTCGAAAGACTTCGAATAATCTTGGTGCACGCTTCATGACTGGGGCAGGAAGGAACGGCTCTAGGAAGAGCTCGTCGAATCGTGAAGGCATGATGATTGTAGTCGGGTGAGAGAACGTACAATATGTTTGAAGAATGAGTTTGAAAGTAAGAGTTGGATAGCTGGAGGGCTGATCAAATTCGTAATTTCAAAGGTGTTGCTCGTAAGACTTGAGGAGGAAAGTGAGAGGGAGGCCGAGGGCCTTTTATGAGGAGAGATCCTCTGGCCAGAGCTGTTACTACACCGTTGTGTGTCTTCACTGAGAAGTTTGTTCGCATCGCGCCTTGGTAAGCTTTCCAGTACCAGCCGCGTGAACATCAATGTGCTCCCAGAAGCACCAATAGTACGGCCCCAACATCTTCCATGGTTGGCATCGTGATCTCAGAGCGACGTGGAGAAATGATGCCAGGGTGGCCTCCGATAGACTTTTCCCTCGATAAATCTTCCTGTCATACCAGGCTACACCTCAAGTCTGCCTGCTGCAGGTATGTATAGAATGAGAAAGAAGCTGAACGCGTGGAAGAAAAAAATGGGCGCTGAAACGAAAATTAGATGGTTGGATCACAAAGAAGATGAGAATGAACAGAACCCCAGAAACTTGCCATGCTACGCCATTTTCCTCCGTGCAAAATCTGCGCCTCGAGCGAATGTGGATTGCACGAAGGAAATCATTCCATCGGATTCGATAACCTGTGACAATCTCAATGGTACATGGGAGCAGATGCGTACCAGAGATAACAAAGAAAAAGGATACGGACATAGAACCAGACCCTGTGAAGAGGAAGGAGTCATACAACGCCAGAGCGATAACCAGGAAAGAAGCTTGGTCAGGCTTTCCCTTCACCACCACTCCTGGAGAACTCGGGAAACATGAGACTAAACGAAAGACCTGGAACCTGTGAGCCTTGTGGTACGGAGGAAGTAAATGTGAAGTATAGCACTGTTTAAGAGAAAAAAGATGCGTAGAAACGTCGTTGCCAGACGAGAAGTCTCTCATTGCCCGTCAGTGGTACGATTCGCGGATTCGGAGGCCTCCCGACAAAGCGAACAATCTTTTGTGGGGAAATATCAAAGCGATCGAGGACATATTGAACCCCTCGGCGAGAAGATTTCACAGTTACCAAAGTTGACATTCGCGAGAGAAACGTATTCTGGAACATTGGACGACGAATATGACGCAGGCATACATCGAAACCAATGGAACTTCATAGATTTATACGACTCAACTCATGAGCCAAGTTTCCATCAGAAGAGAAAGAGAAAGAATAATAACCATAGAAGTGTCGTCGACAGCACCACCGACATCAACAGAAAAGAAATAGTACGTATCAACAGAATGACAATCAAGCCATAGATTCCAGACTGTCTATGTACCCTTAGATAAATAAAATCCAGATTCAGTAATTTCATGTTCCCCGTTCGCATCGACTATGCTACTACGCACAGACCAGACGGTATTCTACGCCTGTATGAATAGGATATACGCCTACGTCAGGGCTAGAAAGACTTGTGGAAATCTGACAAAGTATCCACGTCTTTTTCGTGGAGATGGTAAGAATAGATGAATGAAATAAGACTTGATGAATCTTTACTGGACAGCACCTCCGAGTCATCGGCACTCCAAACGGAGATCCCGCGGCGGAGAACAATGACAAGCCGAGACACTGTAAAGGGGGGGAAAGAGGACGACTCCGTATATGTGCGCTACTATCGTAATCCAAGAAGGAAAAGATAAACAAATCCTGATCTCTCCAAGGACTCATTTGGACACAAAAGGGAAAAACCCCCAGTCGACATTCAGACAAAAAGGAAACACAGTAGCGAGTCTCCCCCGTCCCCGCGCCCTAAAACATCCATCACAATGGCACCATCTCAGAAAAAAAAAGCCACGAGAAACAAAAGAGTCCATATTACAGCATCTATACCAAATCCGACGATTCCTCTCCAACGCAAAAACTCCCCCCTCCAAAAAAACCCATCATCTCCAACCCCGATATCTCTACTTCCTCATTCCACCATGGCCCATCCCAGGCATCGGCGGTGGTGCATCAGGCTTAGGAGGCGATGCCGGAGAAGCAGGAACACTTGGTGTTCCAGGGACAGTAAGAGCCGGGGGAGCAGGGGATCCAGGGGCTAAAAGTAAAAGTTAGATATAAACGCCAATCCGAAAATCATTGGAGTAGTGAAGACTCGTGTGGGGGAGAAGAAGACTTACAAGAAACAGACTGAGGAGCCGGTGCAGCAACAACAGGTGGGCTCATAGGCTTGGGAGCACTTGGAGAATGTGGACTCGCGGGTTTAGATGGACCGGCAGCACCACCGGCGAGCGCAGTCAAAGGAAAGCCACCTCCAGTCAAAGCGCCCGAATTCACAATCTCCATGATATCAAAACCCGTCATATCTCGGATCCCCCTGTTAAGCCCCGAAAAGCTCCACTGAGTGGTAACGCCCATAAGCGTACCACCAATCAAAGCCGGAAGGGCCAAACCAACAGCACCAATAGCAGCGCCTTCCCAGTTAGGTTGAAAGGGGGTAGCATTGGCCGCCGAGACCAGGTTCGCCGGCATCTGCTGGTTGATGTTGGCGACGCCCTGGAGCATCCTCATGTATCCCTGGAAAGCTGTCTTCAATTCCTCGCCGCCGAGTTGCTCTTCAGATCCAATGCTGCCAGAGAGGGCGGTGAGGATATTTTGAAAAGACGCAATGGCATCTTTGGCTTCGGCTTGGGCTGATGCACTGGCGGCTTGACGAGCGTTGTTGGCTTCGACGAGGCCGCTTGCTGCCACCATGATGGTGAGGAAGTTGGTGAGTTGAACCATGATAAAGAATATGATTGGCGAAGGAAAAAAGAGTAGAAATTCCGCTGTACAGAAATGTGAGTCCAAAGATTCGAGCTGCCGAACAAAGAGTTGGATGAGGGATACGAACAGTCTTATGGGGCTGCACGGTATCAATGCTTGAACGATACAGAACTGTTCTATCCTTTAGTCGATCGTTTAGGGCTCTCAACTGAGTATACCGCGGGGTTAGGTGTCCGTCCCGAAAAGATGATCTGGCGTGCCTGGATCAGAAAGGCAGGACCTCAGGAAATATTTCTACCACCT
The DNA here is from genome assembly GCA_004522665.1 of Venturia nashicola. Lineage (NCBI taxonomy): Eukaryota > Fungi > Ascomycota > Dothideomycetes > Venturiales > Venturiaceae > Venturia > Venturia nashicola. Next base: position 1,531,052 of record SNSD01000003.1, on the reverse strand, counting down.
CGCAGAATGGAACGATTGTTTGATTCATTATCCTGACTCGGGCGAATTTTGCAGCATGCAAATACATGAACCGAGACTGAGTAGCTTTTGGCGGATTGATTGAACAATAATCAAGTGGCTTTTATCCCCGGAATAGAGTGTCGGGTAGATCAAAGAGAAGCAAGAATCGCTGTTGCGGATATGAACCCCTGGTCATGGAGTCGCTCTTTTCGAGACGAGAGTCACGAGACACCCGCTCCGCGCCCGTGCCGAAAGCGCACACCAATTAATTGCGACCATTACGATAGAGGTTTATCCCTTTCCGTAATAGTAGGATTAGTAGTGGCAAAGCTTATACAGCAAGCGCGGTCCCCATCCAATCTAGAAGAGAGCGCGGCTTTGAAGCGTCGTTAAAATGGAGCGAGCCAACATCTCTTCGCTGTGGTCTCAATACTATTTCGTAGTAGATATTAGCTGCGAATCATTGACAAGGCCTACTCCGCGTCAAAATCATACCCAGCACCATGGAATCCAAGAGAAATACGAGTCCGAAAACTCTTAATAGGTAGAGATTTGCGGCTGATATTTGAGAGCGTTGAGATCACTAGACGAATCAACTCACCGAACCCTAATAATGGACAACGTCGCATCTCGTCGTATGTACTTCATGGCCGCTATGGTCTACTAGCAGCCCTGAGCCTTGGGGCTCGGAAAAAGCCCGAGGGAAGGTGGAAAGATCTGATAGATATATGCTGCGGATCGGCTTAGGGTTGATTATCGACAGTATCCACCCTCAGTGCAGCTGGCGCATGAAACATGGAAAAGCGCTTTCTAATTGACGTTTCCATTTTCAATCCGCTTCTACCTATACGCGGCCCATCCTTCATTCACATCATCTTCGCGTCTCGTGAAGCGCTGTACAAGTATCAGCGGAATCTTCGTAATACCCAATCAAAAACTCCGCCCAAACTCCAAAGGCTATCAAAAATGGCAGAAACGCAGAATGCTACCGTCCAAGCGCTAAGAAATGCACAAACCACAGCTGCAAAAGACGAACAGGCTTCACAAAAAGATCAACATCGATCCACCAAAAAAGGACATCAAAACAAGAATGGCACCTGCAATGGAGGCAGTCAAGGGTTGTCCAGGCGGGTCTAACGCTCTAGCTCCAGCCTTCCGCGGGGGGCTACCTGCTGTGGCGGTTGGAGCTCCTAGATCAAATGTGCCGGCTCCTGTGGCTTCGACGGCACCAGCCGAGGTAGCAGCACTGCCTAACATTCCAGTAGCAGTCAAGTGGACAGCCCCAGTATGTGTTTGTTGTGCCACACCAACTATCGTAGCCGATGCTCCCGGTATCGAAGATGCGACGCTAATTTCTCGAATATCTTCTTTGGTGGCATTGAAATTGGTCGATGCGATTCCTATCTGATTGCCATCTATGTTGTAAACAACGTAGGCAGACCTCAAAAAAGTGTCGCCGAAAAGGTTCGGGTTGCCATCTGACGCCAAGATTCCCCATCGGCACGCAACATTTCCGTTCCGAAACTTAGGCTTAGGAACATTCGATGGGAATGGTAAGACGAATTGTGAAATTTCCGCCACAATAACAGGACCGTTAGAGTCTCCGAATTGGAAGTTGATGGTGGCAGGGGTATGGGCGATATTGCAAGGCACGACAACACCGTAGTTCGCGTTCGAAACAGCGCCAACACCTTTGGCGATTGCATCGGCGATGGAGTTGGGGAGATATGTCAAAGTTGTGCCTGAATCCAGAATCACGGCGATTTTTTGATCCACGGCGTAGACAGATTTTTGCTGGTTTCCAATGATCTGAAAAGAGTTGAGAGTGACTGTGAAGGACGAGATGGCACCGGAAATATCCGGCTGAATGGGTAGGATGACTAGGTCACCGCGAAATTTAGCATAGTCGATACCGCCGAAGAGGATGCTGCCTGTGTTGGATTCTGCCGAGTGTCAGCGGTGTCTCGAATGACCGATGCCATTCGTACCTCTATCATTCAACCAAAGGCTGTATGCCCGAGTCTTGATAAGCCCCTGATTGACCATTTGGCTAACTATGTTAGGATAGGTAAGACCAGGCCGAGTAGCAGTCGAAGTTTGCGAGTAAATGGCCTCTCCAACGTCGAATCCAACACCGACTATGCCTTGAAACTCGCTGGTAGTGTCTTGCTCTGTAGATTGTTTGGCCAATCCCATGGTCATCTTTGTCACCGTTGCGCCTCCTATGCCAAAGGTTTCGTTGATATAGTCGCCAGCGATTTTGGTTTCGTCGACATAGGTAATTTGGAACTCGTCGGGGGCGACGTCTACAAAGGTGGAGGATCCGGAGTCATCGTATGCACCGTTTGTGCAGCGATTTCGTCGGGTTGAGCATGTGTTTGAGCCTATCCATGGGATCTATGATTGATCAGCTCCTTGTTCAGCTCGTGTGTTGGCACTTTGAAGGCAGCAATTCTCTCCTCTCCCATGCATAGCTCTGATAAACAGATGGCCCTCAATTCAACATGGCCCACAGCAGAATTCAGCAACATTGCTTCTTTGTTTCCACCGCAGACCATCGAAATTGATCTGGGATTGAGAGACTGCAAGAATGGGTGCGCTTTGTCCAATGTCTGTGCGTGGGAGGGACTGAGTTGGCCGCCACAGTGTGTAGGCACAAGCACGAACCCAAATATCGCTACTTCCAGTGTCCAGTTGTAACAAAAACCGCTGCGGTGGGGTACCAATCGTCGCGTTTATCAAATACAGCAGATTTGACTGCGCATTGTAGAGTGTCGAAGTGACGGTACTTCTAGAGGCTCGCCGCCGTAGACGATTTTCTGTAGAAGCTTGTGCAGCGGGGACTTCTCTCCTTTGAAAAGCCAGGCCAAGAACTCTCGGTGGCAATGCTGCTTCGGAGAGATGTGCGAGTAGGGAAAGCGAGAGTAGGGAAAGTCGTAGGACAGGCGCCATGTTTCGAAGTCGTAGCTAGAGGTATGTATGCGGGTAGGCTGGTTCCCAGGACATGGAATAGAGGGACGAGGGACGAGGGGATGTAATGGGAGATAGAAGGCAGAGAAGAGGGAATGTAATGGAGATAGAACCCTAAGGCAGAGAAGAGGGAGTGTAATGGAAGATAAAAGGCAGAGAAGAGGGAGTATAATAGAAGAAAGAAGGCAGTTTCAAGGCGGATCACAGCTGCACCAAGACATGACGATGGCTGGAGAGGCGGAGGGCGAGAGCAAAGAGGGCAAAAGAATGGGGAAGGACGAGAACACCACTTCAGCCAGCTTGGTGTATTAATTATTGGCCCGTAATAATAAGCAGGATAAGCAGGACTTTCTCCAAATGAGCATGACTCTCAAACACTGCGGATGCTTCCGAGGCCTGACAATTGGCCAGCTAGTCGCCGAAGTTGAACGAACCCCCGCAGTAGTCGCCGAAGTTGAACGAACCCCCGCAGCACCTCCTCCGTAACATCACCCGCAATACAACTCCCCAGGCACAGCTTTCTCAGGCACCCTTTCTGAGGCACCCTTTCTGAGGCACCCTTTCTGAGGCACCCTTTCTCAGGCACCCTTTCTCAGGCACCCTTTCTCAGGCACCCTTTCTCAGGCACCCTTTCTCAGGCACCCTTTCTCAGGCACCCTTTCTCAGGCACCCTTTCTCAGGCACCCTTCTCAGGCATCTTGTCGCCTGTCTTCAGACATACTATACTATTCATCATCGGGCATCTCAACAACTCCAGCATCGACCTCTCCAGTATTGTCTTCTCAGATAGAGTTGCCTCTAATCATGAATGAATCAACGAACATGCAGTAGATGGCGAACAACCACCACCAAAGATCCATTGAAAAGCTTACCGAATTGATGAAGTTAAGAACGACACTAATCGCCAGCTTCCTCGACTTCGAATGCGCGAGTCTCTGACAAAGTCATCAAGCCGGAAGTCTGGGTAACCTCATTCCAATCAATAATCATCACCAATATCGCTGACAACCTTCTTCCCGCTTCTCGGCCAGTGCCAAAACGGCAATTCGACCAGCCCAACGATTATCAAACAAGTTCACGCCACATTCGCATGATTCATCACTCCATCGAATAGGTCTCAAACATCGACCAAAGGTTCCAACAACGGTCATCTTACTCCCCAAGAGTCTTCATCAAAGTATAGGGCTCAGAAAGTCAAGAAACGGTCTCCCTACTCACCATTTTACCTCTGAGAGAAACGCAGCATGCGATATCACTATTGAGGCTCTATGTTGACTGTGATCCAGATTCTCGGATTGTTTCCAAGAATAAAATTGGCCCCTGGATGTCGAAAATTGGCAAAATGGTCCGAAACGCTAACGTCCCTATCCCTACTGGACTACGCTGTCTCGCGGAACCTCCGGACTTTGACCTTGCCCCTTGGGCCAAGTAAGTGAGATTCAGTTTGGAGAGACACTGATGATGCGTATCGTGCTTAATTTACTCGCGATTCAACGGTTCCATAAAAAGAAATGTCGCCGGGGGGAAGAGTGGTGTTTTCTCTTCCAGAAAGAACCATCACCATTCCGGAAAGTGACGTGGGAAACACAGAGACCTCCACGCGCACCGGATCCGCGCCCTCGTGGAATGGAACACTCAACCCCAGAAGTTCCAAAACAGATCCCAAGAAACTTCCCCAGATTCCCGGGAAACAAAAGAATTGCCACCAGGGTACATAATGCACTCGCAGTATCAAGTCTTCGTATCTTGCCAGCCAATCAGCGCACCTTCTAGAACAATAGGGACAGGCAGAATCCCTGGAGCAAAGACTGGAAATCAGTAATGATTAAATTATTATAGCTCTAAAAAACTTTCACAAGACAGAAACAAGCATAACCCCACGAATTATTGGTGTACGCTCGGAACACCGATGGGTCCTGCCTCCGCCTTCGCCTGCTCCAACGTCCTCGACAACTGTTCAACCTGTACGGGATCCACAGCCGGTGCGGCGGGCTCTGGAGTCGCTTCAGCCTCCGCAACACCAACTGCACCGTCGAAAGCAGCTGCAATCTGGAACGTCTGCTTTGTTCCCTTCGGCTTTGCCGCTTTCTTCGTGGGTTTCTCCTCCGGTTCTGATTCCTCCTTGGTACTTGACTCCTTACTGCTTTTGAATGCGTCGACTTGCGCTTTCAACCATGTCGCGCCGGGTTTCATGCTGTCGCCGTACGACATGTGTCCGTAGTTGACCACAAGCAAACCATTGCAGACACCATCGCTGGAATAACTCTTGAGTTCCTGGTAACCGTTGCAGAAGGTCTTAACCTTGTCTTTCGGAAAGTTTTTGATCTGTCCTTTGTCTTGGTAGAATTGGGTGTCGCCGTACAACGTGATACCAGCAATCCGTTCTTTAACGTTGGCGGGGAGGGCTTCGACAGAGCGGTGAGTGATGGCTGCACCTTGAGAGTATCCTCCACCGATGAGGACGGTATTGGGGCATTTGGAGACAGCCAAATTGTAATCCTTTGTTGCCTCCTTGATACCGGCTGGGTCTCCTCCTCCGGGCATCAGATTGCCTGGTACGCCTGCACCATAGGCAACTCCTTCCACTGCAAGCGATGGGAAGACCTTCTTCAATTCTGGGACGAGGCGACCTCCGACAAATTCACCCTACAACATGTTAGACATGTATTATTTGAGATGGTGTTGAGGAAGAAGCGTACCAAATTACCCAGCTCAGTGGTACCACGAACCCAGATGAATGTTACATCTTTGCATGAACCTTTAGTAAGATCTGTAGCACTCATAACCATCATCTGTCGCTTATCAAGGTCGGCAGCCGGAGCCGCAAAAGCGACAGAGGCCAAAGAGAGAATCGCCACAGCTTTCATGATGGATATCGAAAGATGGAATGTAAAGAATGAATGAATAATCGAACCGATCAACGGGAAGAGCAAGCAGACTAGCTGGAAGGAGAGACGACCGTGGTGAGGACAGTGAGTGATGGAGACTTGCTGAAGTAGCAATAATGCTGAATATAGATATCCTATATACCACCTCTCGCAGATGATCGACTCAATATCTGTGTCACTATCTGTGGAACAGAGGTAGAATCGGCCTAGAAATTACCAAGCTCAGATTATTGACTCGGTTTTCGAAAGTCGCGATCCCTCCTAGACTCAGAAAGGGTCAAGGGCATAATGTGACCTCGCGTAGCCATTCCACACTCTAGTCGCAATGTAATTGTCACCATGGTCAATTTATATTGTGGCGCCTGTAAGGTTACATCTCTCATCGTCGGGAGATGTTCTTTTCCCAGATGCCCGATCTGCCTCCACACTGTGCGTTATACAAGAAATGCCCCACAAATTTCAAGCTCAAGCCTGGCTCGGCAACGCTTGGTCTCTCGTTAAATACAACCACTGGTTCTGCTGATGGGTCACCCGGGTTCCACTCAAGGATCCCGCGGGAACAGTTTTCGATCTAGAAGAAGAGAGACTGCGGCATTCCCTGAACAGTGGGGAAAGTCGTCGTAGCTCGCGAGAGGGGTTGCTTGACGTGTACCTCAAGTTGTGCGTCGTATAAACAAGATCTTGGTGAGGATCCCACCAGTGGTAGATACGACAACCGCGCGATTAAGTTGAGGTGTAAGACAACGACTTGCGCTCGAGTTGCAAAAGTCCTCGTGAGAGAAAGCCCAGTTGTGCGATAACGTCATTTGACCTGTCGTGCAAACCAAGCGCCGCTCGAAACTGATACCGTCATGTTGTATGTCATTGTTCTGTTTGTCCATGGGAGCGAAAGACTTTGATGGTGCAGGTGTGAAGCTGAGTGGATAACTGAACGCTAGTCCTGAACAGGCACGGTTGATTTGAGTTTCATAGGGCTTTGTACTATAACAGAACGGAGAAACAATCATCGAGCCGCTGTAGATATTGTCATCGAGCAACGGTTACAACCCATTATACAAGTCCCCGTCAAGGGCATTAATGAGCGAGTCTGGGCGTGGGTTGTCGCAAATGTAAGTCAGGATAAAGCTATTCTGCTCGTGTGAGACCTGGCTTGAGAATTGAGTCTGGGGGCTGAATGAATCGACGTCCGCGAAACTAGGCTCTTGTTAACCCCTTTCTGCCGCCGGATGTCGAGATTTTGACCTTGGTGCTGTAAGAGGCATGCGTCACAGATTCAGATTGGCCTCGGTGACGATTGACCAGCGACGAAAGAATAATGAGACGGTGATACGAAGACAAACGCCGGCGGTGGATGCAGAAACTGACGATGTATTGTCCGATGGTGTTGAGGTTTGGATAGGTGCGCGAGGTGCGGTCTCACGAGGACCCTTTTTTGGCTGCGCCACGCGCCACGCGCCACCCTTCGTCATCCTAGGAATCATCCGCCTGCACAATTCACTCCACCTTAGACACCTGCATACAACTTTCTCTCGCTCTCCACCTACCGATCCACATACTTCTCTCCTCCTCCAAGAAACAAAGAAAAATTCAACAACCACGCCAATATGTGCGACGGACCTGATCTCTTCCTCTGCCTCCTTGCCGTCCTCTTCCCTCCCATCGCAGGTATACGCGCCCACCAGGCACCAACGTAACTGTCGATACTAACAAACGCAACAGTATGGGTTAAGAAAGGCATTTGCAGCTGCGATTCTATGATAAATATTGCTCTCTGCTGCCTTGGATTTCTTCCAGGTCTTATACATGCTTGGGTATACACAGTCTTGTCGCCACTTCTTCAGAGCCTTGCTGATCTCTCGCCCAGTACATCGTATCCTCCAACCCAGATCCTGGCTACGAACGTGTAACCGATGGCGAGACGCATGTGGTTTACTACGTATCCACACAACCACAAGGCGGCTACGGCGGAGTTGCGCCTCAATCACAGTTTCCGGGACAGCAAGGAGGAACGGCGAACGCATTCCGTAAACCGCAGCCAAAGTCTGGCAGGAAATCGCAAGCGCCACCACCACAAACAACCACAACTCGTCTTACAGAGGGCGGAACTGGCGAAGCTAGCAGCTCCAACCCTGATGTACCACCACCCACATATCAGGATGCAGTCGGAGACCACAAGGTCCAGCGATGAGGAACTATGAGAGGAAATGGACCAGCATAGCAATCGTGATATAAGGAACCTATGACGCAGCAGTTTTTTGGATGTAGGAATCTCGGGCATCTCAAATATAAAGTCTTAGCAAATATCCTTATACGGTTTGTTCCCGCGAATACCAGCATCCCTAGAATAATATCACGTCGGCAGCTTGCATCGTACGCTTGTGCATATCTATCTATATTGATATTGTAATGGCTCGACAAGTAAAGCCAGGCTGATATCGACTTCGATATCGACTTCCTGTTGAGAATACATAAGTTGAAGTACATAGTTCTGAGATATTCACCGACATTCACCACATGGTCCATAGGAGTTGATGGCCAAGCGAGACGGGATCACGTGAGGACATCACCTAAACTACTGCTTCATCTACATGAACTTCACGGCCCACTCACTGTCAAGTTTCCGATAGGACATGGTTCCCCAGTATCGGCGCATTGAGATGCTTCTGACCTTTGCAGTCTCGAGTCGTGCACAACTCCACTGAGAGTCATTCTTGAGTCATGAGAGTTGACGTCCTCGTCGCCATTCCTGCAACCACTTCTCTTAGCCTTCTTCTGTCCTCATTTTCGTCGTTCGGTTTATACCCTCTTCAGTTGATTTAGCTCAACGTCATCTCGCTACCATGGATTCGTCATGCCAATTCGAGAGGTCCAATTCTCCTCTTTGGACTCTATATCGGATCTTTATGTTACAAGCTTTCACTCCCGCTTTACCTGGTAGAAATTTGTAAGTTTTACACTGGAATATTGAACAAAGCGTTCAACGAATTTCGCTTAGCACAAGTACCAAGAGTTGGAAAGCCTCTCACTCACCACCGGCGAAGTGACCAATAATAATGCAAAGCACCAAAGATAAAGACTCAAGTGTTTAGCCAATATGTTGGGATGCTAGTTCCAGCAAATTGAGGAATTTAGGCCGACCTCAGCCTCTCCTCGATTCTTGCGTTCCGCGTTCAGCCTCGCCGACAAAAGCGGCCCACAAGGCTGACATTCATATCGTGTAAATCTATTTACAGTATGTTGTCACCACATCCAACCATTCGCCACGATTGTACAAGGCCGATCACGTAACGTCATACAGGCTACTAGTACCCCGCACTATATCCATCGTCCCGCATCAATCTATATCTCCACTAGCAACAATCCTCATTTCCAAAACACCAAATCCACAACTCCAAACACATCTCCACCAAAAAACAACTTTCCTTTCCCAAATCCAAATCTCCAAGACGCAGATCTCACAAAAATGCCTCTCTACACAATAACCCACACAACACCCCTCTCCAGCACAAAAAAAGACAAACTAGCCTCGGCCCTCACAACCCTCCATGCCACCAAATTCACCACGCCAAAAATGTTCGTAAACGTCCGATTTGTGAATGCAGATCACTCCCGTATCGATACGTACGTCGCCGGGAAATCAACGGAGGGGAAAGATAATAATTACCTCGAAGCACATGTGAGGGCTGGTGCGGAGAGACCGAAAGAGTTGTTTGATGAGTTGGCCGAGGAAATGGTCAAGATTTGGGAGGATGTGGTGAGTTTTTTTTAGTTTTTTAATCATCTTAGAGTCAGCCTTTTGTAATCAGTGGTTTTCCGACTTCCTGTCCTATAAATCTTTTGTCGCGTCTGTCTGTCAAGATCAAGATGGTGCAGGATCTCCACGTGTGCAACATCCAACCCTCCCCCCTGCCGAACCTTAACCCATTTCCCCCTTTTCTAAAAAAAACCCTCCACGTCAAAACCGCTATAAACCATGAATCAACACTTCTCTTATCAAGCGTGAACACCTCTCTCCAACCAAGCTGTCTCCTCTACCCTGTTCCTCCCACGTCCAAGCGGTTCCTTCAATTCCAAGCTCTCCCCCAAACACAAAATCATCATAAACGATCATCATAATCTGCTCTCTCCTCTCCACCCATCTCAACTAACAAACAACCCCCCCGCACAGGTCCACCACGACTCGATCCGCGTCTTCATCTACGGCTCCATACTAAGCGGCCACGAATACGGATTCCCCATCCCCGCAGCCGGAAAGGATCAAGAATGGATGCGTCAAAACCTCTCCGCCTTCGAATCCCGCGCCGACGAGGGCGACGAAGTGATGCAAGATTTGGTCGCTGAGATAAAGGAGAGGAAATTATTGGATTGAGTAGCTGGATTACCGAGAAATTTTCAGACAGTTTTTGCTGCTAGAAATTTCGATTTAGCATTTTGTTGAAAGGGGATTACATCTCGTTGTATTGGGCTGGCTGTGAGATTGAAACAAGATGTATTTAGGTAGTGAATGAAGCCACACAGATACCCAACTCCATCCCAGCCAGCCAGCCAGCCAGCCAGCCAGTCAGCCAGCCAACCCCAACCAAACATCCAGACAACAGATCATTTGTGCCTTGATTCATGTCACCAGGAGCTGGATACAACAGAGATAAGAACCGATGACATGCCCGACTATCAAAAAGGCAAAGCAAGTAAGAATCAGATGGAAAAGGAGAGAAAGAAGTAGATGGAGTTCGAACTGCCTTACCGCATGCATGTTGTCAAAAACACTTCAATCCCTTTGCACCTGAGCGTCAAACAACCAATCCAAATCAGACGCAAGCTCCGACCAGATAAGCAGACACGGATAATGCTCTTACGCAAGTGAAAGTCTCATCAAAGATTATGCCAGCATTGGGTCGTAACGAGGACAGGAACATCTGTACATGGAGCCGATTACTCAGACTTAATCTCCTGCCACCCTAGGATCAGACACGAGATCAACCCCGTTGTATCGACCGATGCGATAAAGGCGGAAGCGATCCAGTGTTTGATCTTGGGGTGGCAGGTGGCAGGTGGCTGATGGACGCGAATGCTAGCTACTGCTTTCATTCACTTTTTCCTTACATGTACCTTTTCGATCTCTTCTTCAGGTAGGCATATTCAGATTGGGCCTAATACGAGATTGTCGATCAATCTAACCACTCCCTGGCCTCCTCCTAAACCACAATCTTCTCCTTCTTGTGGTGCTTCTACGGGCAGCATCTTGATTGCCCCACTGAGGATTGCTCCTTTGCTTTCGTCCACTTGCTCGATCTCTTCTAAACTATCGGGATCTGCGAGTGAAATGTAATCAACCTCTATCCTAGCTCTTTTCTCTGGCGCCAGTTCTTCCTGTTTTCTGATTTGCTGATCGACGATGTCGTTGGCGACCCAGAGGATGTCTCCTCGTGATCTCTTACCATATTTGTATTGCTTCTCTGCCGCCTGGAGAGCTCTTGAAAGCACGATTGCAGCTTCTCGCCTTCTGGCGCCTCGCTTGCCAAGATATACATTCCTGGAGCTCATGGCTAGACCGTCTGCTTCTCTACGCGTGGAGCCGATTCGTACGCTCGTGTTCAGGTGAAAGTCCTTAACCATCCGCTTTATGACGATCGTCTGTTGTATATCCTTTTGACCAAAGTAAACTGTCTCGGGCTGGACGATGTTGAACAACTTCATGCAGACTGTTGCTACACCGCGGAAGAAGACAGGTCTTGATGCTCCTTCGAGCAGTTCGGCGATGGGTGTGATTGTGACGAAAGAGCCCTTTCCATGTATCTCGCTCGTTGGCGGGAGGACGGGGTACATGGTTTTCGTGGTAGGCGCAAATACGCAGCTTAGCCTTCCGCAGCCTTTTGTGCTCGCAAGCTCTTGATCCAGCTCTTCCAGCATTTTGATGTCCGCATCCCAAGTTTGTGGGTATGTTGCGAGATCCTCGTGGACGCCGAACTGCGTTGGATTGACGTATATGGAGACAAAGACGTCGGAGTTCTCCGCCGCAGCTTGTCGGACAAGGGAGAGATGACCATCGTGAAGAGCCCCCATGGTGGGCACGAGGCCAACGGTGCGATTCGCAGCGAGGAGTGAACGTCGATAGTCGCGTAAAGGAGGGACATGGCGGAAGACTTTGTAGCTGGATGAGTGGGTAGAGAGGCGAGAGATGGATCCAAGGAGATTCCGGTGGAGTTGTGATATCGCTATCCGGGGTCGTAGGGGGCAGAGCGCTGTGAGGGGTGTCATGGTGGTGTAGTCTTGATGGATCAATCAGGGAGTTTCTCACTTCTCACTTCTCACTTTCATTCTCATTCTCACTTCTCATACTCATTCTCACTCCTTACTCAAAGACTGTGACTTTCCTACCTCTCCTGATCAATCGATCAATTATCAATTATCAATTGACCCCCCTAACATTCTCCACACGCGAAAAGGGCGCGTCCTTCCAGAGAAATGTCCCTCCGCCTTCCCCCGCCGCCCCGATTAGACTCCCTGCTCCCACGAATACAGAGACGATGTATACCGAATCGCACTACACATGTCCCTAGAGAAGCGCTCCAGCAGCGACTCTTCAGTGCCAGTCTCACCAATCGCAAACATCCCCCAATCAAACCACCTCCTACCGCTACCACCGCTACCACCACTACCGAAGCTTCCAACAAGCGCATCCCTCTTCTCCCGCTACAGTGGAAACGCCCGATTTCTTCAAAGGAGCTACCGCGGTACAACTCAAGACTTGCTAGGTTTGCTTACCGGACCTTCACCTTTGTTGGTCTCAGCGTCGTAGTCCTGGGCGGCGCTGTGGTGCTCTTCTTCATCTACGATGCCTCTACCTACAAGTCCGATCCTTCCGTCGAAGATCTCAATGTTTCCGAAATCGCCTTAAGCCCAAGGAGAGGTGGTCCCAAGAACCTGCCCATCGCCGAACATCTGATCGACGATGACGATGACGAAAAGACGAGAGGAATCAAACACAAGCCAAAGCTGGTCATACTGGGAACGGGATGGGGCAGCGTGGCTATTCTCAAAACTTTGAATGCAGATGAATACCATGTGACGGTTGTCTCGCCCTCAAATCACTTCCTATTCACACCTATGCTACCTTCTGCGACTGTTGGAACCCTGGAATTGCGATCACTAGTGGAACCTGTGCGACGAATCCTCACACGTATCAAAGGTCATTTCATCAAGGCTATAGCAGAGGATGTCAACTTCTCGGAAAAACTGGTCGAATGCTCATCTGCAGGTCCAAATGGTGAAAAGCAATCTTTCTACTTGCCATATGATAAGCTCGTCATTGGAGTTGGTGAGCATGCTTGCCTATGCCATCATTGTGTGTAAGTACGCTAACATTTGTCAGGTTCTGTTACCAATCCTCATGGCGTCAAAGGACTCGAAAACTGCCATTTCCTCAAGGATATCACCGATGCCCGCTTGATCAGGAACACCGTCATTCGTAACCTGGAAACTGCCAACCTACCAACAACGAGTGACGAAGATCGAAAGCGCCTCCTTTCCTTCGTTGTTTGCGGAGGTGGACCAACTGGTGTCGAATTTGCCGCCGAACTTTACGATATGCTAAATGAGGATCTCGTACATTACTTTCCCAAACTTCTGCGATGCGAGATCTCCGTCCATTTGATCCAAAGTCGAGGTCATATCCTGAACACGTACGACGAGGCTCTATCCAGATTTGCCGAAGCACGATTTGCCCACGATTCCGTTGATGTTCAAACAAATTCCCGCGTACAAGAAGTCCAGCACGACAAGATTCTTTTCTCCCAAAAGGATGAAAATGGCAAGGTTGTTACCAAGGAGATCCCCATGGCTTTCTGTTTGTGGTCGACTGGTGTCTCACAGACGGAGTTCTGCCAAAAATTGGCGGCCAAACTTGAGGGCCAAACCAACAAACACGCGCTGGAAACTGATTCGCATCTTCGATTAAATGGTACGCCTTTGGGAGATGTCTATGCCATTGGGGACTGTTCGACGGTCCAGAACAATGTGTCGGATCACATTGTCACTTTCCTCCGTACTCTCGCATGGGAGAAGGGCAAGAATCCTGAGGACATGGCTATCAGTTATGCCGACTGGAGAGGTGTCGCCAAACGGGTCAAGCAACGTTTTCCCCAGGCCTCGGACCATTTGAGGAGATTGGACAAACTGTTTGCCGCTTATGACAAAGACAACTCGGGCTCCCTCGACTTCGGCGAATTGCACGAATTGCTCAAGGAAATTGACAACAAGATCACGTCGCTTCCAGCGACGGCACAACGCGCCCATCAACAAGGACAGTATCTTGCTAGGAAGTTCAATAAGATAGCTCAGGCAGCTCCAGGCATGCAATTGAACGAGATGGACTACGGTGATCTTGACGAGGCGGTTTATAAAGCGTTTGAGTACAAGCATCTCGGTTCGTTGGCGTATATTGGAAACGCGGCCATCTTCGATATCAATGGATTGTCCTTCTCGGGAGGCTTAATGGCTGTTTATCTTTGGAGAAGTGTATATTTTGCGCAGAGTGTGAGCTTGAGGACGAGAATATTACTGGCCATGGATTGGACCAAGAGGGCCTTGTTTGGACGAGGTGAGTTTTGCCATGTTGACGTAGCTGGGGCTGAGATTGCTAACCTTGACGCAGATATGATGAACTATTAATTCGACCTTGATATGGCTTGTCCACGTGTGATTTCCCTCTGCGTATTTCTTTCTCACTGGTTTTTCTGGTGTAGTAAGAAATATGAATGGGAAGGTAATAGATGTAAGGATTTACGCTGGAGCGGTTGTCTGGGAAATCCATGTTCCCATGGCCATGACGACTTTTTTGTTATTTGCTCTTTGGGTTCGATATTCCTGATCGAGGACCCCTTTGCCTGCGGCATTATGTGAACAATCTATTCGTATCCCTCAGGATGCACGCCCGGACGCCAACGCCACATGCCTTGATTCTCGTGACCAACTATATATGTATTGGCCTCTGATTTCCTTTGTCCTGATCAATCACATTGCCTTTCCACATTGTGCTTCTTGATCGTATTCTTCCGCTCCACGACTTGGACATTGTTAGTTTTCGTGTCGCAGAATTGTCCAGCTCGACTGTATCTCATATGCCACCTCCACTCCTATGGGGATGAACGTGGAAATTTCCGGCTTGTGTTTGTGATTGGATTCTTGATTGGCGGGCGATGAAGAGGGAGGCTATGGATGCGCCTGAGAAGAGGACAAGGTTGCGGCGGCTGTTTGGTGAAGAAGTCAGTATTTAGAGGAATGAAGCGGATGGAAGCCTGAAGTGGCACAAGGGGAGGAGAGGACGAACGTGAAGAAGCTTTGGAATCCCATCCTTGGTGTATTTAGAAACTGTGAGGCTTGATACGAAGGAGAGAGTAGGAGTTGGAGTAGGTTAGTGGTTGGGGTCTAGATGTCATGTCCACCTCAAGGATAGGTATATTCCCAACGCCGGGTGGTCTCACCCTGGACGTTGGTGTTATCATGAGAACGCGGGGAAGTGCGGGTGGGGTGCGGTTAGGGGTTGATGGCTGATGGCTGATGGCTGATGGCTGATGGCCGTTGCGTACGTCCATGGCTGATGCAGGTGGTGCGTACGCCGGAGAGAAATGATACTCCCCTCGGCTGGGCCAATAATTTGACTGCGACAGACTGCGACAGACTGCGATACTCCTGCTCGAAGACAACGATCCATCTACCCAGGCAATTCAACGTTGGACGAGGAGAGTTTCAATTCAAGTTCGCCTCTAACTATAGCGACCGATGGAGAGTTTCGTGTCAAGTTCGCCTCCGACTATAGCGAACGATGAAGCTGCCTCCTCTCTAGCCACAACTTGCCTTGGCCAGGTGGCCAGGAGGAGGAGAAGACGATGAGCTAGTCATGCCTTCGTTACGTTAGTGAAAAGAGCTAGTCACGATCCTTTCTCTGTCAAAGGAAGCTGGCGGAATTGCATGCTGTCTTCTTTGCGCTCGAAACTCTCACCATGTATCGGTCCATCCTGCTAACTTACTTCATCTTTGTCACCATTACATTGGCAGCTCTTGACACCGATAAACTCGTCAAACACCATTTCGGCAACGATGCTCCCTGGTACCAGGACCGGATCCCTTTTTTCGAATCAAGCGACGTGGACCTGACAGAAGTCTATTACTATCGATGGAAGATATTTCGCGCCCATCAACGCGATCTAGGTGCCCATGGCTTCATATCTACAGAGTTTTTAAACGACGTTGGCTGGCAAACCAACCCTTGGGCGTCCCTGAACGATGCGACCGGATTCCACATCCAGGAAGGCCGCTGGTGCCGTGATCGACGATTCAAAGAGGATTATGCCAGCTTTATGTACAGCTCGAATAGCAATACTCGTCAATACAGTGAAAGCATGGCAGCTGCAGTTTGGCAAGGCTATCTCGTTGATGGCGTTGCTGCTGATGCTATAGCCAAGCTTGATGCGATGAAAAGGGTTTATGAAGCCTGGAAGGACTCGTTGGACTCCTCAAAGGGCCTCTACTGGGTGGAGCCGTTGCGAGATGCCACAGAATACACAATATCGAGCATTTCTGCTACCAACGGAGTGGATGGCTTCACCGGTGGAAACTCCTTCCGGCCAAGCATCAATAGCTATCAATATGCCAATGCGAAGGCCATTGCCAATCTCGCTAGCCTCCAGGGCAACGCCCGAGATGTGGTAAACGTTTACAATCAGAAAGCTGCGTCGATCAAGTCCATGGTTCAAGACAAGCTGTGGAACTCGACATTCGAGCATTTCATCGATCGTTTTCAGGTCAGCAATACCTTTGTACGATATTGGGATTTCATTCGAGGGCGAGAATTGGTGGGGTTCGTTCCATGGACACACGACCTGCCCGATGACAATGGGAAGTTCTCTCAGGCATGGAAACACGTTCTCGATAAGACACGGCTAGCAGGACCTCATGGACTCCGGACAGTTGAACCGAGCTACCAGTACTACATGCGTCAGTATCGCTATGAGGGGAAAAATCCCGAATGCCAGTGGAACGGTCCGGTGTGGCCATTTCAAACAACTCAAGTTCTTACCGGGCTCGCAAATTTTCTTGACCACTATCCTAAGGGTGTTGATTCGGCCGTCATCGGCAAGTCTGATTACACTAAGATCCTGCAACAATACGCGAAGTTGCACTACAATCCCAATCGTGGAGGCATTCTAGACCTTGAAGAGGATTACCATCCCGATTCTGGCGCCCCGATTGTTGGTCTTAAACGCTCACCGCATTATTTTCACTCGGGCTACATTGATCAGATTCTGACCGGACTCGTTGGCATTCGCCCAAAAGCTGAAGACGTCCTGGAAGTCAATCCACTTATCGATGGCTCTCTCGTAACATACTTTCGAGCCGAACGAATCTTGTATCACGGACATGACGTGGCTGTACAGTGGGATGCCAATGGATCAAAGTACGGTACTCTTGGGCTTCAAGTCGAAATAGATGGCAAAGTTGTTACCTCCTCGCCCAGTTTAAAGCGCCTCATAGTTACAATTTCTCGACTCGCTCCACCTATCATTTCCCGCCCGATCGCCAAGTCGATCCAACTCAACACAACGATTGTTTTCCCCAGAGGCGCTGTCTCTGCTTCCAGCGTCAGCGCAACTGAAGTGCAAAGCGCTATTGACGGGCGCATTTTCTTCTTTCCAGAGATTGATGTGGCCAATGGTTGGAGTACACGACCTGGAAATGGCTCTGAGTTTTGGTTCGAGATCGACTTTGGTAGTGCCACTATGATTGAGCGAGCTGAGATTGCTTTCTTTGCGGATGAAGCACAGCGATTTGACGTGCCAAACAGTTACCGCGTGCAACTCCTGGGAACGTCTGGCTTAGCTGAAGCCACGAACTCGGTCTATGCCAAACCTGTTGGGAATGGGATTACAATAGCGAGCTGGAAAAAACAGAATACCGAGAAGGTTCGGCTTGTGTTTAGACCCAAGGATGGTCTCAAGGTTAGGCTTGTAGAATTTAAAGTATTCTAGATATTAGATTGGATAGCAAGACATAGTAGTTGTCAAAGAATTGAAACAATTTATCAACCAAAACCTTTTATGTCTCCAAATTCTGGGCCTTGATCGCCTGGATTTCTGACTCTGAGTTTTAATTCGATCAGAAGATTGCAAGACCTCAATCACAAAGCCCATTCGCGCAAAAAGATTCCCAGCCAAAAGCTCAGGAGCTTGATACCGCATTGGCTTCGAGCTCGAGCTGGACCCTGGCTTAGCGATAACACTCAGCCCTACCAAAAAAAAAGTTTCTACTCACTACCTCTCGACCTCGTCCTTCCGCCGCGCAAGAAAAAACCCTCACCTCAAACGAAAATGCCCTTCCCCAAACAGCGCGTGCCCAAAGGCAAATCATCCTCGTCCAAACCCAAAGCCACAAACACAGACGAATACAGAATCACGGACCCGCGCTTCTCCAAACTCCAAACGGATCCGCGCTTCAAACTCCCCTCGCGCAAACGCACGCGTACGAAACTTGATAAGAGGTTTGAAGGGATTTTGAAGGATGAGGAGTTTACGAGGAAGGCTTCTGTCGATCGGTATGGGCGGCCGATTGGGGGGGAGCGGGGGAAGGGGATGGAGAGGTTTTATGTTGGGAGTGGGAGTGGAGATGATTCGGGGGAGGATGGGAGTGAGGGGGAGGATGATGAAATAGTGAAGAGGGAGTTGAGGAGGGTGGAAGAGGAGGGGGATGGTGAGGATGAGGATGATGAGGATGAGTCTGATGAGGAGGTTGAGATGGTGGAGCTGGATGAGGATGCGGTGTTTGAGGAAGAGGAGGAACAGGCTGAGGGGATACCGATGGGTGAGGTTTCTTCGAGGATTGCTTGTGTCAATTTGGACTGGGATAACATTCGTTCTGTGGATCTTATGGCTGTTGCGTCTTCATTTGCGCCGCCGACAGGGAAGATTTTGAGTGTCACGGTATACCCTAGTGAGTTTGGAAGGGAGAGGATGGAGAGGGAGGAGTTGGAGGGACCGCCGAAAGAGTTGTTTCAGGATAGCAAAAAGAAAGAGAATGAGGATTCGGAGGAGGATTCTGATGAGGACTCTGAAGAGGAGGATGAGCGCGTTAAAAACGATTTGCTCAAGGAGGACAAGGGAGATGAGCTCAATTCGACGGCATTACGCGCATACCAACTGGATCGACTGAAATATTATTATGCAATAATACATTGTTCCTCGGACGTGGTTGCGAAGAAGCTATACGAAGATATGGATGGCAGAGAATACCTTTCTTCAGCCAATTTCTTTGATCTTAGATTCGTTCCGGACGAGGTCACTTTCGATGAGACGCCGAGGGATGTCTGCAAAGAGGTTCCACGCGATTACAGACCTGCCGAATTCGTCACAGAAGCTCTAACACATTCGAATGTCAAGTTGACTTGGGATGCAGATGACAAGCAGCGGAAGGAGGTTCAGAAACGCGCATTCAGTCGGAAGGAGATTGATGAAAACGATTTACAGGCATACATTGGCTCTGCTTCAGAATCAGAAGAGTCGGAAGAGGAGGCGATTGTAGATGAAGATCCAAACTCGGACATGATGTCGGTAACCTCAAAGTCGACAAAGGCCGACAAACGCGATTTACTGCGCGCTGCATTAGGTCTACCAGCTGAAGCCATCAAATCAAGCAAGAAAGATGCCTCTAGCAAGACGAAAGGACCTGTAGGAAACATGCAGGTTTCGTTCACGCCCGGTCTATCTGCTGCTGCTGCGACAGATCCCGCCTCCAAAAAGATGTCATCAGTCTTTGAAAATGACCCCCGCGACATCGAGGAAACCACTATGGAACGCTACGTACGTAAGGAACGTGAACGCAAAGCTCGAAGGAAGGAACGAATGAAGGCACGTCGCGAGGGCCGAGATCCAGATCTCGTTGGCGCCTCAGACGATGAGGCCGCTGCTCCACCGCCAGTCCAAGAGGAAGAAGAGGCAGGATTCGATGACCCGTTCTTCACAGACCCACTCAATGCAGACAAAGAATCAAAGAAAGCACGCAAGGCTGAAAAGGCCAGACTTCGAGCCGAGAAAGAAGCCAACGAGGCAGCTCAAGGTACGAAACGAGAGGAACTGGAACTCCTCATGGCCGGAGAAGACGACTCGATCCGCCATTTCGACATGCGCGAAATCAAGCGACAAGAAAAAGCCAAGAAGCTCAAGGGCAAGAAAAAGAATAAGGGCAAGGTTGAGACTGAAACTGCAGCTGAAGGAGAAGCGTTCAAAATTGATACTCAAGATCCGCGTTTTTCGGCGCTGTTTGAAAGTCATGAGTTTGCTATTGATCCTTCGAATCCGAAATTTAAGAAGACAGAAGGGATGAATGCTCTCATGGAGGAGGGACGCAAGAAGAGAGCGCGTGTAAGGGATGATGATGATGGAGGGGGGAAATCGAATAAGAAGGCGAAGACGGCGAGTAATGGTGGGGATGATTTGAAAAAATTGGTTGAGAAAGTGAAGAAGAAGGTGAAGGCTTAGAGTTGGTGTGATAGTTTGGGAGTGGTACAGACCATTGTAGTTTCGTGAAGGAATGATTCTGACAGATGGCAGAAGTCCAATATCGAGAACTTGTCGACGATTTCAATTGGAGCGCGTTCGAATACATTTACAGCGCGATTACCTCCATTTTTCTCGAAAAGTTTACCCGGATTTCTTTTGAAGGAAAGACCCCCCGGTTTCCAGGACGTTGCCTACTACCCAGTTGTACCAGAATGGGTCAACCAAGGCGACTTTGAATCAACTTACCCGCTGAACTGTGAATCATCTAATCAACTTCGATCGCGAAGTTTCTGGCAGTGATGGATCACTTTTGTGATTGCCAGGGAGTCATCGATATCGTTTTCAAGCTCGGATACCGTCGTTCCAATGTTGCACCCCGTGGTCAGAGAAGCAGCGTCGTAAATCAGCTGAACAAGCTGTCGTAGCACCTATCGCTACATGAAAGGTAGATAAAAGTCATTGTTGATGGTGTTGTGTAGAAATGCTTGGGCGAGAACTGCCGTAGCAATTAGCGCAGCCGGCTAGAACTAGTGGCCTCAGCTGCAGATCAAGATTTATATGAACTTTTGATGGGCTTCAATCCAACACAACAAGGTCAAGGTATTTCTCATCGCAGAACCAGAAATTTGCGGAGGTGCAACCGATGGATCGGCGCCTTTGATTGGGGGTTGCAAACTGCTGGTACTCAGCCGTCTTCGCATCTGGAAAACAGGTCTCACGGCCTGCATTCGGACCTTTTTGTCTCGAAAAGCTCATGAGTGTCTAGAGTGTTGTGTACTGAACCCCTGAGCTGGCGATATGGTGGGGGCGGCGGATATGGGACCTATATACGATCAACTTGCCCTTTTATCACCCTTTCACCTCATCTCCGGGACCGTCTCGAACGATGCCGAGTATCTTCGAGCCGTCTCACGGCTTGACTTAGTATATATCTGGAACAACAGAAGAGAGACACCAAGTTCATTGAAGAGAGGCTGGACGCCGTGGAACGATGATAGAAAGATCAGTAGGTCTTGGTCGTTCATTGGGGTTCGAACTTTCTCCAGAGACCGACCCTTCATCATTGCCGTAAGAGGGCGATCAGACGATCCAACGTACCACAGTAACGGTAGTTCTCTTCCTTTCTGAATTATAGTACTCAAAACTATCCCCGGACCGATCCGATTGAAAGAATTTAATCAGTGAACATAGAGTGAGCTATGTTATATAGACCTCCACAATCGCATACCCACGAGGCATATTTCGAGGTCTACGATACTTACAAACTACTTCACTTACTCCACAACGACATTACCAGGCAGCAAATATGTCCCTCGTTGGTACACAAGCGAAGCCAAAGAGCCTGCTAGGCTTTCACAGAATCCTGGCGCCGACGGCAGGCGTGAGAGTTTCTCCGCTATGTCTTGGAAGCATGACCTTTGGCGATGCATGGTAAGCGGACCCAAGTCCTCGAAATGAAAGACGCAGCGACTGACGTTCGAGTCAAGGAAGCAAATGATTGGAGAATGTTCGAAGGAGACTGTCTTTGAGATGCTTGACTACTTCTTCGAAATGGGCGGCAACTTCATCGACACAGCCAACAACTATCAAGCAGAACAGAGTGAGCTCTGGATTGGAGAATGGATGGCTTCGCGCAAAAATCGTGATGAGATTGTCCTTGCGACCAAGTTTACGTGCCACTGGCCAGCTATTTCGTTTACACCAAAGATCATGGCGAACTACCAGGGGCAGCACGCAAAGTCCCTCCACACATCCTTGGAAGCAAGCTTGAAGAAACTGCAGACCAGCTACATCGATGTGCTCTATGTCCATTGGTGGGATTTCACTACTTCGATCCCAGAGGTTATGCAGTCTTTGAACCATCTCGTGGCTCAAGGAAAAGTCTTGTACCTCGGAATCTCAGACACGCCGGCTTGGGTGGTCTCCAAGGCCAATCAATACGCCCGCGACCACAACCTTCGCCCTTTCAGCATCTACCAAGGTCGATGGTCGGCCGCGGCCCGAGATTTCGAGCGCGACATCATTCCCATGTGTCGCGACGAAGGAATGGCACTGGCACCATGGGGAGCATTGGGAGAAGGCCAATTCAAAACCGAAGAGCAGAAGAAGAACGCTACGTCCTTCCGCGCTTCCATGCCAGCCCCGGAGGAAAAAATCAAAATCTCCGCCACTCTGGAGAAGATTGCAAAGACAAAGGACACCGCCTTGACATCCGTCGCTCTGGCGTATGTAATGCACAAAGCCCCAAACGTCTACCCCGTCATCGGTGGACGAAACGTGAACCACTTGAAGGCCAGCATCCAGGCCCTGTCCATTGAACTATCAGACGAGGAGATGGACGAGATTGAGGATACGATACCGTTCGATATTGGGTTCCCAATGTCGTTCGTGTTTGAATTGTATGGGAAGCAAAAGTACAAGTCGAAGATGACAGGGGCAGACCTCCCATTACTCAAGAGTGCGGCGACTTTGGACGTTCAGGAGTGGCCAAGACCGATTAAGCCTCACAAGTTGAGCGATGCTGAGGAGATGAAATAGATTATTGGATCAGGGAAGAGTATAAAAAAAGCAAGATTTCGTAACCTAGAATGTGAAAAGTAAAGAAATTTGAGGGTTTTCAATGTACAAGTCTCGCTAGTGAATATTCAGTCACGCTACAGTTAGTACGGTACCGTCTTATTGCTAGCTCTTGGAAAACCATCGAAGGTGTTCCGCTTCCATGTCCGGCTTAATCTTAAGTGGGTGCAACACGCTGCAAAGAGTTCTCCGCACAAGCCAAGGCTCTATGATGTGTAGTTTTTGCTTGATGCAAGTCAGCGTATGATAACCCATGAGTCTCTACAGTCCCGTATCAATCGTCCTTGTACGGGAATCCCAACTCCTTGCTTCGAGAGGGAAACTCTCAATTTCCATCAGGACAATCCTTCAACCCCTTTTTCACCCCATCCGGTACAGTAAACGTCTCACTCCACCTATCATCGCAATACAAAACCCACCCATTCAAATTCAAAGTCTTAATCGTAGTACTGAATGCCTTACCAAGCTTTGGGTAACGCTTCAAACACAACTTCCTCTTCAACGTCTCACTATCCAACCCCTCCGCTCCCTCACCAGAAATCACGACTTTCCCGTCCTTGGTGGTGTAATTTGAAGCATACTCGACATGAAAAACCGGTTTCCCCGCTTCAACCAGGTCGAGGTACGGATCACACTCCCCACTCACCAAAGCACACTCTTCATTAACTGCAAACTGAATCACATCCATAACCCGCGGTAAAAGCGTCTGTACGTTCTTCAAACCCATGCCCATCCCAAGCTCATGCGCATAATTAGCCAGTTTCCGGATATAAGTAACAGCATCATTCGCCGTCAGATTGAAATTATTCTCATTGCTGAAACCATCAACGTTGTCAGGATCAATAGCATCGCAACCTTTCTCTGCAGCGAGCTGTATGCGTTTCTGCATAACGTTGAAGACGCCCTGGGTACGGATGTTGAGATATCGTTCGCCTGCCCAGCCATTGAGACAGGGGCCTTTGTCAGCGGTGGGGAAGTCCATATAATCTGGGCGCCAGTCTTCGGAGCTTCCGGCGGAGAAGTAGCAGATTACTTTTTTGCCTTGGGTGTGGAGGGTGGAGATGGCGGATTTGTTGGTGTAGAAGAGATCGATATCGAAAATGGGGATGTGGGCAGGTTGGATGGTGCCGGTGTTGTCTGGAATGACGCCTGTGAGGATCATTTGGTATGGCGTACCGACTGCCGGCTGCCAGATTGATTTCGGCGATGGATAGCCGTGAGATTTCGGGTCGTCATAGTGGTACTTCGAGTTGTCATGGTCGTTTTGGTAGGAAGGATAGTCCACGATTGCTCCTCCCGATACAATTATTCCGAATACAAAAGAGATGAGGGCAGGATGCATGATGAGCGCTGTGCAGGTCGGATCACGGAGTAGGGAATAAGGAGTCAATCCGGGTGACTTGGGAAAAGAACAATAATACTAGAATCTTAAGTATAGTGGACAAAGGTGATACATACGGGGTGCGGATCAAGCCTCAGACTCCTTCCATCTGACGACACGGAAGAGTATAGGCCGTCCATTGGTAGGGCAATGCCAAACTGGATCGGAAGTAACTGATTGTATCCTGCCGACTCCGATGACCTGACAACCGATCAAGCCATGGACGAAAATTCGCAGCTTCTTTGAGCTCTGTCCTACGGGAGGCTTTCTCTTGGCAAGTAGTACCAATAGAGCGATTCGGGTGCAGCAGAAAAGATCTGCAAGGCATGTCGAAGGGATGGATGGCAGCCTCACTCAGGAGGGTAGATTTTGGATCGACTATCTCTTGCGACCATGTCGTATTTCTTTGTCCTGAACATGTTTGATCGATCGAGATAGAATCTTCATCCTTGGATCACGTCGAAGGAACAACTTCAATAGAGCTACCCTGACGCCTCGAAAATCATTCCATTGCGATGGCAGGTGGTTGGTCGGCGAGGTAACGCCGTTTGTGTGAGGATTCGGATGAGGCGCTGCTGAAAGATGCGATGCGGAACCCGACGTGGCTTGACGAATTCCTTAAACTCGGTAGTGTCACGCGCCAGTGATGAAGAGAAGGAAGATAGAAGACCTAGAAGAGGATGAGGTGCAAACAAAGGGAAGATCATGTGCCAAACCAAAAATAGATTTCTCCTCCCGCCCCCTTTTTATGCCCTACTCTGCCGAGTAGGTTCCCCATCCGCACGCTAACGTAGTCCTTATCAGCACAAATACGATGCCGGGGGTGTGGAGCTACCCCTCTCAAACACCACTCATCTTCTTGAACTGAGCAACAGCGAAACAAGCAGCCTTGGCGATATAATACCCATCCTCATTGTAAGCCAGATGTGCATTCTTAGAGCTTTTCGCAACTCTCTTGACCTCAGCAGTGCACTCGTCGCCCGCACGTTTCTTCATGCCCTCCATACCAGCCATGCCCTCCATTTCGCCCTTTGGAGCGTCACTTGTAGTCTTTGGAGGGGTGGCAGACATTCCAGGTATATCTGCCATTGGAAGCGCAGTGCCCGTTTCCCCAGATCCCTTGGGTGGGCTCGTGCCTTTGGGCGAAGCTTTGGGCAGACTCACACCATTTGGTGCAGCACCACCTGCCCCCTTGGCACCTCCAGCACTATCGCAAACCTGGATGAAGGGATTAGTCCGGTCCTAACAGTAAGTATAGGTAGTCGTCTTACAAAGTCTCCTTTGTTGCAGTAAGAATTGCAACGATCCTTCACCGCTTCAGGGCAAGGCGGGCTCCCGAACATAGTGACAGCAACGACCTTCGCCAAGATATCTTTCGGAATTTTAGGGATAGTGCTCACGGTCACCATACCACCTGCAGAGTGTGTTAGATTTGGTGCTCGGCCGGAGAATGTGGAGCTTGCTCGCCTTGGGAATGGCCACCGATGATAAACTTCTGTTTAGGGCAGGCTGTAGATTGTTTGCTAAGCTCAGCGAGCATATCTTTATTGCCCAAATCAGCTCCGCCCATACCCGCTGGGTAGTGTACGGGCCATCCAGTCGTTCCAGGGAGAAGTTTAGTGATGTTCTTGTAGAGTGATGCGCCAGCGGCTCCATAACCTTGGGACCAGGTTTTAGCGGCAGCTGTCTCGAATTTCTCTGGACTGGCGAAATCGGCTGGTTGTAATCCAGCGGGCGGTTCGGTAGTTGCGCGAGCGTAAACGAAGTGAAGAGGCGCACATTCTGCTGCAAATGTCGCAGGCAGGAGAGCCGTGAGGAGAGCGACTGACGACCACATTTTGAGTGATTCTAAATGTCTATGGATACAATTGAGAAATCCTGGTGTTTTCGAATTTCAGGTCGGTTGGTGGAAGCACTTTTTCGGGCGATTGCAGGCAGTCCTTATACAACTCTGGATGCTTTCTTGGAGATTATGTGGACTTGTGTAGATCCAGATGGAAGTTTGACGGAAGGAATTAGATATTGTGGATACCTAGGCTGTCCAACATGGCGCATGGAGAAAGCCAATGAGCGACTAGACACCCAGAAGTAAATAATATCGATTGAGAGCTGATAGCGAAGGAGGTACGCAAAGGAGTATCCAGCCCATATCGTTTGCAATATAGTGAAGCAACCTGTAGATTGCGTTACCTTGAAGAAAATGAGATCAGGGTTCCATGACCAGACATTGGTGATGAGCCCCGCTGGCGTCTTATTGATGGAGTCTGTGATATCAGGCAGTTTTCGGTTTCGCAGTGCTACCTTGATAGTTGTTGCAGACAAATATACGATTACTATAGCTGTGGTATAGAAAATCTATAGATATCGCTGTCAAAGGGATCGCAGCGGCTCCTCGCACCACTTCCACGGATCGTAGGTGTTATATTCTTGGTCACCAGAACGGTAGTATCTGGCGAACAATTCGTCGCAAGTATCGTTGTTCGTGGTTGTTCGTGGTTGTCCGTGGTTGTCCGTGGTTGTTCGTGGTGAAGTAGGTACTCATGACTCGTGTTGTAGTCGGAGGTCGGCGGTTGTGTTTTGGATCCGAGGTCACTCAATAGTTCTATATGCAACGCTGGTCTCCACCTCAGAGTCCACTCCACTGCCCAGAATAAGACCAGCAACACCACGTGAGGAGTATATCAGGCCGAGGACATGATCTTCTGGATACGATACTACCAGAGCTCACTAATTCACTCGCCTTACGGCATTCAAGCTTACAAATGCAAGAGGACGGGATGAAGGCGTTGAGGAATTGCAATGTTCTTTCACTATTGGTTGAACATGGGAATACTGTTACTCCAGACGTCCCAATCGCAATCGTCGAACCAGAAACATGCCAATTCTCACGTCCTGTCAGCGCTATTCCGCTCAGCATACAATTTCTCGATGTCCCTCACCAGATCGCCTGGAGCACTGCCCCTTGGACAATCCTTCCATTGCCCACCATCCATTACACACCTAACCTCCTCATCCAACCTCACCGTGCAACTTTTTCCCGCGCCCACACTCTTAGATCTCTCCACACTCTTCCTCAACAATCCCATCCCAAAGGCACCATCCTCTCTGCTAGCACAATCATTCAGCTTCCCAAAATCAATGCCACTCTCCAACGCACACTCATTCACCAATTCCCTCGCGGGAATCTCCGAATACCTTTTCGTCAAACAGAATGTAAATCCGAGATAGATTTTTGGATCAGGGTAGAGTTTTGCGGCGCAGAGTTCGATGATGTTACCGAGACATTCGGTGGGACCGTGCATACATGCTACGTCGCCTTCAGGTTGGGGAGTGCCAATGTAGGAGAGGGTGAAGTTTACTTTGGAGAGGGTGTTTGATTGGGAGAGAGTTGGGAGGAGAAGGTTTTGGAGGCAGACCAAGGCGTCTGGGCATTTGGACCTGCAGTTGCGTTAATGGAGGGCTTTGAG
This sequence comes from Venturia nashicola, assembly GCA_004522665.1. Lineage (NCBI taxonomy): Eukaryota > Fungi > Ascomycota > Dothideomycetes > Venturiales > Venturiaceae > Venturia > Venturia nashicola. The sequence continues at coordinate 1,503,220 of SNSD01000003.1, read as the reverse complement.
GGAAGTTGAAGAGAGACGAACATGATATGAGCCTCTAGCGGTATTTTCCGCGTCCCATCGTCTACCTCTGTATGCTGTTTCCACTTACGCGTGGGGACAATGTGATGGAACGAGTCCGAATCCCCAGCCAGCGGAATCAGAGTATGTTGTGAGACTTTCGTAAGGTGCCAGAACAAGAGCATGAAAGAGGCTGCGAAGAGACACAAGTATTTCATGCGACTCCGGCTGACGACACGATAGTTCAGCCATCGTTCCCGAGTGGGTGTCTGAACTGGTGGATAGCCGTACTTCTCCATGGCTGGATGGCTGGTGATTTGACGGGATTTGGAGTCGTGGTTGACTGGAATATGAGGTTGACACGGCAGGCGTTTCAAGTCGAGGGTGCCGGTCGGCGGACTCAAGTCGAGGGTGCAGGTCGGCGGACTCAAGTCGGAGGTGCGAGACTAGAGTAGACAGGCGAGACAGGGCTGATGGGTTGAGGATAACAAGAACTTCCAAGTCACAATGACCATGATCGGAATCAATTACAATTCCTGTGTTAGCAGTACTGGACTCCGTTCTGCCAGCATTTCTGGGGGCTGACAGTTGTCCATGGATTCAATATAGCTACCATACAGCCCCGAAGCTATCACGTCCATCGAACCACAACTCGTTCCTTCACTCTCTGTCCATATCAGCCACCCACATAGCCTTGCCGAGCTTACGTAGCTTACCGGGCTTACATAGCAAATCCCAAAGCGTCGCTCGCAGCAGTTGACACACGTCACTGTCCTACCTGATTCGACACCTTGTGCGGCCTCGACGCTACTACTTAAAGCTCAACTCCATTACCCCACGTCCACCTACGACAGAAATCAAGTCTTTGAGACTACATCAAATCACAGATACAAAATGTCAAATGTACCAGTAGCCAACCCCCTTAGCGCACCGTCCTTGGCCCAGACGATCGCAAAGAGTCTTCCACCAGATGCATCCCCACAACTCAAGACTCCGATTGAAGCCATCGCGCTGGCTGTACATGCTGGCATGCTCAATGTTGGCTTCACCCTGAAAGCTTTTGGAGAGCAAAAAATCGGTAGGTCATGTCTTGGGAGAGAGCCTCTCAGTTCAGATCAGTTTCTAACATTCGAAAAGAATCACAGGCAACAGAACCACAACCTCTTCCTTCAAGCTGGAATGCCTCTTCTTCTTTCGACTTCCGATACTCACACCCTCAATCTTCCATGGAGTATATACTCAAAGTCCACCAAATGGGCAGCAAGGTCTTCATCGACGGTCTCGCTATAGGAGATGATAAGCGAGCCTCATTCGAGCTCGTGGCGAACGACTACATATCGCCAGGAAATTTGCCCGCAACCCCAGTCGCAGGCCAGGTCAACGATGGCAGCGCGAAGACAATAGAGAACATCTTTATCTCTTCCGGTCGTCTCAGCGATCTCGGCAGTCTCCTCAAGGTCTCGATCATTCAGAAACTGGCACCTAGCTTACAAAAGGAGGGATACGAAGAGTCACAAACAGAATCACTACGCGAACAGCAGAATTCTCGAGAGTCTCAGCGACCGCCTCACGACCCTCTACGGCACGATGCACCACCAGCTCGTCCACGTCCTTTTGGAGATACTGGTCTCGAACCACGACGACCCTTCCCAGATGGTCTCGAGCCTCCAGGATTCGAAGATGAACATGACATTTTACGTGGACCACGCGGTGGTATGCCAGGCGGACGGAACCCGCTCGGCATCGGACATGATGACCTCTACCCACCCGGTATGGGTCCAAATGATCCATTCCGACCGAGCTTCAGCCCTGGTTTAGGTGGACGAGGCGGAGGCGGCATGCATCCTACTTTCGACGATCCGCTGTTTGGGGGACATGGAGAAGAGGGTATTCGTGGAGACCCACGAGCTCCAGGAGGAGCGCGATATGATCCTGTCTACCCTGGAGACCCAAGGGGCGGACCAGGCAGATTTCCTGGTGCTGGACATCGGGGTCCCAGTGGTGCGCCGCATAACCCATTTGGTGGTTTTGGTGATGGTGATTTTATTTAGGACGCTCACATTATTATGATAGATATGAAGTGTTCGTGTATGATATCAGGGGATGGATTGTTGAGTAAGGATACTTCAGGACGATCATGTCATTGATGATCGGAATTTGTGGTACACATGACACGAAGTGGCATCGTGCAGAAAGAGCAGAGTAAATCGAACAACCTTTCTGGTGGTCTTGTCGTCGTTTTCTCGGCCTTCTGGCTGTTGAATGGATGATTTTCTCCCCTGCTGGGTGAATTTCACTTTTATTTTCTGTTCGTGGACGCATGGTTTATTGTGATTGGAGTAGACTATTGCTCGATATGCCCGTGTGACTTGTTTTAGCTTTTGAAATTTGCTGCATTACCTACCGGATCTCCTCATGTCTAGAGTATAGGAGGAGAGCTTTGGTGGGTGTTTACGATGGATGAAGCTCTTTTATCGACTACTTTTGATCACGGAGGAATTGGATAAAATTTCTTCGTTACTCGTATTGAAGTCTTGGCTTTTCATTCTTTGCCCTCGATGATCGTTTCAATCCGTATTGGCGATGATAGTTTGAGATCGATACTTATTCATAAATTTCTGGCAATATTTCCTCCCAAAGTCGCTGGGAATTTTTTTAAGTCGATCAAGTTTGATGTGGATCATACGCAAAGCTCATATCGTGTTCTGAAGGCTGAAGGGACACTGGTTGTACGAAACCACGGTGCCGACATTGGACTTGGTGGACGAGGCTGATACGTCATGTGATCTATAGTTACTAAAGTGCAGAGGCTAAGTCTGTTAGTGCCTTGGTGTTTTAGATCTGAAGGTTGAATTGACTACGACGCCGTGGACGCCTCCTCTTCACAATGGACATCAATCATCAATGGCTACGGGACTCTAAAACATGAACAATGAAATCTCTTTCCGCTGGTGTCTCATCTTCATCCATCTTCCATGATACCTGGGATTCAGGATGTAGTGCCTGCGCGTGCTTTCCGCCGCCGCAACAGCTCGGAAGTGGCCAAGACCGTTTAGAGTCGCTGGAGAGCCTAGTCCTCTGTCTGGTTCAGTGTCTTTCCGTTCAATGATATCTTGATTAACGGGTTGATAGCCGATGGGACAAGATGTGGTCACAACGCCTTTAAAGTCGCACGACTGTTTCTAGGCACATTAATACACCTCGACTTATACCAAGGCTTATACCAAGACTTAGAAGAGAACTTTATCACGAGCCTCACAGATACATTAGGTTCCTAGGTTGTTCTTACTGCTGGAGATCTTACGAGCGATCCTGCATGCTGAGTGAAATTGTGTAGCTCTTTGTTTTGCTTCTCTCTAACTCCAGAGATTTGTCTTCCATGCACTCAATTGCTCTACCAGTGAGCTGGCATGGTAAATCAAAGATTGTGAGCCGCTGGCTAACCTTTTCATAATTGACAGAAACGGTGAGAGAGAGTGGGTAGCCAATGTTCCTGTCTATAAATTCATCAAAGATATCATCATCGCCACTCAACTGGAGCATTCCAAAGCTCATGTAGCCCTAATAATGTTGCAGCTACGAAAATTGGGCAAGTTATCTCGGCTTTCCATCTGTAGAGTTTTTGGGCTAACTATAAACAGCTGGTAGATGATTCTCATCGGCTCCTAAATGAATGCTGCGATCATCAACTATCTGTAGCGGTGTGTTCTATCGGTTGTATGACCTGACTTCTTGTTTGGTTGTATTAAATCCTACTCCAGGCGCGACGCTGACTATATCACACAATCTAATACTCATCAATGTACTACTGATAACAGAGGACCATTGCAGGCTCGTGTGTGCATTGATACATCTCAATTCCGAAACAAGGTCTTCTTTTGCAAAGGTTTGGGCAGAATCGTCATTGATCGATACAGCTAACGGTACCAGGTTCTCTTGCATAAAAGCCAATCATGTGAAAGATCGTATCGGTCTCGAGCTCAGGCAGAGTCTCGAATCACCAAAGAAAGTCTTGTCCGATCTTCACTCGTATATAATAAGCAGCTAAGCGTCAAAGAAATCAACCGTGTGACGCAGAAGATTTTGTCGGTATATTTTTCGAAATTTGGGCCGGACAATGTCGGCGGAGAGCTTAACAGGATTTTCTGTATTCCCATTGCAGTATACAACACTGGCAAATGCATCAGCAACCGTGCGCGCGATGATAGGTAAGAGTCCCAGCCCCAGCGCCTATCATGCCAAACCTTGGTCATCAATGACTCCTCACCAGCAATGGGACCTCTTGGCTGCTACTGGGTTACAGCATGACGATAAAGTCGACAACTGGTGCGACCACCACGCCCATTGCGAAAAATACGATAAGAAACGAATAAAATTCCCGGCTTGACCGAACAGCAAGAAGGGAGAAGAGATAAAAGTGGAGGAATGGCCATGGGCACGATACAAGAATTGCAGGCAATACGGTAAGAAACAGAAGACGCACTGAAATCAACAATGTTCAAGTTTGTGTATAGTTTTATCTTGTAAATCAGCCGCTACAATTGTGTATTTTTTTATGTTGCTACCTAGTACTAAAGCTACTACTTACCACCTTCTACAGCCACTGCAATCATACCCTATAACCCCTACCCAATCGTAGCGTCTAAGACAAAATGGGCGCCGTTTATATACGTCGCCGCTATCATGATTACCAATATTTAAAAATCGATCTTTTTTAGTACTATACTAGATATACTATAGATATCACCTATTTAAGGGTATAACTTTATACGGCTAGTATTTCTATATATAGATTATACTATCATTCAAGGCTTCTGGTATTATCGTAATATCGTAATATCTTACTATAGATTTGGTATATAATGTCTCTAATAACCCGAGATGGTTATACCTCTTCGAAACCAAGGTTCACACGCACCTATCTAGACATGCCTCATGCCACCTTCTCAACACCACCCTTCTCTGCGCTCCTCAGCATCTTCTTGTAATTCTTCAGAAGTTTCCTCGCGCCACTCAACTCCTCTTCTGTCAAGTACGTAGACTCTTCGTCCGAGAAACCAACCCAAGCAACCCTATAGAACCTTCCATGCTCGTTGTCATGATGACTTAGAATCCTCGATACCTCATATTCGGGTTCTTCAGCTTCTGCCTCTCCTCGTTCTTCTTCAACAGGTAGCGGCGGGTTCGGAATCCTAGGCTTCCGCGGTGGTGATTTCGACTCCTGAGGTGGCTTTGCCTTGGGTGTTGCTTTCGTGAAACTCAACTTCAACTGTTTTAGGGACGGTTTCAATGTAGAGGCTCGTTCGAAAACTTGCTGGTTCACAGAAGACACAGGTTTGGAAATCCTCTTTGGACTCTTTGGTTTAAGTCTAGAACGTGATGATTGTCTGCCAAATTGCTCTCGTATCAATTGTTTCGCGCTATCCGCCGTTGCCTTTTCTGGCCGGGGTAGAGGTATCTTTCCAAGCAGGGGAACTTGAACCTTCTTGAGTAGAGCCGGAGGCGACGGCTGAAGACTGATCTTGGTAGCGACATGGTCCAAGACTGCCACGGACGGTGACCTGGACTCCTGGATGGCGCTCTGAGCAGATGCGTAGGAAGTAGCGCGTGATTGTGTATTTCGACTTGGGCTTGGACTTGGACTTGGACTTTCAGCAAAATCTGATATCCTCTGCCGTTGTGTTAGACTCTTTGGATGTGGAGGAGCGGCCATGCTCGAACGCGTAGAGCTCCATCTTGAACTGCGTCGTGACTGCGAATCTGCCGGCTTGCTGGGCAAGAACTTTCGCAGTGCATCATCCACTTCTGATTCCGACATTGAGTCGGAGTTGGCCTGTTCAATGCTGTCCATCATATCCACGTCTCCATCCATATCCGTTGGTGTGAGTGAATCAGCAATCACGAGCCCATCACTCTGGTCCGAGCCTGATATTGAGCTTGCAGCCAGAGAATGGATGCCCATGGCATTGTTGATAACAACCGATTCCATCAATCGGCGCTTCTTGGGCGGCCGACCTATGGGTTCCTTCTTAGGAACCTCCTCTTGCGGTCGTACAGATCTCCTGCCACTCGAACTTGAGCATCGTGAGCTAGTGTCGCTTTTCCGATGGGCGAATGGGTCATCTTCGGGTTTAGGATGGGCGAATCGCTGGTTCTCGTACGTCTCGACCTCGCGCGGTGAGACATAAAGGTCAATGGAAAGGAGGGATATTCGAAGTAGGGAAGGGTCATCCGGATCATAATTGAGAGCTGGCAGTGAGATGTGAGGTGAAGCCGAACGGCTCCTGGTAGAGCGACTACGCGGCGGTGTCTGTTTCAGGTCTGCTGGAAGGGGCGGCGTCCTTGGGCTCTGAGAGAAGCCGGGAGACTCTCTCTGTGAGGAGTTGGCGTCAACGTGTTCACGGAGAACGTACTCAGGAATCTGATTAGGATACTCAATGCGGTCCAAGATGGTGTATCGACGGGGTTGTGGAGTTGAATCACTGGGAAGTAGAGCAACTGGGGGTCTCGCAGCGCGCGTGTCGGGGACGTAGATAAATCGATCTTGCTCATTCAAGTCTTCGACGAAGGGAGCAGTTTGCTCTTTCTTTTCAACTGGAACAGGATTGACGCGTTTCTTTGGCTTGTGTGAGTCTTCGGATTCTGATCGCGGTTTATTCTTGGATCCAAGAGGTCGACCCATATTCGCTTAGTAAAAGTAAATAGAGGTTTAGGAGTAGCGGGGTAGCAGGAAATCAGTAAGTTTTCCTCGCTTAATAAGCCTAAAATATCGCTCTTAGCTATAACTATTATAGAGCTAATAAAACAATAGATAATATATAAATATCTTAATACCTAATCGTAGGTATAGACTCTAGAGACAAGATTTGGTCTTTTCAGACTATTCTAAATTTCTAATTAATGAAAGTAGTTAATATAATAGTTAAGCTCCCTTTTAAAATTAACTATTATATTAACTACTTTCAACTTATTTTTATTCTATTAGATATTTAGAATAAGAAGTTTTACTAAATTTCAATAGTAAAGAATAAGCAAAGTAGTCCTTAGCCTAAAATTAATAATAATGTTTTAATCAATAAAAGATAGTATTATGAAATAAATTATAATTATCTATAACATTATACCTAAAGCTTTTCTCTTCTCTATAGTAAATAGAACTTAAAAATACTAGTAAAGTAAGGGCGACTTAGAGTAATCTATCAGACTACTACTAAGTACCAAATCTCCCTACTAAATAGGCCCTGTATCATGGGTGGCAGGCCCTATTTCTCAGCGGATACACCCCCAAAATCTCGCGCATGATACCAACAACATCTATACCGCACACAATACAAGACATCGGCAGGCGGCTTATAGTCCAGCGCCCAAACAAACCATTGCGATTTGATTTTATCAATACCATTATTCTCCGCCAAACTCCATCAAGATACCCATTCGAACTGTGCTAGAAGCTATTCTGAGAAATCATACTACAGCAAATAGTTGGCCTCAGAGCGCTGCTCGGCTCGACTGGAGTTGGGTCTTGAATCTAGGAGAGGGATAGGTTGTTTGAAACAATTTCATCTACATCTAAAATCTCTTAAACGGCTTTCAAACACCCTCTTCGACTAAATGAGCGTCTACAACATCCTTAGCCGCTCGACCCAGTCTTCACACGGATGTCGGATTCACTCAGCATCTCTACGAAGAAAAGGAGAAAGATACTCCGATGACATAACTCTTGTTGTTGGAATAGCACCGCCGATATTCAGGAGCAAAGTAGTGATTTGGGATACTCGGCCGGCGTTGGACTATCAAAGTACTATTCTAGCTTATGGAGGTATATAAGAGTATTAGCATCAATATGTTATCCTTTTGCCGTTAGAATCTAACAATTATAAAGGATATACAGGAATAACAGACGCGTACCGTGTTGTACAACACAACATCCTAACAGACAAATATACACCAAGTCTACATCTAAACGTGTTATCTTTCTATCATGAGCATCTTTTGGATCCTGGCACGGAATGAAGCTGGTTCTTTTTTGCTGGTTTACGGTAGTCTCAAGCCTCAACGGACGAGTGGTGAGTATTGATTTCTCACTTCTCATACCAGTATGGAAGTATATACTTACTCTATCAGACGTATAGCACCCATGAAAGAGTAATAATATGAGGTGTTTACTAATTTGATTCATGATAAGAGTGGTCGTAATGTGGTTGCTGATAAATCAGCGTTGCCGCTCCTGATTAGCAATCCAGCATGCGTGAGCCCAGGCTAGTTGTATGACTTTGCCTCTTAGGGAGAGCAGCTGGTTCTCGATTGGGAAGTATGTTACCTCCTAGATCGACATTGCCAGATTTTATCCATGGCTCTGCTCGAGGAGAATTATCTCCTTGGCCGTGTCGGCACTATGCGCTCCATGATTCAACGGATCGATAGGTAGATAAACCATTGTGATCTTCCATCCTCAAGTCACCTCAACCCCCCAAACGCCCATCGAACACATTGATATTCCAGCGAACAAATTCCCCAAAGACACTAACCATGAACGAGTCCCGCCTCTTTACGCCAATCAAGATCGGCAACATGCTTCTCAACCATCGAGTCGCCATGGCTCCCCTCACCCGTCTTCGAGCCACGCACGACCGTACACCGACGCCTCTGATGAAGGAGTACTACACGCAGCGTGCCTCAGTACCGGGAACCTTGATCATAACAGAGGGAACCATCATCGCACCCTCAGCTAGCGGCGGCTTCGCCTACACCCCCGGGTTTTGGAGCAAGGAGCAAGTCTCTGCATGGAAGCTAATCACTGATGAGGTCCACCGTAAGGAATGTTTCATTTTGTGCCAGTTATTCGCCATGGGCCGCGCCGCCGAACCGGCCATCGCTGCAAGCGAAGGGCTTGATGTCGTTGGACCCAGCCCCATTCGCTTCCAAGACGGCGCGCTCCCTCGAGCCATGACTGTCGAAGAGGTCCAACAATCGATTCGAGACTTCGCTGAAGCAGCTAAGAATGCTATTGAGGCTGGCTTTGATGGCGTGGAAGTCCACGGGGCGAACGGCTACCTTATCGATCAGTTCATCCAGGATGTCAGTAACAAGCGCGATGATGACTACGGTGGCAACATCGCCAATCGTTCTCGCCTCCTATTTGAGATCCTGGGAGCTGTCATTGGTGCAATAGGGAAAGAGAAGGTAGGACTGCGCTTAAGTCCGTGGAGTACTTTCCAAGGCATGAAAATGCACGATCCAATCCCGCAGTTCTCCTCGATCGTCCACAGCGCCAATAAATTGGAGCTGGCATACCTTCATCTCGTCTCACCACGCATCTCCGGTGCAGAAGATCACAATCCAAGTGACAACGAGACTCTCGATTTTGCCATGGCCATCTTTCATGGTCCCTTGCTCATCGCAGGTGGTTTCAATGCAGCCAGTGCAAGAGAACTGGTGGATGAAAGCTTTCCTAAGAGGGACATTGTTGTTGTATTTGGGCGACACTTTCTGGCGAATCCGGATCTGGTACACAGATTGAAGGAGGGAGTGGACTTGAATAAGCACAATAGAAAGACGTTCTATGTTGCTGGTTCAGCTGAGGGGTATGTGGATTATCCGTTCAGCGAGAAATTTGCCCAAGTCAAATGAGGTGCACAGGATACAGAAGGGGACTTTGATGTAAAGAGGCAATCTCGATGATGCCCGACTTGTGGTTACGCGCCGTTAAATTCACGATGCTTTGTACCGAGCTGAAGCTATCGATCACGATTTCTTCGCCAAATTTACCGGTCATCATGGAAGAATCCAACTTCAAGGTTTGTAGTCTATCAATCCCGGCCAAAGAGCCCAATGGATAACCTTCGAGTCCGCTCCAGGAAGCCGCTTTGGTAATACAGCTTCTCGAGCTTAGGGAATGAGAGAAGGAATTGTCGAAAGAGATCAGGATCTACGTTGGCAGGTTTGAAGGACAAGTCTTTGATCCCAGGAAATTGAACTGACGGGTCCCACGACTCATCGTCGCTCACCATGGTGGCCCAGAGTGTGTCGATGGACGGGATTGATAGGAATGGGAGGAGCAAAATCAATGGCATGCCCCCCGCAGTGTCCCAGAATTCCACAGTTGCTTTCTTCAGGTACCGCAGGGAGAGACCATTGTCCACTGTCCCACCGAACTGAAGATTTCGAGCTCGAGAGGAAGCGCAGTAAGATGGGATATACTTCTTCGGGCTCGTAGCCCCAGCCTTGGAAATGTTTGGAGCGGGACTTGATTTGCATCCTCGCTGATTTCAGTCACCCTCTCAGTCACCTGTGACCAAATTTCTTCTTCTTTCAAAGATCCAATATCGAGATGATTATCATGATATGCGTGATAGATGCGAATCTCACGACCTCCGAGTCTTCTTCCGGCCCCCGCGACCCAGCAACCAGTTCAGGCGGATCCTCGTGTTCAGAGCCTCAGGAGTCCAATGCGGAAGTACTGCACCTTCCCCATGGGGCAATGCTCCTGTGTACAATGTGGTCCACATCCCGATCCCGTGGTGCTCGGAATTGCCGAGCGGGGATCAGCTTTACGGAAAAGCCTGACCTCAGACCTGACATCAACTTACCACAGTACAGCAGTGCAGCAGTACAGCCTCTGAAATGAAATTATCTACGATGCTTTGTATTGTCACTTGATTTGCTGAATCTGCACTTTCAAAGCCCGCCGTCTATTTCGCCCATGTTCAACCATCCATGAACAATGCCATGCAGGTGCGGCGTGCAGTGCCATCCTTTTCGCTTCTTCCGCAACAATGAATGGCTTCTTCCGAGGACATGTACATATCGTGCCTTCGCTGCGAAGCCCAGCTATCGAAGCTCCTCAGACCAGTATCCTTTGCTCTCTACACACACCTGCCATCATGAAATCCATCTCCCGATTTCTTGTAGCCGCAAGCTCCTTTCTTACAACGCTCACAGGCGCTGTGGATGTTCAAGTCACGCTGAGCAATAAAACACCTGTCAAGGTATCATTGACTCCGCTGTTCGTTGTCTTTCGGGAACTTACACCAACAATAGTTCGATTCGAATGGAAGCGGCCCCCTAGACATTTCCTTCGGGCCAGTCTTCTCGTTGAATGGAGCGTATCGTTGGATTGGAGCTTCATCAACCTATGCTCACTGCTCGGGGACCAATATCAAGCTTGGCCAATGTGGTCTTCGATCTTACGCAAGTGTTGATCTAATGACTTGGCATGACGAAGGCATTTTCGCAGATCTGGCTGATCCAGCATTCGTCGATTATCGTGGCCCACAAGGGCTTGACCTTGGCCGGCCGCACATCATCTTCAATCCTGTTACGCAACTATACGTTTTATGGGCCAACACTGCGGGAGCCTTTGCCACTTTCACATCACCCAAGCCTCTAGGACCATGGACCGCCAAAGGACGAGTCCCGGTGCCAGTTCCGTTCGGAGGCGATTTCACCGTACGAAACGTGAGCGGGTCCGCTTATATAGCGTATAGTGCATTCAACTTCAGTGCTGCTGGGACGATTTGGCCCCCTTTCGAGCAATATCAGATTCTGCAGGAATTGACTCCTGATTACACAAACATCACAGGCCCGATGTGGTCTATCACTTCAGCTGATAACGATTCTGTTGATCGAGCTACCGAGGCTGCTGACCTCTGGGAACGTGATGGTATTGTGTACTGGACTGGGTCTTTGTCTTGCGGCAATTGCAACGATGGTGTAATGGTGGCATATCGAACAAAAGACATTCGTAGCAATATTTGGACTCGACAGATTATTAGTGGTGACACTTGTGCTGGCCAAACAGCTGGTGTTTTGGTAACGAGTAACAGCGCTGGAGAGAAGAATTACATTGCTGCCGCAGATCTCTGGAACGGTGACGGAACATTAAGGCTTCACGGCAAAAACTTGCAACCTCTTTATTTCAACGATGATGGCAGCTTGAAAGACTTGAACTGCGACCCAAATGCTGTTTTCAACTTTTCGATTCGACAAGGAGCAGAGGTTAAGAACAGTGGCAAGAGCACGGCGTTCACCGATCGGAGTGATCCTGGTCAGAAATACACTTTCCACTGCGACCTGTCGAGAAATGCCTTCTACCAGACATGGAAAAACTCGAAGACCGGTTTACTGAAAGAAGTTGGGGTTAATTTGGGCGCTCAAAACACAACAACGCCCATCCAGCTTGGTGTTTATACCTTCAAATCCAACAGCGATTTCCTGACGCCTTGTATGTTTATGCTCTCTTTTGGCAACAACTGTCATCTTCCGCTTTTCCGTCTACCAATACTAAAACCAACTAGCTGTCCAATTCAAAAATTTATACAACAAAACATTCTCATGGGACGAAGTCCCAGTTGGTGCTGGTCTGGTAACTCTCCAACCGAACGTCACAGTCGCAGCCGGAGACCGCCTAGCTCTTTTTGTACATGGTGTCACGAATCCTATGGGTGGCCCTGCCGCAGCCGGAGACTACTGCTATCTCAGCAAAGATGCACATTCTGACTTTGACGAGAAATCGTCTACCACTACTTTATTTACGAATTTAGTGGGAGATGTATCGCACAAGGGGATTGATGGGAAGGGCGTCCCTGTCAAGGTTACTGGGAGGGAGTTGAGTTGGCATAGTATTGTTGAGTAGAGCTCAGCAGTCGACGATTACCATTATCGATTTGTAAAAGCGCGTAAAAGCGCCATCATGGCATAAATAATGCTCACACCAATTTATTTTGCCCCCTTGTCCAGACTTTTTGAATTTGCGGCCCCATTTTCAGAAAGTCAACTCTTCCTCACTGGGACCAGAAACGCACTTCATGTCATCTACCAACAATAGCAATCTCCAATGCAACACCAAAATTCAGCATCATCAACTTCCTCTACACCAGCCTTCGTTTTTAAATCCGTAACTCGGACTTTCCCTACAGCCCTATATAAACCCTACTCCCGCCCTCTTGCCTGACGGTAGGGCGAGTATATTAAGGACGGGAAAGCTCGTCGTCGAGTAAGCCTAAGGGACCGTTTCATACTTCATCGGCGATCCTACAATGTATATTGCGGGAATTTTGGAGTTGGCCGTTCTAGATACGTGATTTATAATTTATACATCGGATCAGGCATTCCTGTATACGGCAATGTAGTCCTCACGCTTAGGACCCGCTCACTACTATATTAAGTCGGTAAAGATCTTCGGTTTTAGCGTGTATCGCGCAGTTAGGCCTCCGAAAGGCAACCTACATTGTACTCGAACCTGATTAATCTAAGCCTCCTGATTAGTTACTTGCCGTATCAACTCTGGAATCGAAGTCACGTCGGTTGTTCAATCCATTATCAGACTCCACTGTTTTACACGCTGACATTGGATTTTCCGTATTGTCCGTCAAGCCATAGGAAACGCGCGCTAAGTCTATAGGCTAGCTAGCTTCCGGCGGCCTTAGCCGGGTGCCTAACCTCAATCCTATCGAATCCGCCCGGGAAAAAATATCCCCTTCCACTTCGTAACCTCCAGTTCTAAACAACTCCTCCACGAGCATCGTACCTGAACTTCTCGATACCCTATCCCTATTCCCATCCCCATCCCCATCCTAATCAAATTAAAGAATATTACCTACCTCACTTACCTCACCACCACCACCACCACCACCCACACCACCAAGCCCACTCCATCCCGCCCCAAACAACCGATCCCTCCACTGACCCCATGCACTCGTGTACCAACCCTGGCAGCCACTCAAAGAACCCCCTCACCATCAATCCGCAAGAGTACCCAAAACCAAGCAAAACTCCAGAGTTCGCAACTAAAAGTCCAAAGTCAAAATAAATCAATACATTACTACCTCAATAAAGAATATAAATGCCATAGCTAAAAGACAAGCAGAATACACCAAAGTAAAGCACTTCTTCGAATATGGGAACCAATCACAAAAAGAAATATTGATTCAAGACAAAACCGTGGACGTGGAAACATCTTGTGGAATTGGTATTGAAAGGTAAAGACACTGGGTTGTGGCGTTTTGGACAAAGAGTGTGGCAAATTTGTGGATGGATAGGCTGGGTGCTTGTATGCTAAGTCTGGATGGGAGCTTATGAAGGTCTTGTATATAATGAGTGAAGGGGTCGAGGAAAGAATGAATGATCGTCAACGAAGCGAAGTTGATCAACTGAACGTCTCCCCACTTTCAGAAAGCCGTAGAGGAAAGTTTGGATGAGTCTTGTCCAGCCTCCAAATCGACATTGATTTTCTAGCAATCTCTTACATGAAGCTCGCCAACCCTATTCAAAGGCCGATCTCGGGATGCGGTAATTGTATTCTCGTCCATTATTTCTAGAAGATCAAGAATATCCATCCATCAGCCCATCCATGAATGCAACAAGGACCATGCCACGATCAAATGCCAATCCAATGTTGCGGCGTCAACGTACAACTCCAACGAATCGAATGGACTCCAGCGGTTCTCGGTTGCGATTTGTAATCTTCAATACAAATTGGGACCTGGCCAGGCCCATCATCCCCTCGATCATCGCTATAAACAGATCTTCTCAATGCATAGAAGATCGACCCTGGAGGCCTCACCAGTCCATTCGCTATTCCCGGTCCACCAATAAACCGCGGTCCCTTTCTCACCCCCTCGCAATTCCACGAATGTGGGTTCCAACTCCATGTTATCATCATCTTGTGTCTCTCGCCGGGATTCACGATAGTCGCATAAAAGGATCCCATAACAGTGTGGAGGGAGACTTTCTGACCGGGGTAAAACCTGTTCTCATAGATCTTTTGATCATCTGCATTGAAGAGCTGGACTCTGACCGGGAAAGATTAGTGAGTAGTTTGGTTTTGATTTGAATGTGAGACTCACTGTCCCGACCAAAAGTTGGGGTCCAAGGATTCTCCGAAGAATAGGACGGTCTCTAGTCTCCATTCTGGCCATGGTGGCACAAAAGGACATGGCTTGCGAGGCCCAGGGGCTTCGAGCCAGCACGGACATCCATACCACTGATCGTCCTATTGTTTGGGAATTTGGTCAGCAAATTGGAAAGCCTGATTTTGGATTCTGTGAAGAGACTCACCATTTGCATGCACCTTTTCTGTATGTTCAATCCAAGACAGTTATCCTCATGGCAAGCGGGATTATCAGTTGTGATTTCGAACTGTGGGTCGCAGTCTGGTTGCCGAAGCCGCGGTCGACCCCCTGATGTCAACATAGCCTGAAGTCCTCTTGTCCTTCCAAGCGGGTAGGACAAGTACGCCGGCAAGAGAATGCTGCTCGAAGTGCTCGAAGAGCTCACGCCGGACTCGCCAAGTCCGTTGGGTAAGGGCTCGTGCACGTTAACCATGGCGGCCACAAGCAGCAACAGCATAATCGGGAATTTGTAGATGACACAAAGCAGAGTATTCAGCTTCTTTCTCTGCTTGTACGATAACCGTCCTGGCTCTTCGTTTCGGGTAATTAAATGCTTTGATCTTGCCGTCTGTCGATCCGACAACCGGCCCAGATGGTGATCATGGTTCCCCTCCAGTGTAGGTTGATTGATACACTCTAGCCCTTCATTTCCGCACATTGGACACTTCGATTTCGAATTGTGAGAACCTGACAAATCGTTCAATTGGGGAGAGTGTCTTCCGTCCGCTGGATGCGGATCGATGCATTCGAGCTCATCCATTCGGGCCAACGAACGCTCTAGCTCATCGTTTCGGGCTACCAGATACTTCATTCTCATGGTATACAGTTCCAACAAAAGGTTCGGTTGGGGATTGTGATTCTCTTCTATGTTACGTGGATCGATGCACTCCTCAGTCTGAATACGGTGATGATCGCTGTGAGAAGAATTTTCCGGCGAGAATGTTGAGACGTATTCTGGACTCGGTGTCTCAGCGTTGTGAAGAGGAGAATGCCTTGGATCACGGCTACCTGTCTCATTCAATTTAGGTAGTGGCAGGGGTTGCGTACCAGTGCCAGGCGTAGCCGGAATTTCAATTCCGGTGGCAGAGTCGTGCGGCGATGTAGTTGCAGGCTCGATTGGGCCAGACCATGCTGTGGCTTCAAACTTCCAGGAATCTTCTCTGGCTTCGTCCAACTCCGTACCGGACTCCGTGTCAAACTCCATGTCGTTAGACTGATACACAATTGTATCGAAAGGGTCCTCTGCGGCCCCAAACACGCGTCTTGTTGAATTATCGTCTACGGGCATCGCTAGCATCAGATTTTCGCTAAGCCTTACCAATGGCCTCTCCACTGGCATGATAGCCGAATTCGGTTGTCCGAGACGTCTTACGGGTTCGTTTTCTGCTTGAGCTTTGAATTGGTTCAACTCTAGATCCTCCACTTTGTATGGAAATCCGAATTCGCTTCTTGTTGGAGTGTCTGCGGGCCTCGCTGACACCGCACTATCGCTGTGATCTGCCCATGGCCTCCTAACTGGCATGGAAACCGGATTCGACGGTGTAGGCGGGAGACTTCTTGCAGGTTCGTTTTCGGCTTGAGCCGCGGGCCGATCTGACACCGAAACCCCAGTCCTCTTGTTAGACCGTTTCTTCTTGGGAGACATGTCTGCTTATAAAGTTGGAATGTTACTGGGAGTCTTTGTGCGATAGCTCCTACTGGATTGTTGAGCTATTTGGCTGTTTGGCTGTTTGATTGTGTAAGTTGTATGGGTTGTCAACAGAGCTTCGGGTTTTGGTCGTGGGAAGCAGGTGGGCTACTCACGGCAAGAGCACTGAACAGCAGAGCATCCACAGAGTTGTAGCACCTCGAACCGAGATTGATATTGCAATCGATACTGTGACTGATGGCAACTGCGATGTGGGCACAAATCATGGATGACAGCTCCCTCGAAAAGCCTTCAAATAGGCTGACTGATTTGAATAAGGCAGCCATGGTTCTTTTGGCCTGGACAGTCAATAGAACAAGAAATGGAAGAAGATCCAAT
The DNA here is from genome assembly GCA_004522665.1 of Venturia nashicola. Classification (NCBI taxonomy): domain Eukaryota; kingdom Fungi; phylum Ascomycota; class Dothideomycetes; order Venturiales; family Venturiaceae; genus Venturia; species Venturia nashicola. The sequence continues at coordinate 1,486,306 of SNSD01000003.1, read as the reverse complement.
TCATCTCTCAAAGTGGCCATAAATCTGGCTCCAGAGACGTGAGAAGGTAAGAGAGAGGTCATCAAGGCTACTCATGAAAATGTGAGATGATTGTGTCTCGATTCGATGTCGCTATGCAGGCTCAGCGATAGCTCCATGGAAGATCTGGGAAGAGACAATGCCGTATCTGTGCTGTGTAAGTACCGAAATTGAGAGAGGAATTACCATGTGTGGCAGGACATGACCTGATGCCGAGATGAAGTTGAGAAGAAAGCTGATGATCATCACAGAGATGATGCCTGCGTGCCTGAAGTGTCCGAAGAGATGATGCCTGTCTGCCTGAAGTGTCCGAAGAGATGATGCCTGTCTGCCTGTCTGCCTGAAGTTTCCGAGTGTAACAGATTGTGGGGAAGCTAATTGACTGAGGCATACATGGCAAGTGGGCGCCAAAATATAGCCGGTAGCCACCAAAATATAGCCGGTAGCCACCAAAATATAGCCGGTAGCCACCAAAATATAGCCGGTAGCCGCCAAATATATCAGTGGAGGTCGCCCAGAACTCATTCCACCCAGCAATTCTCACACTGCCTTGGTCCTCCTCCTCCCCCAATGCTGACTAAGCACGACGCCTTCTTCGCCGGGGCACAATGAAACGACACATCGGTTTCGCTGCTTACGATGCAGGCACAACCGAGCCGCGATAAGGCGGAGACCGAACACCGGCATCTCGAAAGAGAAAATGAGCCCATAAACCCCATTCATCTCAAGCCCAAAGGCTACATGACAACCCCCAGTTCCCTCCTTTGACACGAATCGCCTATTTAATCTGTCTCACTCACATCACACCCAATCCTCCCTCCCTCCATCCAAATCCCCAATCCCCCACTCCTCGTCCTCACTTCGTGCACTAAACCCCCATCAGCATCAGCATCAACCGACCAGAAAAGAAAACAAAAAGACCAGGGAGGAGAAAAACCTACACATTCATACCCATACGTCGCCGAACAAACACCTTTCTCGACCTTCACAAGTCCCGACTGAAACGGTCTTTCAACTTGGCCCTGGCCACATGGCGTGGGGTTTTCTTCGAAGAAATAAAACGTTAGTCTCGCATATTGTTGGATTCACTCTTTGGAATTAATGGGATTTGGTTGGCTGAGCGTGTAAAGCTTCACTGGGATTGGAGTGGATTGGACTACGTACTGCAGGGTGTACCACAGCCGGAGGTACATATCGCGCCAGGTGGGTGTCGGCATCCTGCCAGTGCTAAGGCAGCGAAGAGAGGGAGGGTGAGGATGGAGATGTGCATTTTGTGAATTTGGAAGTTCTGATAGGGCGAATGAATTTGGATTTGGGAATGGTATGATTGAACAGGTGGATGATCAGTGAGGTGTGTATTTCCATTCTATAGGAGAGGCAGAACTTCCATGGAATATATAGGAGCCGAGACTTTAGGTCCATAATTCATTGTACCATAACCTGCTAGTCGCTGATCTAGTGTCTTCCAAGTGGAGACTTGCGAGCCGTCTTCTAGCAATGAATTGACGATGGAGAGAAGCCCAACCATAGATTCTGAGAATTTGCATGTTTAGCTCAACTGATATCACAGCCTCCGCGAGTCGTGATCCAAGAAATGCTTAGTTGACCTTTACCTTGCATGAATCTCGCAGCTTTATTGAGGCCTCCACGACCTGTTTTAAGGTTCGGAAAATACTCCGCTCGGTCATCGCTCCTTGTAACAAAGTCGGCAATATTTCCTCATATCGTGGCGTGTCGAACTTGGAAACCCTCCTCCCAGGTCATCCATCATACCACTCATTATCCCGACAGGTTGTGCCCACTTAACCAGCTCGTTTAATTGCACATCTCCTTCAAGCCTCGTAAATTTCCTCGATAAATCTAGAATTGTACCATTGGTCTCATCTTCACTTCTCTTAAGTTTCGCATTCCCCCTCTTCAACAAAGTTCTTGATATCATTCAGAGGATCCCTGGTCCATTGTGGAATTTCCCGTGTCTTGAAAACTCCAAATATACTTTCGAACGATCCTACGAGCAATTGGCATCTTAGAAAAGAAACAGTGATGATCTTGCCTTCATCAAGCAAATCACAGGTCCATTTTGCATCCCTTTGCTGACTTTGGGCTGCATCCTCGTAGGGCCGATTAGTCGATTAAGGACATCCTTAACGGATGATTTAGGACAGTAGGAGGATCTTCCGGAGCAAGTGTCCATTGCTTACCACAACAGGTTTGGTCCTCTGATTTTGGTCGGTGGCAGTGCATGGAATTTGGCGGGCAGAGAAGAAATTGGCGTCATGAAGACTGAGTATTAGGATGGGTCTGCTCTACGATGACTAGAGGTGCCCAGGCTAGTTCAAGCGGTTTCGGCGAAACACCCAAGCATTGAGTCGAGATGGATATCGAGAAGCGGAGTTGGGATGGAGTTGTTGAATTGGAGAAGGGCCGAGGTAGAGTTGGGAGGGATTCGGAGGTACCTATATGAAGCTGAATCGGAGCCTAAGACGGAAAGGGTTATCTCATAAACCAGCCGCTACAATTGTGTGTTTCCTTGTGTGGCTTAATCCTATTCTATTTACGGTTTCGCTTCAATATCGTACTCCATGGCCATGGGACATACTTGCTCGTTTGAAATGATTAAAGATATCCGCGGATAATGTTTACCTGCAAGACTTACGTTTAATAACGAAGAGCCCCGAAAAGATACAGGTGTATCGTTGTCCGGTTTCCCTCTACCTCGGAGATGACGAAAAGACAAGATCGATGGTAGTACTCTGCTCTGCAATCAGATTCCAAAGCACTTGTTAACACCGTAAAGTGGGCTTCGATAGAAATAGGCACGGCTCGTCTTGTTGCAAAGGCGACTTTCTTCTGCACGCTTCTTCAAAGACCTGTGCAACAGCCACCCTAACCCCAAAGGCTCCACATCTTCTTCGATGGCAGGATCCTCCATCATATCGAATCACAAGTGTTCTGCGAAATCAGGATTCAGCAGAGATAGTTGAAGGATGGGTAAGTTAGAGATGGAATGTGATCAAGGTTACGAAGGATACTGACTACTTACAATTCTGGCCGCTATGAATTAAGTCGACGAGCTTAATCTTCATCCGGTTCTCTTTATCAAGCATGTAGGTTTTTCATTTGCACTTGGCGTCGCTTTCGGACTTTCGGTGAGCATCCCATCACGCATGTCATGCTATCCGCTGATACTTCCTCCATCGGTTGAAGGAAGTAACAGATTTTGTTTTCGCTTTACCTTGAGTTTTCAGCTCGGCAACGCCGAAAGTTCCACGACATGATGCCAATGTCGGTGCAGCTTCAGATCACCGCTCATTCTTGTGGACCGCTTCACCAGACGCGCCAAGTCGACCAGTACATTTGCAATCGCAAAGGTCATGTATATCGTCGACCACTCAGGTGCTTAGGTAACACCTCAAAGCGCCATGATCAGGCCATGCCAAGCCGTGGACGTTGCACGAACCATAGGCTCAATCATGATTGTACTACCACTACTGACATGAGATTTCCAGGCCGTGGAGATGTTTCTCCAAACCTGAGGCCTAGGCCGTTCATCTGCTGTCACTACGGACTTTGAAAATGCCGATATTGCAGTCGTCAGCGGCATGCCCTTTGTAGTCAACCCCGGTCTGAGAAAATGCCGCTGAGGTTGCGTGCACCACGAATACGTATAGCTACCATAGCTATCTCAGCCTTAGCTGTCTTCACTCACCTTCAATATCGCTCCCACGTGGATTGACCTGATCTACGGCCTGACGTACCCCTGCCAGCCTGTAAGCGGAATGCGGTCAACACACTTGCACACCACCCTGCCTCTCCACACTATGAGTACCAGATCTGTTCTCATTGTGGCTGGGAGTTCAAACCACTGGATCGCGGATTATGTTAGCCTACCTGAACCGTCGATGTGAAATAGGGCACTGCTGAATACCTAGAACGATCTCAGATCTTTCCCTCTTTAATAAAAATCCTGCCCTTGCTCCAACAATTCTTCAACCTCCAGTCTTTCCCCTGTCTATCAGAAGCTATTCCTAAGATCGATTCGCTTTCCAACCAATCAGCCTTCTCTTTCGTCATGGCGTCCACCACCCAAAATCAGCGAAAGAAGCTCAGAGATGCATGTGACTACTGTGCCTTATCCAAAGTGCGTTGCAATAGCCGAAAGCCACGATGCGATCGATGTCAAGAGCGTGGACTGGCATGCCTATACGGACTATCCAATCGCAAAGGTCGTCCAGGAGCCAAGACAAGTCCTGCGCAATCGAGCAGTTCCAACGGTACACCATACCATTCGCAGAGTCCAGAAACCCCTGCTTGGTCACCCGATCAAAATGACCATCTATTCCCTACTTATTTCGATATTCTGATGTGGGATTCGACGATCGTGCCTTCGATTCCCTCCCTGAACGGTTCGAGGGATAGTTGGCCGTTTCAACATTTGCCTGATCTTCCCCTTCCCTCTTCTGAGATGGCAAATACCAATGGTTCCACGCTCGATATCAGTCAACTGCCTCAAGGTCTTTCTCAGCCTTACTTTGATCCACACAATCCACAAAAGCCATACTCAACCCTACACGATACAAGAGGAGCCGGACGATCATGTATCACCAGGGCCTTCTCCGCGCTCTTCCCACTCCACGAACAAAAGCAAGCCTACGATCTGATCGCAAACACTGCACTCTCTTTAGAACCCTCCGACGATCCCATCATCCTCACAGCTCGCAAAGCAAAGTCAACGCTCACCAGCCTCATATCATGCAAGTGTCACCCATGTACCCAAGATCGCAGCATGCCTTTCCTCCTCATCGCCATCGCAGCAAAGATTGTAGAACGGTATCGTACACTTCATCTTCATAACTTGCAGGCAGCTTATATCTCGGATGGGCATTCTACTTTCATTGATATGGCGGCGTTGAATTTGCCATGTATGACTGAGATACGGATGAAAGCACTCATGTTGCTCTGTGAGATTGAGCCATTACTAGAGATCTGCCAAAACTTTGAGGGGAGATTGAACGGTGCTGTAGTACTTTATGGTGCTGAAGAGGTTAGGGATGCTTTTGAGGTTTATTGGAAACGGGAATTGATTAAGTTGAAAGATTCGCTTGAGTATGCCTGTGGGGGGCAGAGGAGATGAGATGGAGTTTCGTTGAGCCTTTTGTCCTTCCGGCTTCTTTTTCCTTTCTTATTTTCAGAAGTTCGAGTGGACGTAGCTGCTCGTTACTGTATTTATCAGTCCTAGGTCTTATCAGCATAGCTATTCTAGAGGCATATCATCTAATTGCACATTCATATCGATAAACCTACCATCTGCCCTCCCAGGACTTGCAAAGGAAAAGCTTCGTTCTCTGCGAAGGCAAAGCACGACTCAAGGCCAGCCAGACAAGGTGACTCGTCAATCACCCAGTGAAAGTCCCAAAGGTCTGCGTAACCGCAGTGAAGTAGATACATTGATGTTGAAGAAGAAGAAGAAAGCAAATCACACATAACCAGAATCATGCTGCCGATACCGGGCCTATCGCGTCCCCAAAGCAAAACATGGACCAACACCAAAACCCCACCTATCGCGACAACAACTCCCACCTCCCCCCATACCGATTCTACACCCAAACCCACACACAAAACCAGAATGTCCACCTCAGCACGGCAAACCCAACCAACAGACCTCCTAAACCCCTCAAGCCAATCCACATACTTCAACCAACAACGCGCCCTACTCGTAAACGAAATCGCCGCCGTAAGCCTCTCTTCCCTCTACTTCCCACTCCCCACTCCCCACTCCCACTTACCCCAACCCTCCCACATTCTCCAATTCTATCTAGACCCCCCCTCTCCTTCCTTCCCTCCCCTCTAACCAGTCTACCCCAGGCCCTCGACACAACTTTAACGCATCTAAACCGCCTAAACCGCAGTCTCGAAAGCATAGTAGCCGTTGGCAACGAATTCAGCAGCGTAGAAGCATTATGGTCACAAGTAGAAGGCGTGATGGGGGATCGAGATACCCCATCTAAGAAGGAAGAGGAGGAGGGAAAGGGCGAGGGAAATGGAGAGCAAGAGGAAGAGGAAGAGACGGAGATGAGTATGTAGGAACCTCGTAGGCGATGACGGGATGCTGCAATTACGTGGAAGGTTAAGAGACATGGGTATTGATGGATTGGATATGATTGCGAAGTTGTGGAACATGGAGAAGATCAGAAGGACAAGATGGATGGCATGCACATGGCGGCGAAATGATACCCAAGATTTGCACACAGAGCAATGAAGAACGAACCACTTTCTAATTACCTCTTCTCCATGAGATACATACTCTACTTCATGACATGCCAAAGGCATACACAGCGCGTCCGACCGTAGTACACAATACAAGACATCGAGTCCAGCTCCCATATCCTTCCAAAGTTCTTTCAGCAAAAAAGAAAGAACGCCGTCAATGCCTGCCTGCTCCATGCCAAACGCCTAATTATGCAAAGCCCAATCCAAACCCACCAATAAAAGGAAGAACAAAAAGGCAGGGAGGTTCATACTACATCGTTATCATGTGCTGAAAAGCGTGTGCATCCGTATCCTCGTCCCATGATGATCAGCGCTCAAAGGAATTTACATCCCTTGCTCTTCTTCTTCTTTCGCTTCTCACTACTGTTCCCACTCAGCCCACTCCCACCTCTACTCTCCTTTTCCCCAGTGCCCAACCGATTGTCGAAGGCCGCCTCTTCACCTGCCTTGACCGCCATCGTGATTGCCGTGTCGAAAATCTCCTCAACACCAATGTTTTCTTTCGAGGAGCACTCCATGTATCGGGCGCCCATCTTGTTGGCGACTGCTTGACCTTGGCCTGGCGTCACTGGAGTGAGCCCTTGGGTTTTGAGGAGGTCGATGCAGGTTTTCTTGTTGCGGAGGTCAGATTTGAGACCGCAGAGGATGATGGGTGTTGTGGGGCAGAAGTGGAGGACTTCGGGGTACCACTGTAAATAGTCGTGGTTAGCAATACATGTGAAACAGAGAAAAAGTATGCTTACCTTGTCCATGACGTTCTCCAAAGAGTTGGGACAATCGATTGCGAAGCAGACGAAAAGTAAATCAGTCTCGGGGTATGAAAGTGGCCGAAGACGATCGTATTCTTCTTGTCCGGCTGTATCCCACAGTGCAAGCTCGATGTCTTTTGTCGTGCCAGGGACTGTGGTCATGGTAATGTAGTTCTCGAAGACGGTTGGGACGTATTTCTGTTACTATGTCAGCATCCTCTTTCCCAACAATGACCAGTGATAAGAGTAATGAAGACGTACCTCTGGGAATCTACCCTCAGCATAGCTAATTAGCAGACATGTCTTTCCACATCCACCATCTCCAACAACAACTAATTTCTTCGAGTAAGCAGGCGGTTGTGTTACAGCCGTGCCAGAGGATTCTCGTCCAGATGAAGTGGACATATCAGTCATGGTGGTAGAAACGGTACCATTGCTGATGCGCTCATTGGGAGTGCGCGCACCCCTCCGCATCGACAACTCGCGGATGGGTGTCTTCTGTGAGGTGTTTCGACGCAGATGGTCGTAGTTGTACGATTGCGTGGTGGGCGGAGCGTTATCCATGGTGGGTGTATGGGTATATCGAGGGATGGAGGGATTGACAAAGGAGGAGCGCGGATTTGTCTGCGAACTATACGTAAAAGTGTCCCTTCTGTCCTTTGTGTTCGACTTGCGGAGGAGTGTAATTGAGAGGTTTTGTCTTTGTCATGGCTCAATCGGAACCGGATGTTGTGCTTGGACCCTGAGTTTGATCTCGAAGTTTGGCATGGCAACCACGAGTTTGGCGCGCTCCACCACCAAGCATTCCATCACAAACAACACAAACCCAATCATCGAGCTGGTGGCACAAGTGATCATGATATTCGAAACTGATACGTTGTCTTCGTGGTTAATTATAGCAGCCCCCAGTCACCTTAGTTCAGGCAACGACACGGCGACAACTCTACTGACAGAGGAAGCTTAGGAGAAATCTGGGCTGACCAACTGTGAGAGATGATATGCAGGAGGATACTTCTGATTCAGGAATGAAGATGTGGAATGCGAGCTGAGAAAGCTCATTGATTTATCATGATTAGTAGCGGACCAAGACCAGTCCGAAGTTTGTCATGAAAATTCAGCCTTGCCACAACTGATGCTCGACTTCTCATCAAAAACACAGGGCTCACAGCTTTTTGTTACCAAAGTCGGAGTTGAAATCGAGCTCTGTTTCACTGTCAGCCTTGCTTGTTCCTTTTAAGTAACGTTGTGCCTTTAACCATCACCCTCCTGCCATCACATCGTGGGTGGTACTCTTGTATTATTTGAAAGGATTGACCTGATCATGAGACCTCCATCTCAGAAATCGTACTCGCATCCTATCTCTATACCAAAGTAATGATGGACAATAACCAGGCGGAGGTCGAATCATCAGCCTGATACCATGCAAGCTTACCCTCTTTGGCGACTGGTGTGGCACAGACCACCTCAACGACATCCCTTATCCTGAACGACTTTCCTCCACTTTCTTCCGACCTCAAGATCCTGGCCATCTCTAAATCGCCGCTCATCTACGAATCGAATCTCCAGTCCCAGCTGAGATTGTCATCGAGCCGTTCCGAGACTCTTCTTCCGGACAAGCACCATGCGTCTCCTTTCAACTAACGACTTGACTTTTAAGGAATTCTTCGATGAAGACAGACCCCCATACACGATCCTCTCTCACACCTGGGGTTCTGATGAATTGACATTCAAGGAGATGAACAAGCTGAAACCTGAGACTCGGGATAAAGCGGGATACCAGAAGATCTTCGAATGTGCTGAAGTGAGCAAAGAGCGAGGTTTCGAATGGACATGGATCGATACTTGCTGCATCGATAAGCGTTCGAGTGCAGAGCTGACAGAAGCCATAAATTCCATGTTTGCTTGGTATCGCGAATCTGCACAGTGCTTGGTTTACCTTTCGGATTTTAAGGCCGAATCAGGATCGCAGGGCCAGTCTTGGACTAAAGACGAGGGTTCTGATCTTGGAAAGTGCCGATGGTTCAGCCGCGGCTGGACATTGCAGGAGTTGATAGCACCACGGCGGCTTTGTTTCTTTGACAAAAATTGGAGCCAGTTCGGAGGGACGTGGGACCTTTCCTTCATGTCGACCATCTCAACTGTTACAGGGATACCACCCGAAATGCTCCTTATTACGAAACCCTTAGTAGATAAGTCGAAACTGCTCGGGAAGTATAACATTGCGCAACGGATGTCTTGGTTCGGTAGCCGTACTACGACACGAAAAGAAGACACCGCATACTGTCTGCTTGGCTTATTCGACATCAATATGCCTCTTTTGTATGGCGAAGGTAACAAAGCCTTTGCGCGGCTCCAAGAAGAGATCATCCGCAGATCGGCAGACAGGTCAATATTCGCATGGAGAAATCCTTTCAGAGATGGAAAAGTCAGTCTTCTTGCTTCTGGTCCCCAGCTCTTCGCCAATTCCAACTTCGCCATGACAAGCGACTCTAGCTTCGTGCTGCAACCATCCTTCTCTTTGACCAACCGAGGTTTTCAATTCCAGGAATCCCTCATCCCCTTTACAGAAAAGTTGCAGAAGCAGTACTTCTCTGTCTATCGGCGTGATCATTGGCTCCTGTGTCTATGGAACACGGCTCGTGGGGACCTCATTCCTTCCATCGTGTTGATGAGGTATGCGCAAGGTGATCTCTATACGAGGGTGAGAACGGATTTGATCGTCGAATTACGAGAAGACCAGCTCATCCCTTTGGCGAGAGAAGCAACGTTATTCTGTATCATGAATCGCTAGATTCAGCTCTTGGAATGATCATCGCCAGCAATCGCGACCTCACGATACCCGCTGACGCACCGCGATCTTGACTACCAGAGCCCTTGCCACGATCGTCCTTTCCGTTCATGCTTTTAATGAACGAGGTATTCCAATGATCAGCAAATTACCAAAAAGGAAAACAATTGATACGCTGGTATTACCATCCCATTGATAGGACCACAAAGGATCCATCATGAGAACTCTACCTAACACCAAGTTGACAGTGACTGACAGACAGGCTTCATGACGGATATTCGATCGAATTGATCCAACACCATACATCATATCGAGGGCAAGGTAAATCAACAAAGAAACCATCGAGTTCAGAAGTAAACAAACCACATCCCACCGTATGCACCTCCCCACCGACTTCAGCACCCACCAAAACATCCACCCCATCACCCATCCAAAAGACAAAATCACTCCACATTCCACTCCCCGCACAGGCCCGCCGATCCCTTCTTAGCGTCTCGCTCCTCCTAAACTGCACACATGACGCCTACAAAATTCCCTCGACCATCCTATACTGCACCCATAAGAAAATCCAAAAGCTACCTTTAGGAACCTTTTCAACGCTAACCCAACCTCCTCAATCATCAATGCAAAACCGATGTATTGACACAGGAGTGAACACTAGTCAAGTCACCAAATCAACGGACACAAGCGGTTTAGAATTTTTTGGTTTAATTTTAGTATTGTGAAAATTATCTCGAATGACTATACTCAGAGCTTCATATCGGAAGAACAATCAGGAAGAAAAAGAAGAAGCTCATCAAAATGTGAGGAGGCCAGCTTGGTCTATTAGCAACTTGCCTGCCATGCTTGCAATGCGCAAAAATGGAGAAAATCAAATCATCCATGTATCCGTGTCCGCCGAAAATCCCGCCGCCATTTATCACTGAGGGTAAAGCAATAAAGCCCCAACTGTATGTTGGAAAGCCGACCGTTCCGAGCGCCATCGTCATGTGTGAGTGTAGACCATGTCCCACTCAGGGTTGAATGTGAAGCGTATCCGAATGTGTGATGTGTGATCCGTGAGTGTGGAGGGTGGATCCGAGTAGTGAATGGAGAAATGCGCATAAACCCCAGTCAGCTAAACGTACAGTGTTGCTGTATTGCTTCCAGAGCCGAGAAGGCGATGCGCAATGTCGAGAGTGGAAGTCTGTGTGGGAAAGCGATGATGGGTAAGACATGATGTGAAAGGAAGAAGCGACACCAAACTCAACCAGTATGCTGTAGGCAGGAAGGTGGCTGAAAGTGTCTTTCAATGCATGCCAATAGTGAGTGTCAATGCTGACCCTGCTTGAACGTTCAGAGAACAACGAACTGAGGTGCGCTCACTGAGCACCGACAGAAGGGCGCTTGCTGTTGGCCCAACCACTGGTGCCGGCACGAGGGTGGCTACTGTTCCAGGTGCTTGAGTTGCGTGGCTTTTGTGTTGATTGCGGACCACCGAAGTGAGGTGGTGACTTGCGAGCACCAGTGCTGGTGTTGTTCTTGGCGGCATAGGAGCTGCTCTTTGCTGGGACGGCACGGCGGCTGTTGCTGCGTGGAGGACTGCCAGGTGGTGGCTGCATGGCGAAAGTTCCTTTGTTGGTGCCAGGAATGCGGATCCAGACTCGGTTCATTTGCTTCAAGTCGCGAGCGTAAAGTTCATCCTCGCCGTCGACAGTGGAGACGTCGAGAACTTCCTGCTTCCATGACACCAAGAAGTCAAGCTCGTGTTGGTAGCCAAATTGATGGTTGAAGTGAGAAACCTTGGAAATGCTGACAACTGGTTTAGAGGCAAATGCCGGGGGCTCGAAGAGATCCTCGTCGGTTGGCTTGGTGGCAGACCACTCAGTGACTTGCTCAGCCTGCTGAAAGGCGGCGGCGAGCTTGCCAGGGAGTGCGATGACTGCTGCGGCTGGCGCCTCTTCCAGTGCGTCTTTGGAGGCCGGTTTGACAGACTTGAGACGGTCTTCTTTGAGGAGGTTGCCGATTTTGTCAAGAATGGGCGTGGCCGCAGCAGCGGGAGAAGAAGCGATCTGTGCAACCTTTCCAGGCAGATTGACGGTGACTTTGCGGGGGATGCTAACGACTGGTTTGGCGGCATCTCCGACATATGCTGGGTGGTCGTGGTCTTCTGGTGGCGGTGGTGCTTCGAAGTCGATTTCGACCTGGGCGTCACCGGTAGCCTCTTCCTTCTCCTTGCCAAAGTAGCGTGACTTTGGAGCGGCTGGCAACGGAGCGGTTGTTGACACCTCCGTTGCGGCTGATGCATTTGCTGGCGGAGCTGGTGCGTGGTCTACAAGCCACTGGGTTCTGTACTCCTGGGCTGCATTGTGGCCACGTGGGAATTGGTGGCCTGGTGGATAGCGTTTCTCTTGGACGACTTTACCGTCGACAGTGAGGATTTCGATGATCTCCGTCTTTGTGCTTCTTGTCGTGGACCGGATGTTGGGCATCTTGGGACCGGCAGAAGCGGACTCTTTCTCGGCCAATAGGGCGGCAGCTTCAGGGCTGAGAGACTGCTTCAGCTTCTCTTGTTCGACCCACGCGTCGGCGATGGCCTTTTCCTTAAGGCCAGTGGTGGCGCGGAAGACGCCCCAAGCAGCAGGAGTGCCTTGTGGAGCGGTATCGCGGAAGGCGGTCTGGTTGCCCATGGTGTCGGATGTAGGTTGGATATTAGATTGATTGATGTGTGGATTCGGTTGGTTGGAAGGCGCTGTGGATTGGGAAGTTTGTGGGTTTTGGTAGGAGCGATGTGAGAAGTTTGAGTTATTGAAAGAACTTGAAGAGACAGACTGGCCGACCAGAGGGCTTTTGTGCTGCTGGGGTGGTGCAATTGGGCCGTGCACCACGGACATCCCTGGAGTTCTATTGTGCAAATTTTGTCTATTGTCAAAAGTGTTGTGGTTGAAGGGAGGGTGTGACTCGAAGGTACCATTCCCTAGCGCCTTGTTACTAGACGGCGGACCCCAGACGCTGGATCCAGGCATTGAGTGTGCAGGCATGGAGGTGTTCTTGGGCCAGGTAGGTATCTCCGTGGGAGCGTTGGACGATTTCCAGCTGCCTCCTGGGATTTTCTCAGAGGTGGGATCCGGTAGCCGTTTGGGCATCTTTCCGGCCTCGACGTGCTGAGCATCTTGATTCGTCGGCCTGGTAACTTGCTTTCTGGGGGACATCGGCTGTCTGATGTTCTGTGTATCTAGTGTTTGCTTATTCGTAGCTGGCACATCTGCCATACCAGGCTTCTTCACGGGGTGAGATGGGTGGACCTTTATCGAACCATACTGAGCAACCTCTCCTTCAGCAGTAGGCATTGGTGGCTTCGGAGGAGCTGTTGCCAAAGCTGGTTTTGGCTGTGGAGGAGACTTCACAACTTCAGCATTGCTCTTCTTGGAGGCTTCCTTTGACTCTGGGCCGGGGTTCGACGCCGCAAGTGCCGCAAGTTTTTGCTTCAAGCGCTCCTGTCGAGCAGCATGTTCTTCTGCTTCCTTTTCCTTTTCACGTTGCTTCGCTAATTTCGCACGCTCAATCTTCTCACGCATCAAACGCTGTTGGCGAGCAACAGTCTCTTCATATGGCACAGCACCATTGGCAGAGGAAGAGGATGGCGGTATTTCTCCAACAGCATCGCCTTCATTAGCTGCGCTAGAAGACGTACGAGTCAAAGGTCCTTGGCTGCCGTGTGAGGAACGTTCAGTAGTGGCAAAGGCCTGCTTTGGTGACTCGACTGCAACCGAATTGACAGGCGGTAGCCCATCGACACGGACGGGAAGGTCTTGAAGACGAGCAATTGATGGCCGGCGACCACTTCCAGCACTGAGATTCGAAGAAGCACGACGACGACGATCCGTCCAAGAAGCAGGCTCAGTACCGGTCAATCTCGAAGTTTGAAATGCAGAAGAAGGTTCGGCTGGTCCCCCACCTTGCTGCTGAGAATGAGGAGGTCGTTGCAATACCGCAGGTTGTTGGCGATATGAATGGTCTTGTCGAGAATTTCTACGAGCACCGTCCGCGACCGGCTCGTAGCGGCCAGACTGCGAATTGTACAATTCCTTGGATCCACGATCATCACGCCATGATCGGCTGAAGTCATCTGCGGCTATTTCTTTGGCCGGTGACGCAGCTGGTGGAGCGAGAGAATCGAATCCATGAGGGTCACGCTGGAATCGACTGGATGGTGGTTGCTGCTGAACGGGAGGATTTATGACGACTGGAGGCACCTTTTCGACTGGAGGAAGTGATGCCCATGGTGACTTGGCCGGGGTGGGAGCTGATGGTTTTGCAACCAGACTGGGCTTCTCCGGAGCACCTTTGAGCACAAGACTTCCAGGCTTGGACTGAGCAGGGGCTGACGCGCCAGGCTTGAGTATAGTCTTTGCTGTGCTAGAAATTGGCTTGGATGCAGGCACCTGCTTCAGGGTTTCCACGGGCTGCACAGCTGGAGATGGTTTTTTCTCTTCTGGCGTAGGCGGCAAGACTTGCGAGTCTGCAGTCACTACGCTCGACTTGGTCCCATCCATCCATTCCACGGTTTCTGGAGCCCAATCATCCTCGTCATCATCAATATCAGCCCATTTTGGATCCTTTCCAGCTTCGTCAGATTGCAATCTTGTCGCTAAATGGATACCATATGTTTTCTGCAGTTCCTCGTCTGTAAAGTGCTTTGGAGGCGCTGGTGCGGTTGCTAGATCAATCAGCCCATGATCTCGAGTCACATTAGCAAAACCTACGTCGATTCTTGTTCCAGACTTTGCTGGCATCTGGTCCAGAAGCTCCATTCAACTTTGATGGTCCTCCTGCCCTTAGGCCATTTCCGCCCGTTCCCAACTTAGCCACCAGTCGGGGTTTCGCTGTTGCTACTGTCGTCAAGGTTGGTGCTGGGCCATTTGTGATGGTAGATCCTAATACTTGTCAATCATGGTGCCTCGCAACACTTCGCGCCGACAGTCTCACCCTTTTCGCCAGGCCGAACAATGGGTTGTGCTGTGGCCGCCTTTGCAAGGAAGTTTTTTGTCACAGATACGGACTTGAACGAGGTCGGCTTCTTAACTGAACCTGATCGCACATGTCCCTTCGCGTCCTTTGCTTCATTGCCATCGGAGTCTGAGCTGTTGAAGCCATGGTCCATTGTAGCTCCATCTGAAATATCTGTTCCTGTCTCATTGCCCGCTTGTATTTCTGTGCTGCCGGCAGCATCCTTTCCTCGTCCATCTGCGCGTTCGTCCTGTTCATTGTCGCTATGATTTGGTTTTGGGAGGCCGGGGCCGTTGGGGGTAGATTCGGTGTGCGCGATGATGCCGGTGGACGCGAGAGCGCCAACCGACTTATCTTTTTTTAGGCCATCTTGGGCAATCTGCTCTGCCATAACAACGGGGTCTTCATTGCTGTCAGAATGGCTCATATTGACGAACGCCTAGTTGAGAGTGGAGGTTGATGATGCAAAGGCGACCATCGGGCAATGAAAATATATATGTACCTGGTATCAAGTGTTGAAGTTTATGGTCGCCACGGATGCAGTTGTACGGGTACGGTTCTCAGCAGGTGATGTGTTCGCTCGGCGGAGGTCTTCTTCGGTGAGGCCTTTCTTGGGTTTACGGAGCCTGGGTCACGGCTTTTGGTAGTCAAGCCTCTTTATTTGGGCGGCGATGAGGAGAGGGAGTTGGATATGGGAGGTTGGTGTCCTTTGCGAAAGGAGGACGCAATGAATGGAGGTTCGAGCTCTTGTCGGTGGCTGAGTCAAGGATCAAGGGCCTGGCAAGCGGAGGTGAATGATGTTTCTGCAGTCCTGTAACAACAAATCCTTCAGCATTTGGATTCGTACCAATAAACGCGCATTCGATAGCAGAGAGCAGGCCGGAGTGAGTCTAGGTGAGCAAGGGACTTGGATCTCAGCGAGAGCGACTTGGTGTCGTTACTGGTCACGAAGATACCGATTCATAGATGAATCTAGCTAGACGATAGAAGGAACATCATTCTTCACAGTATCGACTTCACTCCAGGCAGCAGATAACTACAGAATGGGACAAAGGGTTATGAATAGCCACCCGGGTTCATAGATTCTATTTCACTCAGGGGACAGCGGGCCAGCGAAGGATTGGAAACGAATGGATGAACACCAGTTCACGCGAATCAAAGTACGAAGTTGAATGTTCGATATTTGCAAGTGAAATTCTGTCTAGCTCCTGAAGTGTATTTTACAGCACTGCAAATCCGGCCATCAACGCATCCATACTGTTTCTACATCTAGTGGGCATTGTTCTTGTGGTGTCCTGATCAATGTCAGTTTATTCATACTTTGGAGCACGTCTGGGAAACATACGGAGATGGAAGTAGTAGTTCTGTGCATATCCGAAGATTCCAAGAGCGACCATGACGTGAAGAAGAGCTGCATTGCACGTTAGGATCATCCTCACAACCCATAATTTGTCCATTGTTTCACTCACGAGCTGCGGATGGGTTCTTTCCCATGTACTTTGCGCGATATCTTCCCAGGAGTCCAGTTCCCTTGTCTGCTGGAGCTGGTCCTCGTGGGAGCTTCTCGTAAAAGCTCACGACCTTCTGCATGCGGACTGCATCTTGAGCGGCACCGATGGCCTAAAAATCTTGTCAGCTTTAAATTACCTCCTATATGCAGTTTCCAAGATTTCAAAGTTTCCATGAGATTATGTAGAATCATAGGAGGCGGATGCTGTTCGCGAAACCAGGTTGCGGATTTCGCAATTCGTGGTTTGGAAGACTTTGGGGGGATCGTGGAAGGCGAATTCGGTTCAGAAGGTGTAGGTACTCACAGTAGGAGATGCAATCTATGATTTTTCGTCAGTGTAAGAGTTCAATGGATGGTTCAATGGCTGGTTGAATATCGGTACCTTTGGAGGGATGAGCGTCGAGAGAGCTCGTCGGGTAACGTAGGACATGATCTGATGCAATTAATTTCGTGGTGTCTCCTATGTGTGTTCACTTGTACGTACGAGGACGAGTCTGGTCGTTGGGAGTAGATGTGGTGATCGGTCTTCAATGCAAAGTTGTCGTCGGTCGTGAGGTTCCGGAATCAAAAGATCGGATCTTGGCACGCATTCAACATCGACGGGCGACGACATATCGAACTCAAGTTCGGCATCTCCAATAACCTCACGGAAGTCCAGCTTCGCGATAATCGAGTCTTCACACAAGCAACCACCAGAATGTCACTCCTACGAAGCTCCCGGCTCGTCGCCACATCCTCAATCCGCGCCACGAGAACATTCAGCACTCAATACCGCCGCTGTGCAGACGAACCAGCTCCAAAGTCCGACCCTTCAGAAGCTCCCAATGCCCCAGCAAGTGGAAAGGGTGATTTGATCTCGCAGGAGGGACCAGGCGGAGCAATGGCAAGACACGCGCCGGATTACAATGTGACTGTGGATTACCGGACATCGTATGTGGAGAGGCACGATATCAGACGGGGCATAGTTGGTTGACGATATGACAGTGCATTTTCTCCAATACCAAAACGTGTCATGAACGGCAGCGAACCTGGTGAATCCGTCGCAGCAGCAGTCCTTTCCGGTGCTCCAGTTGAGCTTCAAGCCCGCACAGTCCGGTACTTATCTTCCTCTCGGCACAATCAGAGACTCTAGCTAACAATCAATGCAGTATCTATCGCCCGGCAAAAACAGCAACACAATCCGGAACATGGCACTCACACGCATGGAAGATCGACTGGGACCCGCTTCCAAAAGGGCACAGGTGGGAGAATCCTCTCATGGGCTGGCAATCGTCTGCCGACTTCATGAACGGTGAGAGCATTGCTTTCAAAACGAAAGAAGATGCTATCAACTTTGCAAACAAACAAGGATACGAATATTACGTCCAGGAGCCGAATGAGAGGAGGATCCTGCCAAAGGCATATGCCAACAACTTCCTGCACGTGCCTTCTGGCAAGAAGCTGAAGCACATTCGAACGAAGTAGATGAGAGTGAACCTGAGAATTTTCGCAAGGTAGATGAATGCACTGTATATATTGTGGCGGATGGATCAAGGAATTTCAATATCAGCCTTGGTCAGGCAAGCCTCAGGAACCGAAATACATCAGGCTCAGACAAAGAGAGGTCCGTCATTGATCACTAAACCATGTCCAACCTCCAAGCCGCCAAAATTCCCTTCTGCCATCACTTTGGCCGTCTCACCTTAAGTTTCTTCTCCCCAAGCCTTCCCGTCGCCGTTGTGTGCGACATTTTATGTTGAGCGCTACATCCAAAACCTCCACACATTTCAGACTGCTGTATAGTGCGGATGAGAGGCCATCTCAACGACTGCATCTTAGACTATCCACTCTATATTCAAAAGCCGGTGTTTCCCTTCCGCAAAATCAGAAGACTGCTATCCTCGCAATCGATTGTTATCGAATGCGCGACTGACATCGGATATGTTCTTGGAAGAGGAGGATGTGGAAGATACTATGCTACCCTCAATTATTGCCAGGGAAAAACTACGACCTGTGAAATCGAGAGCGTGGGAGATATCAAGCAAAGATACTGGGATGGGATTCGAATGGAGTATATGGATGTGGACGACATGAACAAGGAGCTTTTGAAAAGGACTGCTAGCATTTATGCGTATTTTTCTGGTATCGGAATGAGTCGTCGAGGCAGGAGGGCAAGACGATGTGTTTCCAGGGCTTCTTGGCTGAAGGGGTGGGGTTGCAGCGTAGATGGGGAAAGGTGATATAATCATATGATCTGCTGCACCGACGTTGACTTAGTATATAGCGTTGAAAGATCACTGTGGCGCGCCTTTCGCTGCGATTTGATTAGAGCGGGTTTGGTGATTGGGGTGCGAGGAAATGTAGTGCCGCTCTACAGACATATATCATTCAACTGCAGCTCAACGGCATGCTTGATGAGCTTACATCTATTGCAGGCGCCTTGCTTACTAGCGCGCTCATTTCTTCCATGTTTGATCAGCATCCCCATGAACAAACGGCTCCTCAATGTAAGCCCTCCCCTCTCTCTTTCTCCTCCAATCCCCACCCAACCTCTTATCTCTCTCTTCAACAACCTTTTTAAATCCTCCCATCCCCTCCATTTGCTCCTCACTGGTGAAACTAGTCATCAACTGCGGCAATCCCATGGGCAAGGTATCCCCCCTATCCGTCTGCCACAGATGAAATATCTTGCCATAAAGCCCAATCACCGTCTCCATTTCAGCGACTTCTGCTTGTTCCCATGCGGCGTTGGGCAAGGGAGAGGGATTGGGCATGATTAACATTCCCGATTTCACTTCGAAGACGTGGGAGTGCCATAGTTTGCGTTCTTCCGTGGGCAGGGATTCATAGAGGCGCGGGGTGATCATGTATTCGATTCCTATCAATTTGGCGTTTGGATCGGGACTATCGTAGAGGATGCATTGGCGGACATCTTTGTGGCTGGAAGTTAGAGTTTGTCACGTGCTGGAAGTTGGAAGCTGGGAACTGGGTGTTCACCTTCATTGACGTGGGCGCAGTAGTGATTTGTTTCTATGCAACGAGATGGGTCGGTGGCGTAGGCGTGGAAGGCATTGAGATGGGCGCAAATATGTTTTACTGGTTTGAAGTCTTGGATCAATGAGGCGCCTGTTGTGAGGACGGTGTTCTTTGTTGAGATTGGCTCGCCTTTGGCATCGTTGGTCGTGGGGATAGAGTCCATGGTGATGGTATGTGGTGATGATAAAAAGAAAGTAAAAGTTATTGAAAATGGAGTTTTCATCCACGAACAATGACGTCATGGTGGTGTCGGATTGTTCATGCTGAAGTGATCTTGTATATGCAGTTTCCGAAGTCGGTATTCCTGTTGCAGGGCGAAGCGATGTACCAATGATTTGAGATTCTTGAACGTTAGATTCTTGAAACGGTAACACATTATCTTGTCCTCATGACCCCATCATCTATTCAAGTCCTGTATATGTGTACCTTGCGAAAACCTTACAGTACGTCCTCCTATCGAGTACACGGATACTTTGCCAATAGTGCATATATAACTCATTTTCCTGCTATATAGTAGCATCATCTGAGCACTACAGATGCCAAAACATATACACTCACTATCTGTACCATGGTGTGTTCTCCATAGCTGAAAGTTGAGTATAGCCCAAGCCGAAAATTCAATCAGACACCGGCGATGAAAACCACGGAAGACGTGGCGGACCAGTGCATGTGCGGAATTGTTTCTGTCTGTCGTACTAGTAGTTGCATTTGCATTGCTGCTTGGCATTGTATCCCACAATTGTTCCCGAAAATCAGTTATCTTTCGAAAAGCTCGCCTTACAAGTGACTGAAGGGAGCACCACATCAAGGCTTTTGCTCTTGTGTGGCAGTGTATGCTCCTGTCCCCGAAGGCTACTAACACATGAAGATGGCGGGGTCAATGGCTGCATGGCACTCCGTATGCTTTGCAGACAAGCCAAGCCACCAACCTCCTCATTGGAGAGAGATTATGCAGTGGAGCTGCATGTATGAAGAGATAGAATATGCTGCTCATTACCGGGTGCGACGCCATATTGTAGGTTGAAAGGGATGTGCCGGTTGAAAGATGCTTCTTGGTCTGAAAGGGCACTGGGGTGATCACAAGATCTTTTCACCACCATTCCAGAAGTTCGGATAGCCATGGGTACAAAGTATATCGAATATACTTACACAGTAGGCTCTCCACGATGTCGTATCAACTCCTTGTCAACTGTCAGCACGGATTCCCAACCTCTTCCGGCGGGATTTTTGAATTCAATCTGACATGCTCGAGAATCTTGAAACACGTTCTTCAGAAAGTCGTGAATCACATTGACTATCGCTTCCTCGTTGAGGTCGTTGAGGGAAGGATGGAGGAATGTGGAGGTGCGCATGTTATAGACGAGCAAACAGAGGTCCAGGTATGAAACTCGCGCGTTGAAGCACATAGATTAGCTGCATGGAGATCCTTACGTCAGATGCTCATGCCCGTGTCTTGAAACATGGCAGTGAAAAAGTCCATGCGGAAAGATTGGTGGGCACTGGGATGCGATTCTCGTGGTGTTCCATAATTAGCTCGAATGGTGATACTCGGGATCAAGCGCTGGCACGCTTCATAAACTTCGTACTGTGTATGGAGAGAAGGATTAATCGCGGCCATTATTTCGCATGGTGATTCGCCCGTAGATGGGGATTTCCAGCGGAGGGCTGGGATATAAATGAGGCTCCCTTACTGCGGTGTGTAGGCGTAGGTACTTGTACGGGGTTTTGCGTCCCAGGGTATCAACACTTGGCGGTTGCTGTGGTTTTTGGAAGGATTCTTCGTAATAATCTATTGTGAGACGGTACAAGGCGTGTTAAGCGCAAGGAATGCCGCAAGCACGCAAACACGGAGAATGGCAGATTCCGGAGGTCCCGGATCGAGATCTGTAGGTGTGGTGGGCGGAGTGATGGATCGTTGAGGAGTACAGTGAAGGAATCCACAGGCATCCAAGTACGGAACATGCAGTGTTTAAGCACAAAAACCACAGCGACAGACTCGGTTTCACGGCCGCGTCAGTCTTGATCTACGTGATACGTATGAAACGAAGAGGCTGGCTCTGATGAAGACTGCTCTGATGAGGACTGCTCTGGTGAGGACTGCTCTGATGAGGACTGCTCTGGTGAGGACTGCTCTGATGAAGACTGCTCTGGTGAAGACTGCTCTGATGAAGACTGATGGGAAGAAGGGTACGAGCTGCGAGCTGCTAGCCGCGACGTATGAAACGGTGCAGACCGGGGCAAGTCTTGGTTCTATCTTTGGTCGTCAGAGAAACCCAACCATCAACCAGGAACGGGTCGAATTGCCATCTCTTTGCATCGGCAGAAGGGACATGTTGGGTGTCACCACTGGTAACGAATGGTTCTCCGCTCTCAAAACAGTCTGGATCGGATGGTTGGACCTAGGGCACCCATTCGAGGGCCCAAGTGGAATATAGTTCTTTCATAGGATTAGTATGTTTAGTGTAGCAAATGTTGTCTATGGCCGCCCTACTCATGCAGCGCCTGCATCGCCCATCGCCCATCGCCCATCGCCCATCGCCCATCGCTCCGG
The DNA here is from genome assembly GCA_004522665.1 of Venturia nashicola. NCBI lineage: Eukaryota > Fungi > Ascomycota > Dothideomycetes > Venturiales > Venturiaceae > Venturia > Venturia nashicola. Next base: position 1,464,416 of record SNSD01000003.1, on the reverse strand, counting down.
GCAGATATAACAAAGGTATAGCCAGCCGAGTCCAGCATCCTCCATTCCACATCCGTAGATACACATGCTAAATTCCTCCGCCTCTCCTTTTCCCTATCTTGATCGTTGCCCGTTGCATTCGAGCCACCGCCCAAACTTCCTAGTCACCCGCCAACGCCTCGACGCCCGCAAACCAGAAGATCTTGGCAAGAGGTGCCTATCAGGATGAGCATCTTCCAAACGTGTTAAAGCTGCTGTTCTCCTCTTCTTTTTTCATGCTGCGGGCTTCCGCTTTTCCATCCGTCGAACCATCTTCCAAACGGTAGATTCAGGATAAATAACATGAGTCGCTCTCACATCCTGGCCATGGTGCGTTCTGCCACCACCACCGCCGCCGCTGCCAACAGCGGACGATTAGAAGCACCAACAAACGTCTGGAAGAGAGGTCACGTCTCTAGAGGCAGCGTCGGCGATAAAATCCAGGTCATCCCAGGGTTCAAGACCAGTGCTGGTATGTATTCCCTCTACTGTAGTTGCCATGTGACCCAAGTCACGTCCCAGAACGCTCATTGACGAGCGCATGTCATGTCCCAGAACGCTCATTGACCAGAGCATGTCATGTCCCAGAACGCTCATTGACCAGAGCACGTTATCAACCGCCTCCCACCCTCTCGTGTGGACCCTGTCCATTGATCGCATCCCCCGTTGCACGAAGCTTCTGTTCAGCCTCATTCACACACACACAACTGACTCCTTTCCCCGCAAACAGCTTTCCTCAGCTCCCTCGGCGCAAACTTGCGCATATCCGACGACGAACTCCTCCTACCCTCACCTCTCAATTCTCCCTCTCTACGCGGTTTCTCAGACTGGAACAACAATCTACCACCACCCTCACCCCTAGCATTCGCAACCATGCCCTCGGACGATGCGATGGCAGACTTGGATAGCCATCTCCACACACAAGACGGCTCTCCCAAAAGTCATCTCGACTCCATACCGCCGCTTACCTATGAAACCGCCCACGATGACGACGAGTTGATTGAAGGCCTAAAATTGGTCGCTGACTCGGTGGCACAACAGAGGCAAACTTCCTCGAGAATTCTGATATTCCATCCCCTAAACATGGCAGTCTATATCGGATTTATGGCAGTTCTGGCGCAGTATTTCTATGAGACCGCGTCGGATTTACCGCTACTGTTGACAACGGCCGCCGGTATCACAATGGGATTTCTCGTTACCGTACGGTGGTTAACGCAAGGATATCTCAACGCTGCCGAAGAAATAAATTGGGATTGGCTGGCGGATGATCAGATATTGATTTCTAAATTTGGCGAGGAAATTATCGGCGCATTAGTACTGCGGTGGGAGAAAGGGGAGGGACGTGGAAATAGGAAAAAGAAGGGAAGAGGTGTTGTCCGTGCGTGGACGATAAAACTTCGATATAGAGGGAAAGGAGTTGGAGCGGGTTTGTTGGAGGATGCAGTCAAAGCTGTGGAGAAGAGAGGCGGTGATGACATTGTGTTTGCAGAAGATCATGCCAGTAAGTTTCCGAACGCCCGGGCATGGCTCAATCGCGTATACTGACTGCTTTCTAGACTCGAAACGCATCCTCTATCGCCTTTATAACGCGTTGTTCGATCGCAATGACCTCCGTGCTCGCCAGGCTTTGGCGAATATTGTCGACAACACCCCTAATTTCGGAGTCAGGAGGAAGTAGACAGAATTGATACCCAGGAAACCTTTAGTGTTGTTAGAATAGAGTATTAGAGCAGGATCTTGTTCTGAACCGGATGCCCTTGGTTTTGGTTTGACAAAGATTTCGGCATTTTCGAGTTTTGTAAAGGCAAGCTTCAAATCTATGGGGTTGTTATCTAAGAATTCCAATGTTGTTGTGCTGGTTTCGTTCCTGTGCCGTTCGTTCGGTCCGAGTGGCGCATGCGTCTCTGAGATGTGCGTCAAGCGTAACCCAGACATGAACTCGGTGCTCCGAACCAGCACGCCTTTCAACTCGTCCTCTGACCCACCACCGTTGAAGGCCCCTTTACTATGTTCCAGGTCCCTCGTTATCATCCTTCTGAGCCTGGCATCCGTTGATGCGACCTTTCATCAACCCTAGAGCTGGAAGAAGGGATAGCGCGACGTGGAATCGCCCGCGATCCTACAGACTTCAGATGCCCATATTGGCTCCCATTCTCCCCATCCGAGAGCCAAAAAGCTGACAGATATCTAAATGGTGGGCACCTTGGTCCCTCAGGTCGGTCTTCGCAATGGATGCGCCTCAGTATTCAGGACATATTCATCAAGGCTGACGACGTCAAAGTCGGAGAATATGAGAAAGAAGTACTTCAGAGTCTCGGCCATCCAGAATGATTCCATCCTGTCTGATTTTGGAGGCTTGTCGACCATGCAGTCTGCGAGCGATGCATGGGCTATATCCGTGATGCTGGATTTGATAATGCTATTGAACATTTTCCACGCTCTCTCGCGCAAGGAGGGATCTCCTGTGATTCGATAGAGAATGAAGACAGATTCGATGGCCTCGGGTCTGAGAGTGTTAATGGTGGTACCAGTTCAACAGAATGCTAAACTTACCTTAAAGTGTATCTCGGATCATCAACCTTAGCCACGCCTTTGGGAAGGTGGTGATCCTGGATTATCGTCAAACCATCACCTCCATACGCATTGGACACAGCCCAGATCCATTTGTTCCCCTCCCAGTCGCACTTATCCTTGTTTTGGCAGGGAATTGTGTGCATGATTTCAGGCATGATTCCATTCGGAAAAGTTTCATAGCCCCATATACAACCCTCCACCAGCTTCTTGGCAACATCCAGATCTTCTTCGCTCTCGAAAATTTTCGCCGCGATTCCAACCATACCGCCAGCAAAGCAGCCGAGATGTTGTGCTTGTGGCTCCGTCTTTAACTGATCCACTGGTGTTTTCCCATCACTGTTGACCTCGCCTGCAAGAAGAATCGACCTTCCATCCGGCGTCATTGGGCGATAAAAAATGTTGCGTTTCATGGCGATCAGGGCATTTTCGAATAGCTTTCGGTATTGATCTGTAGCTCCGCCCAACAGTAAGTGTTGCTTGGAATCGTCAGCTCTCAGCGTCCCACATCCTTTGAGCACATGTTACCTTGGGAAGGTACTCGTAAAGTGAGTCTACCATTCCACCGGTTGTAAAGCCAGTCCCGCTCGTAAAGTCTCCTGTTTTGGCGTTCACTACCGTTGGCCACATACCAGGGAGATTCGTTCGGTTTTGCTGTTTATCGAATACGTCCATGATGCGTTGCACGGCATCGAAATATCTTGGGTCTCCTGTGAGCTGACTGAGGCGGGTGAACTCCAACGTGAGTGAGCCAATCTCGGCTACCAGCATGTGCTCGGAAGACTCTTGAGCAGTGCCTGCTGCAGCTGCTCTGAAGTTCCACCTCGTGATGGGCATGCGGTTGGGAGTATCGAAAGCGACATAAAGCATGTCGCCAATTTCTCCAGCCTTTTGAAGAAGAACTGGGTATTGTCCACCGGTTAAGTCGTAAGCGGCCAGGAACCCACCGAGATAACGAATCGTAGTCTCGAATACGTTGATATCATCCAGAGCACAGGCTGAGAAATCAATGACCTCGATTGCTTTGACCGCAGCCTGAAATTCGTCGTGCAGCCCCATGATCAATAGAGTGTCTGTATTTCGTTAGACAAGAAGACGACTTCATTCTCTACAGTGGAGCCCCGACCTAGAGAATCCACCAAAGTTGCAGCCCACCCGCCGAATGGATCGTGAGGACGGCCAGAGAGAGGCATTACTTCATCCCTTAGCCAAGCATGGGATTTGTAGCCTGTCCAGGCATGGGTAAAATTCCCCTTGACAGCATCGAGTCGAGCGAGTCTCGTCTCCCTTTCAGAGGCCGTCTCCTCGACAGCTTTGGCTTGTATCCTAGGAATCTTTTTCCATCTATACGAAGAGGGTAGACTCTTCATGGGAGACACGGGATATCTGGTGGGGACACAAGACCAGTGAAACGTCTTCCCATCGTGGAGAGCATTTGCCTTGCAGTCTGGGCGTCGATACACCCCGTGTCCGCTATGCGAAGATTTTGATTTCGAGAGCCAGGTCGAGTATTTATTATTAGAAGATGCTCGCATCAACAAAAACAGACTAGTCAAGGCAGCAAACAGCACCAAGATTTTCCATCGCGGGTTCATGAGCATGCTGAAAAACGCTGTTTGTAAATTCTTGTGTTTACAGATGTGGAGATGTTGAAGATTGCGATGGAAATGCCTTGTCGTCGCAAGCCACCACGGTTGACAATGATTTACCGGGGTGGCTCATTAAACTTGGAACTATTTATATCACAGTAGTATCATGGTACTATCGTAAGTCAAGGTTGTGGTCGTTCGCGTTGGAGGCCCGAGGACCTGGATTCCGATGCTAGTCTTCAAGGGCCATGATTGGCTCCGTGTTCTCGACCCTCACTCCACCGTGAGATACAACAAAGCGCGAGAGCAAAGTATCAAGTATGCTGAGGTTTAAGCTATATTTTCTAGATTTTGGTTCATCCCAATTTCTTATCCGAATATATCTGGCAAAGTTTCTCATCGCAGAACTTATGAAGCGCGATCAGGGGCTCGAGAATAATATCGAGGATCTATTCCGGATCGATCATATCCCTATCAACCAATCGCAAAGACGTTATCAAATGAGTATAACAAAGTAAGTTTTTTCTGAGGCTAAGTTGGTCTTTATAAAGCTTATAGCAGCTTCGAACAATCGTAATACCGCATCAAACGCCCTACAACATCATCCGATCGATTTCCAAGACGAAAACTCGATAACTTTGAACCACTCCATCTCTACTTGAAAACACAGATATACAGGAATAGGATCTGAGTTCTGCAAGAATCCGTTCTTCCCCGCATGCTGAGTAGATTGTGTGGTTTAAGGAGTCTAGCCTTGATTGAAGACTTGGTTGTGGCTTTGAGCACTCTGAAATCTTTAATTGTGGGAAGGGAAAGTCGGAAAGGTTTATATCTTTTGTTGAGCTCGACTGTGTTTTATGGTTCTTTACGTGCGATTTTGAAGGACCCCTTATACTCTTTACAAGTTGTTGCTTTGTTCCCTCGAGTATGAAGACTCCGAGCCGAAAGAGGAGATATTATGGTTCTTGGATATCGCCACCAGAGAAGATGGAAATGTTCTGGTATGATCAAAGCTCGGAAAAAATAGTTGACGGGGTATGGAGCGCGTTCAGCACGCCAGACAGTGGAGAAGTGACGCAATGGCTTACGAACCAACTGCTTTTCATGCATCTTGGTCGTCCTTTGGGGCTCAAATTGAAAGACGCTGATTTCAGACGAACATGGATGAATGGAGAGGATTGTGCGAGAACAGAATTTGCTCGACATGCGGAATCTCGCTTTCCAAATAAATCCACCTGGTCAACCAGGATTACGGATCAATCATTACTTGTTCGTCGCAGAAATCAGGCTTTCCATTGCGCTGGTTGGATTTTCGGTGGTGTGTGGAAAGATTCTGGTTATTATACTTCCAGATGAGCCTGTTCTCAAAAAACTTTCATCGTATTCCCGCGGTTTGGAGAAATCTATATCCCCTACCTCGCGACAACATCATTACCCCCCGTCAAGAATTCCCCAATCGAATCCCCAGCGCTACTCAAATCAGGGCTATCATACTGGCCTGGTGTATCACTCCCCTGAATCAGCGGCAACGCAAAACACTTATCGACCAAACCACCCGTAACAGAAAACTCCACATCCGTACTCCGTAACATCGTGATACCGGCATCGATATCTTTGACGAGAAAGAGACGGGGGACTTGATGATCTAGATAAGTACAGACAGTGGTGAAGAAAACGTTATCGGTCGGATCAATGGCAAAGAAGAGGATATTTGAGGTTTCATCTGCGCCGCTTTCTGTGGTTGGGGTTGTTGAGTTGGTAAGCAGTTGGCGTTTGGTTAGAGCTGGGGATGTTGATGCTGGGGCAGCGAGAGGGAATGCCGAGTCGCCATCGGATAGATTTGAGACATCGAATGGGGCGAGGACAATTGGTATGGCTGTTTTTGGTAGGAGATCCTCTGTGGAGACGCGGAGACGGCTGACGCCTACAGCATCCATTGTGTTTTTGAAGTAGTGCATGACGCGGGAGTTTCCATCGATTGATGAGATATCATCTCTTGCGCCCCAGAGATCAGAGCAGATATCGGGTGTGGTGTCATTGATGTTTTGGAGATACACGTTTCCATTGCTACAACTTGTGATGAGCATGTTTAGATCTTGGGATATCATTCTGATGAACTCGTAGCCATCTGTGCGATTGTAAGGGGCAGGCTTGACATCGGTGTCGACGTAGTCGATGTTGGTCACATTGGTTACGACTCGAGCTGTGAGATCGAGAACCGTGCCATTCGATCTCGGTTGGGCTGAGGTGACGTTGCTGGCTTGGCGAACAGCGATGTCCTGGCTGTACTCGAGCATGGGGAAGTGGAGACTTGATGTGCTTCTCTTTTCGACTAGCGCAAGACTTTGGATATAATCAGTATACTTGCTCCGAGACAGGACACGACTTCACTTACTCTGCGGGAACGACGGGATCAGCGGCCACAGGGACTGCCTCAACTGGAGGAGTTGAGAGAGTGTCAACGGCTGGTGCTGCAGGGTCGGAGACCGGTGCAGCAGTAGGATCTGTTGGCGTATCCGGTGTCGATGTAGCTGTAGAAACGGTCGGTGTATCCGTCGATGTATCCGTCCATGTATCCGTCCATGTATCCGTCCATGTATCCGTCCATGTATCCGTCGATGGATCCGTCGATGGATCCGTCGATGTAGCTGTGGGAACGGTCGGTGTATCCGTCGATGCATCTGAAGGAGTTGCACTGGGTTCTCCGTCAACGGGAGCTGCCGAAGCAGGTAGTCCAGGCAATCTATAGCAAGTTAGTCTCAGCTGCTCCAATCCGTGGCAAGGCACCTACTCGATACAGCCTTGAACCAACGGATTATAACCACTGTCACTGATGTCGAGAGTCTTTAAATCGAGAACATCAACCCAAATCTTATTTCTCCAAGAAATCTGTGTCGAGATCCCAGTACATCCATTTGTGGACTTGAAACCAGCAGCCAAAGCGTTAGTGCCAGTCAGTCCAACGCTTGCTGCAACCTCCGCTTGCGCCTTGATGGCAGGTTGATCATAAATACCAACACTTTTCTTGAAAGACAAGACAGTAATACCGCACTTGAGACCGATCGGCAAGCCCAATTCTGCAGCGAGCATGATCTCACCTTCAGCCTGGAAGACAGGTTGAAAGTAAGGCGTCCATCCACTTTGCGTAGACTTGGAGGGAGCCATAATGTCGAGAGTGAACTTGGGCCTTTTTGAGTCCAAATTCTGCACCGGCAAGGATGCGACCCTTTGCAGCGGCTTCGAGTGTGACGGCGCTACCGAGCGAGACCATAGGACCGACCTTGACGACAGCGAAATCGAGACCTGGGAGACCGAGTTCGAACAGGGTGTTTGTGAATTCCTTTTTGAATTGGAGTTGCGCATCTATTCCCAGCTTCAGGACAACATCAAGATCGACAATCATGCCCAATTCGCCTTTCGTGATACCCGTTACTGGCGAGGAAGCAGCCTTTCCGGTAAGCTGTGCACTGCCCTTGGCTCCACAATCGACACAGAACACATTGAGGTATCCCGTGATGGGCTTAGCTGTTTCTGGTGTTCCTTGTGTCCCGAAAGCTTTGAGAAGAATGGAATTGCCCCATGGTGATTCGATGACTTTGCCCTCTGCTGGAGCTGCGGCTTTGGGAACCTGGAATGCCATGTTTGTCGTGAAGTCTCCTGGGATACTTGTTGCATCGCCAATTTTCTGCTTCACTTCCTGAACAAATGCCACAGCTTGAGTAGTCTTTTGTGCAACCCAATTTATGGCTCCACTAAGCCAACCACGTTTGGAAAGACGTCGTGCTATCTTGGTAGATCTGCGTTCAAAGCTGGGCTCTTCGAGGTTTCCGTCATCATTTCCAGGGGCAAAGGTGTCGAGCCATGCTTCAAATTCAGTGGACTGGCCCTGGAAACCAAGACGAGTATCCAGCTCAAGGTCGAACAGATTGCCTAGACAGGCTGTTGGAAGGCCGTACTTGGTGTCTTTGGGCCCTTGGCAGACTGTAGCATTGGGACCGAAGGATTCCAGGTTCTGTGGAAGCGTTGATTTGGATGCGAGTGTTCCATTTGATGCGGATGTCGAGTTGGTTCCAGGAAGCAAATTTGAGGCAGATGGTATGCTCGAAGCAGTCGACGAGGACACCGAGGATGAAGCCGATCCAGATGACGCAATAGATCCAGATGCCGGACCAGTACCAGAGGATGACAGTGATCCAGAAGATGAAGGCGATCCAAATGGTGAGGTCGATGTGGCTGTGGATGTTGTAAAAACAGAGGAAGAGCCACTAACGGTGCCATCACTGGCTTTTCCGGGCCCAGATGGACTTCCGAAACCTCCAAAGCCACCATTTCCATCTCGTGCAGGCTCATAAACACCCCACTCAACTTCACCGCTGTGAATGATCTTCGATTTGACTAGCAGAGCCACCGCATATGACAGATCTGGAACCCGCTTGGAAAACCAGGCTGGTGACAGTCCAGTAACATCCCTTCCCAACCTCGCCACCACAATCGGTAGTATGAGTGCTGAGAATCATTCCAACGGTCCAAGACTGTTGAGCATACATGTAGGCTAGTAACGACGAGACTGGAACCTGTATAGGACACGCCACTGGCATGATCGGCATAGTCCAGGTTGACAGCAGAGGATTTGTAGAAGTAAGTCATCGTGCCGAAGATGTGAGCCTTCTTCGGATCTAAGAAATTGCATTAGCATCAAACAACGGAAACCAGAACGGATCACGAACCGGTGTTAGCTTCTTGGGCGTAGTATTGTGGGCAGCCATTTCCAATTGCGACTGGAATAATGTTTTGAGCCGGTTTTGTATCGACATTCCAATGTACCACAGGTCGGAGTGTTTCGACTGGCCCAGTATGTTCAATGTGCTCAGAAATTCCAGCAGCACGACCACCAGATCCGTAGGTTGATGGGGACCCTACATTTCCGGCAGCGTAACCACCAGCGCCGAAAGATGATTTTGAGCCAGAGTAAGCTACTGATGTTCGTGAGGCGCCTGCGATCTCTAACAGACTCGGTATTGGATCGCGATGTGCTGTTGCTGGGGCCGGAAAAATTGGAAGGTGGTGATAAGTTGTAATCCGGATGGGGAAAAGCAAGAGTCGAAGCAGCACCCAGGAATAAAACAAGTGTTGCATGCATCCTTAACAACGATTATGAATTAGAATAAGTATAACGAGTGACTTGTAGCGCGATGAAAAGAACGGAGGAAGAAATGAGCGAATGCAAAACCACCACAAAAAGACGCAAGCAAAAATCAGTAGATAGAGGAGTGTTTGACTGGTTTCGAAGAAGAGCAGGCTGGGTGAAGATATACACTGCCATTCTGGGAAGGGGTAGCGGCAAGGCTGAGCTTATTCAGACTAAAATAGGAAAATGCGGCTGAGGCAAAGCATTGAGCGGGAACGCCTTCAGAAGCAACAAAACAAAGGGTCAAATGGGGACAACGCTAACCCTGATATATGATCATGTTCTGAGGAAGAGCTTCTCGCTTAGCTCTCTTCCAGTACCTTTGAACGGGCCTCGGCCTTCTTGGACGCAAGGACTGACTTGTCGATAATCTCGATAGTCAGGTATTGAGCGACGTTTTCGGTCGGTATTTCCGAAGCATTAGGTTTGATCAGAACCAGTACGTGCCGTTGACCAGGTGTAGTCCGCATAACAAGAATCAGAGGAGGCCCAAAGCACGGTCCGAGAATGGCTGGCTCTCGTGGATATATACCTAGACATCTGGCTTCTTTATAACGTCGCTACTGAACGTTTTCGACTGACAAACCCAAGCTCTTGAGCCGGCTCTGGCTGAGCCATACGAAATCCATAGGGATATGCAGAGGCCTGCAGAATAGGAATCTCGGACATGCCTGCTGCCATTTCCTATTTGTCATGGACATGTTTGGCGACTCAATAGATGACTTTGAGAATGTCTATGGACGCCTCCCGCACGTTGCATACTATTTCGAGAAAGCCAGGGGGTTTTTCAGCTGAGGTGGTTTGCATGCGAAGTTTACCGAGAACGCCCACGACTTGGCAGATGGAGACGGGTGGACTTTTGTTCGGCCGGCGCGAACGTTACAGCATAGGTCAATGGAAGGTATGGCTGGAAAACGGCTGGGAATGACCAGGTTTCAATTCCTCTGCTTGATACGAGGGTCAGCTATATCTTGAGTATCGCCGTCGAGGTCAGAGAAATGATATCAGCTCGTGCCTGGGTAGGCATCATGGCAACATTGTTGTGGTGATGATGGAGAAGAGGTAGAGAGTAGAGACAGCAAAATAGAGGGACTCGAGGGGGTAGAGAGTAGAGATAGCGAAATAGAGGGAGGCGAGGGGGTAGAGACAGCGAAATAGAGGGACTCGAGGGGGCAGAGACAGCGAAATAGAGGGACTCGAGGGGGTAGAGAGTAGAGATAGCGAAATAGAGGGAGGCGAGGGGGTAGAGACAGCGAAATAGAGGGACTCGAGGGGGCAGAGACAGCGAAATAGAGGGACTCGAGGGGGTAGAGACAGCAAAATAGAGGGACTCAAGGGGGCAGAGACAGCAAAATAGAGGGACTCGAGGGGGCAGAGACAGCGAAATAGAGGGACTCGAGGGGGTAGAGACAGCAAAATAGAGGGACTCGAGGGGGCAGATAGACGCGCTAAAGTGTTAGTGGGTACCGCCCAGCATTACAGTGGGTACCGCCCAGCATTACAGGGCGGGGAGAGCTTCTACCCTGCCATCCACTCTACAATGACTTCAATCCGCACACGCCTCTCGTTAGATATCATTTCGGGATGCGCAGGACTCTATGTCGGAGAGCAGCACAGCACCAAGCAACAATTGACTCGCCTCCTCTGATCTCCATCAAAAATGCCACCTTCTATCGCCAACACCCGTCCTCGCTGCCAAAGAAGACATCGAATCATGCTCACGACTCCAACCCCGTCGTAGACACCAACCCACCACTCTTCCCAGGCCTCGACTTCACCATCCCATCCTTCTCAGAGCCCAGACAGCATTGGTCTATCCTCTGCAGAGACAACTCTGTACGCACCACTTTTCTGCAAATCCTCCGCGGTCAACACATTTGCCTCCCTCCCACAGCCCGATCATATCCCTACCTTGCCACCGATGCGATTACAGACAAAGACTCGAGGCTACGATTACCATCCCATGCCATCCAGTATGTTGGGTTTGATGCGGAACGGGGAAGTGGTGGTGCCAGTGCCATGCGTGGAGCATACATGAGTGCCCGCTACGAAAGCAGGAAAGAGGAGACGGATTTCTCATTGAAGGACTATCTGTTCGGAAACACGGAATTGAACGCTGATGAGACACTGGCAAGACACCCCGACCCGTCTTTGGTCCATCAGGTCATGCTGGACCTCAAGCTCGAGATGCTGGAATCCATGCCCGTCACAAACCTGAGCAACGGACAGACAAGAAGAGCCAGGATTGCAAAGGCTTTATTGTCCAAACCAGAACTGCTCCTCCTCGATGGTCCCTTTATGGGTCTGGATCCTCCCACCGTCGAGATGCTTGTCGATATCTTGCAAAGACTGGCAGATTCTCACTCGCCGAGGTTGGTGCTCTCGCTCAGGCCCGATGAAGAATATCCCGCCTGGATCACACATACGGCCTATCTCAACTGCGATTATACCATTCATAGTTCAGGTCCGCGGAAGGAAATAGTTCAAAAGATTTACGAGCGCGCCAAAACAGCGCGGAAAGGGGCCAACCTCAAGGATATTACAAAGGAAGATCGGGATCTCATTGCTGTTTCGATTTCCTTGCGGGAGAATGATCCAATTCCCGAGTCTCTTGTTTCCTTGAGAGAGACCAAACTGTTTCAGCGTTCGAAAAGCCACATGACAAAAAGTACAAGGGATAGCAGGGCCTTGGTCTCACGCGACGGCTTCTCTGCAGGACCTACGCCCTTGCCTCCTCCAGGCGAGCCTCTCATCGAGATGAAAGGGGTAAATGTCAAGTATGACGGAAAATCGGTGCTAGGAGATTGGAAGCAACAGGTTGATGGTGAAACAAGGGATGGACTGTGGTGGAGTGTGCATCGTGGTCAGCGATGGGGTGTATTTGGACCTAATGGTGAGAATTATAGTTGCCAACCAATGGACCATCGCTGACTCATGGACAGGCTCAGGCAAAACCACACTCATTTCTCTTATCACGTCCGATCACCCACAGACTTATTCTTTGCCCATCACAATCTTTGGGCGCTCACGTCTTCCTCAGCCTGGTCAACCTGGCATTTCCATCTTCGACATACAGTCCCGCATAGGTCACTCCTCACCAGAAGTGCACACCTTCTTCCCAAAGTTTTTGACAGTACGGCGTACTCTCGAGTCCGCATGGGGAGACACGCCACTCACTAGGCCAAAGTCATCGTACGAGATTGATGCCAAGGTCACAGCAGCTCTGGCCTGGTTCCAAGGAGAACTGAATCCCTCATTAGGCCCTACAAAATTGGAGATCTATGACCAAACGCAGAGATTGTACCAAAAGAATCAGCAAGTCGGGCAACTACAAGATGTGAAAAAAATACTTAGGGAACAAGACGCCGATGGTAACGCTGATTCGTGGGCTGATCATTTGAAATTCGCGGAATTGACCTTTTCGGCTCAACGTGTGGCACTTTTCATTCGAGCCGTGATCCGAAATCCAGATTTGGTTGTTCTTGACGAGGCCTTTAGCGGGATGGACGATGCGGCAAGAGATAAATGTATCCTTTTCTTGAGCAAAGGTCAAAATGCTACTTTCAGAATCAAGCAGACTGGCAATGCGGCCATTGTCCTAAGCAGAAAGCCATCGATACAGGAAAGTTTTCATTCACGTCTGGGGCGAGTCACGCTTCAAGGATTGCAGGATCATCAAGCGCTCATTGTCATTTCACACAAGAAAGAAGAAGTGCCAGGATGCGTGCGAAATTGGATTTGTCTTCCGCAATCTGGCCATGGAGCGCCTAGAATGGGAGAGCTTTTGTTGCCCCTCGAACTCAAAGTAGGTGGTTGGAATGTTATTTGGGGCACCAGGATCCTTCCAATGAGAATCGCAAAAGACGACGACTTAGTAAGCGCTAGAATGAGGGCAAAAAAACCAAAAAAACCAAAAGAACCAAAAGAACCAAAGAAACCAAAGGAACCAAAAGAACCAAAGAAACCAAAAAAACCAAAACAATCAGAAGAACAAAAGCTTGAAAAACGTAAAGCTAAAGAAGAGCGACTGCGGAAAAGGCTAGTATGTTATCATTACTTGTAATTGGGGGTATTGCTGATACGACGCAGGAAGGAGAAAGCCGAAAATGGACCGTGCCCGGTGATTGAAGCGATCAAGCGGAAGGAAAATCTGGTGCGAATGAAAGCCGCGTCGCAAAGATGGCGCGACAGCTTGCCTCCAGAGAAGCGCGAGAGAGTGTTGGAGCAGGCGAGAATACGAGCGCGAAATCGACGACATAGGCTAGCAAAGGTAAGTGAAATTCGGGCTTGTCTGTCTGGTAGGGCAAGATTGGCCATCGAGATCAGACGAAAATTACAAGACTAACATCGGTAAGGAACGGCTGGTAACGGCCATTGAGGCCGCGAAATCAACCAATGATAGCGAGGCGATCAAGCCTCTAGAACAAGAACTGGCATTGTTAGAAAAGAAAATGAAAAAAGGACCATTGACAGCGGAGGAAGTTTTGGAGAGGAAACGAGAATCGGCCAGACGATGTCGCGCAGCGGCTCAGCTGAGGAAACAACAGAAACTCGAGCTGCAGTCTCAGCAAAGACAAGGATTAACAAGGCTGGAGTGGATAGCAGCCGGAAGGCCAGGGGAGACGGATTCTCAAAGAGAAAAGAGACTCAAGCACAATGTATTGGCAAAAGAGTTTATGAGGAGGACACGAGGAGAGGCGCGAAGGCTGAGGCGAGAGCAGAAGCAGAAGGAGAAGGAAGCTGGTGGAGAAAAGATAAACAAGACAAACACACCATGAAAGCTGCGGAAGTGATTTGAGGATGCCAGCAACATGTTTGCCAGTATTGGTACTTCTCACAGCACTGGTTGCCGATTACTTCCTGGCGTGCTCGGCCCGCGGAGATGCTCTAGAGAATCAGTGTCCGCATTGGGAAGTCTTCTCACAAGCTTGATGAGTAAGCCCCGGTATGACACAAATCTTGGGACCCTTGATGATGTATTCATGTAATCAGAATACGAGAAGGCGCGTCAAGGACGATGGTATAAAAGTCTTCATCTACCCCATTGTCCTATCATGCACCTACTCTATCTACAATGTTTTTCTGGCTTTTCAAGATCATTGCCATCTAGCCTCTCCTCGAGACAATTCAATCATGTCCATCTCGGCACCAGCAACCTCGCCTTATGGCTGGTCTCCTGTCCCCCGCTCTCTCGATAAATTCGTGGAAAAAACATCGAGTGAGGATTCGCAACCTTTTGTTATTGAGACGATCTCTCATCCGGATGATCCCATCGCCACGCAAACCCTTAAATATGTCACAGAGAAACTCCCACCACAGACTCTCAACCACTCACTCCGTGTCTTTGCTTTCGGATATGCCATTCTCAATCAGCATTTCCCGCATTTCCTCAACGAAGAAGAATTCCCGGAGTTTGTAAAGACATTTTATTTGACTTGTTTGCTGCATGATATCGGCACCGCAGCGGAAAATCTTGGCGCAACGAAGATGAGTTTTGATTTCTACGGAGCGATTGTTGCGATTGATTTTTTGAGGGAAATAGGTGCGGAGAAGGATCTGAGAGAAGCGGTTGGAGAAGCGATTTTGAGACATCAGGATTTAGGTGAAACGGGTGAAATCACGGCTGTTGGTGGACTTGTTCAAGTCGTAACTGTATTGGGTATGTTTATCCCCGTTTTCATTTCACTTTTTCCCCTCGTGGTTTTCTGTTCCTCTCGTTTCTTTGTGTGACGGATGCTGATTTGTATTTGGGGGAGTAGATAATGCGGGACTTCATGCGGATCTTGTGCATAGGGAGACTATTGAGGGTGTTACGAAGGCTTGGCCGAGGGGGAAGTGGTCGGGTTGTTTTGCGGCAACTATAAGGGAGGAGGTGGGTGCGAAGCCGTGGTGTCATAGTACGCACATTGAGGGGTTTGCGGAGATGGTTGAGGGGAATGAGGTTATGAAGGAGTGGGATTAGGGAAGGAGGAGACTTGGAGACGCGCAGGCAGGAGAGATATTTTGGTAGAAGTTGAGGAGTGAGTTTATCATTCGATGAGTTTTGTCGAGAAGAGTGAATGGATGAGAGCAAGAATTTGTCGATGATCTCTCAAGCTCCTTTTGTTTTCCAATCTCGGGTCAGTTTTACAAGATGCTTCGACATCAATCAAGACGACGGGTGTCTTCATGGCTTTGAAAAATACCTTAGGCTCTTGTGTCGAGAGTAAAAGCTAATTTTACAAAAATGAAGAAGGATAATATAACTATAGAACACACAGCTTAAAACCCAAACTAACAGGATGGCTCGCAAAGACATTCTAATCAAACCTAGAAGAATTTCTCGAATTGAAACCTTCAACAATAAACCGGAACTTCCGACTCCCAAACATAATCTACTCATCCATTCATATAGACGGAAGATCTCAGCATTAGCCCCTTCCGCGCGCGTCTTAATAGGGGTAAAGGTTGGTAAGAAAACAGGCGGAGAAAAAGACCGCGGATTTTGATAGCGAGATACATGCGAGGCTTCTGTGAGGGATTTTTTTTACTTGAATCTTGTCGATGGGATTGTGATGGTGGGGTGGAATAGGACAGGATCTTTAACAAGCTAAATCCCATTTTTATTTATGCTACAACTATCACAAGACGCTATCTGCTCCTATGACCCCCCCTATGTCCAAGCTCCTTCATAAACCACTAGATATATACGGGATTGGGGAACTTTTGAAAAAGGCACCCAGTCGATGAGAGAGGAACCTAGTTTCCCTTAGCAGCAGCGGCGGCGGCGGCGGCGGCGGCAGTAGCAGCACCACCAGCACCAGCAGCCTTCTTTCCCTTGGCCTTCTTAGCCTTCTTCGCGGTGCCTGCAGCTGGAGCGGCCTAAATGTTCATCAGACAGAGTCATGTAGTGATTCAGAAGAACAAAACTTACAGCAGCGGCATTGGTACCAGCTTTCGCAGTACCAGCAGCAGGAGTCTTGATTAAATTGGCAAGAGCACCACCGTTCACAGACTTGGCTGGTGTGTTCGCCTTAGCGGCAGCACACTTGGCCTGGTACGCGGCCAAGGAGGTAGCACCAGTGGTAGATGGGTTGATGACCATTACCATACCGACCTGGCAATGCTGGGCTTGAGCGCAGTACACGGTGATTGGGTTGGTATCCTTGACCTGAACAGAGAAGCTTGGGAGAGCGGCGGCGCGGGGGTCAAGGTAGATTGCGTTCTCGCCGCGGATCATCTTGTTGTTCTTTCCTTTGCCAGCTTTGGCGGGAGCAGCCTGGATGATGTTAGCAGATGATGAGAGAGTGTAAGGATGAGATGAATGTACAGCTGCGGCTCCTGCGGCGGCGGATCCTGGAGCTGGGACGAAGCCGGAGTTGAAGAGACCATTTGGTGTGCAACCGGCATTTGGGTTTCCGGAGGTGACAGTGTGGTTCTGCGAGACGAACATGAACTGGACAGTGTCTCCGACGGCGGCGGTGACAGTGTTGGGGCTGAAGGTAAGACCTCCATTCGGTCCAACCATAACCTGCTTGGTAGCGGCAAGGACGGATGCAGATTGCATCAATGCGAAAGCGGCAGACTTGGCGAAATGCATCTTGATGTTGGGAAATTCGTCAAAAAAAAAAGTAAAGATAGTGACTGATAAAGCGTGGATTATTTTGATTGAGAGAATGTGATGGTAGTGGGAAAGGAGTGACTAGCCAGTAGCTCTGAAGAATTAAAGAGAAGATATCTGCGCTGCAGTAAGATGGATCTGAAAGATTGTGGGATGAAGAATGAACGGCTTGGCTCCAAGAGTCTTAAATACCAATCTGATGTCCACATGTACAAGGCGAGATGCGATGCAGGATCACGGCCAGGAAGGCGAAGGCCTGCAAGATTCATGACGTGTAAACCAATGAGAAACGACCAGTTTCAGCTATTGTTTGGGCAGCTCAGGAACTTGTTGAAGCGGGAGGAAAGTAATGGTGTTGTTTCCTCGTCTAGACGCCCTCTCGCATCGGGTGTGAGGTTGTCCGAGAGAGAGAGCTGGAGCAAGAAACAAAGGGAGTTGAGGTTGCTTGGTGGCGCTTTAGCGAAACATGCAGCGTAAGAGCCGCTCTTTTCCTCGCCGCAGATAGCCTGCACTCGCCCTCGTTCATGCGAAGTTTCGTTCTGGCCAGAGATCTGACAAGTGACAGCCATAAGAGTCGTTTTTGACGTGGACGGCACAGAGCAGAGACCAGCTGTCAGGCAGCTTTGATTGTAGGGAACATGCTTGCCCATTCTGTATCAACTATTGTTGGACGTTTGCGTGGAGCGAGGCATGGCCAGAGAGATGGTGAAGGAAACCCATGAGACGAGGGGGAGGAATGTGGCGATGAAGGAAACGTATGAGACGAGGGGGGGAATGTGGTGATGAAGGAGGATTGGTGTTGGTGTTGGTGAGGTGTTGGTGTTTCGGACTTTAGTCTAGTGGCTTGGCGAAGGTACGGTCCGAAGGGCGCGCTCAAGTCCCCACAAGCATCACAAGCATTTCCTTCCATTTCTTGGCGACTAGTCCTAAACTATCCTTCGCTGAGATGTCCATATCACTGGTCCAGGACTTGTTTTGATCGGATTGATCCAAGCAATATGATTGGGTTGCAATTCTCTATCAACGTCCGTTTCCAATTTCTATCGTCTTCCATTTCCAATCTATCAGCACAACGTATCCCTCTCATCAACCTTCGGACATCTCCACGTCCATCTCTAAACAGATGGCACAAATCTCCGCCTCAGAGTTTCTCATTCCTCCTTCAGACGCTGTGTGTTCTGTGTCGAGGTACATGAGAGGGTCGATTGCTTCAATCTTCGATTCCGTCTTCTACCTCTTCAAATTGGACACCGCGCTTGTGGTTGCCAGTTCCTGGAGATGGTCCAGATTCGCGCTTGTGGTTGCCAGTTCCTGGAGAGGGTCCAGAATCGCGCTTGTGGCCACCAGTTCCTAGAGATGGTCCACTGGCTCTCTCTTCAATGCCTCCAACTTCAACCTCTTCGAATTGGACACCACGCTTGTGGTTGCCAGTTCCTGGAGATGGTCCAGATTCGCGCTTGTGATTGCCAGTTCCTGGAGATGGTCCAGATTCGCGCTTGTGGTTGCCAGTTCCTGGAGATGGCCCAGATTCGCGCTTGTGGTTGCCAGTTCCTGGAGAGGGTCCACTGGATCGCTCTTTAATGCCTCCGACTTCAACCTCTTCAAACTGGGCACCACGTCGATGATTTCCAGTACCTGGAGATGGTCCAGAATCGCGCCTGTGTTTGCCTGGTCCACCGTGGCCACCTCCAGGAGATGGTCCACTCTCGCGTTTGGCAATATCTCCAACTTTCACTAAGGAACCATTAGCTATAGCATAGGCTGGGACCTAGAACGTCCTCACCGAAATCAGGATCCGCAAATGCAGTGGCCTGAGCGACCAAGGCTGCGGTGGCGAAGATGGCGAACTTCATGTTTAAAAGTTGATGTAGTTGATTGAGAGTCTGGTGAACTTGTAGATGGAAGGAAAGAAGCGTTGTTGCTGATGGGTAGAATCTGGAGAGGCGATTCTGCTGGTCTTTAATACTTCTCCGTGAGCATCTCTTTTCTCCACTGAACTGATTGTCAAGGTCTCGATAACACCTTCGATCCCTCGATCGTTCGTGAGCCATGGTGTTCCATATTAGCGCGGCGAAGTCCGTCGCCTCCATAACAGTAGGGTTCGCATCCGTATCAATCTGCTGTACCTCGTCGAATATCGAGACTCGATCACCTCCACATTCTCAGATCGTGTCTTGGTGACCAGACTCGACAGTCTCCCTTGCAATTGCCGTGGTCGAACATCCAGGGGGAAAACTGTTATGAGCCGCATGACCCTGAACCATTACTTTGATTGATCTCCGGCAAATCGTGACTTGGGAAGTTAATATATCCAGGCTGTTAAGTAGTAGCCTCGAGGAATGCATTACCTGGATGATATTGTTTGACGTTACTGTTCAGGCGGTTTTGAGCAATAGTTGGAGCTCGGTCAGTCTTTGTCTGATTCGGGCAACATGGATTTATCCGCTTTGGCAACAATGTACATGTCTAACGGACGAGGGCATGCTGGACATAACCGCCCACTTTATTGAACAGTTGACTGTGAATGCAAATTTTTTCAAGTTCTGCAAGGTTGGATCTTTGGTGCCACCCGTCACACCGCCAATCCTGTACCCCTTGAAGTATCAGGAATCCAAAAGCTCCGTTGGTGCTAAAATCTCTCAGCTTCAGGTCAGTAGCGATACGTTGCTGGCAATGCTTGAAGCAGAATTTCTCAGAATTTCTTCAATAGTGGTCTTTGGGTGGTCATGTCAGCAAAGATTAGGATGCCGTCGATGAGCACAGAATTGTTAGCTCCACAACGGTGATATGAATTAGAGATATTGTGTGGACTCCAAGAGATTTCTGACGTACACTAGTGTGTCGGTCCACGGCGTGGATACGTTCGGCCAAGACGCTCTTTAATCCGCTTTTTTTCCCTCCCGGTAATGACGCCGTAGTCTTATATCTACCGCACCACTGCCTATCCAGCCATCGATAGATCGAGAAGCCCAAGGACGGGAGGCCTCGCGGTAAGAGAAGTCAAGGTCTATAAATCAGGTAGTATCCGACGATCCTAGACAGGTAGAGTTAGGTAGACTAATAAGGGTCCTATACGTGTACCTCCAAACATGGATAGTGACGCGAAAGGATAGGAACTCTATAAACCTTGTCTTATAGGCCTTTCTCGCCGAGAGTCAGTTGATAGTAGGATGGCAAGTACAGGCAAGGATACCATTTTATTAGTCGAAGGCGGAACGCAGACCATTGTGCATGGCTTCCGAATTATTGTCGTTTTCGAGTCAAACCGAGCAGTTTCTAAAAGTGCGAGTAGAATCTAAGAGCGTCCTGCGGTCCTGCTCAGCTGAAACTACCGCTAGAAGGGATCTCAAGTGTTTCGAGAGTACCTCATATATTTTGGAGCCGAATCTAGCCTACGAGGAGAAGATCGTCCGGGAACCGTGAAAGGAGGCTGAAGGGTGGATACTAGTAGATATAAGTAGATACTAGTAGATATAGGTGGATACTCTTAGATTTTACTCGTCATATTTTGAGTTTGTCTGGGGTCATTCGAAGAGGACAAAATATGAGAGCGCAAGAACAGGTGGAGTAATGTTCGATGGTGGACAGAATGAGCGGAGTTCATCGCGGTCGAGGGTTGAGGGACAAGTCGAGGTTCAGAGAAGGAGCCGGTCCGAGTTGAGCAATTACGTCATTTCCCATGTCGTCGTCTCTGGCGGTCATCAAAGCCAGGGTCGAATCTCGAAGCAGGATCGTTCAAGCTGTCCTCGAGTCTGCTGAGTTTATAGTGGCTTTTCGTATTAACATATTTGGTCTAAAAGATTATTACATACGCACTTTGACTTATGGACAATACCGACCGTCGACGCACTCTACGAAATCTAACAGCTCTCTATAGCACCGGCGATAGTCACCACGTCCTTGCAGAATAGTCTTTACAGCAACCGGACTTTATGGCGCACAACAAGATCTTCCCCAGGTAGAAGATATGCCGTACTCGATGGACAAGTCTTTCCAGAGCGGTGGCGTCTTGGCATCTGGAGTTGCAGAGTAGCCTCGCACGCAATAATGTCGTGGGCACCGTAGTTCTTGAAGACCCCAGTGTCATCACGCTGGGGCAAGGTAGAAATACGTCGGCTGTGTCTAGTGGAGGGTCTTGAGGAACACAAGGTTGTGGCGATTTGCGCGAAAGGTGGGAATGCTAGTGGTTATGAGTATCTCAACAAAAGTAGAGCAGTTGCATCAGGGCAGCAAAAACCCTACTAGCTTGAGTTGTATGTCTCACCTCCTGGACAGTAGAGTGCTCCCGGTCTACCACAGAACCAAATCCGTAAAGGTCTCCGTCTCCGCGACCCTGAATATCTTGCTCCATCCAATATCGCCCGTAATATTGTGGGCAGATCGCTCTAACGCGGCTACACCTTCAGCGTGACAACAGAACACCGTTGCGGTCGCCGCTGAGTTCAATGCGTCATCTTCAATGACTGTGGTTCGCTGCAAGATAGACGCCGTGGCAAGGGATTCGAGTTTGCTCAGGGGGCGGACGAAGGCAACAACGGTCTGGCCGTGATTAAGAAGCGCCGCGACGAGACGGAGACCTAGGAAACCGGCTGTTCCAATGGGAAGGATCTTGATACCGGCGGTGTAGTAGGACTGCTTTGATAAGACGGATCGTTGAGGCTGATTAATAAAGAATGCTGTTGTTTACCCTCCACATGGACATGTTGAACCCAACTGTTTTGACGATCTCGACCAGAAAACACCTCTCGCGATACAAATAAGTACTGCTCTGTCTGTACCTGCTCTTCTTGTTGAGAAAACTTTTTTTTATGTTTAGACGTAGGCGTTCAGTTCATTACCAAGCTCATGGACTTGAGATGCGCCCACTGGCTGCATTATCTTCCGGAGGGCATAGTAGTTACTGCGCCGTGATCCTAGGTATCTGGTCAGATAGAAACGAGATTTCTGTAAGTAGCGATGGGATCGATGATGGTCGTCGTGAGAAGATGAAAATGGAGGTTAGATCCCAGTGTTTGAGGTACGTCATTTCCGCACGGATCCCACGTGCTGGCTCTAAAAATAGATGATATCTTCTCACACCTCGATTTCGCGCTTCTCTATTAATTCAACCACGTTCCCTCGATAAGAAACACTAACTGCCATCTAAAGCAAGTAGGCCTTGTTGGTTTTCCCAATATCTCCAACGAAGGCATGGTGATTGTAGCTATTTCTAATTAAGCAAAAAGCAGTCCTTTATTTGAGCCAGACCAGCGAACAATAATTGTCACTTGGTGGACCAGGTGTCAGCGAAACGGGTGCTAGGATGGAAGGAAATATATTGTATTCCCTCCATTCGTTTGAATATGTCGTATTCGTTTAGTTCTAGGTAGTGTCCCCGATCTCCAATCAGAGACGATAATTGGGAAAAAACTCCCTGTCCGGCTAGATCCGCTAGACGTCTTCTATCGAATCGAGGGATATGCCCTACTTGGGGTTAGAATTGACAGGAATCTTGAGGAAAGACGATTATTATTATAAAATCTTTAATAAGAAAGAAAAGAGGTTTAACGAGGATAAATTCTTAATCAGACTCCTTTAGTAAGCGTTCTAGTTTCGAGGATTCTAATCTCGGTAGTAGGCCGGTAGATAACTTACTTACTGCTTTAGGATATTAGATTTACTAGGATCTAAGGTAGGGTTAAGAGTGGATCTATACCTTGAGGGCTAGGCTTACTACTTTAGGAACGAGAACATAGTAGAAATCTACTTCTCTCGATTAGAATAATAGTACTTAGTAGGATTACTAGTTTTTTATATAATTCGAGCCCTATGTAGAGCTAAGGTAAGGGCGAAGGGATATCGAGAATAGTAGCGTATATTGAGGAATAGAGCGCTATCGTATGGTTCCTAACACTGCATTAAGTAAAAGCTAACCCGTATATATATAGGGCAACGTTTTAGAATCAGAATCCCTTAAACCAGAACGCTTGCAAAAGTAGTCTATTAAAAGCGTGATGATGCGATTACGAGGGCTGTACGGATCAATGACACTTCGATATTTGGCAAGATTGCATGCGTTGGACGTATCGCAAATACAAGGTTGATACCTCAAAGAACAGATCGCATCTCTTCATTAGGACATCGCTACGATACTGCTGTGATGACGATCCAAACTTTCAAAGATAAGTCCCCTCCATTCGTTCCATCCTGCTAACGTCAACAACGTACAAGTCCGCTCGCAACCAGCCATTCTTCAACTGCGAGCTTTTAATAAATTCCTCACATGTCAACCATCCACATCAAAACTCCACCTGAACTCATCGAAAAGAAATTCTATTGATCTCTTCTATTGCATCTGAACATATGCGTCTCGTCGCGTCCTCACTCTTTTGGCTGCACCCAGAGTAACCGGCCATCCAGCTACTCCCTTACAAACATCATTAACCCAAGTTTCGTAACCCTTGAGTTCAGCGCCCTTGCATTTCGTCGGTACACACGTCTTTATATCAGAGACCACCTTTTCAATCTTGCAAACGCAGGTCCAGTCTTATCGACATTAACAGGCAGGATCTGATACCGCAAGTGTTAAGAGACACATACCTCCTTTCGCACAGCCTGAGGATGCGATGTCTGGAAGAACGCAGCTAACACCGCTGATAAATGTGAGTATATTCTTTTACGTCTGGATGTGGTGAGTCTGACCAGCTTGGTGGACCGCCTGCAGGCGCTTGAGCTGCTGCGAGGGCGAAGAGAGCGAAGAGCGAGGATTGCCAAGATATCTGCATTGTGGTTGTCTTTTTTAATCGTGGTGAAAGTGAGTGAAGCTATTGATGTTCGCTAAAAGGATCTGCAAATGAAGCGTATGATGAGTATGAGTAGAATTTCCTTGGACTCGAGGATCCAACACTTCTTAAAGGCTTTCCACTAACTCCTTCGTCTCAAATCCCAAATCGCGGCACCTCGACGGCCCCAAAAGCCAATCCATTTATCTAGAATTTGACATCAGACTGACAACCCTCAGAAACCCGGGTACGAGAATGCACGGAAAGCTCAAAACCAGTTCTCATTGGAGAATCTTCGTCTTCGTATCTACGGATGCTCGTCATTGCGGGTAATATTTTTAGTGTGTGAGGGCTATACCGCAGTTAATAAGCTTCAACATGTGCACAGCAGCTACTAGAAGTTAACACGAATCTACCACAGACTTTCCTCATGGAATCGCGTTCAGGATAAAGTGATTCGTGAAACATTGCAGGATAAGAACATTGGTGAACGGGTGAGAATTTTTATGAGCAACGATCATACGCTCAATCAAAACTTTGAGATCACGAAAACTTGTAGATAAATTAAGAACAATATTCCGGATCGTAGACCAAGAATAGATTACCAGAGAAGAAGGCTCGTGTATCCAAGGTTCGTTTCGAACAAATAAACGTCGGGTGTGTGCGTCAAGTTCTAGCATCGTCCGTAAACTGGTTTCAATTCTCAAATTTTCTTCCGACGATGGCGCTGCGCTGGAATGATCCAGACATTCTCTCACTGCCACTAATAACCCTACTATCTGACGTTGGACAGGAAAATATTTCGGTTGTCGATCGCACGACTTTACCACGTCTTCGGCCCGAAGGGTGGACCAGCTTTTGGCACCTTCTTTCGCCATGCCGTGAAAGACGCATCCTGATCATATCAGCTTCAATAATATGGTAGGATGGAAACAAAGAAACACTTACGACAGTGTTCTGAATATCAACATTACCCCACCACTGAGGGATTTCAACTCCAGGGAATGTGATGCAGAAGAAAATCACGATCGTAGATATAATGAGGCCAGCGTCAAGGCCCGCGGCAGTGATGTAGTTGTAGTTGTGCCACCACCCAGGGTATTTGCGTCGAATTATCTTATTGAAGATGAGACCGAAGTACACCCATGAGAAGAAGGACAATGGGGTCGCACTGTGGTTTGTGTTAGCACGACGTCTTCCAGAGTAATTGGGACGTAACGTACGGTGGCAGCCAGCCCATAGCACCTAGCATAACAGGTGCACTAAGATAGCGTGCTGGAGACCTTGGAAACAATCTCATGAGGACGTAAAAGAGGACTGGTAGGAGCGCGCCGAGAAACCAATACCACTGAATAGCACGATATGTTGAGCCAGGTCCAAACATTCTTTGAGGCCCGATCACACCCCAGACGATACTTGAAGAAAAGAACTGGTCTGTTAGCGCATTTTTCTACATCAGGACAACGTGGAACCTACAGCCTTTCCGTTTGGGCACGTGAAGTGAGCGGTTTGTGTTCTAGTTGCTTTGGTCAAAAAAGTCATACATTTCCATCACGAGCTCTCTTACGTAGTGCAAACGTTATCAATGTTCCCGAGAGTCCAATTCATGACCGCAATCTGGACGAAAACTGCCCAGATGGAAGCCACAATTTGGCAGGAAAACACTGTCTTAGGAGGGACCTTCATGTAGTGTGCGAGCTAAGCAGTGTTAGGATGAATAGCGAAAATTAGTGGAGAGTCCACAGACCTTCAGATCACCGGAATAGGTCTGTGCCTGGCCCAGAGTGATGGTGCTGTAGACTTTGAAAATCATGACGCCAATAGGTTTCCCAGGTATCATGTATCCGGCGAGAAACGGAGATATCACGTTGAGTGCTGAGGAATTGTCAGTAGGCAAACGAGAATGGTGTAAAATTTGACTCACCAAGCCCAATGTTTGCTGTGGCCAAAATCATGCAAGTAGGAATCTGGAGATGTTCATTTCATGGCATTACAAAGCCGACCAGTGCGAACTTACCACGAAGACCAATCCAAGAATAATAGAAAAAAAGAAAGCCCACCCTTTGCAAGTTAGTACTTTGAATAGTGGCTGATGTGGCACAACTCACATGGTAATTGAGAGGGAAATCCGAGCGTAGTGGCGAGTCCCAAAGCTACCGCAACAACAAAAAGGGCTCCATACCACCAGTCTGGAGCGTCAGGATATTTCGACATTAATTTCATGTGAATATCAGGCTCCTGATTTCTGGCAGCCTTGAATCTGTACCAGATCTCCTTCCCGTTGAAAAGTGCTGTGTGTACGATCGCAGCCATCAGAGCAGCAAATGATAAGCCGTAATTGAGCGCGAAAGTGGGCGCCAAAAACAGAGGTGAGTAAGCTTTGTATTTGGCCAAGTCGAAGCTATGATTGGGAGTGAGGATCTTAGACACGTTATAGGGTTTTTGCATGTTGTCGTAGGTCTGCGAAGTATTGATCGGTAAGAATTCCGAGTACCTGAGAATATCAGCATAGTTTCTATCATGGTTGCTTTCCACTTACAGTGCACCAGTATACGCGATCCCTATTGCTGAGATGACTACGAACACAATGAGTCCGATCAGTGTGTTCAGTAGTGAGTGAACAGGCGCAAGCAGAGGATTGGACAAGTACGCAGAGACGTATCTAATCTTGGTCAATTTTCTTTCATGTCCATTAAGACGAAAACCTCACTCACGTCCAATCGAACGTTATTGGGATCAGTGAGAGTCCTGAGTACCCGCCAAATAGCTGATTAACGACCACGTTATTGGGTTTGATCCCTACTGGTGTTAGCGCTTCATTGACAATCGGCTCGGGAATGAGAAGGCCTACAAGTTACGAATGCAAACACGGAGAGTCCTTGCCAAATGACACCTGGAACCCTGTGCTTCGGTCAGCGGAGGCTCAGTACTTAGCATTCTACTCTCGCAACATACCAGTACCAGACAAAGGAGCCGAGCGTTACATATAAGAAATAGCGATAGCGCGATATCTGCCATCCGTTGGCCTCTTCGGCTGTAGATTTGCGTTTATCGTGTAGAGCAAAGAACAAGGATATGCTGGAGAACTGGCTTGGCCATATCATTGCGGATGGCCAGACGAGGAATCTTCGGAACATGCCAGCGAAAGCTATCCCGATAAGCTGACTGCTCAATGTGAATAACAGCTGAAAGCCCCAGCCCATGTCGATATTGTACAGCGCTGGTAGAATTAGAACCAGAATGAGACTCTTTTCAAGGATTCGACATACGTTTAGCCTTCAACGCAAGCAAGGCATCGGTGCTGTAAGCATACCCGATTGACACACTTCATGTATATTAGCGTCGTGCGAAAAACCAGCCACTTAGTAACGTACTTCGACATCAGCTAATGACCACAATTAGCAAAGAGAGGAAAATCGGGAAATAGGAGCAGCTTACTGTGATGACCGTGTGCTCTTTGATTGTAAAAGGACCGGTGTTTAGAGTCCAACGCACGCCAAAGGTGTTGAAGACCTTCATTGGCATGATGCGAGCCCATAAGCATCCAATTGGGTATACAGCACTGAATCGTGGTGAGCAATTTCGCCGGTAGTCATTTTAGATTTATATCTCACAGTTGTATTACCAATGATGGAAAGTTTACCGCTGGATTCCTGCGCGAACATCAATCCCATACTCTCATGGATTTGGGACATAGAAGGGCTGACCTCATTGATAGGAACATGTTCAACCCTGAGCCGATAGTGACAGCTATCATGCCCAGAATCCAAGCACGAACAGTATTCGCAACACTCTCATCATCGGTGTTTCTAACGGCAGCCCTGACTTCTTCATATGGCGAATCTTCAGCAAAAGCTCCCTCTACTTCTCGAAGCGATTCTGTATCCCCAGTCTTTGAGGCATGGTGCAAAGCATCGATCTCTGCTTGTGGTAGATTAGGATCCCATTGATGCGATCTTTCGAAAGCTACGAGATCGGCTGCGGCACCGGGATGTCCAAATCTCTTTTCGTCTATGGCCACGTCCTTCTCGCCGCCAGACGAGTCAGATGTGATGGCCGGTTCTGCGTCAACCACATTTCCAGACCTTTTCGACCAGGGGGTTCGGAAAGTTTTAAGCATCGTGAATTATTCCAATAGGGTGGAAAAGACTCGCAGATTTTATTAGCCAGCGCGGCACCAATGAAGTGATATATACTCCGTACAGGTGCCATATTGTTTGAGCGGCAGGCCTATGTGCGTCCCTGAACCTGGCGATGCGAAATGGACGCGAACAGGATGCGCGATAAGGACCAGAATCTCGGCCCAGGTGTAGGCGATTTTCGGTCTCGGCCGAGCATCGATGTTAGTAGTGGGCTTCAGTTCTTCGGAACAATACCGCCGATGTTATCACAGTAGACTATCATTTCAAACCTCCCTTATTTGGTGTGATCATCGCCATGACGCTACAGAACGAACCGGCCAGTTCGTGCCGTGATATACTACGTAGGTAGTTGTGGAGGCGATATCAGAACGAAAGGAGGCCGGATTTGTCTAGGCACGAAGAGTCAGCGCCAACGTTGAGCAGTTAAACAATCCTGGAAATGATATTGATGTTGATGTTGATGATGAAGGAGAGCAGTCGCACTATGAAAACTTGAAGGAGTATAAAAAGCATCGACCTGCTAGCGGCGGCACTATAAAAAGCATAGACCTGCTAGCGGCGCAGTAGATCAGAGCTGACTAACTCACCCGACCTGCTAGCGGCGTACTAAATCAGAGCTGACTAATTCACCCAGCCCGATTCGGACAAACCATTTTATACTTCGAATCTGCACCATTCCATGGACCTCCAAACGCTTTTCGCCAGCGTCGCGGCCAACGTATCTGCAAGAGTCCTCTGCTATCCTCTCGACACAATCGCAATCCAACATGCCTCCTCCACCCGCCGTCCTCTCCTCTCCGTCCCTCTACGCTCTTACTACCGTGGTGTCAATGCATCAATCGCCATCACCACGCCTGCAGTAGCACTCTACTTCTGTACCTACCGCGCAACAAAGGATTATTTTATGCCACATCTCGGAGACACCACATACAATTATGTCGCTGCTGGTACCGTCGCCGAATTGCTATCAAGCTCGCTGTGGACACCTCTTGAAGTTGTGAAGTCAAGGCTACAAATCAGCAAAACGAAGCAGGATGGGAAGTTGATATGGCAATTGAGGGACATCTTTCGGAGAGAGGGGATCGGAGGATTTTATCGGGGATACTTTATGGGCTTGGCTATTTACACCCCATACTCTCTGGCCTCCTGGACCGTCTACGAAAACGCAAAGAAGCTACCTTCAGATATGAGCTACACGGCCAAGGTCGCTTTGAGTGCGGGACTGTCAACTCTTTGTGTTCAGAGCATAGTATACCCTTTCGATCTGGTGAAGACGAGGTATCAGGTCGCTACAAGTGGGACGGTTGAGTCGCTGGAGACAGGAAAGACTGCTATGAAGGGAATGGACAGGAGCTCGGACAAGCTCGGTATCAGACAGATTCTCAAGAACGTGATGAGGGAGAGTGGGAAGAAGGGGTTCTACGCTGGGTTCGGACCACGTCTGATGTGTTCGTTTCCAAGTGCTGTCATCACGATGAGTGTGATCGAACACTTGAAGCCGGACGTGCCTTTGGAGGATGTAATAATGGCAGAGGCGGAGTTACATGCGTGATCAGTGGTCTCAAGATGAAATGCACCACAAATACAGCGTGCAGATTTCACGCTCGAAGACATGGACCTCAGTCTGGATAGACCACATGTGTACGAATATCACATGCCCATCGCGGAGCGTATACGGACCGGTTTGGCGGCACATAACGCAGTCAGGACGCCACTTGCTGTTCTTACAGCCATTGAGACACAGTTCTCATCACCTCGAACCCAGTACAGCGCCACCGCGCACGGGAGCTTCACAACCACGAAGCACTTACGCCACAGCTCATCGCCGCTCCACCATAGAATTAGACGTTATTGAATGATACCCTTAGAGAAGCTGATCACACACAATGCTCGGGAGAAATATGAGTAAATAGATGTAACGATCGAGATCCTCGAGGAACATCAGGACATTGTACCATAAGTAATGTATACTATTTCATGGCGCCTAGCTCCGAAATAAACAATTCCTGAAGTGAGACAGAAGTAACCAATTTTCCAACAACCTCAGTCCAAACTCTCGCCAGAAAAATCCCAGCTCACTGAGTCCATCGTGAACATACCGAAAAAAGACAATACCCTAAAAATTCCTAGCAATCCAAAACCCGAACCACGCCGCAAAATCCCAGCTCACTAACTCCATCATGAACATAGTACCAAAAAAAGCCAATCCCCTCAAGATTCCTAACAATCCAAAACCCGAACCTCGCCAGAAAAATCGAGTATCCACATCCAATACAAGTCCAACAAAAAAACGATATTACACTAACCCACCCCAAAAATCCATATTCAAGATCCCGTTGGAAACAATCAAGGACCCTAAATCAATTCAATCTAAATATATTACAAAAATAGTGAATCGTTAAATATCCCATGGATCTGGAAGCTGATATATATCTAGCCAGGATATGTGACGATATAGAATCTAAAGCGGAAAGTCCAAGGAAAGATTGGATATCTAAAAGGTCCCGCGGGGACGAGTCGGATATGTAGATAGAGCTAGGATTATAGGACGAGAGATGTGTATTTCCCGATTAGGCCTGAATATGAAGGGGTTATGTATTAATGATGGACGAAACACTGCATACTAAATAGCATAGTCTAGATGGTTAATACGGTGTTTCTCAAATCAGTTCGTTCGAAACCAGGTAAAGTGGTTTAATAATGTACAATGCTCGTTCAATTCATGCCGTGAACTCTCGTTCTCGTAATAATCATACAAGAGAGAGAGAAAAAAGCGCATTTGCTGCGCTTGTGGGGTATCAAAATGCCCAAAATGCCCACCCAATGCGCAATATCCGTATCCTCTTCTCTTTTGAAGAGGAATCCATCATAATGTTAAAACAAAACCAAAACCAAAAAAAAGACCAAAAAAAAAGACCAAAAACAAGACCAAAAACGCCAGAAAAATGCCCCTATCCTGTACACTCACAAACTCCTACCACCAAGCTTCTCCTTGAAGCTTGCTGGCATTTCCAAGGTCTTCTCCATCCATGCAAACTCCCCCGTATATCCTCCGTTCATCAGCTGAGCGACAATCATCCTCCTTGCCGTCAACATCTCGCTCGAGCGAACCCAAACACTCGGGGTGAAACCTCGAATGGTCGCCATGGCGTTCATGATGACGAAAGCACCACAATCCACCCCATTGTCTTGTTGAGGAGATTGACCAAACCTGAAATCCCATTCATCCTGGTCGAAATCCTTGCCCAGTTCGTTCTTGACGAACGAAATAGCAGCTCGAATCTTGCTCTGGTCGATGTGTCCGCCAGATAGGGAGTCGAGATACTCCATAATTCGCTCCCGTGGCTTGATGACGACCAACGTCCAGTGACTTTCGCTGCAAATTGGGAGGAGAATAACCTTTGCTTGAAGGAAATTTTTGCCCTGAAGCTTGACGTTGCGCTTTCCGAGCCATCTAGTGATTCCGTCGCTATAGCTTTCGCCATCTACGGTCTTCTGGGACTTCAAGACTGTTTTCAGCCAATTGCTGTTCGCTGCCCAGTATAATGCGGGCTTTGTCTTCGTGTCATGGTTCTCTAGAGCGTGGGCGTGGTCCACCATCTGTTGAAGGGAGCTGTTCACGATCTGGTCGTTCAGCCATTGCGAATGATCAACGCCTCTTTGGGGCAAGATGCTACCCAGATCATGGCGGCTGATATTGTGTTTTGGAATGACGATTTGGCTCGTGTTTCGTGTGGCCATGGCGGCATCGACTTTGGCCGACCATTCGTCGGATAGTGGTTTGATGAGTGAAATGGTCTTTTGGAATGCTCTAGCCTCTTCATCCTTGGCCTTTTGGAGCTCCTCTGCTCTTTTCGCAAGCGCTTGTTGCAGTCGACGTTCTTCTTCAGCCTTTCTGGCGGCGGCTACGGCACGGACTTGGCGTTCTAGCTCATGTCTTTCGGCGATCTTTGCAAGCAGTTCGTTGAATTTCTTCTGGTCTCTTGCTTGGCTTCTTTCGTGAGTGTTCGTCCATTTTTTCTGCGAAATCTTGGATGGCGTAGATTCTTGATCTGCGTCTGGGTCGTTCCAGCGCTCAAGTTTCTGCTGAAAGTTTTTGGCCTTCTCGGCAATGCGGGCTTCCCAGTGCTGCGCCATCGTCTCGAGCTCTTGATCGTTACTGTCGTATGTTGGCTCAAGGTCCTGCTCATGGCCATAGTAACGTCTTGGTGTTTCATCAACAAGGATGGAATCGTCTTCTGGAGGTGTAGGGTTGCGATACTGGCGGAACTTGTCCGGCGGCATGCTTGTGATGGGCTCTTCCTTGTAGAATAGCTTCGTAGGCTGGTGCAATTTGCCAGTGATGCGGCTCGTAGCCGGCCAATGCACGCCTCTGCGAATCTCTATATCCACGTCCACATCCATCATGCTGGTGTCCCCCGCCTCGTCACCATGTTGCGCAGTCTTTGCTGCTGGTGTGCTGGGTTCATTGCGCTTAGGCGTCTCTCCTTTGAGGTATGGCTCGAATGCGCGATATTTGGCGTGTGAGGTTTTGAGGACCGATGTGACTGGTCGGTTCTGGCCATGGCGGTATCTGTAAGGCGAGGTCTTCTGGATACCTGGATAGCCCGCTGGACGTGACCAGTGTAGACCAATCGCGCTCTGCTGTCGATATCGAAGAACGCCTGGATGTGTGCGATCGTAGTCGCGGCGCTCTTTGATTGATTTGTAGTGTTTGATCCTGTCCGTGATCTCTTCCACCGTCTTTGGGGTAGTTGAGGGTACCTGGTGCGCGAATTTGCGGACCTTGGTGAATGGCCGATAGCTATTGGCGTCTAGGACCCTCTCGTAGGTCTTGGACATGCATAGCCACGGATAGGCGTTGAATCTTGCCTTCTTGTCTGGCGTATTGAGGTATATCGGGTGTAGGACAGCTGGTAGCTCTTTGTCCTGCTCTGGACGGCTTACGCGTGTGGTATTGAATTCGATCTTTGGTTTGTAGTTGGCGATGTTGGTGAGATTCCACAGGTCAGAGTCTTCTGAGCGCAGATATTTATACTCAAGCATCTGGTTGAGGTCGCGGTACGGGAAGTGAGGAGGTAGGCCATTCTGGCGCCAGTATGGCTGATCTGCGGATCCTTGAAGCATAAGCTTCCGCTCTTCCTCGCTGGCAGCATCCCAGGCGGCTTGCGCATTCTCTGGTGTAAGTACTGAGGGTGCTTCTGACGTGACGGGCCATGCGCCCGGTACGCTGTATTTGGTGGCGAGTGGCGTGGGAGGCGTCGCCAGAGCTGGGTCGAGCGTGACTACGCGACGGCGTTTGGAGCCCAAGTGCTCGGTGTAGGTGTAGACGGCTTCATCGGGCGTGTTGGTGATGCCGAGCCAGTTGAAGACGGTCTTAACGGTCTTATAGCATGAGGTGAAGACTTGAAGCGGAGAGATCATCGGTTCCCGCGTCTCTGGAGGCTCTCTTGCGTCTTCGGAGGAATCGGACTCTGGGAGGTTGCGTTTTCGATTCATGGTGCGGTTGATATTGTAGCACTCGAGCAATTCCCGGGCGAATTTGTTATCGGCGATGGTGAGTGGGGCGACCCGTATCTTCTCTGGATCAATCCATAACGGATGGATCGGCGACGCCATTCTTGCGGGTGCGGGTGTGGGGTATGCAGCGCAGTGGGTTGTGATTGCAGTGCAGTGGGTTGTGATTGCAGTGGGTTGTGATTGCAATTGTAATGTGAGTTGAAGTTGTAGAGTTGAGGTTGGAAGTCGTGCTGGAGAAAAACTTTGTACTGGTCCAGAGATCCGTGCGTAAAGCAACGTCTCCACTGGACGACTGCTTTTGTGAGAATTCCAGTGTACTGAAAAATCCCACTGTCGTCGGGTGAGTAACAACACGTGACTCAGCCTTACATAGCTGGATGTTCACTCTGCTAACAATCACAGGATGATGGCTCCTATATCCTCTGGTCGAATATTTCATATGCTCTGCCACCAAATGATACCGGTTTCCGATGGGCCAGGCCAATCTCAACTTATTATGAAAACACGATACCAGCGTTAAGAAATGTCCACAGGCCCAGGATGACAGTGGCGCCGAAGATTATTTGTATTTAGATGTTGCCATTTTTCCTCTTAATTTTTATCGTGTTTTTGTAGGATACAATAAGCCAATGCTATGTACATTGCCTTTCCAAAGCGATACTAGGCGCTGGGGCCTCTATAACCTTTGCTCACCACTACGTCTTCGACGCTGATCCTGTGTCTACTGGGGCTGATCTGGATTATCTCGTAAGTACTGCAGGTCCGCATCGTATCTTTTGCTTTGATTTTTGTTCTAATATGTGTAGTTCTTCCACCAGAATTCACACCAGGAGCGTCTGCGAATGCCGAACTCGCAAAGCGATACCAACAATTCATGGTTATCGCTTTCGCTTCTGGAACCCCAATGACGATCCCGACGAGAAAATCGATTGGCCAGAATATGGGAAACAAGAAACTTGAGGAAGATCCTATGAGTGCCGACGATGTCGCTAAATGTGATGGTTTATTCTCTGGCATGGCTCAAGCTCTTCCAGAGCATGTGTTGCAGAGTCAAACTCCACAGAATCACTTGGAGATGATTTGATCCTTGCTTGTATGGGATGTTGGAAAGTCATTACAGCACTTCATTGAATAAAATCGTAACCCTGCTCAGATATCTGAAGTTAATGGGGAGGCGATACAAGACAAGAGGTAATATTGTCGACGTGAAAGCTGTCTACTGGTGCAAAACAGCGTACTAGGCCTGCTTGGAAGAGCAGCAGCAAGTGTGGGTACCGGTATAGAGAAAGTAGAGGCGTTTACTGAAATCGGCCTGTTGAAGCTAGCGGCGCGATACCTAGTGATTAGTGAGACAGACCCGTGGAGAAATATATATAGGTAGAGGTTTTTTAGAATGTCATTCTTTATCATTAGTGTGTGATTTTGCAAGAATTTTGCAATGGCGATCGAGTACTCCTCTTGACGCTCTCCTCGAGCTGAAATTCCCACCGAATGAGGAAACCAATGGGTGCATGTTTCCAGGCAAAAGAGAAAATGGTGAAAAGTTGGAGCTCATGACACTGACAGCCTTGGTGCCTCATACGAACCCGATACGAAAACCTCGAATTCCATCTCCAAGCCATTAACCGCCGCATCGCATCACTACATCCCCAAAAATGCCCTCACCACTCCTCCGCCACCTAATACGACTTCCCAACCAACGCATAATCTCACAACCAACCACCCGTCTCGTCTTCCCCATCCTCCGCGCCCCAATCGCCGCAAAACCCATACAATTACAACGATGTTTCTCCGCGACCCCCAAACCTCAATCAACCTTCAACCAGGTCCTACGCGGATGTCGCGTTGACCAAAGGGCGCGAAAGAAGACATCGCCCCAACTTGCGTTTAGACCGGAGATGAAGGGTGTGTGTATTCGGGTTGGTATTACGAAGCCTAAGAAACCTAATTCGGGGGAGAGGAAGATTGCGAGGGTTAGGTTGAGTAATGGGAATGAAGTTACGGCATACATTCCTGGTGAAGGTATGTGGATTTTTTGTTTGGGGAGGTGCGAGTTGGGGATGTATTGCTGGGCAAGTTGATACATTGGACCGTTGTGCTGTGAGGAATTCGTGGATTGGCCATTGCCCATCGGGGACATTGCACATTGAGCGAGGAGTTTGCGGTGGAGATACTAGAATAAGGATTCGCATGGGGGTGTTACCAGACGGACGCTAACAACATGTATAGGACACAACGTACAGCAGCATTCGGTCGTTCTAGTGAGAGGTGGAAGAGCTCAGGATTGTCCTGGTGTGCGATACCATCTGGTGAGAGGAGCTATGGACTTGGTGAGTACAATACGTATACGCTTCCTGGTCATGGCATCTAATAAATACAGGGTGGTGTGCCGAACAGAATTACATCGCGATCGAAATACGGAACGAAGAAACCGAAATCGAATTGATCTCGCTATAAAGACGGGAAGGCCTTCGTAGATAACACTGCTATATACCAATTGAATCAAGCCTTTGTGCATATACGACCTGACAAAATAGTATGACGAAAAGCTGGTTGCTTGTCTCCAGGGTTGGCGATCAGGAATAGCGCAAGATCTGTGTTTTTTTCATTCAAGCAAATGGGCTTGTTTGCCAGGCGCGAAAGTAGCAGAAAGAGCGAGTATCTTTGATCCTTTTTCTTTCCCACAAATCCCAGTACATCCAGTTCACTGTATCTCTTAATGGTAAGTTGTAAAAGTTTTATGACAGTGTGGAACCAAAGGCGTGCCCGTCCAGCTAACATTGCTCCATTTGTTGATCACTCTGCTCGTCCAGCGCAGTTCATCTCGCGTTGCATCAGATGAAGTATTCCTGAGCCTTATCTGGCGGGTACATTTGATCATCTGAATGAGAAACCAAAATCGCACGGAGCAAAGACAGGACCGTACTACTCAATGAGCACATCGATGCAGCCCTCTTCGATGAATGACACGGTCATTGAATTGGTGCTTTCTCCCAAGACCGGATACCGAAAACCACCTGCCCCAGCATCAGGTCGTCACTTAACATCGATCGATGTGTGTGGCTCAGCTACAGTCCATTGCTGATGGAGATGGACTACTCGAGGAAGGTCGCACAATTTGCACTGCCAAAAGGACTGCGATCGCCAGTGTTGAATGAACAAGCATCCAATCCTACGCATTAAGATCTTAAAAAGAGCTGATCTATTGTGATATGAGTGGGACCCTTGGGCGTTTTAATTGTTTCGTTGGCAGTCTTTGTCGTGCTGGACAAGAGAGCCCAAGTGTTGCGACTTGTTTTGGCGATGAAGTCAATCGTTTTGACCTAGCCTGAATCAGAGGTATACTTCAAAAGTCCTCGTTTTTTCCATAGTTTCTTGGTTTCGCTGATAAAGGTCTATACTGAAGTCAAGGGTTCACGGTTCTCGAGTATCGTTCTGCGCCACTCCTGCTCGGTTCCTCGAGTGCAGCGCTTGCTCATCACGAGAGAGGAATAGGTCTCGAACAATGGAAGTGCGCTCCAATCGCCTTTTTCCATTCAGGTACCGACATAAATGCGCTTTCCGTACTTCGTTTACGATCTAGTCTCTTTCCCCATGTTTTTCCCTCGTCAACATGTGAGACAAGCACTTTGAGCTATTCGCGGTATCTCTCCCACAGCGTGTACGAATCCCTCCCACATCTACAGCCCTCAATCCCGCCACTCTAGTAAAACACAATCCCACATAAACCCCCTCAACTTCGTCTCCCTCGTCACCCGGAACCCTACACTATTCCTCCCTTCCACCAACTCGCTGGCATCAATCACATATTGAAGAAACCTCCATTCCCCGCTGATCCTCCCGGACCGATACAACGCCGGATCACTCCCCAAAATATCCTTCCCTGCCGTCCCCAATTCAAAGCCATTGACAGAAATTTCCATGATTGTATTTTGCGAATAGCCCGCGAGGGAAATACTCAATACCGCTGAAGTATGGTTACGGAGATCAGAGGCGGAGATATTGAAAACGATATTCCAAATTCCAAGAGCAGAACTGGCATAGTACCAATCTTTTGACGGCGTGGAAGAACCAATGGTGTAATTTAAATTGGCGGGACTGAGAGAAGTGATATTAAAAGCATAAGGGAGTCCGCCATTCGCGAATTCGGAAGCCTTTTTATCAAAGGAGCCGAGGCGGAAGATGGGGGTTAGGTTTTGGGGAAGATCCCATGTTAACTTTCCTAATGCGAGAGTGTTTCCTGGGGTGACTTTGATGGGGGTGAGAGTGAAATTTGTATATACATCTGCGAGGCTACCACCATCTGACCAGGCGTAAAGACTGTAATCGCCTGTTCGTACATTTGAGAGTGAGAAAGAGCCGTCGGTGGCGGCTTGGGTTGTGTAGTAGTAATTTGTTCCTTGGATTAGGGGACGGATGGAGGTGTTTGTGTCTCCTAGGAATATGGAGGCTTTGGCGGCGGGACGGCCGTCGCTTAGGGTGAGGGTTCCTGTTATCTCGCCGCGGGAGTGGTAGGCTGTATTGTTTAGCCATGGATATGGGAATGTCCTTAGTTCTTGGAGACGACGGTTTGAGACGTCTTCTTTGGAACCGTTGTTCTGTGGGTTTTTTTGTCAGTTCTCATGTCCAGTACTGATAAATCGCTTCTTTCTTATGAGTAACCCGTTTGGAGATGTGCTCCTAAACTTATTGATATCGATGAACTCTGAGCGAATATGGATTTCACACGCGCGAGGATTCATCCAGTTTGCCCTGGCATTGAACATTTCGAAACCAGAGTCTGGCCGAAAATCCATTCATGAGGGATGGAAGCTGCGTTGAATTGACACTACGCTATGAATGGGGTACTTACCAAATACCACAGCCAAGGACCCCATATCTTCCCCACAGGCGGAAGAGTATCGTTTCCCACACGAAAATGACTGGTGTCTTGGAAGACATTCAACTGAACCGCATCACCAGTGTTTGACTCACGATGCACCTTTCAATCGTCAGCATCTCACACACATGGGTTCTTACGTCGAACAATCCTACAGTCAAAGTCTGGCTAAGCTGATTCCCAGGGAAATACTCAGTCGAAGGATGGATCCACCAGGATCCCACAACACCAGGTCCATAGACGCCATAAAAATCCCTCTCCCGCTCAAAATTTGACCAATCGTACTTAGTTATGGTCGTTCCATTGGGCAGCTGGAAAGTCTCATCTTGGACTTCCGTCGCATCGTCGTATAGCGCGAATGGAGGCAGAACATCATCTTTGATATGTGTTCGTGCATTGAGGAACAGATCCGGATCAAAACGCCAAACATTCCTGATGATGGAGGTCCAGGGCGAGTTTTTGTTGACTACGTATTGATAGGCACCTTGCAGATCGTCGAAGATGACCCAGTGAAGGTCGAATTTGGCGGACGCGAAAGAGATATCGACGTAGTTGTCGTCTTGTGAGACGATCGAAGCAGAAGTGAACAGTGCCGGGCTGCTCGAGTCCAGGTAGTGGCCTTTTGCTGTGCCGACTAGGTCTTTGCCGGGTACGATCGTTGAAAAGAGTTTTGTGGCGTAGTTGGGGCCTTGCGTGAGGTTCCAGTGGTCGTTTCCGAATATCCACGATGAGGTGTTAATTTGTGTTAGGAAGGGACCCTTTGCGACAGTATTACCAAGGTACAATGCAAGAGTGAAGAGCTGAGGTACTCGGGAAAACATGACTGCGTGTTTCTTGACCCCACTGAGTTTTGTAGCGAGGAAATTCGCCGTGATACTTTTCTGCTGTCTGACGGCGCTATAGTGATAATCTCAGCTTCATTTCTAGATGGTATTGTACGCCATGTCGCCTGTGAATCAACAAGAGAATACTTCGAGGAAATGTGGCCAACAGTGACATGATACATGCCCAATCCCAGGATTCTGATGTGCGCAGTCTCTGCGATGTCAAGCTGTAAGCCAGCGCGGAAGTTTGTCCGAGAAATTGCAGTTTAGATGAAAGAAGGAATATTAAGGGCGAGATCTTGACTCGATGGCGTGAGCGGTGAACCCTGGGCAGATCTTAATATACCATAGTAAGCTTGAATTAGAAGCCTGGGCCTGATTTGCTGTGATGAACAGCGGGAGCTCAAGCACTACAAGTTCAGGAACTTCGACTGAAAATAGATGTCGATGAATATCCTGCGACATCGTGAAGACTTATCGTTAGAAATTCTTCCATCACTTTCGAGACTGATTCAATTCGCGTTATTGCTTTGCAGCCAGTCTGAGTGAGGGAAAAGCGAATGAAAGCTTACGCGACGAATGGTGTGATGCTCATCAAATTCGCTTCCAATGCCTCATATCCCATACCTTTGACAATGAGAGGCATGAAAACACTGAAAACACTGACAGGAAGCACCGAGGCAATGTTACAGCAAATAACCAGTAATATCCTCCAGTCCGAGAAAGCATCCAAAACATTCTGTTTTGTTACCTTGTGGTCATCTCCGACCGGATTGCCGTCCCTATCGACAGTAGGACAATCAATCTGTATTCTTCGTTCCGCGTGAGCTCTTTGCTCCGGCATTAGGAACCATGTCGTGCCTAGTCTTCTCGGCAGAACGATGAAGGAGACAATAGCCATGAACAATGTCGCTCCTACCTCAATCAGAAATAATAACTGCCAGTCCTTGAAGCGCGACGAATTGATCTTGAAGATTCCATAAGCAAAGAGACCTGAGAAAGCTCCAGCAATTTGAAACATCCCGGCGAAGAGTCCAAGACGGAAACCGAGCATGTAGTGCGGATACAATGTGCCCAGATAGTAGAATAGCAAGGAACAAAACCGGCTTCGAAAGTACCAAGCAGAAGTCTTAAAGCGATGAGGGTTTCGCGATTTTTCATACCGGCCATACCCATGCAGATCGATCCCCAGGACATCATGAGAAATGAAACCCAGTGTTTAGGCCCGAACCTGCGTCCGAGGACAACGGAGAATGGTTGTAAGGTGACGAACGTGGCAGAAAGGATTGAGACTGAGTCTGCAATATCCTCCTTTCTAAGGTGCGCATCTTTTTCGAAGGCTATAAATGTCAGCACTTGTCAAAGCAAGGAGTAGATTCGTTTACTCTTGGTAGTGACCGCATTTCCTATATTTCCCTTGTCCACACCTTGCAGCACGAAGTCTATGGCACATACAAGCACCACGATCGTGTCCAACTTGGAATTGAGAGACTTGTCAAGTGCTCTCTCTTCGTCGCTAGTTGGTTCATATCCTCTAGCCTTCTTCCCAGCTGTTTCGAGTCTCGTCCCCTTGATATCAATTCCGATTCCATCCTCTCTAGCTCCATAACCAACGGGTTTTCCGTCGAAAAATTCTTTAGCCTTAGCCGTGGAAGCCATCTGGAACAGCGCGCCCTCTGGAAAATTGTTGTCGTACAGGTCGCTTACGGGAGGAATTGTCGGCTCAAATGGCTTCTCCAATATCATATAGACGGGTAAAGGAGAATGCCACGCGAAATTTCAGGCGGGGGATTGCCGATCACGCAGCCCTGTGATAGGAGGTACTGCCGAACCATACAGGTCTATGAGTGACGGTGCGACGGCGAGGCACGAAGGCTTGCATAACACAGTTATCAGAAGACGAGACAACATGTGCTGTTCGTGCTGTAATCGAGAATGCGGAGCCCAACCCCGAAGGCACTGGGAACATGCGTTTGTGGGGATTTCTACAAGCACTTGTATCTTTAGATGCGCATATTCCATATCTACGACTCTTGGTCGAGTAGATATCAGGCGAGTACTGATTGTCGGCAGGGTAAGCTAGTACCATAGTACGAAAAGAACGAGTGCGAGTGCTCCACCAATGAAATGTCGGTGTTTTGCGATTACATGACGAAGCTGGAGGGGGTTTTCGGAATAATGAATCTATCTCAATAAGTGGCCTACTATGGTAATCGGACGAGTCAATGTTCATTGGAAAACCTTGTGCGCTCTGTACATACTGCGGTACACGATCAAGTCGTTTTTCGAGCAAAGCTTGACGAGGCTGAATATTTTTTCTAGTCTGATGAGATCTTTCCCACCCTTCTCGTCGCAGAGAAGTCAATATTTATCTTGTTGTTTATGCTGGGCGGAGAATGACGGGATTTGGGTGTCTACTTCGTGACGTATTTGTTCGGATACCATAGGATATGTGCGAATGCAAAGAGGTGTTCATTACTTGATGTTGCCTTCAAAATTGATTTGTGCGAGTCGCTTTTGCGGTATTTTTTCAGTTAACGAGGGCAGAAGAGGCCAGGATGAGGAATGCTCAAAGCTGGAAGGTCGAAGAAAGAAGCATAATGACTATTGAGAACTTCCCGAACTTCTCATAGAGTGGAGAAAAACCATTCATGAGTGCTTGCCGCCATTGAAAAGCCACCGAATGCCTTCCAGCGTGTCTTTCACAAACTCATTGCTCTTTTCTAAATGTGGATAGTTGGTCCAGAACATATGACCAAAGCCTGGATAGACGAGAAGCTTGGTCTCTACGTCAAAATCCTCG
The DNA here is from genome assembly GCA_004522665.1 of Venturia nashicola. Taxonomy (NCBI): domain Eukaryota; kingdom Fungi; phylum Ascomycota; class Dothideomycetes; order Venturiales; family Venturiaceae; genus Venturia; species Venturia nashicola. The sequence goes on along the minus strand of SNSD01000003.1, from coordinate 1,422,521 downwards.
CGAATCAATTTCTCATAACAAAGGCCTTCATCTCGCAATGGATCCATACCGCAGATCTGAAAAAAAGCTCGTGGTAAACCTGCGTGTTTATTGGGGTTCTTACATGGTGTGAACAGAGGAGAGTCGACATCCATCTTGAGAATCTCCTGAAGGCCTTCGTAAGGATCGGCTCCTGGTGACATTTGAAGAACAGGATCGTGCAAGTTCTCTACGGGACTGATATACTCGTCTTTATACTTTTCTGGCACCGAGCTAGGCGGCATCACAGCTGGCACGCAGAGATACTGTCCGGTCAATGGCGGGTCCAGCTTCTCGTCGCGGGCGAGATGGGCTAAGATTGCTGTGATGTTGCCGCCGGCAGAAGCTCCTCCTATGGCGAATCCTACCTCTGGGTTTGCTCCGAGAGATTGATAGTTTCGAGCCACCCACTTCAACGTATCCCAGCAATCGTTGATTCCGATTGGAAATGGATGTTCAGGTGCAAGCCTTGCACAGATTGAGCACATAAAGTAGCAAGATTGTCGCGTGATCCCACTTACCGATACTCGACATTAACACAAACGGCTCCAAGCTCTTTACTGAACATGCGACAGTTCATTTCCTCGTCAGTGAAGTCACCCATGCTCCAGCCTCCTTCATGAAAAGCAACATATAGCGGCGAACCTGAAGGAGAAATCCGATCCTGTGCTGGCGTATATATACGCACAGAAATGGTCCCTCCGTCCCGCATGGTGAGTCGTCTATTTCGTTCTTGGACTCCTGGTATGGGCCCGGGTATTGGATAGAACTGTCGAAGTCTCTTCAGATGTTGAGCTCGACGCGCTCGACGCGTGAAAAGATCGTCTCCCAGGTCAGGCATCGGACTCTTCTCCACCTCCTGTATGGCGGAGTTGTTTAGCTAGAACGAATCTGTTTTGTTCGCTAGCACTCACCGCTTGGAAGGCGGGATCCATCACATTCATTTCTCGAAGCTCTTCTTTTGTTCTCGCCATACTGATTCGTGGGTTTCACGTTGATGGTTGATGGATGATGGTGAAGGAACTGAATTGTGAGATGGAAGTGCCACTTGTTGAAATGTAACGATCTGAAGTATACTAAATGAATAATAGAATGAATATCATTGAATTCAATAACTAATAATGGCCATACAGAAGAAAAGATCATGGAGATCTGTCTTCTTGTATGTGTATATTACTTTCCTGTCATGTGACTGAATAATCATATCATCCCAATATATCTGAATCACAACACCACTTGACTGCAGTGATTCTCGCAACGGGAGATCTCCCACGCCGATCCTCACGTTCCACACACAACTCGAAACGGGCCGCTCATTTGTGCTAACAATTTGATTAATTGGAACTCCAGCACTCTCTGTCCAAGGTTAATGAGAGGGTCAATTAAGAAAGAAAAAGGGTGGCAACAGTAGTCGTATCACGTCGTAAAGTACCGATTGTCCTTCCAGTCCACGTTGTACGCAGTAGAGATAGTCACGGCAAAGCAGAATATCTTCGATCTCGCATGAAATCTCGGCAAACTTTATTGAAGAACAACAACAACAACAACGATACCATCGAGCCATCATCATCGAAATGCGATTCGCATTGCTTGCCGATACCTGATCAACCTGTCCGGATGCTAATGCATGAAATACCGAGTCCTACAGGCTCAAGGCACTCCTTTTAGTCTTATCACCAAGTAATCCAGTTCAGGCTACGGAACGTTGTCGGAACTGATATTGTCCGGCGTCGTTCGGGAGGTACACGCTCAGCATATTCCTCCTCTGAAATGGCTTGATCGTGCTTCATCACGGCGCGTCAACTACAACAACAGCATTATCGTCATCACACTGGGTCAGAGACCTTCAATATTCGGCCTGGCGAATGTCCGTTCTGGCACTGCAAATATCCTCCACGAGTTGCTCACCACGCTGGAAGAGAATGAATGGCGTATAGTCTCCATTGACTTCTCGGGCATTTCCATCTTGCAAAGTTTGCAATGGGCTGGCAAGAGGTATGGCAATAAGTATAGCAAAAAAAGCAACGTTGTCTAGGTAATTTCGACCGCTCGAGCAGTATTAGTCCTTCTCATCTTCACCACAATCTCTTACGCGATCAATAGAACGCGAGTCGAGAATCCCCTGTTCGAGATCAGCAAGATTCAATCGGCAGGAATCAGCGCACCATCACTACCGCCTTCTGAACTTATTGGCAAAGTTGCTGTGAAAGCTGTTGCGCCATTCCTGGCTGCTACGCTCGAAAACACTGACATTATGAAAGCCTTTGCGCTAAAGAATGGTTACCGTGTCGATGCTCCAACCCCCCACCCCTCCTCCGTATTGTTATCCTCGATTTCCCAAAATTATCTCATCTCGATACTACAGCTCTGGATGCTTTGAGTGCCTCACGTAGGGACATCGAGAGATTTGCCAGGGAGGAATGTGAGATACGGTTTGTAAATGTTTGGGAGAAATTGGAGAGGTATGGGTGGGTTGTTAGGAGGGTATTTATGGATGAGCGGGCGGAGGGGTTGGGAAATAGTAAGATACCTAGAATTGATACTTTTGGGTTTTGAATCGCTGAGGCGGGCGGTAGATATGAGGATATGGAGGTAGTAGGGGGAGGGATTGGAGGCGGGATGGGTTGGGAAGGTTTGTTTTGTACTGTATTGAGGATCCGTTTTCGGATCGTTTATATATATATATATATATCTTCGAATGTATCTTATATACTAGTATTTCTTGTTGACACCCGTTGTATCAGCACCGAGTTAACAAATAACATCGTCATTTCAATTTCATCGTGAAATACAAATATATCTCACAGCAGACGCAGACTTGTATCCAAATCGACATTCCCACGTCACCACTCTCACAATCAATAAGCCCAACCCTCCCAACATCAAAAAGCACCAATATCTTAAAATTCCAAAATCTTAAAGTCTCAGCAAACATGCGTTAATAATAAAAGGCATATCCAATAATCTCAAACCCCCTTCCCCTCCCTTAAAAAAACGAATAAAACCAAACTTTCCCCTCCGATTTCATTGATTCACCTACTCAACCCCGATGTTTGACAGTAGACAACCTACTTTTATAATAGTCCAAAATCCAGTCTAGGAATTTTATGAAGAAGAAGAAACAAACCTTGCCATGTTAAAAATCCATCTTCGTTGAATAAGAAAAGTTTTCTACAGACCCCCTACTATATCATTACCTCATCTTCGCCTTCAAAACCTCAAAGGGATTGAAACCCCCTCCATTCTGCCTAACGAATTCCCCCATAGGTTGAAACAACCTTTTCTCCCCTTCTCCCTTCTCCATATCCTCCTTGGCCCATACACACAACTGTTTCCAATTTATCCATTGCCACCCATCACATTTCTGCGGTTCTGAAACCTATCCAAAATGCATGATTCAGCGATCAATTCTCCCAAAATATATATATATATATATATATATATAGCCAAGCTCGATCCAAGCCGCTCCATCTACGCTCTCGAGCTACGGAATAAAGGTAGAAAGGAGAAGGTAGTGGGGAAGAGAAGGAGAAGGGTACGAACCTCAGGCTCTACCTCGACCATTTCTCCTTCTAGCAAAACACCCATAGCAATAGTGACATAATGTCTCTCCTCCTTTACAAAAACATTATTCCCCGCCGTCAAAAAATGGATGGATTCCTCGGTGACTTTGATACCCGTTTCTTCCAACAATTCTCTTGCAGCACATATAGTGAAGGATTCGCCGAATTCGAGATGGCCGCCGGGAAGTCCTAGGGAGCCTGGGTTGTTAGATTTCTTTTTTTAAAAGTATGGAGAGGCAAGAGTGGAAAGGGTATATGAGGTTTATGGATCGGGATTGTGTTTACCAGATCCGAGGGCGCCCTTTCGTTTTCCGATGATGAAGGTGCCGTTGGGGCGGAAGACGAAGAGACCGACGCCTACTCTTGGTTCGGGCATCTTGGCGATGAGGCGAGGTTGAGGGAATGTGCTTTAGAGATGGGTTATCTATCTTTGTCTAGATGGAGATTGTGTATGAGTCAGGTAGCTCGTGCTTGGACTTTTCATTATAGTCAAGATCGAGATTTTCAGGAGCAGTGGATAAATGAATTAGAAGAGATATTGTAATATAAATGATAGTTAGACGAAATAAAGAATTCGTCATGTCGTTGGGTGGAAATCGGATATGATCACGTGCCCTGACAAAAATAACTGGATCCGTCCGATGTGCAACCTCTGAAATCTTGATTGAGAAATGAAGAATTAGAAGCATCATAATTCCACTCTTTGAAAAAATCATCTCTGAAGACGTGCAGGCTGCGCCTTCGGCGTTCTAAAAAGAAGCTCGATGGTGTTTGTAACTTCGTATCACATTGGCATAGTGTCCGGCCTGTCCAGGATGGACGAATTTGACCATCAGGAAACAACATGCCAGAATTTGAAATGTTGACGAAGTCGTCACTTTTAGGACGGCATGTCGGGACTGCGTGGGCACCAGCTCAACTGTTCTTAGGCTTGACTCGCACAGTCGCGCAGTCAGTGCCACCTTAGGCAATCCACGGCACTTCCAACTTCCAGATCAGTTCATGGCGAACCCGGGTGCCAATGCAACCACAGGAACTAGTACTCTTCGTAGGACAATTTCGCTCTGGGAGTGCTCGTCGAAAATTCAAGAGTATGGCTGAAGGCTGTATGCATTGACCCGACAGGGGCCTTGCGACGTGTTTGCATCCTGTAGAACAAACGCAGACTGTAGTTGGAAAGTCGATAATGTTCTCGGATATAGGATCCGGGGAGATTCAAGCGAAGTCGTGCAGCATTTGCGTGCTTCCAGAATGATTACCGCACGTTCTCCTAGCGAGGTGGACGAGGTTAGAGAAGGCGAGCATCTCTGGATGGCAGACTGCGGATGGCAGACTGCGGATGGCAGACTGCGAGCTTCCAGGGTTCTTCGAGCGGCGACCCGTGCAGGTGGGGGTGGGATGACAGCCTCACGGCAGCCTGAATGTGGATGATGCGGCTCCGAAACGTTGTTGCCAAGGTCAAAGTCTCGTTACTGTGGTATTGCGGCCCACCCCATGGCCCCATCCCCCAGGGTCCCCGTGCCCAATATAACTTCATCGGCAGGGTCTAATGACCGGCTCAACGATGAAACGTCTGAGAGCGGGTATCATACGAACCTCTTGTTCAACAAGTGGCCTCATGAAGATCTGATGCTGACTTGCGACTTGCGACTTGATCGTGGATATCGGCCACTATTGGCCCCGCATTGGTCATCTCGATAGTCTTGGAGGCCTCCCATCATCACCACATGAGATGTCACGTTGTGTGCTGTCCAACTTGCAGTCTCATTGTCGACCACGAATTGGATGCAGTCGGTGTTGGTCCCTGGAGAGATGTCTAGCTCCCTTGGACCCAATACCCTAGACGGTTCGTGAACTCTCGCGGGATGATAAACGCTAGCATAGATGATGACCTTGGACGTGTTTTTAGAAGTGACAAGCTTGCGGCGGCTCTGTAATTGTCGCACTGGCAGCAATAAAGATTCGAGACAGGCGGTAGGATATCTGGCGGCATTGGCCAAGCAGAAGGGGTTTGTCGCTAGTCAGCGTTCTCCAACAGGCTTTGTCCTGGTAAGTGCTAGGAGAGCCTGGATTGAACTCCCGGCTCGCGGTCCATAGTCGCACGCTAGACAATGGTTGAGATTGTCTCAGTCTGTCGAAGAGTTTTCGAGACGATAATAATTTCCGTGTCGGTGGATGTCTAGATGCGATGCAGAATGACAAGCAGCGTGCAGAGAGATCCCAAGATCCCAAGTGCCACTCGAGACGGACAGTATACCGCTTGGAACTGGACCTCTATCGCGACAGGCAAGTTCTACCGCGTAGGGTTGAGGCCTGAGGGGGTTGTGCTCTGGGACGCGAGAATGCACTGACTGGCAGCCTGATGAGATCTGCAATTCCCCAGCCAGATGGGACTGAGGTGGAAAGGAGAAGGCTGTACTATCTGATTGCAGCTCTCTCAGTCATTCTTCTTGAGTCTTGCCAAGATGTCCCTCCTTGATGTCCCTCCTTGTAGTGGAGGCATGTCCCTCCTTGTAGTGGAGGCATGTCCCTCGTAGTGGAGGCATGTCCCTCCATGAGATGGAGGCATGTCCCTCCTTGAGATGGAGGCATGTCCCTCCTTGAGATGGAGGCATGTCCCTCGTAGTGGAGGCATGTCCCTCGTAGTGGAGGCATGTCCCTCCTTGAGATGGAGGCATGGCCCTCCTTAAGATAGAGGTATGTCCCTCCTTGAGATAGAGGTATATCCCTCCTTGTAGTGCAGACATGTCCCTCCTTGTAGTGCAGACATGTCCCTCCTTGTAGTGCAGACATGTCCCTCCTTGTGCAGGTGGTAGACTCCAGACTCCAGTAGAAAGCCTTCTCTCAGCCCAAGCAGCAGTGTATCGATAACGAATATCAAGTCGTGCCCTCGCTTGCCACGGGCTGTACACAGTATACTATACTACCTCCTCCCTTTGCCAACCAACCAACCAGCTCGTGTATCCCTCGGCTTCGTCCAAGACATGGCCAACCTCGATTCGCTCTGCTTGCCGGGCCTCTGCGGTGCGCGTCATTTGAGGCCTTCACTAGCCTTCTCCACATCCTGGCTGGCCCTTCGCTTCTCTCTTGCTTGACATGTTTCCATTCTTCTTCTCCTCCTACTCCTCGATCCAAACCTGGCAGGGCTTCTACCACGGCCTGCCCCGACTTCGACCGTCTTCCTCATCCCTCCTGCGCTGCAATTGTCAACCGGAGACATTTCCCAGATATCTCTGACGTCCCCTGGCACGTCCGACTTACCCCCACCACCGCCGCAAGACTTTCTTCCCTGCACCTCAAACACCAGTGCCCCCAGCTCCGAGCTCCCAGCAACGAGCACGAGCCCCTCTGGAATACCGTGCCGACTCTGTTTGCACCTCCTCGAAACCCACGATTCTGCGTGTTGGACATATAATGGATGGCACGTAATCTGCGTACACTCTACACACTCGAGGCGAATTCGTCATCCAAACTACTCCCGCGCCGGCGCATCCAACACAAATCTTCAAGCTCCAGTCCACTAATACGACTGCCTTCCTACCTACAGCCCCACCATTCCGCCTACCTACGCCGCCTAATAATAATTCCCTCCCTTCCCCCGACCCGTTTCGAATTGTTCTAGAATCGTTTCCGCTCTGCGCCTTTAAACCTTCGCGACGCATAACATGCTTCCATATACCTCCATTCTCTAAACCCTCCACCAACAACATAACCCGACCATATCCGCCTCGAAGCCTTGACGAAGCCTTATCACAAGCCTTGTACGTCGAGGTCATTTTGGATTCACTTCAGTCATCGTGGCGAATCATTACAATACTCCTGGGTTGCTCCAACCATATCCCTACATCTATGCCGCGACACAGAACGAAGACATCTCACCCTCAACTGCCTCGGATAGGACTATCACGGGAGATCCTATATTGAGCCGCGGTGACAGGGCGACCGAATTTCCTCAAAGTCCACAATCTCAAAAAAGAAGCAAGGGGGAACTCTACCACAACAATAATATCACATCCGGCCCTGTGATGAAGGCCGCCAATGGAGGCGCCAGCACAAAGCTAGCAGAAGGCTCGGCAACTCCGGCCGAAGCGCCAGCCGCAAGCAAGCCAAAGAGAGTTCGAACGGGTTGCTTGACATGCCGGGAACGCCATTTGAAATGCGACGAAGGGTTGCCAATATGTCAAAATTGCCGGAAATCAAGTAGGGTGTGCAAGAGAGGGGTCAGGTTGAATTTCATTGATACCACAGTGAAAGCTCCGGCGGTGATGGCGCCGATTCATGACTGGAATGTTACTTTCTTGGACGAGTCGCGGGAGATTGCTTCGGAGTACAGGGATGGGCTGAGCAAGTACATGGCTCTGGAAAAACGACCTTCACGGACACGACACACCGAAAATGGTCTGGGGTTTGATTTTTCTGGGCCCGTCATTGCCCCTCCGCTCCATCACCAGCAGGCTTTGCCGCCAATACAGGGGATGTTACCAGACACCTTTTCCAATGATCCTGTCAGTCTCAATTTCGATGCCCAACAGCGGGGAGCACATCATCAGCACACGCACTCTCACTCAGAGTCGACGTACTCGGGATCAAATATACCTACCACAGCAGGTACTTCCTATGGCTCGGCAGAGCAGCATCTTGTATCGTCAGCAGATGGCCGGGATTATGTTCGAGATCCGAATGAGGTTCTCTATATGCAAGTTTTTGTCGAAGAGGTTGGTCTGTGGATGGACAGCATGGACGCAGATAAACATGTGTGTAATAGAAGTGGCTGATATGCGCTTTCGCTGATTCGTGTCTAGTTCTCCGAGCTTCTCCCTTTCAACTCGTTGAACAATGAGATGCTGTACAATGCTTTTCTCGCGTGCGGAGCACGACATTTGGCACTTGTGAACCCGAAATATAGCGACGACGTGGCATTGCAGTACTACAACACCGCGACGAGTTACCTGCTGCAAAACCTACAGGACGAGAACCGCAACTGCGTTATGTGCGCCACCACAGCTGTCATCCTTAATGTCTACGAAATAATGTCCGAACGTGCTCTGCAGCGTATGAATCACATTGCGGGAGCACGAGCACTTATCAAAGAGTGTGGATGGAACGCGCGATCTCATGGCGTGGGCGCCGCATGCTTTTGGTTGAATGTCGGCATGGAACTGTTGAGTTGTCTGCATTACAACTGGCCTGTGGCGTGGGATCCAGATGACTGGGGAGTTGATATGGACTTCACTCGCCCTGAAAACGGTCAAGGAAAGGAGGAAATCTGGTGCCATCGAATGGTCAACATCCTCGCTCGTGTGGCCAACTTTAGATCACAGATACCACTTTTAGGGGCTAGCAACTCACCTCATCGTGAGCACATACAACGACAGACCAGATTTAATGAGTGGCAGCAACTCAAAAACCTAGCCGACTCATGGAACCGTCATGTCCCGCGGACGATGCACCCACTCGGCTACCTCGAGTCGTTCCAAACGACTTCTCGATCATGCTTCCCCGAAGTGTGGCTGATCAAGCGAACATCAATGTATGCTCGACTACTCTATCACACTGCGATGGTATTGCTGGCTCAAACGAACCCGCTTGGGCCAGTCAGTACAACTCGAGACATGCGAGACATGCAACATGAGAATGCGATGCTGATTTGCGGTATCGTGGCCCATGTCAAAGACAGGTTTGTCCATCCTTTGGTCGTTCAATACAATGCTAACAAGTCGACAGGGGAGTTGCAAGTGTAGCTATCAGATCCATCGCCATCGCCTCGGAGTGTTTGCTCGAACGACGACAGCAGGAAGAGGTCATCCGCATTCTCGAAAAGATCAGCCATGAGACCGGGTGGCGCGTCAATTTCCTGTATAAAGAGTTACCTGACAAATGGGGATGGCCTGGTCCATACATACCCCAAACACAACAGCAGCAAGCTCAACAACAGCCCACACCTGGTCAACAGCAGAACATGCCAGTCGCACCCCCACCACCTCCTCCTCCACCGCCACCCCAGCAACAACATACACAACGTCCTCCGCCCCAACATCAACATGCTCCTTCGCAACACCAGCAAAGTCTCCACCAATCCTTCCACCATCCTCAAACACGCCCGCAACAGCATCAACCCCTGCCACAAGTTACAATATCCCAACAGCCAAATGTTTCGTTGCCGCCCGTGGCGACTCAACCACCACCTCCAGTTTCGAGACCGCGAAATCCTCTCATCACGGCGGATTTCTCAATGCCACAACATCCCTACCAAAGCTACTATGTTGCTCCTAATTCTGCCTTGGCGAGGCAGAGTCAGATTCAGGCTTCTTATTATTAATAATGTCTTTCGCTTAACCTCTTCTTTTACTGTTAATAGCATTTGCGCCTATTGAATTCATCATCATAATCATCATCATCATCACAAGGCGTTCAAGCGGTGCAAGGCGAACCTTTCCATGGCGTTGAGCAAAATTAGAAAGGACGCGGCGTCGTCCTGGCGGTTGATTTGTCTTATCGCAGCATCATTGATATCGGCCTCGTTTTTGAGCCCGGCGTTTTTGGGGGAGTTGTGAAAAGGATTGGATGCGGGATGATCTATTTTTGCTCGTCGATTTATGATGGATGCATGATGCGTGTTGGTTGTACGATATATATCCCGCCGAGATTTTCGGAGCGCGCTTTATGCTGCTACCTGTATGTACGAATGAAAGTCTTCTGTTTGGACCTTGAATCTTTTGTCTCTCTTCTTTCTTGGGTTGGCGAGGTTGGAGTGGGGTTTTTGTTTGCAGAGGATGTTTATATGTTGGGTTCGTCTTTGGTTTTCTGGACGTAATGCTGGGGTGGCCTCGCGGGTGGGAAAGAGAGGTGGGTAAGGTATTAATAAGGTGGCATGCAAGTGGGTCTAGACTAAAAGTAGATTAGGACGGGAGGTGATAGAAGCTACTAGTACTAGGTGGAATTTGTAGAAGTTGCTCAAATCGGAATAGTACCAAGATCACGTGAAAACCGATAACCTATATTCATGCTTTTTGGATATTTTATAGTGGCGCGTGTTGCTTTCTTTTTGGACTTGGTGCTGAGTGGGTGATTTGATGGGAATTGTGGCGTTGAGGGTTGGAAGTGGGAAGATTTCGATGGGGGTTTGCTTGATTGAAAGATGCAGTGGCTCGATGGCGTGGATTCTTGATGGTGTTGGGGAAGTTTGGCGTTGATGAGGTTGGATTGGGATTGCTTGTGGGATGGGAATGCTGCTCGTCGTGCTCGATAACGGGATAGATGTGATTGGAATGCTGCTCGTTGTACTCGATAACGGGATGGAGATGTGATTGGAATGCTGCTCGTTGTACTCGATAACGGGATAGATGTGATTGGAATGCTGCTCGTCGTGCTCGACAACGAGGCAAAGGATGCAGCTAGCAGTTACTAAGGTATACCACTAGGAAGGGGAGTAATCACGGATGGATATGCAAGGAGACGGAGATATGTTCCAACTTGCTGCAAGTGACGGTACCTGCATTTGGCACGCGTGACTTGCATAGCCAGTCCCCAATGAGGGGCATCAGCTCTCGAGGATTTCTTCCAACCTCGTTTCAAAAAGCCGGCGGGATACAGGGATGAGGATCTGCTGGACGATATGATGGAGATCGGCTGCGGCCAAGGCGACTAATGTTTCGTGAATAAGCGCTACGGACCAGGCCGTGGATTGATACGACGCCGTTGGTTGATATCCGACGCCGTTGGTTGATATACCACGCCGTTGGTTGATATATACGACGCCGTTGGTTGATATACCACGCCGTTGGTCGATATATACCACGCCGTTGGTTGATATACCACGCCGTTGGTTGATATATACAACGCCGTTGGTTGATATACAACGCCGTTGGTTGATATACAACGCCGTTGGTTGACAAGCGAGACGCTCGCCCTTTTTCCTTTCTTCTTCCTCTCTCTCCTTGCTCCACCATGAATCAACGACATGGACAAGTTCGCATACCTCGCCGAGATGATCAATTTCCATTCCGATGTGGAAAGTGGCGGGCTGACAACGAAAGTCTGGATGGAGGATGCCATGGTTCAAGGTTGGACAGACATGGTGACAGCTTCAGCATCCATACAGACGTCGACGTCCTCATCCCAGCGCGCGCGCCTCTGCCATCCGGTGGCTGTCCATGTCTGCCCTATGATGAGCTGAGTCTAGGATGTCACCGGATGTGAGCTCGTCGGGATATTATCACCTTCGTCGAGATCCGAACGCAGTGCAAAGTAGTGTGAAACTGGATCGAACCCGATGGGCGCACAACAACAACGACTTGACGCCGCGATGGGGCTCTTTCTGGCTTCTGAGCCTGCGTCAAATATAAAGTGGGTAAGTACAGAGGTACGACAGACGGCCTGCAACTAGCTAAGATTGAGGCATTCCGCTTCAGTCCATTAGCTCTGGACAAAGGGGCTGCTGCTTGTCTCGTTGCCATTCCACCTCCAACCGAAGCTTTTTCCTTCTGTACAAAAGGTCTTGTTGCCGAGTCTTGTTCCTTCTTCCATCCACCCCCTTCATTGTCCCAGCGATATCACCAGGCCGGCCTATCTCTCTTTTGGGTTCTCCTGTATTCACTCTTTTTCAATCACCACCATCTTTACCCACCTTACAGCTGAGCTGTAAACACAGAGAACAACCCATCACACTCATTTCTGCTCGGATACTCTACCTCGTCGCTGAGCGTCGTACAAGAACAACTCAAACCACTCAACATGCGTTTCACCGCAAAGAATGCCCTCATGGGCCTGTCTCTTCTCCAAGCCGCCAATGCCCATATGGGAATGACAAACTTCTATGTCAACGGTGCTGACCAGGGTGACGGAATCTGTGTTCGCATGAACCCAAACTGGGACGAATGGAGTTTCCCCATTCGGGACCTCGCCAGCTCTGACATGGCTTGTGGTAATTGCTCTCCGTCCTACGACCTCGAGACACATTATTAATATGCGCCATAGGATTCGGCGGTACCAAAGGAGTTGGCCGTACTTGTGAAGTAAAGGATGGTGCCACTGTCACCCTCGAATGGCGTCAGAATGCCAACCAACCAGGTGCTGGCGTTATTCCCATTGGCCACCGAGGTCCCTGTGCTGTCTACATGAAGAAGGTTGGCACCGCTATGACTGACTCTGCCACTGGCGATGGCTGGTTCAAGCTATGGGACAAGGGTTACACTGACGACTGGTGCACCATGAGCCTCATCGCCAGCAAGGGTGAAATGACCTTCACCATTCCAACAGGTATGAAGATCATCCAATCACCGCTCACTACAGCTAGACTAATCACCACACAGGTCTTGTCGGTGGAGAATATCTCGTCCGTGGAGAGGCAACTGCTCTTCACTTTGCAGCAGAAGGCAAACCAGAGTACTACGTTGGTTGTGCCCAAATCCTCCTCCAATCTTCCGGCAACCTCGTTCCTGAATCCACCGTCTCAATCCCCGGCCACGTCAGCAAGACCGATGCCTCTGACAGCTTCAACGTCTGGGTTGAGCCAATGGCATTGCCTTACCCACTTCCTGGTCCAGCGGTTGCCAACTTCACAGCCAGTGGTACCGCTGTCGACGCAAAGCTCAGCAAGGGTGCTATTCCATCTGGATGTCTTTTGGAGGTTGGAAGCAACTGGTGCGGTTATGAAGTCCCTGATTACTCCGACGACACCAGCTGTTGGGCGGCTAGCAAGGCTTGTTGGGCACAGGTCGACCCATGCTACGACACCAAGACTGCTCCAGCAACTGGCAACTTGGACTGCAAGCTCTGGGAAGCCAAGTGCGAGGATCTGAACAGTCGATGCAAAGCCAATGACTACAGTGTCCCATCCAACAAGAACAAGGTCCTTACTCCAGCGAAGAAAACCATCAGCATTCCAGCCCCTCTCGGTCCTACCAACGGTGGTAACGCGGGTTCCGTCAAAGCCACCGCAGCATCCAAGCCTTCTTCTTCCACTGCTGCTGCTTCAAGCACCACACCAGTTGCTCAAGTCTCAACTTCTCCTGCCGCTTCCACTTACGCTGCTGCTTTTACTTCAAAGGCTGCTGTTGCCACATCAAAGACCGCCGCATCCAGCCCTGCACCAGTTGTCCAGGCTTCCGATTACGCTGCACCAAGCGCCCCAGCTGCCAAATCATCCACCACACCTCAGGCTGCTGCACCCTCATCGCCAGCCGCCGTCTCTTCACCGGCTGCTCCAGCTGTGCCCGCAGTCCCAGCTGTACCCGCAGTCCCAGCTGTACCCGCAACCCCAGCCGTGCCTGCAACTCCAGCAACTCCTTCCGCACCGGCATATGGCGTTGCAAAGGTCGCCGCCACCAGCTGCGCCGCACCATCCATCATATACAGCACCGTCACCAACGTTGTCACAATGACAGTCACAGCCAGTGCCGAAGAAACTTCCAAGCCAGCAACAACCATGTACAAGAAGTTCAAGCGTGCTCCAAGACCGATCCTCACGCTTACCAGGAAATACTAGGATGCAAAGTCCTCTACCATGAGTGTATTCACTTCTTAGTAATGAAACGAGTCTAGGACTCATCCATGTACTCTTTATTCAATTCTATTTATTGTTGCTTGCTTGCTTCTGTACTTTTTTCTTTTTGCGGCATGATTGGATGACGATAGACACAGGGACGGGTTTTGCTGGCGAATAAACGTGGTGCTTGGAATTTGGGTGCATGTATTGCATTGCATTTGCCGGTGGGATATGTATGGGAAAATCCACCATATTTCCACTTTCTGCTTTACTCTTCCAGTTTCGCTATCTTTGACTGGAGTGATGGATTTATCGATGAGATGGAATCGAATATGTCAGAAAGGAGGAGTAGCTGATCCATTAAGCTTTGATCGGCTGTAGATGTATGTCTATGAACTCTCCGTGTCCTGGTTTCCTATCTCTCTTCCTACAATCCTTCCAACACCTCCTTCTCTAACCCCATCTCCAACCCCATCTCCACCTCCCTCATCACCTACACATCCCCACCACAACTCCCCCCATACCACACCAACACACTCATCCACAACCCCCATTCCCCCAAGTCCCGGCACAGACACGGCTGGACCCGTCCATCATCTGCACCACGACCTATTAATAGCGTCGGGTTGTTGCAGTGACTTGGGCCGAGACACAGCTGTTGTGGCCCCCAAATAAGCAGCGGTGACACAAGACATCACACACGGGAAGACATGAAACTGGTGGCTTGCATAGGCTTGATGGCTGTGCTTATTGGGGTTTTGAGGGGGGTTGGGCTGGTTGAGGGGATATTTGTGTTTCTGTTTGGTTTTGTTTTGTTTCTGTTGTGGTTTTACTTTGTTTCTGTTTCTCGCTTCGCTTCGTCCCGCTTTCATGGTATCCACTTGGTATTGGGTTGGGTGAAGGCACGATGACTGCCTTGATACATGTCCATTTAGCTGCTGGGAAGGCTTTGGAGGTCTTTAAGAAATGTATGTTGATACTCTCTATAGAAGAGTCTGAGGATGAGGACTCAGAGGTGGGGAAACTGATTCGATTGTTTCGTCAGGCCGCGATTGTACCGGCACATACAAGGAGCATGCCCGCCATGTCCGAACGCTGTCCAACATCCTCCAGGACATTGAGGATGCCATTGTTTCGCACCAACTCGGTCGCTCGCAGCAGGATGAACTTGATGCTATCTTACTCGAGTCCAGTGGGGTTGTTGGAGACCTCGATGTGCTCCTGGATACATATAACGATTTTCCTGTCGCGGCGCGGATGACCTGGGATCGATTACAATGGGGTCAAACTGATGGATCGGATATGGCAACGAGATTGCAAGCATCCATTACCCTCGTTTCAAACTTCTACGATGACCTTAAGAATGACCCACAAGCCCAGATTGAAAGAGCCTTGGAGCAATTGGCGGACGAAATCAGTAAAGGACGACATGAGACGGCGAGTGTTGGATCATTGAGTACTATTGCCACGTATGATGATGTTGACGATGATTCAGGCTGGGAGCAGGTCATTAGGGATTTGGGGAATCATGGGATACAGGAGCGTGTGGTTAAAGAGTATAGGGTATTTATTGTGGATTGGATTTTGAGGGCTATTAACTCTGGGGTTTGGAGTACGGAGAAGATTCCTGTTGGTCCTGGGGAGGGTTGGATGATTCCTGGTGAGCGAGGTGTGTTAGGATCTTCTGTTGTGATATCTATTGCGAGGAATGGCGATGGTAGATGCTTTGGTGTGCTAATCACTGTTCGTAGTACGCACGCCTCCACCGTTGTCTCCTCCTCCTTTGCCCCCCAAGATACCTTCGCCATCTTCGGATGCTATGGCTCTACTTCCACCTCCCACGGACTCCTACTCTCCACGCCATTTGCAGCACGACGACCGTCCACCCTTGAGGCCTGAAGTCTCGAGAGAGGTTTTGCAATGGGACAGACCACCTTCATTTGACGAGCCGCCATCGCCAATCGAACAAATGCCCGAGACGAACATACTTTGGACTGCTCAACAGATAGTACATCATTGGAACAGGCACGAATGGAATCTTGCACGAAAATATCTCGAAGAGCAGATCCAAGCTGTAGAGCGAGGGGAATTTGTGGATATATGTGGCGTACCAGTTCAGCCCGATATCAGGATCTTACGGCATCTGCTCGGAGTTTGCTACAGTTTTGCGGGAGATTTCCTGCTGGCCAAGGAATTCTTCGAGTCTGTTCTTCAGGGTGTTTATGTCCAAGGTCTCCCTATGGATGACGGAGACATTGCTGCTGCTCGATGGCTTGGCCAGACTTGCATCATTATCAACCAGTCGCGGAATGCTGCGTTCGCTCTCTCGCTGGCGATCCATGGCCTGATTTTGAGAGCACCGTTGACGTCAAGTAATTCTGGGACAAGAGCTCTTGATGAGCTTAGATACCTCAACGACAAGACTTCCGCTTTGAGAGAGATCAAGAGCGCTTTCGAGAATTCAAATCGCGATGTCACTTCAATCCTGCAGAACATGGCTGGGACAGCGAAGTTTCAGATCGTGCTGACCGCAAGTGATCAGCTCCGAGCGGTTATGGGGTCAGGGGTGCAAACCCTCAATCGCACTCCGCAGTCCACATCTCTGGCGGAAGGATTTCTGATTCAACCTTTAGTATCGCAGACAGCATGGCCCTTTTCGCAGGATCCATTCTTCCAGTACTGGAGTTCAATAAGTCTTTTGGCTATCCTGAGTCGCCCGAAATCAAACTTCATCGAATCAGCGGTCACGTCTGTTGGACTGGGTGCTTCAAAAGGTCTCACATACGTCACGAAACAACCACTCAAATGGCTTATTGAAGCTGTGCGCTACGCTCTCAACACGTATGCCATTGAGTGGAAAATCCAATCTGCAACATATCTCCTCCGTCTATCACAAACACACGACAACATCGCGTACTACGATTGTTTTGCCATCAAATTCCGCAAACTCAGTTTCCGATCTGTCTACGGCGTCAAAATCACAGAGTCCCAATACAGCACTCGATCTTTCCAATCAGCACGCATGTCCATTAATGAATCAGGCCGAAACACACTCTCGCTTCATCAACCTGAGTCACAAAGAAAGGAAATTGTGAAGACAGAGTTGGCTGGCCGGTTGAAAGATTATCTTGAGCAGGCTGAGAAGGATGTCATTGCGGGGAAACCTTGGCCGCCGACTGAACCACCTGTTTTGAGGGCGCCTTATGAGATGGGTGAGGCTTCTCTTGTTCGTCCTGTGGAGATGGCAGGGAGAGAGGGAGCAGCGTCTGTTGAGTTGGATGCCAGGACTTTGGATAGGTCGAAGTATAGGCATGAGTTGCCTAATATGGAGATTGCTGAGTTGCCTGGTTGATGGTGTTGTTTGAGTTCGTTATCGGAATGCAACACTTGGAGGCAATCAACTTGACGCGTCAAGAAAAGAGCACAAATCATTGACATCGAAAGATACAGCCATGTTGGTCTCGCTGCTCAACGATGTCCGGAGGCCATATATAGAGATATGTTCTAGACTGATCAATCGCATCCTCACAGCCAACAGTGCGCAGCAGTCGAGGAACGAGAGAATTTCGGGTCGTCGAGGTGCTCGCAAACGTCTTGAGACCTGTAGGGACTGAGGCGCCTCTGATGGAAAGTAAGCAAACGCCCTGGGGACCAAAGGACGATCTCAGTCAACTCAATCTATCTAGGATTCAAGTATACAGCATTTGGATTTGTTGCTCATCAAAAATCTTTTGCGCGCTGGGCTGATCTCTACACTTGTCATAACGTGGAACAGAGATCGATAGAGAATGAATCGGAATGGAAAACCAGTAGCAAGCTAAGACTTTCGTGATGATCATTGAGGAATGGGACGACTGTTCCTCTCGCCTTCCCGAAGCAGGAGGGATTTGGAATCGTGGTGTATCGATCATGTCGATAAATACTGGGAATATATATAGTAAGTAGCTTCTGTATTTTAGTACTTTTTCAAGGTGAGTCTTTGTTGAAAAGGTCCTAGCGGTTTTTTTTTCGCGAGGTGTTGTTGATGTTGAAATTGTGATTTGAGCTAGGCTAGTTCCTTGCTGTAATTATCAAAGTAATGTCACATCTCGAGCTGTCAACTCGAATTTCCGAGTCGTGATTTACTAGTATTGCTTTGTTCCACGTGACGAACCCACTCCGACCTCAAATCTGTATCGACTGAACCAACACCAACATGACGTCTACTATTCAAACTACTACACTTCCTCCCGCTCAGCCTCTTTACATTCTACGTGGCCACAAAGCGCAAGTTCATGCAGTGAAGTTCATAAGGAGCAATAGGAGGCTACTCACAGGCGATGCCGATGGGTTTGTGATATTGTGGGATATTGTGTCCAAGAGGGCAAGGGTTGTTTGGAGGGCACATTTGAAATCTGTGCTTGGGTTGGGGTCTTGGGGAGGGGATAAGGTTTTGAGGTGAGTTCTTGATTTAATTTTCTGAGCATAAAGAGAGCAGAAGGCTGACGCTTTTCCCAGTCATGGTCGAGATGGAACGCTTAAAGTGTGGCAGTTGAGAGAAGAGGAGGAGGAATCATTTTCGACTGCTTTGCCTGTTGAAGGAGGGACGGAACATTGGAAGGAACCTTGGTTGTTGCATTCACTCGATGTTAATACGCTCAATTTTTGCGCGTTTTCGATGTGCGATGCACCGGTTTCGCAAACTTCATCACTATCAGCTCAGGATGCGACGACAAGTCCACTGCTGGTGGCTGTTCCAGGCACTAGAGAAGGGCATGTTGATATCTTCTCGCTCCCCTCTGAACGAAGATTGCATTCCATTCCTCCAGCCGAGGAAGGAAGGACGGGAATGGTCATGGCCCTTCAGATCCTTCATATCAACAATTCACTCTATCTCATCGTCGGGACAGAAAGCGGTCTCACAAGCGTCCAAAAATTGAACTCCAATTCTAAAAAATGGGAAACAACATACATCTCCAAAACCCACACCCAACCCATCCTCTCCTTGGATGTCACCTCGACCACACCCTCACTTGCCACAGCTGCAGTGTCAGATGTACGGTATTTCACCTCTTCGGCGGATGCATTGATTACACTTAATCCCATTCAAAAATTGGAAGAGAATAAACCGCTCAAAACTTCTCAGACGAAACATTCTGGGCAGCAATCTTTGAGTGTTCGTTCTGATGGGAAGATGTTTGCTACCGGTGGGTGGGATGGACGGGTTAGAGTATATTCTGCGAAGAGTTTGAAGGAATTGGCTGTGTTGAAGTGGCATAAGGACGGGGTTTATGGTGTTGCGTTTTCTGAGATTGGGGAGGGTAGGGATGATCAAACGATCAAAGGAATTGGCGATGTGACTGGTGGGACGAGCGAGAAGGGTGAGGTGCAAGTGGAGAAGAGGGTGGCATCTAGAGGTGAGAGTATTGTGAGGAGGAAACGGGAAGAGAAAGCACTAGAGACGCATTGGTTGGCTGCTGGTAGTAAAGATGGGAAAGTGAGTTTGTGGGAGGTCTATTGATTTTGATTCTAGTAGATATGGTCGTAATGTTTGATTGTTAATCTTATTTGCAGATAGCCTCCTTGTCAGCTATGATGGTGCGAGAGCATTGATTCCAGATTTGAAGCAATGGAAGTAGTTTTGGTGTTGAAAATTCAAGTTTTCGAGAGCGTTGCTCTGTAGTAGGACTAGCCCTGGCCCGTATGCGTATTTCTGAGAACGGGGATGCTCGAAAATTGGAGGGGAACGGTTGATCACTTACCGTCAACCTTGCCATGAATGAATCCTACATAGTGACTCACCAAGACATAACACCTCTGTCGCAAACAATTGTTGTTCATACACACCGCCATCATACTTCCTCGAGCGTGTCTTCTACGCTCTGTACGCATTGCCCCGACCAGAAGCTGGACAACTAGGACTTTCAGGAAAATGGCTCTGAATGGGGCGTCTCACAACGTGCCGTATGTATGGCAATCCCCCTCGTTTTCGTAGTTGTTTAACCCTCTGTAGCGGCGAGCCCACCGGACCTGCCACTGGTGCTCCTCCTCAGCTGTCGTCGGATATCAAATCGGAAATTTTAAATGCGGCATCCGAACAATCAGCTGGACAGAGCGCACCGGGACTGGATGGTGGAGACAAGAACGCTGGCAAGAAAGAGAAGAGCGAGAAAGAGTTGAAGAAAGAGGCTGCGAAGGCTGAGAAGCTGAAGAAATTTCAAGAGAAGCAACAGAAGACGAAACAAGCAGCTCCGGCAGCGAAAGAGAAGGCAAAGAAACCTAAGGCTGAGGTCGAGGAGCTTGCTCCGTATAAAGAAGAGACTCCAGAGGGTGCTAAAAAGATTCTCAAATCACTCGACGATCCTCACCGAAAAGCATATATTCCTGCCGTGGTGGAGAGTGCCTGGGGCGCATGGTGGGAGAAGGAAGGCTTCTTCAAGCCCGAGTTTACAGCAGATGGGAATGTCAAAGAGGATGGTTATTTTGTGATTCCAATACCTCCGCCAAATGTCACTGGAAATTTGCACATTGGTCATGCCCTCGCAACAGCACTACAGGATGCGCTGATCAGATGGAATCGAATGCGAGGAAAGACAGTTCTGTACTTGCCTGGATGCGACCATGCTGGTATATCAACACAGAGTGTGGTGGAGAATATGCTTTGGAGACGCGAAGGCAAAACAAGGCATGATCTAGGTCGTGAAAAGCTGGTCGAGACTATTTGGGCTTGGAAGGGCGAATACCATGACAAGATTAATCATGTGCTTCGCCGGATGGGCGGTTCTATGGACTGGACGCGCGAAGCCTTCACCATGGACAAAAACCTCTCTGCCGCTGTTACAGAGACCTTCTGTCGATTACAGGAGGAGGGGTTGATTTACAGAGAAAATCGTCTCGTCAATTGGTGCTGTCGCTTGCAGACGGCAATGTCGAATCTCGAAGTTGACAACAAGGAACTTACCGGCAGAACATTGATTGATGTTCCTGGTTACGATAAGAAGGTTGCTTTTGGCGTTATTACAACATTCAAATACCCTATTGATGGCCTCGATGAGTCGATTTCAGTTGCCACTACTCGTCCCGAAACGATGTTGGGAGATACTGGTATCGCTGTGGTAAGCAATCATACGATACTATAAGTTGTCACAACTACTAATACCCGATAGCATCCTGAAGATGATCGTTATAAGCATCTGGTCGGAAAATTGGCCCGTCATCCTTTCATTGATAGACTGATTCCTATCGTTGCCGATGATTATGTCGAGAAAGACTTTGGAACTGGCGCTGTGAAAATCACACCAGGACATGACGCAAACGATTTTGCACTAGGAAAAAGGCACAATCTTGAGAGGATCAATCTATACAACAATGATGGCACTTTGAATGAAAATGGAGGTAAATTTGAAGGCCAAAAAAGGTTTGACGCTCGTTATACTGTCGTTGCCGAGCTAAAGACACTGGGACTGTTTGTTGAAGAAAAAGACAACCCTATGGTGATCCCTCTTTGCTCGAGGACGAAAGATGTCATCGAGCCTGTCCTTCGCCCTCAATGGTGGATGGATGTGAAAGAGATGGCGAAAGAAGCTTTGGCTGCCGTAGTGGATGAGCGCATCAAGATTCGTCCTGACACAGCCAAGCGCAGCTATATTAGGTGGATGTCTAATATTGAGCCGTGGTGTCTGAGTAGGCAACTGTGGTGGGGTCACCAGTGTCCAGCCTACCACATCACCGTGGACGGCACTCCTACAGACGACGAGTGGGTTACTGGACGAACAACAGAGGAGGCGCAGAAAAAGGCCGAAGCCAAATATCCAGGAAAGAAGATTACCCTCGAGCGTGATCCTGACGTCCTCGACACCTGGTTCTCCAGCGGACTTTGGCCCTTCTCTACATTGGGGTGGCCAGCGAAAACGCATGACTTTGAAAAATTGTTTCCCACGAGCTTGCTGGAGACAGGCTGGGATATCCTCTTTTTCTGGGTTGCTCGGATGATCATGCTCAGCTTGAAGTTGACTGGCCAAGTTCCGTTCACAGAAGTGTACTGTCACAGTCTCGTACGCGACTCAGATGGGCGGAAGATGAGTAAATCTCTTGGCAATGTCATTGATCCGGTAAGATAGTGTCCAACTATTGAATGGCGAACCTGCTGACCAATTATCCAGATTGATATCATGGAGGGAATCTCGCTGAGTCAGCTAAACGCCAAGTTGCTCCAAGGCAATCTCGATCCCAAAGAGGTTGTGAAAGCCACAAATTACCAGAAGACCGCTTTCCCACAAGGTATTCCAGAGTGCGGTTCCGATGCTCTGCGATTTTCCTTGATCCAATATACCACTGGAGGTGGTGATATCGCATTTGATGTCAAGGTTATGGCTGGGTATCGAAGATTCTGTAACAAGATCTACCAGGCCACGAAGTATTGTCTGGGTACATTTGAGAAGTTCGGTGGTGACTTCAAGCCTCGGAAAATTGCTTCGAAGAGCGGGACAGAAAGTCTTTCGGAACGCTGTAAGCACCCACGTCATATGAGAGCTGGTGGGTCTATACTAATTCAAGCCTAGGGATTTTGTCGAAGTTGAACAAAGCCACCCGAGGAGTGAACGATGCCATGCATGCTCGAGAATTTAGTCGTGCAACGCAAATTCGTGAGTAATGGAAATCCGCGATGTTGGTTGGGTACTGACCTGGCGAAGTATACAACCATCTATACGACGAGTTATTCGATGTCTTCATCGAAAATAGCAAGACGATTATCATTGAAGGTAATGCTACAAGATTTCACTTTCGGGAATCAATACTAATAATGCAAAGGCTCAACTGAGGAAAGGGATTCTGCCATGAACACGTTGTATACCGCTCTCGAACAGAACCTTCGACTTCTTCACCCCTTTGCGCCGTTCCTTACAGAAGAACTGTGGCAACGACTCGGACGCCGGCCATCTGAAGAGATCCCGAGTATCACAGTCGCGAAATACCCTGTCTACCGAGACGATTTTAGTGACTCTGAAGCCGAAGAAGCGTACGAATTAGTCCTGGATTCAGCCAAGGGTGTTAGATCCTTGATCGCAGAATACAGGACCGAGGACAGCACTGTCTTCATCCAAACAGCGAATGACTCCGCCTTCAAGATTGCTTCTGAACAAATTGCAATCATCAAATCCATTTCCGGAAAGAACTGGAAGGAGATAACTGTAATTCCACATACCGAGGCCACACCTACCGGCTGCGCAGTGTTTGCTGTTTCCACAAATGCAGCTGTCTTTTTGAAGCTTCAAGGCGACATCAACATCGATGACGAAATCGCAAAGGTCCAGGTCAAGATGAAGAAGGTGGCCGAGACTGCGGCGAAGCAGAGGAAGTTGATTGGGGCTGCTGACTTCAAGGAGAAGGTCAGTGTGGCTGTTCAAGAGGCCGAGGACAAGAAATTGGAAGAGGCTTTGGCGTTGCAGCAGAATTATGAGAAGACGATTGAGCAGTTCCAAACTATGAAACTGGGGAAGTAGCGCGTTCACAGGGGGTAGGTAAGATGGTTCATCGTGGCCATGTCCGGCGCGATCTGACTGGAAGTATGTACCAGTGAATGTATCGTTGAGAGAATACGAGGAATGACTGGGTTGAAAACGGCCCATAATTTAATCTTTCTCCAGGGAGCAGTCCAATGCAACACTCCCCTGTTAGAATAAAGCAGAAAGAGGTTTCAGCCAAAGAGGTGCCTAAATGAGAAAAATAAAAAGTAGCGAACATCCCTAGCCCAAGCGAGGAATAGTCGAATGTCATGATGACTCGGAAATTAATGGACCCAGGACCTCGTCGAACCTTGCAAAGATTTTCCGGAATGGGAGCGTGCGGTCTGAGGAAAATCAATCCCCATGAAATCATGTCCAGATGACCTAACGATAGGGTATATAACACTCTTTCAAAAAAAAACATCCAAAAATAAATATCAGCTCTTAACAATCGCTAGTCTCTCAACTCTTTCTACTCTGGGGATTATAACGCCACGGCCAGGAACAAACAGAGACCAGCGACACTACCGACCATACCCACGAATCCAGCATTCCCCGTGCCTTCGGATTTCTTGTGTTGTCGGTCAGACGTTGTATTGGCGCCTCCGATGGGGTTGGGCGCAGTTCCCGTTGGTGAAACGGTTTTTAACGGTGAACCTCTTGCGTCGGTGCCTGTTGGTGCGCTTGTGGCGAATCCCTCGATGACCAAGGCATAAGCCTGTGACCCGGTTGATTCAGCCGTCCATGTAGATGTTGCGACGGCACCGGCGGCGTTGTAGGAAGTAACGAGGAGACTCTTTATGTCGGAGTAACAGGTTGCGCCGTAAGCGGGTCTGGAGGCGATGAAGGAGGCGGAGGGGGCAGCGAGGGAGAAACCCGAGGGACAGAATGCTCTGTAGCCGTTTTCCATGGATGTTGCTGTTTCGTAGCCGATGGGGCAGTTGATGGGGGCTATGGCTGGGAGAGGGGTTTTCACTTGCATTTGGGAGAAGTAGGAGGAGAGGTATTGGGTTGGGTAGCAGTCGGTTATGATTGTGCCTGCTGGATCGGGATAGTTTTTGTAGATGCGGTAGTCTAGACGTTCGAGCATTGTGAAGTGGTTTTCTGTGCATGTTGCTGGTGGGGTGAATGTTGTGCTTAGGGCGAAGCTGGTCACTGTTGCGAGAGCGGACATTTTGTAGATCAGGAAGAATGTCTGGAAATGTTTGGTGGTGGTGAAGGGATGCTGAAGGTTAAGTTGCGCCTGATCGATGGAATATATGATAAAAGAGAGTGTGTCCAGCCTCCAGGTTACCAGGGAAAAAAGAGAGTGGTGAAGCAACAAGTTTGAAGGTGGTTGAGGGTGTCTGGGGAACGGGATCTGTACTTGCATATGACTTTTTTGCAGCGGCAGGATGTCCACGAAAAAGGGAAGGACCCCGCGTTCTTCATTTGCTGTACCGACAATCCTAGTGGCTGTCACGGCTTCTCCACAGCAGCTAATCCCCGTTTGGATCGATAGATTTGATGCAGAACAAACTCTCGGGACCTAGAATCAATGACCACCAAGACAACAATGCTTCAGGCCCGATTCCTCCACTCAACTAAAGTTGATTCGTCACCATAGCTTGTATGGTCATATGAGTCGTTGTCGAATTATAGGCGACTAGACGTGAAGATGGTCTTCCGCGACAATCTGTTTTGATGGATACCCGGCAGAGTTTTGAGCCATCCCTTGTGGACGGATATGAATTTCATCTCCGTCGATTCTCGTACCAGGTAGTCTGGTGACACGGGGCCCGGGCAGCCAGCGAAAAGCAAGCACTCCTAGGACAAGGAGACGACTCGTTAGTTACGCACAGTCCTTTGTCTTGTAGTCATTGATGAATCTGCATCATCGTGGTCGTGCTGCAGTAACAACGAAAACGTTTTAGTGAAATTGATCCCGATGTTAGGAAGCGTAGTCCTCAACCATGGTTGACGTCTTCAACGGATTCAGACAGAAGCGGCGAAAACGAAGCGGCGAAGGTGTCGGAGTCGCAACGGCATCCGGTTTGTGGCACGAGATGGGAAAAGAAGTGCGTGTACGATGGTGCGTGGCTGACTGGGTTCTAGATAGACCCTAGAGTCGATCATGAAAGCGACTGTCGTGAGTAGGCACGAGTGGCACGCAGCAGCGGCTCACAATCAATCACCTCCTTGTGAGGAAGGATGTTGCTGGAAGTCAATTAGACGAGGAGAAGATAGAGTTGAGTAAGAGGCAGAGAGTGAGATAATCTTCGGAGAGTAAATCTCCTCTCGCTGACGAATGAGATGGGGCAACCAGGATCATGTGATGGAGATGGGTAGCCAGGATCATATAATGGAGATGGGTAGCCAGGATCATATGACAGAGATAGGTAGCCAGGATTATATGACAGAGATGGGTAACCAGGATCATGTGACAGAGATAGGTAACCAGGATCATATAACAGAGATAGGTAGCCAGGATCATGTGATGGAGATAGGTAGCCAGGATCATATAATAGAGATGGGTAGCCAGGATCATGTGACAGAGATAGGTAACCAGGATCATATAACAGAGATAGGTAACCAGGATCATGTGATGGAGATGGGTAGCTAGGATCATATGACAGAGATGGGTAGCCAGGATCATGTGACAGAGATGGGTAGCCAGGATCATGTGATGGAGATGGGTAGCCAGGATCATGTGACAGAGATGGGTAGCCAGGATCATGTGACAGAGATGGGTAACCAGGATCATATGACAGAGATGGGTAGCCAGGATCATGTGATGGAGATGGGTAGCCAGGATCATATGACAGAGATGGGTAGCCAGGATCATGTGACAGAGATGGGTAGCCAGGATCATGTGACAGAGATGGGTAGTCAGGATCATGTGATAGAGATGGTAACCAGAATCATGTGATACAGATGGTAACCAGGATCATGTGATACAGATGGTAACCAGGATCATGTGATCATGATGTGGCTAGTCTCTTGTTTTCAGCCACGCTTGGATAGGAAATCCTTCCCAGTCCGAGCTGCGTTCGGTATCTGTTCTGCTTTCTCAGTAATGTTCAACAAGATTTGTGAGACAGATCTCCGCTCCCAAACTTTCCACCCAAGCCGGAAGCGATGACCTCCAAATACAGGTATGAGAGCGCATTGTATCGCCTACTTCTACTGGATCGATGTAGAGACCATCTGGTGGGGTAGTGGGATCGATCCAGAGGCGTTGAGCTGGATCGTTAGAGAAATAGAGGGATTTCAGCAATGCTTATACCATCAACATGGACTACCTCAACCTGCACCCTACAATCTAGACCCAGTCGCAACAAATCAATCAAGCAGTTCTATCCCATTCCAACCGTCCCATCAGTACAAAACTCTCCCATCTCGTTCCTCTATCCCCCAACTTCACATCTCCAACAGCATCCGTCACCTCAGCCCAAGCACGGAACATTTTCCGCCAATAGCATACTTCCATGGCCGGTGTCAGATACCACTCTCTGAATGTGTTGACGGTGTTGTTTGCGATGCGCTCGGCTTCGAGGGGATTTGCCTCTAGATGCTTGATAACGTCGTCTAGATCTGACCAATCTTCTTTGACCAGGACGATGTTCTGGTTTGGTCCTTGTGGGTGCAGGAGAGGGGAGAGATGGGTTCGCCATTGGAGAGGTGGTGAGATTATGATGGAGCGGCAGAGTTGGAAGTAGCGTAGTCGGCCGCTGTATGTAACTCCCTGTTCTCCAAATCAGCATAAATGGGCGGTCCCTGCTTGAAGCCCATTTCTCACCTCGGTATACATCAAGTATTTGTATTTGCAAAAGTCCTCCATGCTAAGTGCATTCTTTTTCCAGTTCAATTGTTGGACATCACTCCATGCCTTTCCTTTCGCCTGTTCCACCAATTGCCCTCGTAGGCCTGAATTCCAGTGCACACTTCCGCGCCACACCGCCTTGCTGATTTTCGTGTCCCATGTGAGACCTTCCTCCACTTTCCCGACCTTCTCTTTCACTCCGTCCAAACTTCCAATATGAGGCTCCGGCCAGCTCCAAAAGCCATAGTCGGGCATCAACCACGTATTATTCACCTCCTTATTCGCAGCCGATGGCGCGGAATGGCGAGCCAAAGACCAAACATTGGCACCAGGATGGTCATTAACCAAAATCGTGAACTCGATATTCGGAATCTCGGACGGAGAGGGTGCAGTAAGAATAGCGCGGTGGATCTGCTGGAGGATGGCTATTTGGCGAGTCCATACGTCGCTGCCGCGATTGATAACGTAGAGCTACCATTGGTAAGAGGAGAGGACTTCTGCTTGGGAAGAGTCGTAATATACCACACCGTCATGTATTCTAGCTCTCATATATCCGTGCTCATCATCGTGTCTCGGTGTTTTCCCAATAGATCCGCGCGCCTTGGCATATTCCAGCTCATCGAAGCCGTGGGGAAATGATTGGGAGCATTCCGAGTCGGTAAGATACAGCTTCAAAGTATTGGTACCTGGTATTCCATCGTGTGAATCCCAGTAAAGAGCAGTTCGAGGCGTACTGCGTGCCCAACCATAGAAAGAAATAAGAAATAGGAGAGTAACAAGGACAACGAATTCAGAACGACAACGAGATATCATATCAGAAAGTATCTTTGTTTCGTGAGTAAATCCATACTTACCCCTATTGAATTTGACGAGATCATCGCACAACAAAAACAAGCTTAGGTGTTGTGGATCTGTTTTTATGGGACGCTTGATACCAAGTTTTGAAAGCGCCTGTTCTACGCGTGCATACTCAGAGCAACGCGGTCAGACTCGAAGCCACCCGGAGTATAGCCCGCTATCGATGTAGCGTTTCTTGTTCGTGTTATCGTCTACTATTCTTCTAAGTATCTCATCAGGCTCATCTTCTTACAAACAGGCCTAGTGATCCTCATCACTGTCGTTGACTACCAGGTTCATCATGGCGTTGGAGGGAAACCCTTTCATAGACCAGTAGTGGTTTATACTGATGTATTCGGAGTCTGCATCTCATAGCTTGTTAAACTCGGCATTCTTGAACGGAAATGTAGTTCTAGGTGAGCGAGAGGAGGTATATTTTCAGTCGCACCGAAGCTTCTTCTGTTATGTTGCAGCGATTAGCGATCTAGACATTCCATCGCCAAGTCGGGAGTTCTCCGACGGCTCATTTATTCTCAATGAGAAGATAGCAGGTGTTGCCGCAAGAGGCATCGGTGATGGGGATATATTTGGGGCGTCTCTTGTACTCATGGCAGTACAAAAGTAGGTTGGAAACAGCGGTCGCGGAAGCAAAAAAGTCTGACCATTTCGATCGGAGGTGGGGGCCGAAATGAATCATTTCATATGAACCATTATTACTGTGGATGATACTGGGACTGACTTAATACTGTGGAATATTATTGCGGAGGTCACCTTTTGTGGATTCCGTGGACGCTGATCGAACCATAAGTCAAGGTATTGTATTTTTGGGTGAGATGTGGATAAGAGGTAGTAAGCTTTTAGGGTGATCCACCTGGGCAATCATGCAGTGGGAATCTTTCATGACAAGGCTAGGAGATTCTTGATGACGCTACTGAGTCATTTCTTTATCCTCTCGAAATGACTGTGGTAGGAGCCAAAATCAAGTTCACCGATGAGAGTGACTACATGCAGATTCTTGCTCTGGAGGACGGAATGAAGATGGTCTCACTGATCCTTTGCAGTTCACAATTTGCCGAAGCTGAAGAAGATGATGGGAAAAGTATAATATTAATATTCCCAAGCCAAATAATCCAAACCACCAATTAACCAATCTTCCTCAACTACAGATTACCACCCATCGAAGTGTGAAAGCGACACGACATCTAGGTGCACTTGACCTGCCAAGCCAAGTGGTCGGTGTGCGCATGTCCGTGGTCCTCGGCCCCTCTTGTCACGAAGTTAAAGCCGTCCTTACCGGTACACTGTATCATATTGTCAGAGATATGGCCATAGAATCTTTGTCATCAGAGCGGGAAACCTACCTCAATGTCCCCATACATGTAAAGCTTGCAACGGTCGTTTTCTCCATAGAAGTTCCACTGCCACTTGTCTGTTTGGTGGAGTTTGTCGTTATGGCATTGGGTCGAGTGTTCGCCTTTGTGAATTACGTCGGCTTTGATGTAGACCCAGCCGACGGGCTTGGTGGAACCCGTGGTTGGGGGGGTAGTGGCTGGTGGGGTAGTTGGGGGGAGGCAGCCCGCGGAGACGAGGGGTGCGGCGAGGAGAAAGAAGGAGGTTGCTGTGAACTTCATTTTGATTGCGGTGTTTTTGTTTATGGAGGACGAGTGATTGGCTGAGGTATGTGTCTGAAAGTTTATGATTAAAGATTGGAGATTGGAAGTGAAACTGAACTTGTGAGGATGAGATATTGACAACGACAAACGAGCTCTCTTTATACGGCTGATGAAAATTTTCAAGTGCTTTCAGGCCACTCCGAACGTAGGCCCAGAATAGCTACGTGCCATGACATCCTCAGGACCGAGCAACAAGCGGCAACTTGATTCGAGCGAGATGAGAAGTGGAGGTGAGAGGTGTGCTTTGGACAGAACGACTCCAAGATTCCTTGCTCGACTGAGCAAGTCACCTAGCATTCTAAATTTGGACTACTCTGGAACATGGATGAACGGCAATCGTCTGCACCATGGCTAATGAGGAAGTACCACCAGTTGCCACGGGTCCTGATCCGCTCAATCTAAAAGTATCGTGTGTCTTATACATCTGCCGAATTGTAATTATCCGTCATCTGCTGAGGTACGATTCATCGCGCTACTCGGATGGCCAACACACATGATTGGTACGAGCGTCAGTCGGTGAAAGTGGTTGAACCGGGAGCCAGGTCAGTCACGTGAAATGTTCCTGAATTGGTAACAAATCATATAGTAACAATAATGATGAAAATTGAGGAGAGATCATCTCACATCATTCATCTGGGACCAGGTTTCACAACGATCTTCCAATTGCGGAGGTGGATTTTCGTCGGAATGACCCGGGCAAACAAGACTTTCTTGGGGCGAACGATGGCCCTTGGAACGTGCAGATCCGATCTCAGTTCTGTCAGAGTCAGCGATACAACCGAAATACCACGGAAAGAAGTGGTCGTCCCAGATGTACAAAGATAGGTGAATTGCAGAACGCTGTGCGCTATGAACGATTTGAGGGCTGAATTGGATTTGGAATTTTTGTTTCAGAAACGCAAGATCCGAGGTTTGAATATCAGTCAACCCCCATATACTAAATTGAACGGACAGCTCCTGTTATTGTAGCCGTGGAACTTTGGAGCAATGTTTATGATCAGAATGCCAGAATAATGTGAAGACACGCGGCCTGTGATCAAATCGGACTTTCCGAGGAGACTTTCGCGAAACGAGGGCTGAAAGGAACATCAGCAGAATGGAGAGCCCGCCTCTACCAAAGTATTGGAGATTCAAGACTGGAAAAAGCTGGAGGGGAGACATACCGAGATTTTGAGCCGCAAAAGATGGAAATCCTGCGTTGTCGTCAGTTCTCTGGATTCCAGTTTACCGACCTAGGCCAAAAACAATTCGCCGGGAGAAACTTCTCTGATCACCACTTAGGTCCGAAGTCGAGATAAAAATAGCCTGCACAGCCAGAAAGAGACTACCATAAATTCCGTGCAAAGTTGTACTCGAGGTAGGGATGAGAAAGATCAGTATAGAGTCCGTGCAGAGTCTGTAGAAGTACCAAAGTACGGAGTGAAAAGTAGCCCCCAACGCCCCTACCTCGAATTTAGCACAGCACATGCGATTGATCGGTGATTAGCAGATCCTCCAATCATCTTTGCATCGGATAGTCGGCCGTAGTATAACTTATCATCATCGCCATATCATTCTTCGTGTTCAGCCTCATCCACATGATTTTTGGGCGAAAACAAGGGTACGTATCTCATTACGGTAGTTACCATCCCTGCTATCTTTACTTTTGGGATATTGTACCCCTGAGAAGAGGTACCACCGTCTCTTTTTGGCCACATCCAGGGATGATGCTTATTATAATAGTCGAGGAACAAGGTGCGGGGCCTGCGGGCCTACGGGCCTGCCTGGGGTGGGTACCCTTGCCACTTTAGACATAATGTATTCCTAAAATAGAGTTATCGGATATTTCTTGAGCACAACAACAGACCTTTGGGGGCCCGTTGCCTACAGTGTAGACGAATAATCTACTGATCAGGATCATGATCGTCTTGCCGATTGAACCCGATGTCTCTTTTGCATTAGCATTGCTGTACGAATCCCTGAAAAGAAGAGAAATGTTAGAATAATATCTCAGCGCAACTTGCGCAAGAGGGTGATCGATAATATTGATAAACTTCGGGCCATTCTCAGATAGCATCTCGCCAGGAATACGTAATATGAATTACGTGATGCAGATAAGATTGGAAGTTGAGGCGCTCCTGGGGTGGGAGTCACCTGATTGCCCGGTTATCCAACGGTGCGCTCGTAAAACTAATATGTATGTGCTTTCCACAATAATCAGTATTGTCGTACCATCGAGGTGGGAAGAACGAAATTGGCAACGCACCTGTCCATCTCTCCTCATCTAAAATCTAAAGAGGGATATCATGGTATCCACGAAACACGTTGTCCGGATCGTATCTCTTCTTCACACTTTTCAGCTTCTCCAGCCTCCACTTCTCATATCCATAATAACTTCTCGGATCTTCATCGCCAAGCGCATAATTTTGATAGATGCGAAGCTCTTCATACCCGCCAGCCTCGACTTTGTTGAAAGCCGCTCTTTGCATTTTTCCGTATGCATCCGCAGCGTCAGCAACGCTAGCATCGGTGTAAATCGCACTAATTAAAGCGAGTATGTTATTCTTGCCTCGATTTGCGTATGCTGTCTCTTCGGGTCTCTGTCCATCCATCTGGTGAGGGTAGAATTCATACAAATGGCTCGATATTGCTGCGTTGGGATTGGCTTGGATGAATCCGGTATAAGAGGTATATGCAGCTCGAAGGCTGGATGGGACAAGACTTCTCATATATAAGGAATACAAGCTGCGGTAGGCTGGACCCTCGCATGCAGCTATGTTGGCTCCAAAGCCGGATAGGAGAGGAAGTTCAGGAGCCGTAAGTAAGGCTTCAACATAGGTAGGCGGGTTGAGCTTCTTGAACAATTGCGCGTGTGCTTTTCCTTTCGTTGGGGAACCAGCGTAGACTAGGTTCACTGTGATGAAGGGCTACAATCGCTTATTAGGTGGCCGAACAGCCTCACTGAGACAACAGAAGAGACTAACCTTGATAGTAGTGGCATCAGCTGCGAAAACCAAAAACATTGTCAATGCTGGGTCCTGGTTTTGGTTGATCTTGTTCAAAATTTCAACGACTTCTTCCAAGGCTTGGTCGGCGAAGATCATGTCAATGCTGAAATACTTTCCTCCGGCCTCATCATAGGGATAAGTTTGGAGTTTGGTTGAGGTCACAACGCCAAAATTCTGACCCGCGCCTCTCATGGCCCAAAAGAGATCTGGATGGGAGCTGTTTGAAACTTCTATAGATCTCCCGTTCGCAAGAACCATATTGAAGCTTTTCGCAGAATCAAGAACCATACCATATTTCCCTTGAAGTCTGGCGTGACCTCCGCCTAGCAGGACATTTGTAGCTCCGGGGCAAGGACAGGTAGCAACAGCTGGAGAAAAGCTTAGCTCGCAATTCAATTGTTCGCGGCTAGGTTACTCACGAACTTCTCTGCCAACAGCATCGGTAGCATTTATCAGAGCTCCCGTCTTCACCGCACCACCAATAGTCATCGTCTGATCTGTGGGGTCATATATGGTCTGAGAAAACTTTTCCATGTTTACTAGGATTCCATTCTGGATCGACCCCAGCGTTTTGGACCAGCCGTGACCACCGCCTTGCGTAATCATTGGTAACTGACGATCGGTGATGTATTTCAACTAAGATGTTGGGATGAACCGTTCTCTGCTCGAACGGGAGTGGTATGTAGGCCTACCATAAGAACGATATCATGATTGTTTGCCGGAACAAAGACGTGAGAGAATGATGGAGCATTAGAAGAGCTCCAACGAGCTGAATGCGCAGCAAATTGTGGATCTGTCGAACTGTAAATAACAGCATCTCTAGATAGCTGCGGAATAACGATGGGGTTGGGTTCGCGCTTTGGAATTGAGAATTCTGAAGACGAAAAGGCCATGGCATCGTTAGGCGAAAAGCCTAGGATCAAACAGAGAGCTATGGTCAATAGTGACATGGTTGAGGACGAGGAGAGCTGATTCACTTCCAATAGCAAGGAGGGGTTCGTCTACACTTTGAAGACATTCTTCTGACCCGTGACGTCGGAATCGCAGGCTTCGAAACTCCCAGGATGCTGACGTGTGTTCCCTTGGCGGTTGCGAGAGAATTATCTGGTCCCACAAGCTATATGCATGTAAGCACAACATCGCTAAACTACTCCGTAGTCATGCATTGCAGCAGAATCGAACAAAGGATGTATTACGCGATATTCTCGGCACCCCAACCATGAACGATCATCGCAACCTTGAAGAGTGCTGAGATTCTCGGGTCGCGCAAAGAAAGGCAGCAGCCAGCACGAGAACTGCATGCAAGCCAGCACGCAAAATAGGCTCATCCGAGAGTACCAGGACTTCTTCGCCGGCGCTTGTTCACAAGGAAAAACACACATCTTGGCGGGATTTCATTGTTGGAGTATAAAACTGGCCATCCAAAGTGACTCGTGAACAACCCAGGCAGCTCATTCGAGAGATTCCAGAGATTGAACTTGTATGGTCGCCACGAAACCTTGAAATGCCGAGATGATGATTCTGACACCCAGAGAAGGCTTGCGTGCCTAGTGATGTCAATCAGTTTCCGGGCTAGTTGGATCTTTGTAGTTTGTCGGGTGCAGAGCTTTGTCTGGCCAATATGATCTCTGGTATTTTTGCCTGAACGGACTCGCTTGGCTGATGGTCTCATTTCCTCCTGGCAGGAAGCCTTAAGCATGGGATTCTCCAACTCAGCGGGCATGAGATTTATGTATTCAATTGCATTATATGCATCCCTTCGAAGCCGTTGCAAAATTGCAAGCAACCTTGAACCTCAGCATCAAAAGCATTGGAAATCGACCAAATAACTTTTGAAACTGGCGGAGTTGGATGTGAATTCTCTCAAGGACATCGAGACGACGGACTCGATGCTGAAGTTTTGTCCAGGACGGAAATCAGAGGTAGAGGTCGCGGTAGAGATGTTGAAGAACAGCCCCAAGTCTGGAATGCATCTAAGGGCCCTGAAGCGGACACTGGCCAGTCGGCAGAGCGAAGGGCCAGTACATGGACTATGAAGTCGGCCACAACGCGTCGCTCCAGCTCGTTCGTAGAGACTGGCGAGTGTGTTCAAGCGAAGCAGTAACAAGATTGATGGTCCAGACGGGGAGGGTGTCGAGGAGTGGTAGATGAATGGCTCCAATAACTCTGAACAGCTTGAACGACATGAAGAGAAGAGGTATTGACTGATGATCAAAGATGAAAGATGCTGTCCTCAGAGGAGTCGTGAGATATCAAGAAGACAGCGATGACAAAGCATCTTGTCCATATCACACTTCCCCGATTGGCCGAATGTCGAAACATTCAAAGCTCCAATTCGAATCGCAACTCAAACAACAATAAACATACACAAGATCAAACAACAAAATGACGTCTCGTATGTTCTTGCTACTCAAGATAGTCTATTTCATGATCGCTGACAAGAGGCAGACCAATATGAACTCTCAGATCCTCCTACGGATGCCCTCTCCTCCCTCCAGTTTGCGCCGGACAACTCTACTCGACTGCTAGTATCTTCATGGGACAAGCATGTATATTTATACGATGTGCAAGAAGAAGGCGGCGCGAATCTGGTGAAGAAATTTGAATTCCAGGCTCCAGTCCTCGATGTCTGTTTCGGACAGGATGACAATGAAGCTTTTGTCGGAGGACTCGACTGGGATGTTCGAAGGTAAATACGCTAGTTGATACTCGATTGTAAGTAACTAACATTAACCCAGACTAGATCTTAAGACGGGAGAACAGACAGTGGTATCGCAGCACGATAGTGCTGTCAACAAAGTCGCATACGAACCAACACAACAACTCCTCATAAGCGCATCATGGGACAAATCGCTTCACCTGCATGTCCTCTCTCCTCAAGACCGCTCGACATCCATCTCTCTCGCTATAGTCACCCTTGATGAAAAACCATATGCCATATCGGTCTCACCAAGCAAATTGCTCGTCGCAATGTCAACACGCAAGAATTACCTTTACCAGCTCGAATCACTCCTCACACTGGCCGCAGGCAAGAATGGTGACAGAATAACGGCAGAACCGTGGCAGGTCCGGGAAAGCTCTATGAAGTTCATGACGAGGGCTGTGGCATGTAACTCGGATGACACTGGGTATGCGAGCTCAAGCATTGAAGGGCGTGTGGCGGTTGATTGGTTCGACCCGTCGCCGGAATCACAATCGCGGAAGTACGCCTTCAAGTGTCATCGCGCGCCAATTGACGGCATCGACACGGTGTATCCCGTCAATGCGCTCGCCTTCTCGCCTCAACATGGGACATTCGCATCTGGAGGTGGAGACGGAATCGTGGCGATCTGGGACGGCGTCGCGAAGAGGAGGATCAAGCAGTACAAGGAATATTCCGCAAGTGTGGCCGCTCTATCTTTTTCGAAGGACGGAAAGTATCTTGCTGTGGGTGTATGCCCAGGCTTCGAGGATGGCAAAGAGCCTGCAGACATGACTGATGCGGTCAAGGTCTGGGTCAGAGAACTAGGACCGGATGAGGCAAAGGCGAAGGCCAAATCTAAGAAGTAGACATCGTCAACTTTGGGGTCTACAGAGCAAGGCGTTTGGAGAAAGCTCATAAGTATGAGGACCAGAACTCCTTCCATTGGATTTATAGAACCTTCATAGATGGTGTCTGCCTGAGCCTATTTTGATCCATTCTGCTACATTAATCTTTTTTATCCCGTTGTCCTCTTGTCTAATGAAGATGACCATAATCATTCCAAGAGAGCCATGGACACCTACGGCGTGCCTTTGAAGGTTCAATGGAACTTTATCGTTGTCCAAAAATAAACATTAGACGGCGCTCACCGGCGGCCTCCCGCACCTTGACTTCACCTTTCTCTCCACCCAAACTTGGACCTCCAAACCTAGGCTACAACATCATGTAATCTCCACCACTACGCAACCACAATCATGGTCCGCATAAAACACCGCTACCTACTCATCAACATCCTATATCCTGGCCCTTCAACCATCGCGACCCGTCTTGCGCCCGGCGCAGAAAAAGTCCCCGATGTCGTACAATTCCACGCGCCGACGAGCGATTTACTCGATCAACGGTTGTTGGCGAAGATGATCAGGGAGGGTGTTGGAGAATTATTTGGGGAGTGGGGAGTGGGTATGATCGGGGGCAGTTTGAAGGGTATGTCAAGTCACCAATCAATGTCTTTTCGTTTTCTCTGTCTTTGCGCAACCAAACTCCTTTGCGCCAACATCTTCCCCAACCCTGCCATTCTTTGCGATTGTGACTGATTGAGTGTGGTTACAGTAATCTATCTCTCCCCTGCTACCAGCACAGCCATCATCCGTGTCTCAAGAGATCACTACAGACTCGTCTGGGCTGCCCTTACCTTTGTAACGAAGTTGCCGAAACCGATCGATCAGCACTGTTGTGTTAGGGTTGTGAGATGTAGTGGAACTATTAAGAAGGCGGAGGAAGAGGCGGTTAGGAGGGCGAGGGAGTTCATTGTCGGGGCACGACTACAAGGAACAGGGAGTGGGGAGGTGGGGAAGGCGAAGGTGGGAGTGGGTAGGAGGGAGAAAGAGAGGGATGTAGGGGACGTTGTTAGTGAAAGTGAAAGTGATTGAGGATGGGGTGGGAGCTGATGGATAGGATAATGCTTGAATGAGATTATGGGATGAGCTATATGCTTGGAGGCCATAGGGGTACAAAGGTTACACAGTGAACGTCGAGAGATTTTCGAATAGCATCACGATCAACAAAGATGATACAACATATGGCGGTTGTACAACATGGCCGGTTCCGCGGAAGACGTTTGCCCTGCAACCCCATGAAGAGCGTCGAATTTATGACATTTGCGAGGTATGAGGACTTGAATCAGAAGACAGCCATGATATCATTTGATTGTATCGATGGAACAATCCGTCGTTTTGACTACAAAGATAGAAGGACAAATTTAGAAAGAAACATGCCTCATCTCCACTCGCGAAATCAGAGTGAAGGTCATGCATGATATCAAAAACTATTGCGTGCTACGTTTGCTGGCTCTGTGAAATCTGCAATGTAGTCTCACAACCTCAATGATACCGTTGAAAACCGTCGTTTGCACAAAGGCAGAGCGGACTAGACACATTATGGCAATTCCCATCCCAGTTCCATCGTTCTCGGGAACAATTGAAGCCAACATGAAGAAACGGCGTTGAGTCCTCCCGGCCGCCCGGGATATTGCTATTGAGCCATCCATCATACAGTCCAGAATTTGACAATATGAAAATGGGGGATGATATGGTGTCAAGTATGGTCCAAAAGGACATTTTAGTAGGTCCGGGGGGCTTGGACCCTTCCAAAGTGTTTTATGGTCCATAGAAGGGGACTGTCTGAAACTCAAAGATTCTTGTATTTAAACGTACCATACGTGCGATACAGCCGGAAGATAATGCGTAATGTACGGTTAGTAGGGCGGCCTAAGTTCTTCCAACGCTTCTTATAGATGGTATTGTCATCGGCGGCTCGTTTTTAAGACATTATATAGTGGTTTAAAGGTATATTAATGGATTAAGACGTAATACTAAACTAACTTATATACAGATAATTAGTAGTAGTTGTGGTAGTATAGGTTGGTAAGGAAAAAGGACGAAATTCGATATGCGACGGGAAGTACGTATTACCGTCCGTGCATTATTACCGTCCATGCATTATACACTGTCTTCCGGTATCCCAGGTACGATACGTTCAATACAGCCAAGAATCTTTGAGTTTCAGACGATGCCCACAGAGGTCGTTTTTGGCTAAGGATGACCCTACTTTGATGGACCTACCTACTAGGCATATCACGTGAACGTCCCATCTTCCTGTAACTTGAAGTTGAATCAATATCTCAGAGGAAAGTGATTTGTCAATTCACGATGGATAAGTCTCTAGCAATCTGCTTCAGGTCGCTTGCTAGTTCTAGAAAATGTTCCCTATCGAGTATTCCGAGGACAACTGAAGCGCAGAAAACTTTCCGTGGGGGGATTTTCGCAACAACAACAACAACAACAACTCGGAGTTGTCCATCAATAGGCAACTCTCCGTGTCTACTCTCATCACAAGACTATAGCACGAATCAAGACTTTCAAACAACAGCTCGCTTCAGGGAGTGTAGCTCTGCGCAGTTGATACTAGTATGCACTTCCTTCAGATTGCTATTGACACCAAGCTCCAGACTGCGGGATCAAAACCACTGAGATGCCGATCCCAAAATGCCATTCTTATATCATGCTTTATGATTTAATTCACAGCAAGTAAGATGGCTTTTGTCAACCATCCACACAAAGCCTGGAACAAGGTAGTTAAAGTTCAAAGCATCACGAGCGGTCAAGAAAGCATTGGATCAAGACGAGGTGTCGCCACTCATTTGGAATGAAAGGTCAAAAGAACACAGCCACAGAAGGTAACATTTATGATATGTCTTAGAAGCATTCTTCAATTCACTGAGCTTACGAGCCTATCAAAATATCTAGATCTATCTCTTCTTCTTGCGTCTTGATAAATTACATTATTCAAGTCGTTCCGCATGAGATTCTCCGTGATGAAGAGGAGGGAGATCTTGCTAAGTAGCTTGCGCTTCTGAGCAAGGTTTGCTTTCAGGGGTATCGAATGGCTTCTGGCAGTTCTCGCTCATACTCGTACACGTAGACATGTGAGGCCAGGAACCCACTTTCGGCGTATTTCTGGGAACGGATATGTTTGTTGGAAGTTCTCTGCTCGATACGAGTTTATTAATGTTTGGGATCTTAGCTAAGATTTGTGATTTATCAATTGAACAAAGTCCCAATTAGACATTCGTAGCATCTCTTTGGCATCTCATGTGGTGTGCAATTCGTCTCTTACCAGTCAGTACTGAGTAGTGGCACCCCCTAGATACGCAGCCCTTAAGCCCACCCCTCCCTTCCTCGAACAAAGCACTACAATGGCACCAATACGGACCTTCGATCTAGCTCTCCCTCAAGGCGAGCAGGGCACTCGTGCCATAACCTGCGCGCTCGGCACTCTTGGGCTCAATACCTGGCTCTTGATTCGCACAACTCCTCCCTCGGACGAATATGATGGGCGCGAATACAGCTCCATCGCCGCCCGCGCAGCCGCAGACGAGAATCCAGCCCCATCCGCCAACGGCAATCCCATCTTTGCACTCAAGAACTATAGCGAGAACAAAGGATACTTGGAGCGTTTAGAGTCTGCCGGCATGATTCGCCATACTGGTCGGAAAATCCCCCAAGGATTTGTTCAGCTTGAGATGGTGGAAGTCCTAGTACCAAAAGAAGAGCTGATCAAGATTTGTGGAGGCTGCGGCGTATGGGAGGAGGTCGACCAGCCACGGTTCTCTAGGTGCATGAGGTGCAAGAGCAAACACTACTGTTCTAAAGATTGCCAGAAGAATGATTGGACAACACACAAAGGATTGTGTAAGGAGGGTATGACAGAGGCTGAAGTCTCAGCTGCTCAACAAGCACGGGAGAGGACTGCTGCTCAATCTGCTCTGGAAGACATGGGATTTCGAACCATCGGCAGCAACCAATGAAGTGAACGAAAAAGACACGACACCTTTCAGACAAAGGCCTATATAATATCCAGCGCTATACACTATCCACAAACGGACTCAACATGGTCCTCACGTCTTCCCGTTCACAAACGCCGGCGCGTCCCCAACGAAGTGCGATCTACCTTTCGGCCACGATACCATCCAACGCGGGAGCTTCCAGTTACCAACCTGCCCCGCGGCATATTTTCTTCCCATACTGATAAACACTAGTTTCTTCGTCGATGGTGCATACTCTTTGACTTGGTCGAGCTTGCCTGTCAATACCAGTTGCAGGGCCATCGACAAGTGAGCTACCTGGGCTTCCATCACCGTCCACTGCTTAGCCTCAACGTTTCCCACGTCTCCGAGCCCCCAGATATTCTCGGTTCCTAGCACCCGCATCTTCCTGCTGAGATTTAGATTGCCTGCCGGATCCAGCAGTTTGGGAGGGACAAATTTGGTCTTCACTTTGGTACCAAAAAGGGGCAGGTAGAGATCCGTTTTGATCGGGCCTTGGCCGGACAGTGTGAGGATCGTCTTTCCAGCATCATCTTCTTGGGAGCCTAGAACTTGGGTATTGTGTTTCAAGTCTACACCCAATCTCAGAAGACTCCTTTCCACAGTTTGACTGACTTCTGGCAAGACTTTGGAGAAATGGAGAACGCTGTCTCCCTTCACGATCAGAGTGATTTGTTTCTCTATGCCATAGTGTGCGGCTAACTCCCCGGCAACTTCGACTCCTGTTAGCCCTGAACCTGCCACTACGATGGACTCCGAAACCTCGATCTGCTGTTGTAAAGAGTGCAACGCATCGAGTGTTTGCCCATAGGTCCCAATGGACTTGAGTGGGAGATTGTTGTGACCTGCGATCCTGTGGCGATGACCAATTGATCGTATTTCAGGATCGCAGCGGTTCCATCGTTTCTGACAACTTCGACTTCGTTGTTTCCGGCGCTAATGGATTCGGCTTTGCCCTGGATGAATTCGAATTGTTCGCTGGTATATCTGGCAAATCCCGGCTCGATAGGAAGGAATAGTTGGTCGTCGGGTATCGTACCAGATGTAACGCCTCGGGCAGCGGCAATGTTCCAGTAGAAATGCGAGTTGGGGGTGACGAGGATAACTCTTAGTCCTTGCACTTTTGGTAGGGTGTATCTGAGCAATTTGTAGGCGAGAGGGAGACCTCCGAAGCCAGCGCCGAGTATAACCACCGTTCTCGCCTTCATTTTGATCGTTTCGGGTAAGTTCATTAGCAAGCAGTGTATAGGTTGACCTCGGGAGTCGATCCGTTGACGAATATGAAGCGCAAAAATCCCTTTTGCACTGACAGCAGTACATTACTTATGAATTGTCTATGAACTTTTCTAGAAAAGCCCCGACCATGCAATTTGGAATACTATCTTAACCTTCCTTGCCTTCGTCTTTGGGCTGCTTTGTTCAGGCCAATTATTTCAATGCAGGTAAGTCTAAAAGGAGTTAACACCAGTTCAGCGACAGATGCCTTCACCCATGCCTGGCTCTTCATCATACAAAGGAGCAGAAATGTGCCTAGATGTCCAATTCAAGTTGAAAATCTTGGAATGCAACTTCAGTATGGGTTTATTTCATGGCTCCAGGAACCATGCCAGACCGGCGTGGCAGCTCCTGTTGGCCCCTGATGATATTCTTTGCGCGTCATCTCCCCACGATGATGCCCATCTCCCCTTGCATCAGAAAGGATACTTCCATCGTGCGCGTCTTTGAAGGGGACACGTCCTTCTCGTATAAAGCACGATATACAGCCTACTTAGGAACCCATGTTTGTCACCTTCCAGACATCCAACACTAAAGGCAGTGACCTACATTATATTAATTTTATCAACGTTAAGAACGAAAATACCTTTCCATTCTCGTTGTCCATTTTGCTCGCATGTTCTTTTTGTGCTGCTGTTTGCCTCGCTCAGACATTGGTAGCCACGTTCATTTAGGCTTTCGACCTCACTTTCCATGGTACAACGATGTTTTGACTCGCTCTGCACCATTGAAAAGATGTTTGTCATCCCCGGGCCAAAGCGAATCTTTCTTTGTCTTGCGATCCGATCTCAAATTCCTTCATCGCCAGACACATACACTCTCACATTGCAGAAACTTCCGACTCCAAACAAAAGCTATCTACACTCTCAGCGCATATACACACATACACAAACACACATTTCAGCGTCAAACAACAAGCGACAATATGGGTAAACGAGCTGCTAGCAACAGTTTTGAGCAGCAGTCATCCTGTAAGCAGGGCGTACTAGCTAGCGAGAGCTGCAAGCAACAGTCGATCTGCGGAAAGAACCCACAC
Organism: Venturia nashicola; assembly: GCA_004522665.1. Taxonomy (NCBI): domain Eukaryota; kingdom Fungi; phylum Ascomycota; class Dothideomycetes; order Venturiales; family Venturiaceae; genus Venturia; species Venturia nashicola. The sequence continues at coordinate 1,379,794 of SNSD01000003.1, read as the reverse complement.
ATGAAGCGTCTCGTGGCCTCAAGCGGTATGCATTTAACACTCCCTACATCTCCTATATCTCGAACAGGTTTGTGTTCGAAATTTTCAGAACGTTTGCGATGTCGATCTTGACTCGATCACATCGAAAAAATTTCAGCGTGCGCAAAATTTCCGACAACTTCAACGCCGACTCCTTTCTACCACTCGAGTCAAGTCAAGAACGCTATACTAATGTGTAATTCTACAGATGCACCAGCAATGACCAATCTTGGCGCCGCAACTCGCCGAATTGCAAAGATGCGGAAGGCTCGCAACATCATCAACGCGGAGAAGGGATATACCGGTTATCACCCACCGAGCAATGCCGAGTTACAAGATCAGATCATGAGTTTCATGGTTAAAGAGCAGGAATTGGAGGATTTGACTCGGCCGAAGCATAATTTGACAAGTTCAACTTTTCCTATTGCTCCTCATCTTGCACAAGACCCTACCTCTGTTGTGCATGCGAATATTGATGTCTTGACTCAAGATATCGATGTGGATATGTGCATCGATAATCCTCTCCTCTCCAGGAACTCATCAACCCCTCCTTCTGAAAATTCCACGCTGATGAAGGATACAGATACAGATATGGATGCTTTGATGAATAGTATGGAGTGTCTCGATCTCAAAGTTCGCAAGCGTCGCGGAGCGATGAGTGCACCATCGAACATGCCATTTACCAGACAGCGGTGCTGAGGGGTGATTTTTCTGTAAAGAGGACAGTTCTTGGTCAATCATGATATGAGCTTTGCCTGTTGATGAGTTTTTATTCTGGTTGATCAGGGGCTCTTTTCTAAACAGGCGAAATGCGCTTTTCTCATTGGCAAGAGAGTTGCTAATGATGACGCAGGAGAAGGACGACAAATACTGGTTGGAGAGAATGGGAAATTGTATGGTTTGAAGTTTTTTAGTTGGTTTTTTTTTTCTTTCTTCGGAGAATTTGGATGTCTGAGGAGAAAAGCTTTGCACAACTTGAAATTGTTTAGATAGCGGCGTTACTGCTGATACCCCATTCCCTTCCATAGCAATAGACCTGGTTTTTTTTTGGGTCATACTATTTCTATATCCTTTTGGATGTGGGAATAGTATGACTCTTTTTTTTTGCACAATCGCTTTGGTGCTCTTTGTGACCTGTGATTTTGTTGTTTTGTCTTATTTACGTGTATGCGACCTAAACTCAATTTTAGCGATCGACGACGTGCTATTCTTCTATCAACAATTTCCTATCGGCATAATCTTGCATCCATTTTTTATTGATGACTGATCAAGGCCGTCTAATATACATTCTCGTCATCGCTAAATAGGAATGTCAATATAGTATAGTTCAGTCTGACGCTATATTCTTCATGATATTTTAGGAGCGTACGATATTCCGGATTCACAATAGCGCTCCAAACTAACCTCGTCTCTCGCTCTGTATTTAGGAACTGCGAATTTAATATAAGTAGTAAAGTTTCCTACGCGAACTTTGGTTCCTCGCTTCGTTGAGAGGTTCTATATATCTCAGTATAGGTCTAGAAATCATGGTTATAGCTACTTGTATTCCTATACGGTAATCTCGTAGATACTTAAAGCGATACTCTATATATCGACAAACTTTAAGAATACAAGTATAGCCTTTTATCGCGGAATGAAAGGGTAGAGAGAAAAGTAATAGTTCCGAACGCGAATTCACTTTTTTAATATCTTTCTCTACCTTTAGGATCTTAAATATAGGTTAAGGGATTTTAAACTCGTTTCGTAGTCATAATGGGTATATTTGGTTCGATTGGGATTTCTGGGTCAAGTATATACGCGACTTGAAATAATATTTTACCCGTCTAAAGTTTATAAATGAGATATTACGATTATATAGCTAGCTACTAGCGATAGGTTAGGTATACGTCGAATCCCTTAGGGATGTAGCCTTATTAGAGCTAAGTAAGATAATAAAACCTAAAATTTCGACGATGAATATCCTACTAAACTTCTATCAATTCAAACCCGACCAATAAATTATTATCCGTCAATATATACATCCAATAAACTAGAAAATAAGTATTCGATTCCAAACACGAAAAAACCGCGGTTTAAATACCCGTGATAATTTATCACCCTTCCCTAAGTAGGGTTTGGATCATCTAATTTCCATAAAAAGAAAAACTACCCAGGGTATATCCAATAACTATAAACATCAACTAAGATTACAAGAAAGACTACCACCATCGTATCGGTAAACCGTAAAGGCATAGAAGCCCAAGTCCTTCGTTCGTTCGTTCGTTCGTGAGAAGCTCTTCCAACACTAAAGCGTCAGCACCAATCTCAAACGAACAAATGACGCATATCCCAGAAATCTCCAGCTAAATGTCCATATACCGCTCCAAAAGCCATACCGACGCCCAAGCCCAAACACCCTCGCACCCACGCTATAATTGAAACCCCAGTCCCTCGCAAACCAAAAACCTACTAAAAATACGAAGTGACAATATCCTGCGCGCCGCGGATCGCCCACTCAACCGTCTCCATCCCATTTAACCCCGACGCCCAAAATGTCTTATTACATCCCTGCAACCCATTGAATGTCTCATACGCACCTTCCGCCAACGCCGGCCCATCGAAATGCGGAAAATAATCCCATTTACGGAAAGCCTTTACATCCTCATCTTGAACAACAGTACTCGTTGCATTAGGATCTCTCGGATCGCGATTAACCTTTGATAAAGTGTCTTTGAGAAGCGTGTAAGCGGTATCGATGGATTGGTATTCGCGGTAGGGACCCCAAGACCATGTTGTGGAGATATTGGATATGTTACTTAGGACGAGGAGGGCGACTGGTTCGCCGAGGGCGGGTGGGGGGATGCCGGGGGTGCTGCTTGAGGCGATGTAGGAGTTTCCGTAGGGGACCTTTAGGCTTACGGCTGAGGAGTAGTAGTTTTCGACGTTGACTTTGGGGAAGAGGGTGCGTTCGGCGGGGGTGTAGTCTAGACCTGCTGCGTCTAGGTTTTCGGTTGTTGGGGGGAAGGCCATTATGAGTGACGAACATCTTTGTTTTGCTGTTTTTTTGTGATGTTCTTTCAGGTCGTTTCGCATGAGGAAGTGGTAGGTTTTTTGGTAGGTGATGTATGGATACTTGCCGGAACGGTCGATTGATGTTATGTTTGCGGAGGTGTGGATTGGGTTGGTGATGAATTTCTTGGTCCAATCCAGGAATATCTGATGGAAATCTGTGTAGTAAACATTTCGAGCACCGATGAATCCCAGGAGAATATCTGGGGTGATGTATTGGAGTATGTAGAGCTTGTTATGGTTAGCATCTGAATGTTGAAACCCACTAAGACTCAACTCACAATTGGCACTCGTCGAATGTCTCCATAGCCATACAGTGCTTGCGGGTTCGTCAAAGCAATTGGTAGTGCAACGAATCCATTCGTTCGAAACCAATCCTCAGCGGTTGCCGTGAGACTTGCCGGGACTCCTTTCTTTTCAATCGTCAGTCATAATACAATCAGCCCATGGATTTCAGCCTACCTTGTATCCCGCGGCGCTAATGTTGGCAAACTGTTGCGTCCACAGTTGAGTGTACTTTGGTACTTCAGCAGCCAGCAATTGCTGAAATGTAGGCGTGGGAGAAACCACTCGTGTGGTTACGCCAGTGGTCACGTTGATATTGAATTGTGTTCTGGCGGTGCCTGCAAGAGAAAACTCCGATGCAGACACTGATACATTATTGATCACTTTCAACGTTTCCGTATAGGTCAAGTTTGAGAAGAATGCCGCTCCAAGCGGGTGGAAGACACTATGGAGATATCAGTAATGTCGAAGTGAAGTGTGATGGTGACTTCAAACTCACTTGTCGTAGTATGCCTGACACTTTCCTCCAATTTCAGGCTGCTTGTCGAATATTACTGTCTTGTAGCCCTTGAGCTGCAAATTGTATGCCGCCGTCAATCCTGATGGTCCCGCCCCGATGATGCAAACTGGTGGCTTCGCCAACTTGACCCAAGGCCATAGCCAGCCCAGCGATCCTGGTGTTTCCCCAAACCATGACGACGCTGACGCTCCTGGTAGCAAGCACAGCAGCGCGATGCACCATCCAAGGCTGTGCGTTATGGAAGATGCACGTGACATGGCTGGTGGTGGATGATTTGCTGGTGTAGGTTGGTAACTTCCAATCAGAGGTGAGAATTCATGTATTGAAAGTTAGAGGGAGCAATGGTGCTGAGCTAAATGAGTTAGGTCGGAGGGTTAAGGGTGTTATCCTGCCTTCAAACATTAATCTTCCTGTCATTCTAGTATAACATTCCAGCATTACCCTGCCACCAACAAACGGGCGGGTCATCAATCTTATATCAACACAGGCATTTCTTCTTTTCGTTTCGCACAGTCCATTATCCGTTCGTTACGCCGTCGCCCAAAAACCCTTCCCTTGCGGTATGCGCTGGCACGATTCGCTATGCACGGCAGACGTACTCAATGACAACATGCATAGAAGCTGGTGAATTAAACTCAACCTTTTCTCAGCGCGACAGCTCGATTCCGCCGGGGTGCTGCAGGGCAGGCCTGAAATCAGCACATGGACGTGCGGCAAGCTTCGGCAACGTGATTAGAACTACGGCAAGGCTGGCGGGCTGCATGCTCGAGATTTTTGATGGAGACATGAGATGAGCCTCGGTGAACAGAGCCTGACTTGTGGATACACGACCAGGTCCGGATAGTAATGACAGCCTGGTGCTCGGGTAGGACATTTTTATCTGAATAAAGAGTCTTGTAGACGCAAGGGAGTCTTGTATACCCTTGCGTCGATGCTCTGGTCGCCAGCCAGATGATAAGCTTGAGCAGGCAAATGGTAAGCTTGAGCAGGCAAATGGTAAGCTTGAGCAGGCAAATGGTAAGCTTGAGCAGCCTCCTCATAAGCAGGAGGCTTCTGGGCAGATGAGTTGTAAAGCTGTTGATCTGTCAGTGCCTTCAAGGACTGGCGGTGAACAAGCGAAAAGAAGTCCGCAAAAACCAAAGCTCTAGATCTATCGTGTGCGAACTACAGCGGCCATCCCTAGCCACAGGCGGCTACATCGGGGAGCCGAAAAGGACAATTGCAGAGAGAATCCCAACATGGACAATTCAAGGTCTTGCAACGCCATAGATCATGCTGTGACGGTGGAGACGGGAGGCGTATTCGGTGGGGAATTCCATGTTGTGCATGGCTACACCTAACCGGCCTTGCTGGTCCTGAAACGCCATCAACAGGGCCAAAATTGGTGTGGCACAGGACAAACATGCGAGGTAGGATATTTATATAGCCCGGACAAACAAAAAGTTTGGTACACCAGTCTCGGAGACTTTTTGCTTGGGACTTGAGCCGCCATATTTATAACCCGGCCGGACCCTGGTGAGGTTGAAGAAGACAGGGATCCGGTGCTGTCTCAGTCCTACCGGAGGTACCGGAGGTACATCAGGCATAAGCGCCCTCCATTGTGGTCAGACTGTAGGTAGACAGCACCAGCTCCGTTGCGAGCAAGTCCCTAGAAATCCTCGAGTCTCGCTCGCCCAACCTCGTCTTTGCAGCAAGTTTTCTATGGCACGGCGAAAAAACAGGGGATATCTCGTCCATACCGTCTCATCTCCGTAATCGTGGAACCGGACGCTGCGTTTAGCGATCAATCCATCTGTTAGAACCAAGCTCGAGTTCTCTTCCAGAACCATCGATATCTAACGCGCGCGTTGCAAGGACAGCAATCCCACCGTTTATGCACCAACGACATTGCTTCGAACAAGAATACTTACGGAACTTTGCGAGTCCTCTTGTCAATCAAACGCTTTTCTCGAATGACTATTATCAAATACACGGATATTCCATCCATATCTAATCGGAGAGGTACGGAGGACAAAGAGAAACTAAACCATATCCCTCGATGTCGTGGAACAGGACAGGATTTCGGGGGTACGAGCTCGTCAGCCTCCTGACAAAGAGAAGAGAGGGGGGAGGAAGAGAAAGAGAAGTGAGGAAGAGGAAGAGAAGCAATGAAGAGAAAGAGAAGCAAGGAAGAGGGAGAGAAGCAAGGAAGAGAAAGCAGAAGGTCTGTCGATGTCGTTCAAATCAGGGATCTAACTCAAATATCTGGTTAGCCGGATCTAACTCAAATACTCCACGTGGATATGTCGCATTAAGCAGGGATACGCGTAAACAACTGCTAGGCAAGATCCGAGTGATTGGCAGAGATCGGATGGCGCGATTGTTGTAGGTTATTTGAAACATGGGTAAAGGATATAATGACAGATGAGAATTGAGTTTTGGATATCTATTTACATTTCAGGGCTCCCACCTAGAAACAGGTTTCCCCTTCTCTAGATCGAAACTCTGTACAGTATCCGGTCTCGCCTCGTAAGGCGGCGCAGCAGAAGGCTCCGAGTCTATCGTCGTTAAGCCATGGGTCTCCAACTCCATGTTCCCGCTAGCATGCGAATTTCGCTTTCCCACAGAACCTAATGTATAAGATCTGTGCTGCGTTGACCCTGCAGATCTTGTCCTGAAGAGAAGAGGCTTCAGTGCAGGAATGCATCCGCAGATGACTCCGACGTTTGTCTCGACCGCTGTCCAGACCCAGAGATTGAAGCCTTCCCATGTTACGTCGTATGTGCCAAAGAGCACTTCGTATACCCAATATGCCCTAAAACTTCCCGCCACGACGATGATGCCACCAAAACCAAATAGTACCATGAGACCGATTCGTTGTGCCGAAGGGAGCTTGAGATAGAAGAGTGTGGGCATCGGGAGGACATAGATCATGAAGTCGGTGATGACGTTGATGATGGTTTGAACGACGAGCGGAGGTCCTTCTGCAATACAGTCACGCGCAGGGGCAAAGAGATTCCAATAACTGCTGATTGGACTGGACTTGTTAATATATGGGCTTCTGCGACAGTGTATGTCCAACTTACAAGCACTGTGTCCAAAGTAGAGCAAAAAAGACGACGCCAGCTAGCACCACGATAGCGAAGGTAACCCACACAAGCTTCCTGAAGAAGGACTTCTCGGGAGCGATTCTTAAATAACTGACGAGGATGGAAACCTTCACGAAGGTCGAAGCGAGGACAAATAATGATTGTCCAGCCATTGAAGCCTGGGTTTGATTAGTACCTCGTTCGATTGCCATGAGTATAGACTCACTTGTCTGCCCTTTTCCAACATTGGAATCGGAAGATCCCACACATGTTTGTCCCATCCAAACTCCTGCGTAGCTGCTAAACGTCAGTGTAAGATCATACACCGTGGCATGAGTCAAGTACCCAATATAACAATACAGGTAGTACCAATTGACCAGAAAGCGGCAGCCAGCATAAGCCAGTCGTCCCACCAACTCTTACGAAGCCATCGTATGCGGATCCATAACCGGAGAGCGACACATGCTAGAGCGAGCGGAAGGATTGTGAGCTCAACAACAATAATAGCAGGTCCACGAGTGACTGGGTCCTTGTAGTTAGGCCGTGGCCACTTGGCCATGACGTCTGGAGGAGGAAACCTCATCTTGAAAGCTTCAATCGATTTCTGAATGAAAGACTGAAAAGCGAGGGTTCAGCAACACTAGAAAAGAAGGAACTGGAGTACCATGGCCGCACTATTATACTGACTTCGGGCGGCTGCGGTCCGCAATCCGTCGTCAAACGGGTAGCACATCCAATGATCCATTAACATGTACTGAATGGTGCTTACGACGCTAGGAGCCGCCGGATAAGCAGCATTCGCCATTACACACTATCGACGTGATTTCCTTTCCAGATGGAGGTGGATGGAGCAGCTCAGGTCCTGACAGGGAGTGAACATGCCATTAGAACCTTCTGTTGGACGAAGGTTGAAGCGAATGAGCAGGGGCAAACCAATTGAAGTTGTTGGTCTGGCGAGGCCGAAAAAGCTTGGCGAGTAGGGGTCGTCCCGTCGGGATTGCAATGCTCCAATCAGAGCCCGGAACAGCCAGGTACCTGATCACGCCGTATATTTCACGCGAAGAAAAATTTGGAGGCGTGCCTTTTGCGTTGTGTGGGGAGTGCAGAGGTACGATGGGATGTTGATTGGCAGGGTCCAGCGAAGGTGAAGAAGTCGCCCGCGAATAAGGCTGAGATGTCAAGTAAAAGGCCTTGGGTGGCGTGCATGAGTGACCAAACACGAGCCATATCAACATTGATTTCGTTTGTGACATTCATCGAAACATCTTCTCCGTGGAGATGAAAGCTCATGGATAATGATTGTTTTCGCGTTGTGGAACAGCTGCGGACGGATGAACCGCTTTGGTAGACATGGTCCAGGACTAAGTATGGAATGGGTAAAGCAGGGTTATCGAGATAGCTTGATGAAGATCGGGTTGGTACTGATGGCATATGGCACCTTACTGGAGAGTCACGGCAGAGCTGAGGTTGTTCGATATGATGGGGAGATGTTGTTGCGGAGGAGGCCAGAAGTCCAGTACAGCAGCTGAAGATAGATCAGGGGTAGACGCGATAGGCCTAGCTGAAGATAGATCAGGGGTACACGCGATAGGCCGAGCTGGAGATAGATCAGGCAGGACTAGACGCAATAGGCCTAGCTGGAAATAGATCAGGACTAGACGCAATAGGCCTAGCTGGAAATAGATCAGGACTAGACGCAATAGGCCTAGCTGGAAATAGATCAGGACTAGACGCAATAGGCCTAGCTGCAGATAGATCGGGACTAGACGTGACCTAATAGGCCTAGCTGAAGATAAATCAGAGCTAGACGCAATAGGCCTAGCTGAAGACGGATCAGGGCTAGACGCACCTCAATAGGCCAAGCTCAAAGACAGGGGCAAATATCTTCACCTCTCAGATCTCAGAGACCCTCAGGCCCCCAAAACCACACTTCAGCTCCTTGAACGCGACCTCTCATCATCACGCTATGATCCGTCGTCGGGCATCTACATCGTTGCGACATTCCTTTAGACGCCATCACCGCCAGACTCCTCTGCTCCTGTTCAACTCAGCTTGTTGATTGGGTACACATCACACTCCTGTCCCCAGGCGGAGAAGGTCTCCCTGTTGTCAAGGTCCTCAGATGTGCTCATATCCAGCGAAGATCTTTCCGTTCCCACCGAATCTGCTGCTCTTGAAGACACAGTTTTCAAGTGTCAGTCACGGGGATGCGTTCCCGTTCAATGTCGCACCTCAACAGGCTTTGGAGTTTGTGATCGAGTTGTGACCATCCACCCAACATCGTCAAACCTACTGATGAATGTGGTGAGCAATATGCAGGTCGTTACATTCTACGTGACAGTTCGCGAACGAGGCGCATGACCCTGCCTCTCATCCACGAATCGGCATTTCTACAAGTTAAACCACTCCTCATGATACGATCTCAAATCAATCTGCCCTGGTGGCTTCAAGTACGGAGTCAGGTCCGACCCCTCAATCAACTCCTTGCTCGTCCACCCGTTTCCAAAATAGGCGAATCGATTCCCGCTCTTCGATTTGTAAGTCCACTCCCAATCCTCCCACCGCGGATTCCTACGCACGTTGTTCAAGTGCGATGCACTTCCAGGCCAGTGGCCATGGATTCTAGCTCCTGGACGACCACTATTTGCCCACGAGCTGCAGTTTTCCGTCCACACTGTTCTTGCAAAGAATGCGTCGCTGTAGGCGAGGAAGTCGTCGGCTGCGGCCTTGGATGGTGCAAAAGTTTTGATTCGCTGCTGAATCACCTTTCTTAGAAGTTGCGCCACATATGTCGTTTGAGTTTCCATCTGGTTAGGGATTGTGCCTGAGTGGCCAGCTCCATTTGGGCCCTGGATAAAGAGCAGGTTTGGAAACAAAGGTGTGCTAACTCCCAGGTATGTATAGGGATCTGGTGTCCAAGACTCTTGCAAAGTGCCAACTCCTGGCACCGTGATTGGAAATGGAGGAAGCATATCCCTGTTGGCTCCAGTGCAGCAGACTACCGCATCAACCTTCCTTTCGATGCCGTTGGAATCAACGATACCATCTTTTGTAAATCTCTCAATTGAACCGCGAATTAAGCTGACATTTTCTTCTGTCAGAGCTTCTAGATATCCAGGGCCAGGCGTCAAACGTCGGCAAAGAGGCGGGAAGTCTGGGATGAGCTCCTCGTACAGCTCAGGCTTCTTTGCCAACCGTTCCGCCATCAGAGCCTGGAATTCTTTGCGCAATGTCTCGTTCTTATCGGATTCTCGAAAAACGCCTTTGAAGACCTTGTAGAATCGGCCCTCGAATTCCTTTCGAAACTTCAAGTACTCTTCCGGATCCTCCCACGACTTTAAAAGCTCCTCCGAGTAGAGATTAGCGTCGAGTTTTCTGCCACCACCTTCTCCTGCAAAAGAATTGGCGAGCCAGGTTGGGCTTCGCACATAATGGTCGATGTGCTTTGCAATCTTTTGTAGATTAGGAACGACCTGTATTCCGCTTGCACCGTTTCCAATAACGGCGATTGTTTTCCCAGCTGGATCGAAGGACGCGTCCCAGTTACTATTGTGACGGATATGACCTTCGTACTTATCAATGTCCTTGATCTCTGGCAATTTCCAGGCGTTGAAGCGGCCAATAGCCGTAATCACAACATCGAAGTTCTCTTCTCTGTCGATTCCGCTCTCGACACCTTGAAGGCCGATTTTCCACTGCGAAACATTGGGATCCCATTCCACTCTGGTCACTTTTGTGCCGAGGCGAATGAGGTCATAAACGCCGTGTTTCCGCGCAAGGTCTTGCCAGTAGTCTCGAATTTCGCGTCCTTGGGCATATTCTTCAGTCCATCTGGTGTTTGGGTCGAACGTGCTCTGATATACATGCGCAGGAATATCACATCTGTGTGACCTAGCATAAGTCACAGGGTCACTCGAAGCAATAGATGATGACTGACCGCACGCCTGGGTACACGTTTTCGAACCATGTCCCACCCTACGGCAGCAGTCAATTGGTTATGATCTGATTCACGGGAGTTTCAAGGAAGCAAACTTACGACATCCTTATTTTTCTCAAAGATTGTCAATTCGATGCCCGGTACTTTGATTGGTAACAGAATTCCTGCGTTTATTCCCGCCATTCCTGCCCCGATTACTGCAACCTGCTTACTCAGTCAATTTAGAACACTCTCAGAAGATCACTACTTTGGCTCACTCGAAGTTTCCCTGTCACATCGATCGGGTGGTCTTCAATCTCAAGTGGAGCAGCCACTCGTCCAGCTGTGAATTGAGTGTAATCGCCCATAATGTGATCAGGTACTAAAAATTGAAACAAAAGATCACAAATTCAGAGAAGATATCATGGGAGCAAAGAAACGATCTCTCGACAACAAGTTTACAGCTTTATCGCTTGCGAATTACATTCATGATCGCACGCCATACCAAAAGCGCTGAAGTCCAGATTGCCTGTTATGGGTCATCACGTGCCGAATCACATAAAATGGAGATGAGATGACGCGATACGATCTCACCGTCAAAAGATACGCAGAACGACAACCACACCTCCACCTTTAATGGTGTTATCTCTGTGATGCCATGTACCTGGCTATCGACGGCACGGACGACAACCCTGCATTGCGAGGAGCGGAGTTAGTAAAGATTATGACCTCCACGTTCGCCATCTGAAATCAAGACTGAACATCAACAACAACTTAGAAATGGCAAAGATACATGAGAGAACGAGAAGTGCTACTCTGAACGCTACAAAATCACAAGAGCAAGGAAGCAATGGCAAAACAAATGGAACAACAACTCCCTCTCCAAAATCAAACGGAAAACGCAAAACAGCAATAACCCCAGCATCGCCCACCACCACATTCAAGAAGTCTAAAGTCCTGCTTAATGAATCTCCGAAAGAAAAGAAACAATGGATAATCAACGCGTTCGCAATGCAGTCGCCCTGTCACCTAAACCCAGGTCTGCACAACCATCCAGATAATCGAGGGTTTAAATACAACGACATCAAGTGCTGGATTGCACTGGCGCAAAAACTTGAGGCGGCGAAGTTCCATGCCATTTTCTTTGCGGATGTGTTGGGTGGGTATGATGTTTATAAGGGACCTGCGAATTTGGAACCGACGATTCCGGCGGGCGCGCAATTTCCTATCAACGATCCATTGTATAGCGTTGCTGCTTGTAAGTTGTTTTTCGTCGCTCAGTGTTTTAGTTGTGTGTCGACGTTGTGGTCGAACATGTTGTTATTTTGGGTCTCCCTAATGAGATATTAATGGTGATAATCTTCTGGCGAATGAGTCCAGCATCATTGCCAGGAAATCATCATCTTCCATAAGCAACCCAGAAGCTTTATCTCTCGGTGTGATTGTCGATCCAATCCAAACCATAGCTCTGGATCAGCAAAACCTTAAAAAGAAGAGTCTTGACTGATTTCAAAAATAGTATCCGCAGCAACGACAACAATAGGATTTGGCATAACAGCCTCAACAACCTATGACCCGCCCTACTCCCTCGCCCGACGCTTCAGCACAGTAGATCATCTAAGCAACGGCCGCGTAGCATGGAACATCGTGACCTCATACCTCGACAGCGCAGCCCGGAACTTCAGTCTTTCAACCCAAGTTGAGCACGATGAGCGCTACAACATCGCTCATGAATACCTACACGTCACTTATAAACTGTGGGAAGGGAGTTGGCGCGACGATGCCGTTAATCCCCCAAACACCTCAAGCAAAGGAGAAGCCGCAATCGAAAACGGAAACACAAAAGGCGCCTACGCCAACCCCGCCGCCGTCCGCCAAATCAACCACGTAGGAAAATATTTCTCAGTCCCCGGCCCTCATCTCTGCGAACCATCGCCCCAACGAACCCCCTTCCTCTTCCAAGCCGGCACCTCAACAAAGGGCAAAGAATTCGCTGCAACACACGCTGAAGCCATCTTCCTAAATGGACATACCCCCGAACTCGTCGCCCCCTCCGTCTCCTCCATCCGCAGCACAGCCGCCGCATTAGGCAGAAACGCCTCAGACATCAAAATCGTAGCAGGCGTCCTCGTCATCGTCGCAGCCACCGACTCCCTCGCGCAAGAAAAATTCGCAGACCTAGTAAAATACGGCGACGAAGAAGGGGCTTTGGCGCTGTTTGGGGGATGGTCTGGATACGACCTTTCGAAATACAGCGACGACGAGGATTTCCGGTTTTTGGATGATGCGCCGCCGGCGGTGAGGAGTATGGTTACGCATTGGGCTGCTGCGCATCCGCAGGGGGGGCAGGTGTGGAATAAGAAGACGATTGCCGAGTATCTCGTTCTTGGGGGTAATGGGGCGAAGATTATTGGGGGACCGAAGACTGTGGCTGATGAGTTGGAGAGGTGGGTTGATGTTGCTGGGGTGGATGGGTTTAATGTGAGTTTTTCCTTTCCATATCCTTTCCATAGCCTTTCTCTTTCTCTCTTTCTCTTTCTCTCTCTCTTTATATTTACTCTCCATCCCCCCCCCCCCCCCCCCAAACCCCCCCAAACCCAACTAACCCCCACAAGTTCAGCTACGCAACCGTCCCCGGAACATTCGAAGAAATAATAACACACCTCCTCCCCGAACTACGCAACCGCGGCGTCTTCTGGCACGACTACGCCGTTCCCGGCGGGACACTGAGAGAGAATTATCGCGGCGGGAAGGGGGGCAGCCGCTTAGCTGAGAGTCATCCTGGGGCTAGGTATTTGTGGAGGGAGGGGGAGGGGGAGGGGGTATGAGAGGTTTGGGAGAGGGAAATCTGTTAAGGATTTATTTAGTAGAAAAGATGAAGGTTTGGGAATTATATTTTACTGTAATTTCTGGTATTATGTATAAACTATATATATACTTCCCTCCTCAACCCAATCGATTACCCAAACAAAGAAAATCAAGATAATATTTACAAAAGCGCGAAGGTAAAAGAGGGCGAAGAACCCAATCCCATTAAATCAATACTATTCTCCAGAAGAAAAATACTATATTTCCATCAAGAATCAGATAAAATCGAGTATAAAATATACAAACGAAATATTATTATTTCCTTGAGTACTAACTATAAAGCAAAGTAGAAAAGTATCGCTATAACTCTTCCTTATCCTTCCCTCTATACCCCAAAACCCCAAATAAAAATCGCTGAAAAATACGCGAATGTACTAAATCCCGGGTCATCCACACCACACCAAAAGAACAAGAAAAGTGGGTCTGATCACGGCACGCCAGGGTCCATATTCGTCATCGCACGTCTTTATCGCATTACCGCAATCAGTATGACGACGTCAATCACGAATATGGCGAATGTGTTTTTATTGTGAGGAGGGAAGGTGGAGGTGTATCTGTTGAAATTATTGATTGGGGGATATAATGGGGAGAGAGCTTGGTGAAAATGTTCCACTCGTTTATTTATTGGTGGTGTTGTTTCGAGACTTTTTATTTTTGTTGGTAGTGAACGTTTTGATGGCTGGGTTTTTAAAGGAAGATATTGAGACGGAGACGCGGGGGGCGCTTTCGGACGAAGATGTTGCTGGTGTTGTTTCTCGGAGAGAAATTAAAGGTTGGTTGTTTCTTGGGTATACAAAGTCGAAGATGTACTGATGATTGGTTAGTGAAATGGTACCGAGGGAGCTATTACAATGCGACCATCTTGGGTATTTGCAATTTCTTGGCTCCTGGAATATGGGGTGGTAAGTATCAACGCTGTGTGTTCAAGGTGTCTGCTAACTTCATCAGCCATGAACTCTTTGGGAGCAGGCGGAGAAGAAAAGCCGTATCTTGTGAATGGAGCCAATGCGCTTACGTTCTGCTTGATGGTAGTGTCCTGCTTCTTCAGTAGTGTGATCGTGAAAAAGATTGGTATCAAGTGGGCGCTCGTATTTGGGACAACGGGATATGCTCCATATGCTGCAGGACTCTACACTAATAATCGATTTGGGACCGAGTGGTTCGTGCTCCTTGGTGCTGCTCTTTGCGGGATCTCCGCTGGGGTGTTTTGGATGGCAGAGGCTGCAATTGCGCTGTCATATCCTGAGCCTTACAATCAAGGTCCGCATAGTCCAGCATTCTGACAACAGCGATACTGACCCAATGGCGTAGGTCGTTTCTTGGGATTTTGGCTCAGCTTTCGAATTGGTGGACAGGTAGTTGGAGGTGGTATGTTGTAAGCAAGTTGTCGAGATGACTGCGCTAACCGACCTGCAAAGCAATAAACCTTGGACTCAACGCCGCCAATAACAAGGCAGGCAAGGTTTCATACAATGTGTATCTTACATTCATCGCTCTGCAGTGTCTCTCACCTTTTGTAGCACTGTTGCTTACCCCGCCGTCGAAAGTCGAACGCAAGGATGGCGTTCGTGTTAATATGAGCATAACGGATGGCAATCGAAGGGAGCTAGTGCAAACGACGAAGCTCTTTTTCAGCAGAAAATTCCTCCTGATAGTGCCGCTCATTGGCCAAGCCGTTTACACGGAAGCAGTCATGTTCACATTTGCGTCGTTGTGGTTCAGTGTCCGAGCTCGGGCGCTGGGTTCATTCCTGAGTGGTATTGCCGCAATGCTTGGAGGCAACCTGTTGGGCATATTTCTGGACAGGAATAAAATCGCGCTCAAGTCCCGAGCTCGTGTTTCCTTTGTGGGGATTTTAACCTTGCAAGGAGCATGGTGGGTGAGTTGGGACCCCGTCTAGGAGCATAACGTTCAAAGCTAATACAGATAGATCTGGGCAACGATTTTAGTGACGGACTTTCGCAAGAGCAAGCCAACATATGATTGGGTTGATCCAGGGTTCGGGAAAGCATTTGCACTTTTCCTGTTCTGGGTTGCAGGATTTCAAATCAATTACCTTTACTTGTGAGTGCGCCGATGTCTCACTTGTTTAGATGTCTCTGACGATGAGTACAGATACTTTGTGGTCGGTAACTTGGCCGACACACAAGCGGAGGTGATTCGTATATCCGGCCTGCTACGTGGCACAGAATCAGCATGGCAAGCAGTGAGCGTAAGTGGATTCGATCGTTTAAACGCAAGAGGATTTGACTGACAGAGAGTAGTACGGGCTGAATAGCGTGGAGGTTATTGCTTCTGTTGGAGGTGTGTATCTCAACTTCGCACTGTGGGCACTCGCCATCGTCCCCGGATGGCTTGTGATCAAAGATATCGGGACGGAAGTTGGTGATAGAAAGGTTGAGCGGGAGAGCGCAGGGTTGGCGACGACATCTGGAGCAGAGCAAGACTTGAAGGGATTGGAGGAAAGAGAGGATTGATGCAGTGGTAGCTCACGAATATGTAATCTGACCCGAACTGTTGTGCGATGTCCAAGAAGGCGATTCGTAAGGGCGCCGGTGTCTGGTCTGAATACCGGGACGTGAAGCTGGAGACGTCGAGCGGATCCAATGGGTGTGGAACGTGGAGTCCCACGGAAGGGCTGACGTTGGGCTGGCGACGTTGAACCCGTCGACGTCTCAAATGCTGTGGAACTCAGGGTAAGAGAATGGTGGCCGAATGTTGTGAGTGGTATAGCAGCAATCGGGCCTATGAACAAGTCTGATACTGCTGATCAGGGGCAGCCAACGCCAATCATACCGGTATTCGTCTCCCCGAAGAAGACGACCCGAGGGATGTCCCGAAGTGCCAGCCAGCCTGACGAAGGCCCGGCACTCACCGTGTCCTGCCTGCCTGGCTGCCTGCCTGGCTGCCTGGCTGCCTGCCTGCCTGCCTGCCTGCCTACCTACCTACCTACCTACCCGCTTACCGTGTCACCCACTTACCTACTCACCCCCTCCCCTACTCACCACTCATCCCCTCACCCACTCCCTCACTCACCACTCACCCCTCACCCACTCCCTCACTCACCACTCACCCCTCACCCACTCCCTCACTCACCACTCACCCACTCCCTCACTCACCCACTCACCTACTGCATCTCTCAAACCGCCAGCTTTTCTTCATGCACGCTCCAGCACCAGCACCAGCACCAGCACCAGCACCAGCCATCCATCCCTCCCGTCTGCTGTGTTCAACCACCACCTCGACACTCGCTCGACACGACTTTCCCGCTTCGCAGACACGACAGAGTCATGAGCGAGGCGTTCGATTCAATACGCGCAAAAAGCCAGACGATGTTCAATCTATCGAATCCTCTGCGCAATCTGGCGAGTCGCCAACTCGCTATCGAGTACATTGGTTAAGACTGCTTTCTAACCAGTTTTGGCGAGCTGCCAAGTAGTTTCTTTTTGGTATAGAAAACCTCACCAAGTTCGCTACCAGTACTCCGTACCCGTACCATTTACCAGACCATTTAGAGTTGCCGAGACCATCGATATGAAGATTTCTCATTGGATACCACCCGCTCTAAATGGGAGCGGCGCATCCAGCGGAGGCAGCCCCTATGAATCGCGCTTTGACGCCTCTATTTGCCCGCAAGCCATGATATAATCCTCCGAGCAGTGGCGGGTTGAGCAGACATAAAGTTCATCTTGGTGCGTCCTGAGATTCCCGAGTGCAACCTGACACTGACAGCTGTTCTTCCCTTCCTCCTTGCGCCACGAACCTACACCCATCTCCTGCGCCCAATCATGAGCCAGTGATCAACTGATCGTGACACCACTTGAGCCACACCGCGATCAATTACTACTGCAACAAGTAGCTATCCTTCTTTTCTTGCTTCCAACCATCCTTCTTTTCTTTGTTCCAACCATCACCCTCCAAGTCACTCGTCCGTCACCGTTCAAGATATCCATCCAGACCGGTATTCAACTTCCGATACAACCAACCTTCCTCTTCACCACCACCATGAAGATCCTCTTTCTTTGCACCAGCTACAACTCCCTCTCTCAAAGCGTTTACCTCGCCTTGTCCACCCAACATGACATCACCATCGAATATGCACTCTCGGAAAAGGTCATGATCGAGGCTGTGGAGCTCGCCAAACCAGATCTCATTCTCTGCCCCTTCCTCACCTGCAAGGTGCCACAGGAGATATACTCCAAGATCCTCACCTTGATCATACATCCCGGCCCACCAGGAGATGCCGGCCCTTCAGCTCTGGATTGGGTCTTGATGGGAGATACCGGTGAGATTGAGGATGCCGACCAAGTCCTCGAGGCCCTTGATCATGGCGAGATGCAAGCCGGTCGTTCTCACTGGGGCGTTACTGTCCTGCAAGCAATCGAACAATTCGATGCAGGTCCTGTCTGGGCTTTCGAACAATTCCCCATCTACATCGATCAGCCAGAACTCACAAAGTCCGACCTCTATCGCGGATCAGTCACACAAGCTGCTATCAAAGCTTCCATATCTGCCATTGATCGAATCCACAGGGCCGTGACCAAGAATATTTCGCCAAGAACTTCATCAGAACTGCTGACTAGCGCTTCCAGCATCAAACTTAACCCAGGCGCCATTTCGCCCTCTCTGGAGGCCAGTCCAAGCTATCGACTACTCTCCGTCACAACACTTGCCACTTTCCAAGGAGGCAAGACTCGCCATCGACCACTCCTGCCAGCCAAAAAGAGAGACTTCGACCCTTCAAGACACACCGCACAGCAAATCTCGCGACGCATTCGATGTGGCGACTCTCAACCCGGCGTACTTAGCAAGGTCTTCGGTCAGGCGCTGTACATCTACGGTGGCATCGTCGAAGAAGGTTTCGGTATTGCTCGCCCAATTGCCCCGCCAGGAAGCATCGTCGCCGCACGGAACGAGGCCGTTTGCATTGCCACTTGTGATGGGCGTGGTATCTGGATCACGAACATCAGAAGACCGAAGCGAAGTGTTGACAAGGCTCTGTGGCCCAAAGTGCCTGCCGTGATGTGTCTTACGGAGCTTGGAATCCTCGATGCCATGAAGGCTCAACGTCTTCAATGGGCTGCCCCAAGAGATTGGTCGCTGTCGTCAGTGTCTACCTTCCAGGAAGTTTGGATCGACTTCGTGCCTGGTACCAATGGCAAGACAGCTTACCTGTACTTCAATTTCTACAATGGGGCCATGACTACGAAGCAATGCTCACAACTTGTCGAAGCCATGGAATACATCCTCGCAAGCTCAACACCGACCAGCCCAGTGAAAGCCCTTGTCATGATGGGTGGCAACTACTTCTCCAATGGTATCGCGCTCAATGTCATCGAAGCAGATGCCTCACCAGCCGCATCTGGATGGATGAACATCAATCGCATCGATGACGTCGTGCAATATCTTCTCCAGGAAATGCCCAAGCGCAACATCCTCACCATCGCTGGCATTCGGGGTAATGCGGCTGCAGGTGGTGTCGCTTTCGCTGCTGCCTGCGATATCGTCATAGCCGGCGCAAACGTCGTTCTCAATCCAGCCTACCGCTCCATGGGTCTTCACGGCTCAGAGTATCACTCCCTATCATACTTTGGTCGCTGCGGTCACGAAGTTGGCACCCAGCTACTCCGCGAAATGCTCCCGATGAGCGCCTTCCAAGCTCTGGCTTGCGGCTTGGTCGATCACGTTCTACCAGGCCAAGGACCAACTCTCGACGCCCAAATACGTGCTCACGTCAACGGAATCGTTGCTTCACCCCAAGCAAACATCTTGACCTGGAAACGCGGTATCGATCTCTCACCCGAAATCCTAGCCACCGCTCGCGTCACCGAACTAGCCGAAATGTCCAAAGACTTCTTCAGTCTTCGCGCCGAACGCTTCCACACGCGACGCTTCGCTTTCATCCGCAAGTGCAAAGCTTCACGTACTCCTTTTCGTTTCGCCAAACATCGCCGTTTCCCCATCGGCGAAGAGAAACGACTTGGTCTCGGCGAACTGGATGAAGAAGAACGCGATGACTTTGATGATGTGAAGACGCTTGAGTGGTTTTTGGAGAAAGAGAGGGAGAAGATATGGAGCGCCCAGGTTAGATCCTTCCCGAGGACGAATAGCGTGGGTGGATCGACACTAGCGGACGGCGATCGTCCTTCTCCTGATTTGGGAAGTGACAATGGCAGTGAGAAGAACGCTGCGATCGTATTGAGGACCGTTGCAGACAAGACTTGGGTGAAGGTTTCGGAGAAGGAGAGTTCGGTTGTCGATGGCAAGGACATGACCCCGATCTTCTCTTGTTATTACACGCCACCGCTTGAGGCTGAGGTTTCTGTTGCTTGATCTTGACAATTTCCGTTTCTGTCCTGGGAATGGGGTTTGCATATTGTGGGGTTGGGCTTTGTACTTTATCCTTCTCAGCTGTTTCAGTAGCAGCTATAATCACTTTCTTTTTCTCTACTGTATCAATAGCTATACCCATTTTAGCTTATCATTCTTAAAAACTTGTAACTCAATAAAAACCTACTTATCCATCTAATCGTTCCCATCACGCCAATTCCCCTCTTTCTTTCTTCCCTCGATATAGAAATTTAGTATTTGATATATTCTGGAAAGTGAAATACTTATTATCTAGATCTAGTAACTACCTACCTAACTATATCGTGATAATTCAAGGCATCGAAGATAATCGGATAGTCTTCAATCCTTTTGATTCATGGAGGATATTTTGGACTTGGGGATTTTCTATTTAGTATTTATAATTTAACCTAACCCTATCTATAACCTACCTACTATCTATCTATTTAGTATTCTTATACCGCGTGGCGAACCGGAACTAGTAATCCCCCTCTTTCCCCCCTTTCAGTTCAACAATTTGTGTTTGATTAAATTTTTTTTCCTACTTGTTGAGGGATGTTTTTCTTGTGTTGAATGGGTTGGTTGGGGTTGGGAATAGAGGATTTCTTTATTCTTTTTTTTTTTTAGGGGGGATTGGGGGTTTGGTTTTTGAGAGGTGAGGAATAACTCGAATGAGGATTAGTTGGATTGGATTTGTTTTTATAGGATGGGATGTGATAGAGGATATTCTTCATTTGGAGAGTTTATAGTTTTAAAGATTGGGATTTAGGATTTAGGAATCTACGTAGGCGGTTGATGGGATTGTATACTCTAATTAATTACTTTTTTGGGGGGATAGGACGTTGGGTTGGAGGATTCAATTTGGAGGGGTTTTGTTTTTTATATATTTTATACCTATGATTTTTGGATTTTGCGAAAGAGGAGAGGAGGGTTGGGATAGGGGCTAGAGGTTTGGGATAGGGGTTATTTAGTACTAGGTAAATATAGGTAGTAGATTAGTAGTTTATAGTTTAGGCTGGTTATTTAGGGTTATTTTTGTATTGTAAGGCTATCTAGTCTTGTTATTGTTTAGTCTTATTTAGTCTTGTTCTTATTATTATTATTTGAGAGGTTTATTTAGAGGAGGAGAGGTATCAAGGGAATATATTTTGGAAAAGGATTTGGGAGATTGGATTTAAGTTGTATACGCTGTTTATAGCGTGTACGGGAGAATAGTATGGCGTATTTGGTAGGGGGTTTATGGTGGTGGGGATGGAGGTGTATAGTTTTGGGGGAGGGTATTTGGTGGGAATGAGGTGGGTGGGTGGGTGGTGTTGTTTTGGTGTTTTTGTTGTTCAAGGTATCTGTGGAATACGGTTGGATTTGAAGGTAGAGGGGATTGTAGATGGTAACCTTTGGACTTGTGAAAGGACTGGTATCGAGGTTTTGGGGAGTTGTTTGAGCTGAAATTTTTCTGGTTGGATTCTTGTAGCTTAATATCTAATCATGCACGTCCGAGTATAGAGCTTAATATAGAGCTTGCGTAGCAGGCTGATGTCGCTTATTTTCCCGACTTTGTAGAATTCATCCATGATTGAGGCTTCCCTCCATCTCAGGAGCCTCACGCTTAGTCCTCAATTCCAACTGGAATACCACCCACGAGTCTCTATATTCCTCTTATGTCCCTAACAGAACGCAGCCCCATCCCGAGCGACCGAATTAGTACAAAATCATCTGACAAGTATGTCGATGACAGAACTGATTTCCCATCAAGCCTCCCTTTTCTTCAGAGATACAGTCCCTGAATGCGATACTCATGCAACGAACATAAAACTCCTCCCTCCTTTCTAGGCAATGAACAAGGACCTCCGAATGCTCCCACTCCATGACAAAAGTGATCCCGACAATATAAGAACGTCGTGATCTTGTCCGCCTCATGTGCATATCGAGGTGGACTTCGTGGAGTAGTTGATGGCGTGGTGATGATAAGACGTTTATGTAGACAGCTCGATTCTTGACATATATGGTCTTTGCAGTAACGCGTTTCTTGATTTGGTTTTGTCGCGCGTTTGAGGTAACAATGGGATACAGCGCAGACGTGGGTTGGGCAGTAGAAGCCGCCGGTGAGATCCCATGGTGGTAGGTAGAAGTGCTTGCGTAAACGGCGAGCTGAGGGGCGTGTGTTGCAGGATGGGTGATTGCATTCTGTAATTATTGCCATTTTGACTGGGGGAGGTTGTTTTGTGTCTTTTGTATTGGCGACTGAGATGTGGATTTGATGATTGATCGTTGTTGCGAGTCTTGGAGATGAGATGGTGGATGGTGGATGGTGATGTTAAGAATGAGATGGAGTATCATCTCTTATAAAGATCGTCTCGATGGAGAGGTGTTTTCATCCATGATTGGTGTTTTCCAGGGGACGTCGCCCATTATAAGTCACCCGGTCCGGTGTTGGACGTCAAACGGTTGCTGTAGTGGCTCCGTACAATCAAATGTCACGAGGATCGATTGTTAGCTAGAGTTGAATCCTCTTGAGTAATTGAACTACGTTTACCAGTATGGGATTTACCGGTTAGGAGACCATCCATCAGATGGGGAGTTTTGGGAACGCACTCCTGCAGATTTCCTTAGCCCTACCATGCAACCTGCAAGACATCTAGGAGCATGGCCAAACCACGAGCTGGGCCGTCTTCTGAGATTAGCACAAAGTAGGTTATGATCCTGGACTCGAGTTCGATCTCGATAGTTCCTAGCCACAGAGCAGCCTTCCAAAACCCTGAAATTTCCGAATTTCGAACACACGAGCACTAGCCTAGATGAAGCAGGCATCGCATGAGGTCTTGTCCATGTTGGTCCACGCAACTTCAGTGAGTGAAGCTCAAGATGTTGACCTCAAAGGATAATTTCGGTTTGGTATGCTTGGAAACAAGGTTACAATGACCCAGCCAATGTGTCTAATCGAACTCACCTTGTCTCAATGAGTAACCAACTTCTTTTTGTGGCGTTCCAGTCCGGCAGGAATTTTAAAGAACCATACGTCTTCCTCCGTGGCCCCCTCGAAGTCCGAGTTTATCTGGTGATTCCTGCGCACTTCTTCCTTCTCCGCTGCCACGTCATCAGGCCAGATCATTCTGTCGCAGCTGAAGTGAATACCCTTGCCTAGGAGAACGAGCTTTTCTTGGAGTAATAAGCTCCGCTGACTCGGAAAACAATTACATTATTGCGTGAGCGGATTGTTGCCTGGCCATTTCTCACCAGGACTTCGAAAAACCGTCAAACGACGACCATCGCTGTAAACGAGTAGCTGTTGGCAAGTTCTGCGTGGTTTGTCTCTGCTGTTACCTAGAATTCTGGCAAGAATCATTGTACTGTGAGCCATCTTGTATATTCCATCCATCTGGTGAAGAAGTACTGATTTTACCACTGTATCCTGATCTTTTAGTGTCCAAAGAGCATCGATCCAGGTATAGGGGTACCCAATAAAAGCTGCGAGAATCAACATTTCGCACACTGCGTGAGATCTTGGGGCCGAACCTTTCCGAAGTGAGGGGATTATTAGTTCGGAGTCTTGAAGACTATCCTCGTGTTTTAGCTGTACCTCGATCTCTCTCCAAACGTCAAAGATCGCAACTATACTGAATAGTCCAGGACGATTTGGCCTCATCGCAGCAAACAAGTTGATCCCTGGACCCCCAGTGCCAGAAAATTACCTCGCTAATTATGGAGACATAGTAAGCGAGAAATTCTTCAAAGGAATTACTCACCACGTTAAATTGACAAGGATTAGGTTCTGTATTGCTCACTTGCACGGTTTTCCGAGACTCGTAGCGACATGTAAGATAAATGGGATCTCAAAAGATGTGGATAGTTGTATGCATGTAGAGTAACTACGAGTGATCAATCCATCTAAATACACGTAGAGATCCAAGCCCAAAACCGTATAAATGAATAAAACCAACGCCAAACTGGTGCCAAACTAGTGGTGCATATATACGGCATAGATGCTATATATATTACGTGTATAACAGGGGTAAAACGAGTATATAACGTGTTAAATAAGTATATTTTTATATATACCCTTTTAGCTTCACGTGATAGGGAAGCTATACCGTATAGTACTAGACCGGTATAGAGCACGCTATACCTAATCCGGCTAATATTATAAAGCGTAAGTAGTCTCAATCGATCTCTTTTGGTATTATAGCAACCAAATTAAGTAATATAACGAAGTTTTCGTACTATTAGCGTATAAATCCCTTTATAAGGCTATCGGCTAGTATTAACTAAGTACGTATATACTCAATTAGGATCCTCCTGGCGAGTACTTCTTGGCGTAGAAAATAGTAATAGATGTCCACGTAACGTAGCTTTATAGATAGCTTAGGGGTCTCTAAAGTTAGTAGTCTTATCGTTTATATATTATTATACTTTATCGTGAGATCTTCTCCTAAAATAAAGCTAATAGCGGCGAAGAAGCGCTTCTACTAAATAACTTCTTTACCGTAATATAACGCCGCTAGTAACTCGGCTTTGGTACTTAAAGTAGTAATAGTCTTTTATTTGGTAGTACGCTATATAATAGGGCCGTTTATAAGCATTAGGAGGAAGCCTTAGCGCGATTTTCGGCTATTTAAGTTATCGGCGAACGAAGCATTAGTTAAAACCTAAGATAGATAGCTATTTAGTATTAGAGATAACGTATTTGGTCCTAAGTAATAGATCCCAAGATATTTATAATCCCTAAGGTAGGATAAATAGTGGTTTGTAGCGTATAAGTATATAGAAGATAGATTCTTCTAAAATTTAGCCAAATGAGAAGCTATAAATGCGATATCTAGCCGGGTAATATATATAGTATAGCCTAAATGGCTAACCTTCTCCTATATCTCCTTAATTTAAGCCTCTAAGGCTTATCCCTTATATAGTACCAATTTGCCTACGGGTAATAGTATATATATAGGGTACGGAAGGAGTAATTAGTAGAATTTAGTTACTATTTTATCGATATATAAGTCTTGTTATAGTAAAATAGTACTATTTTAGCGATTACGTATAATCCTAACGCCTAAAAAGTACTCTAGTTCTCCTATAAAGCGAAGCTCGTATTTAGCTAATAGTTAAGCCTTAAATACCTTAAAGTAAGCCTTATCTATACGGCGGTAGAGGCAAATGATATAATCTATAAAGAAGAATACGGTAAGGTAGTTATTATAGTAGAGGCAATTGACCCCTAGTATAGGGATTAGTCTAAAAAGCTATAAAAACGACGAGATCTCGTTGTACTAAAGGTACGGCGATCTCCTAAGACCGTATAAGGCTTATTAGAGGTACTATAATTGGCCCTTTTTACCGAATCTAGGGGGAGGATAAGTATAAATCGTCTTATTCAACCGTGCGTTTAAAAAGGCGGTAATAGCGTCCTATTAAGCTATTTTAAGGTCGAAATAAGCTATAATTGTGAGTAAAAAGCGTATAACTTTAGCCGCTAAGGTTATAGCGTAAGTATCTAGGTTATTAAGTAGTTATTTATCCCCTCGTATATATAGCCTTACCTTCAGCCTTATTAAATAGCCGTCGCTATCGAATTTATAGTCAAAAACCTATCTTAATAGTAGTAGTTTTGGTAGTAAACTATTTACGTCTAAGATTACTTTAAATACGTATTTATCCCTATAGTTTTTAATCTTAAGGAGTATGGATTCTAGCTATTCTAGCTAAAAAGGGGATGCTTTAGCTTCCT
Organism: Venturia nashicola; assembly: GCA_004522665.1. NCBI lineage: Eukaryota > Fungi > Ascomycota > Dothideomycetes > Venturiales > Venturiaceae > Venturia > Venturia nashicola. Next base: position 1,354,004 of record SNSD01000003.1, on the reverse strand, counting down.
TATACGTCTATAGTAGCTTTAGTAGAGAATCCCTATATCTCTTACCAGTTGCTATTAGAGTAGTAAATACCGAGTTAACTTTAGCGAGATCCTAATAAGTAGTATAGAATAAGGATCCCCCTACGCTCTACTTTTTACGATCTCCACGTGTTCTACCCTTATATATAGTTACGTTATCGCTGGAGATCTCCTTCTAAGAAGGGTTACGTATATATATATAGCTAGGCTTTAGCCTTAGCTTTATTTTTAGAGCCTAAGGCTCCACCTCCGATGTACTAGCGGTAATAGAAGTTGTTATTATTAAAGAATATCTAGTAGCCGAGGGAATAGGTTATTTAAGTATATCTCCCGGGGGTACTATAGTACTCCGATTGGTTGGTTTTAGCTCCGGAGTAATCTCCGTTAGTAGTATACTAACCTATTTCTAGCTACCCCTTTCGTCTAAACTGTTATTACTCTCGTCTAGTATATAGTATAGTATATTACCTACCTCGGTTGGCTTAAATAGCTCAATTAAGACGATAGTATCCTATTATAGCTATACTTAGTTGTCCCCTATATTATTAGAGGAGTAGATTAAGGATAGATCTACGTTATATTAGACGTCTAGTAATAGTTAGATTACGAGATTTGTAGTAATATAGTAGTCGTATATAATTATAGTATTAATCTCCGAGGGATTATAGCTTATATTATCTTCGTTAAACGTAATATCCCTAGTACGTATAATACTGTTTTATAAGAGTATCTAAATATAGTAGATATTAGTCCCTTCGTAGCCGACTAAGTAACTAATAAAAGCCCTAGGATTCTCTCGATCTAGGCTTAGGATACGCTTATTAAGAGGATAGGCTTTTGCCCTATAAGTAATCTGTAATCAGATAGAAGATAATAGGCTTAGTCCCCTATACTACTTGATATAGTATAATCTATCCATTTTTGGCTAGTAGCATCCTATTATAGATAACCGCTACCGCTAAGGCCCTCTCTAGCTATAGATTCTGGGGTTGCCCTAACTATATACGTAGTATACGTATCTTAAGGATTATCCAGCGGCCAACTGCTTCTACCGTACCGTTTTAGGACTATATACGCGGTGTAGAAACTTTAATAATAATACCCTTAGTACGAATAAAGCTGTAAAAAGTCTCTCTAAATAACGTCTCCCTATTAGTATATAGGAACTAAATATCGAGATTCTACTATATTTTCACGAGGTTTACTATATATATAAAGTATTATATACACTCCTTCTTCCGTTTATATATAAAGTTGAAGATAAAGTCGCTAAAACCGTATAAGAAGTAGGAGAGGTATTTATAGCTATTATAGCCCTCGTATATAGAGATTAAGTCGAAGTTTACCCTTTGAAATAGTCGAGTAGAAGTATATTCTTTAAAGTCGGATCGACTTATAATCTACTACGCTTTAGCGATAGTATAGACTTCGTATTATAAGGTAGTAGGGATTGAGGACACGGTAACGTTACCGTATACTAAGTTTAGTAGGTATTTAAGGGTCTCTAGTCCTAGGTAGCCTAATCTAAGGTACTACTTATCTAATATTACACTAGTAGTAAGTAACTTATTACGTACGGACTCAACGGAGGCTTTTTTCGATAGTTTTTTAGTCGTTTAGTAGCTAGATAGAGTTTCTCTAGGATCCTTAGTATACGTATAGTATATTAGAGGGCTAAATTCAAGGTACTAATAGGAGCGATGCTTATATAGTATATATAGCCTCTTAGTAATATCGTTTGAAGGGCATATATAGCCTCCGTTTAGGGTTACTAAATGAAGCCCTTTTGCCTCGAGTTTAGTCGTAGATAGGAGGTTAGTACGGAAGTAAGGGTATAAGGCTACGTTAGTAATAGTAATAGTAGTAGTACTACTACTCGGTAACTATACGGTTAGTATATAGTTACTATACGCTTTAATAACGTATTTGGTAAGTCCGTACTAAATATAGGATCCTTTAGTTACTTCTCTTATTTTCGTAAACTAGTTTCGAAGAGGGGAGTTATATATATAGCGCTCGCTTCCGCCGTCGAGGATCTATATATTAGTAAAGTAATAGGGCTTAGGTTCGTCGGATACGTTGAAAGAAATGGATTCGGTAATAGCCGTATAGTAGGCTTATTTTACCCTTAAGTATCCTTAAGGATCCTATGGATCTACCTTAAGCGTATTGATTTCGTATTTTTATAAGGGGTTTTCGTTAGGGTCCCTAACGGGGCGGGGCCAAACGGGGGGGGGGGCGGGTTAGGGGTAGGGTAGGGCGGGTTTTCGGGGCGGGTTACAAGTGTAAAACCCTAACCTAACCCGCCCCGCTAAGCTCTCAACCCGCCCCGTTAGATAGGGGCGGGGTCTCGTAACCTAACCCGTTATAACCCGTATATAATACCGTTAGTATATTTAGAATATACGCGGTATTTCTAGTAGTCTTCTAGTAGTTAAAAAGAGTCTTCTAGTAGTTATAACGATAGTCAAAATATTTCTAGTAGTCTTCTAGTAGTTATAGAGCTTATAATAAGTTATATTATAACTAAATCTACGGCTCGAAAGTCAAGAGCTTGAAACTAAGTACGATAAGCTCCGCTCCTAGTTATAGGGCCTTTATTATTACCTTTATAACTACGTCGGCTATTAACTATCGCCTAAAGATCTATACTACCTCTAGGTAATACTACCGGTAGTCTTATAGCGCGACCCCTCCTACGCCTTCCTATACTTCGGGTAGTAGCTTAGGTTCGCCGACGTATTATAATACGACTACTAATATAATCTCCTATACCCTTAACTATTTCGAGCCGCTTACCTAATAGACCCTTATTATCCCGTCGTAATCTATTCGCTAACCTCCGTATAGGGGGAGAAGCTCCTTTAGCTAGTAGTAGCGTATTATTAGGGTCCGTAGTATCCTCCCTATCGCTAATTTTATCTAACCTCTATATCTTATTAACTATACGAATAAGTTCCTTAGTCTATTTAGCTCGCTTAGTAGCTAATTTATCTTTAGTTATATAAATATCCCTTCTCCCCATTGAATAGTAGTTAAGTATATACTACTTAGAATCTACTATCTACTTATAGTTACTTACTATTAACGCACTAAGAACCTATACGCTATATAACTTATTATCCGTATTAAAGTTACTAGTAATACTAAACTCTCGTTTAATACTAATACCGGCCGCTTAGATAGTAAAGAGATCCTTTACTATTATTGCTATCCGTAGGAACCGGTACTTAATAGATCTCTATTACTAGAATAGTTCCTTAAGATCTAGCCGTACTTTATCTAGGGATTATTAGCGACTACTAGAAGACTACTAGGGACTAGGGTTTTTACTTACTCTATAAGCGATACTCATCGAACTCTCGCTATATATCTATTACTACGCGCGTCGCTATTAGGCGCGTATTATACTTAGTAGAAGGCTCTACTACCGTACAGAGATCTATAACCGAATCGAGGTTAATATACCCTCGTTAGAGCGATAATAGGACTTCAACGCGGCGTATTACTAGGTTTCGCTACGTATATTAAGTATTATATAGAACGTATAGTTCCGTCTAATAATATACCTACTAATCGAGTAGATCTTCTAGTATAGGCTACTATTCAGGCTGGTTCTAAGTATTAAGCTTATAACGAGGATAGAGTAGGATTACTATACTATAGTACTTTCCAGCCTATATATTAGACGTTGTACTATAGTAGACCCTAAGCTTATCTACCGCCTTACTATATACCCGACTAATCTCTTACTTCTACCGACGGTTCTTATCTCCAAGCCGTTCCTCTATATTCTTAAGGTATATAAATAGTCGATTATAGATATCGAAGACCGAGTAGATTATTAGGTTACGCGTAGAGCTAATAAGCTACGTATATACCGCGAAGGGACGGAGGATAGTAATAAGGTAGGAAACTTAGCCCTATTTATCTTCGCTTAGGCTAAGGTATCGATATTCCTTATCTATAAATTAATTAATTAGGTCTCTTAATCTTAGAAGTCGTATAAGTATATAGTACGTCGAGTCCTATCTCGTCTTAATATCTTAGGTACATCGTAGAAGTCGAATCTTAGCCGGAATAGGGTGGTAAGCGCGATACTAGATTATTTAAATCTCTAAGAATATAAGCTATCGGCCTTCGCTTGAGTTAATAAAGATCGTAATTTAACGGGCCTTTATAACCGTATATAGTAGCTTTATAGAAGAATTAGTATTACGAAACTACTAGGAGACTACTAGGAGACTACTAGGAGACTACTAGGAGACTACTAGGAGACTACTAGGAGACTACTAGGAGAATACTAGGAGACTACTAGGAGACTACTAGGAGGCTAAAAGAAGGAAAATAACTTATACTACGCTTAGAGTTAGTAGACTCCCCCCTAGTAATTACTAGAACCCTCTCCTCTTCCTCCGCCTCCTAGTTCCTAATAAACTCCTCCTTTTTCGGCCGATACTTAATATCTACGAGGAGACTATTATAATATAGTTATATAATATAAGAGATATAGGGATATAGCGCGATCTCGTTTACTATATTAGGAATGTCCCTACTAAGTACCTTAATATATTTATTCACCGACTATACTATTGTTTTATTATTCGACGCGTTATCCGTAGTAAAAGTAATAACCCTAGTACCGAGATTAAAATACTTAAGGCGCGCTATTATAACTCTAGTAAGGTCCCTACTAGTATAAGCGCTATAGTAGGGCTCGAAACCGATTAAAGCTTCTATTAGGGTCTAATTATAAACCTAGTATACTTTAATTACGAGGAAGCTATTCCGGCGCGGCGTAGACTATCCATCGAGGACGATTGAGACTTTCTAAGGTACTAGTAGAAGGCGTTCACGGATAGACTCCTCTAACTTCTTTCGGAGGGTAAGGATTTTATTAGGGTCCCTAACGGGGCGGGGCGAAACGGGGGGGGTCGGGTTAGGGGCGGGTCGGGGCGGGTTTTCGGGGCGGGTTTTCGGGGCGGGTTATAAAGCTATAACCCTAACCCGACCCGCCCCGCCAAGATATAAACCCGCCCCGTTAGTTAGGGGCGGGTTTTTAAGGGGGGAACCCGGAGATTTTTTACGGAAAGCTTAATTACTTTAGAACTACTATATATATTTTAATTTTTTAATAGCTAATAATAATCTCTAGGTTATAGAGTATCTATTAAGAATATAAAATATATATATATCTATATATATAACCCTATAAAAATCACGTGGAAAACCCGAACGGGGCGAACGGGGCGGGTTTTCTTCTAAACTATAACCCGCCCCGGGAACCCGCCCCAACCCGTTAAAACCCGACCTGCTAACGGGGCGGGTTCCCTACCCTATAACCCGCCCTAACCCGCCCCGTTGGGGACCCTAGATTTTATTAGTAATAGTTGATGACGAAGGGAGCCGTCGCTTAGGTTCGAGGTATATAACTAGGCGTAGGAATTCCAAGTTATCGATAGTTGTTAATAACTACTTATATATAATAATCGTACGAAGGAGTTGTTCGTCGAAATTAGCTAGGGATAGTACGAGGCTTCTAGCGTTCGCTATCTTAGTCCTAACTCGTCGATTCTAGAGTAGAATATTAGTAGAACTAAAATCAGAAAACCTAGTAGTCTCCTAGTAGTCTTACGGCTGCCCTTAGGCCCTCTTCTATAGTTAGCTATGCTATTCCTCGCGCTAAGGAGGTCGATAGACATACCCTCGTCTTTATATAAGAACTAATTTAACTGGTTCTATTCTTATATAGATATTTTACGACTAGATCGTATCGTATATAGATAGTACAAGGCTTACTAGAAATACGAAGAGCGCCTTCAACAAAATATTACTAGCCTATAGCTCTCCTATTAGCTCCCTATACTAGAAGGTTAGGGGTAGGGACTAATATATTTTCCTAGTACCATCGTATTATAATCTACTAGTTATAGAACTACTTAGAGTTATTTAGTATCTATTTAAAACAGGCGTCGTTTTTACCTACCGATAGTAGGTTACCTATAGGAGGAGGGACGTAGGTTGCTAAAGATAATAAAGCTATAATAGAGAAGTAGTATTAGTTAAGAAGGAATAGTATATAAGTAGTATCTCTTATTTGAAGCTACTATTATATTTATAGGAAGTACCAAGAATATAGCTAAGCTACTTTAGGTTCTATAAGGCTAAGAAACTATTTAATAAAGTATAAATATAAAGATACAACTTTAACACGTAGAGATATAAATATATTAATGGTATTTACGGTTTTATATATATATCTTCTATAAATCTACTTACTTCTAGATAATATTATCATATACTAAGCTCGGAATATATTTTTGAATAAAAATTGAATATATTTATTCAATCTTCATTCAAAAATATATAGCTAGCCGTTTATTCTTTAATAAAGTAATTCTTCAATAAAGTAATTCTTTAATAAAGTGATTCTTTAATATATTATTAAGGAGAGATACTTATTTATTAACTATTATAGAAATATTCTTCTTATATATAAAGAGCAAGTAATTCATGATTTAAATATAAGCCTAGTAGTCTTCTAGTAGTTAAAGAGGGAGATATTAGTATAGAATATATTATTTGCTAGTATACTAAATAAAATATATCCTCCTAGCTCCGAATTTATTAAATTAACTCTTCTTCTTATTACTACGAAGCCTCCTCGCTAATTCTATATCCTTGGACTGAATTGTAATACGATTTATATAAATAGTATAGAGGTTAGTATCTAGGAATAATATATTAGTACTAGTACTAGTATAATAGGTTAAAATATTACTTACCTTTAAAAAGACTAATAAGATAGCATTCTGTAGCCTCTTAGAGTACTTATATTATAGTTACTTGAAATCGAAGGTCTTCCTTAAAATTATATATAACCTCTCGAACAACCCTACTAAATAGTATTTTCTATATAAGGAGGTTAGTACTCTTCTAGTAGCGGCGGATCTCACGTAGAGCAACGGCTAGAAAGCGTTAGAGACTACTAGGATACTACTAGGAATTCTACGTAATATATAATTCTAACTTACTTCCTAGCTTATAACGGTAGGGCTTTCTTATACTACCTATATTACTTTTACCTTTCCTAGTAATTTGTTTTCGAGTAGCCAATCCCCCTAAAGGCTTTACTAGGGCCTTACTACTAGTAGTATTTCGAGCCTTAAGCGTAGATCTTCTTCTAGCAGCTGTAATAGTACTTTTACTAGTACTAGTAACTACCTTACTAGCTATTAGTCTCTTTACTAGTATTCTTTTTACTAGTATCTTTCTTACTAGTATCTTTTTTACTACTAGTTCCTTTCTTACTAGTAGTAGTAGTAGTAGTACTACTACTACTACTTCTACTGCTACTACTTCTATTACTTCTACTACTACTACTAATACTACTACTACTAATACTACTACTACTAATACTACTAGTAGTAGTAGTAATATAAATCTCCTCCTTAATTTAGGAATAGAATCTAAGGGTTCGCTAGGATCTTCTAGCATTTGAGTATCAAGTATTACCTAGTTAGAATCCTATATTTGAGCAGTATTTAGCTTTTTTATAGTAGTATCTAACTCTCCTCCAATAGTATCTAACTCTTAAGTATTAAGTATTACCTAGTCAAAATACTATAGTTGAGCAGTATCTAGCTTTTTTATAGTAGTATCTAGCTCTTCTCTAATAGTATCTAACTCTTAAGTATCATTAATTAGGTCTTTTAGAGTAGTTTCTAGGTCTTCTCGAGTATCCTTAAACTTATAATCTTCTTTATCTAGCTCTTTAGATTTTAGTATTTCAAATAGGGTCTTTTCCCTAGTAGTCGGTTCCTTCTTCTTAGTCTTCCTATACTTACTAATAATATTTCTATTATTATCTACTACCTAAATATCTAATACTTGCGAAGATAAAGAAATACTTAAGGAATAGCTAGTACTTCTAGTTCTAAGTAGCTCTTCTTCAATTTGGGTACTAGCCGGCTAGGAATTAAGATCTAGATTACCTAGACTACTAGGATAACTACTAGGCTCTACTAGTTTGATTAGAGGAGAATCTAGTAGAGGTAGGGTAGCCTTTTTTAATTCGTTAGCTGCTCGAAGATCTACTATAGAAGTAAGGCTACGCTAGCGGGTACCCTTACTACGTACTATTAAATAATTAGTAATAATTATTAGTTAATTTACTTTTAATTTAGTAGTTGCTAGTAGTAATCTAGTAGTAATATAGGTTAAAAAGTAAGGATAAAGCTATATAGATTATTAGCGTACGTACGGACGTGAAAACTCTATAGCGCTAGTAAACTAGCGTACTAATATCGGACGACTATACTTTTCGTACTATATAGTATAAATATATAAAATACTTCTACTAATTATACTAATTAAATTTACGCTTGACTCTACTTCAATCTCGCTTATTTTATAAGCCTTGAACTACTAGTAAACTACTAGGCTTAGCCTAGCGTAAATCTATAGATCTATAAATAATAGCGCTACCAAAACCAACTAAACTCCTCTCTACTAATATTTATACAGTTAAAGAACGTGCGCGGCGTAGTAAAAAGAGAGGCTTTGATCTCTAGGTTATAAGGAGTTAGCGCGTATTAAATCAAGCAAAGTTAGAGGCTCGTTAAAAACTAAAAAAGTCTAATAGTTAGAATCTTCTCTTAGATACTAAGTAGCGGTCCTAAATTGCGTAAGCTAAGCAAGCTATTAATAATAAGCGGTAAGAACCTAGTAGTATCCTAGTAGTAATATATACTAATCTAGCCCTAGAATATCGAATAGTACCTATCCTAGCCTCCTTAAACCAGACCTACTTACGCTTTTCGATTTCGGTAATCAAGATAAAGATATAAATAATAGAGTAGAAGAAAGCTCTAGTTAAGAATCGAGTAAAGAGGAGGAGATAGATATTATTAGGGGCTGGTACCCTAGTAGCTGAAAGGAAGGAAGAATAGACTACGAAAGGAGTAGAACCGGAGACCGTACGTTAGAGTACGGTCTCCTCGTTAGAGTATAAGGAGAGAGCTCCTCCCCCTCTCTAGCTCGTTAGTTAACTTAGTTCTATCTACTACTTTACCTTTTAGTGTATACTAGGGTCTCCTATAATATTAAGTTAACTCTTTTTGTTTTTCTCTCGACGCGCTCTAGAAGCTATAGAGACTACGATAGACCCTATAGAGGGCGATAGCAACGATATCACGCCGTATAACTATAGTACTATTATCTAATAGTTAATAGTATAGTAGTAGGCTCAGGCCACCCGCTTAGAGGAGTAGGAGGCCTAGCTATAGAGGGCGTAGGCCGGTCTACTTAAGGTAGATAAGGCCTACGTAGAGCTAAAGGGTAACGACGTATCTATCTAGAGCCTAGTCTCGGCTATCTAGGACCGCGGTCTAGGTAGATTAGACTCTACGATAAACAACCTACTCTATAGACCTTAAGAATAGCGACCGCTATAATAGAATAGGTCTATAGCTACTTTTAGAGATTTTTTTCTCCGAATCTAGAGTTCCTATAGGACGAGGGCCGTATAGAAGCCGGTACTTCCCGCCTCTTTTTACTAGGATACTATTAACGACTACCTAACCTACGAGAAAAGGGCTCGTATAAGGGGTTTTTAGGCAGCTAGCGGCCCTAACGGTAAATAGAACCCTAAGGACTTTCTCTTAGAGATTAAGCGCATTTTTACGGACTCTATAGAAAAGACGACGGCCCTAGAAAAGCTAGTAAGCCTGAAATATAATAACGGCTAACTATAGTAGGATTACTAGCTAATCTTTAACGAACTCCTACTAGTATCTAATAGCTCCTAGTAGAGCGACGAGGTCAAGATATAGTAGCTACGGAAGACCCTCTATAACTAGGATAATATACTTCTAGTAACTATATAGAGGGAGACGGGGTACACCTAATTTGCCGCGGAGATTAGACGTATTATATAGAACTATAAATATACTAGCTAGTTCGCCGTACGATTCTCGACCTAGCGGTCTAGGTAGAAGTAGTCGGGTAGCGGCCCTTATACCGTAGCGGCTATAAGCTTAGCCTTATACGGTAGTACCGTAGACGGCGATACTATTATAACCCTAGTACGGGTCGTAGACCGAGCTAAGGCGGCCGCGCCCCGCCCCCCTATATAAGGGGGGAGTGGCGCTATACTAAGGGCGAAGTAGGTATCTAAGGCGGAACTAGACGGCCGTAAGGAGAAAGGTCTCTACTTCTAGTACGGAGGGAGCGGGTACCGTATAAGCGACTACGTATACCGCCCCACCGAGTAACCCTCCTAAAAGGGGGTAGGGATAAATACCTTAATAGTCCCAGCCGTAACGGAGACCGCCCTAGTCCTAGAGGTTACCAAGTCTAACCCGCCGGGAAAAGGATAGCTCCCCTCTAAAGATAGAGGAAGGGAGTAGGTCGAGTACTAATAGAGGACTAGGACGCTTACCGGGTAAATATAGATAGGAATAATATACTTATAGTTATAGACGTAGTAATTAATATTATTTCCTACGTATCTACCCTAATAGATGAAGGCTATTAGTACTACGCTATAATAGACGGAGACCTAGCCAAACGGCTCGGACTCCCCAAGGTAGGAAAAACGACGAGACGGATCCGGGGCGCTATAGGCGATATAGCCGGGTCTAGTATTTAGGGGGTAGTTGCCCTAAAACTTAAGATAGCCGGCTTTAAGTAGGTAGTCTACGTATACTACGTCCCTAAACTAGCCTTTCCGGTTATTTTAGGGAACCCCTAGAAGGCGTATAACCGTATCCGGATAGCGCCGGACGAAGGCCGGCTATACTACGGGCGGGTAGTAAGGTAGGTAGCGGAATCCGCCCCTAAAGTAGTAGAAGACGACGACCCTCGTACGGTAGCCTATCGATTGGAGAGCTCTAGCGAGGACGCTACGCTAACGCTAACGGAATAGGTATAGCCGGAGACTAATAACTTCGTAGTTACGCTAGTAACCTTCTATATTAGGAAGGTAGAAGACGGTTATTCGGTAACGGTCGCCGCTATAGTAATAGAGGACTTCGAGAAGGCTATAATAGAAAAAAGGCCTAATACGGAGGCGGAACTCCGCGCGTAACTCCCCCTAGAGGTTTACGATATAATCCCGCTATTTTTAAGCCTAGAGACGGAAAAACTCGCCCCCTACTAGCTAGGGGTAGACTATAGAATCGAGCTACGTACGAAGCCTAACGGGATAATAGAGTCCTTACTATAGGGGCCGCTCTACGGTATATCTAAGGAGGAGCTCCTAGTCCTACGGAAAACGTTAAATAAGCTACTAGCTAAGGGGTTTATTCGGCTATCGAGCTTAGACGGCGGGGCGCCGGTACTTTTTATCCGGAAACCCGCGGGGGCCTAAGGTTCTACTATAACTATAGAGTACTTAATACGGTAACTAAGGAGGATAGATACCTACTCCTACTTATTTCGGAGACCCTCCGGAACCTCGCGGGCTATACCTACTTATCGAAGGTAGACGTAGTAAGTACGTTTTAGAAGCTTAGGATAGCCTAGGGTTACGAGTATAAGATAGCGTTCTAGACTAGATACGGGCTATTCGAGTAGCTTATAACTCCGTTTGGTTTAGCTAGGGTACCGTCTAGTTTTTAATAGTATATTAATATAGTACTTCGGAAGTTCCTCGACGAATACGCCTTAGCGTATATAGACGACGTACTAATCTATACCTAAGGGAGCCGTAAAGACTATTTCGAGAAGGTACGTACCGTTCTCTAGGTACTTTAGGACGCTAGCCTATACTTAGACCCCGCGAAGAGCGAGTTCGCGAGGAAGAGTATTAAGTATCTAGGTTTTATTATTTACGCCGACGGAGGAGGCCTTTAGGCTAACCCGGAGAAGGTTTAAACCGTCTAAGATTAGGCGGTCCCGCGTAATTAGAGGGAGGTACGTAGGTTCCTAGGATTTACGAATTATTACCGAATATTTATTAAGGGCTACTCTATACGCGCCGCCCTACTTACGTCGCTAACCGGGGTAAGTACTACGTTCTCCTAGGACGAAGTAGCCTAGACGTCTTTCGACGATTTAAAGGAGTATTTTATAAGTACTCCGGTACTACGATAGTAGGATCCCGCGCTTTCGACGTTTCTAGAGGCCGATAGTAGCGGCTTCGCGCTAGGCGGGGTTTTAAGCTAGGAGACTAGCGGGGTTCGCTACCCGGTCGCTTTCTATTTAGAAAAACTAAATAAGGCGGAAATTAACTACGATATCTATAATAAAGAGTTACTAGCCGTAGTCCGGTACTTATAATACTAGGATACGGAGCTTCGTAGCTATAGTCTATTTATAATTATAACGGATTATAGGAACCTAGAATACTTTATAAAAAAGTAAAGGCTATCCGAGCGATAGATACGGTTCGCGGAGACCCTAATAAGATATAGGTTCTCTATAGTATATCGCTCGGGGTTAGAAGTAATAGTACTAGACGCGCTATCTAGACGAGATTAGGATAACCTAGATTACTACGATTATACTTCGAGGATCTAATAGCTAATCCTAGAGGCTAGCCTAACCAAGTATACGCTAGCTACCCCTATAGCGATAGGATATAGGGTTTTCGGTATAGGTTAAGGCCCGTTCTAGGAAGACGCCCTTAACGAGCTCTAGGATAGGGTAGTTACTAAGGATATATACTATTAATAGGTATTCTAGGCGGTATAGTCCGGCGAGCGAGCTATTCCTACTAGGGCCTATATTAAGATTTAAATCGCGGACTATAAGATCGATACCTAAGGCCTATTACGATACCGAGGTAAGCTATAGGTACCTAGCGCCCCGTTTATAACGGACGTAGAACGAAAGGAGTCGGACGGCGATATAAGGGGTCTAGATAATTTAAGGACTAGGCTGATTTAGAAGAACTATAACTCTACGGTAACTAGTTACCTAGGTAGGGAGAATACGCTCTCCGTTATAGGCCGAGACTTCTACTAGCTACTAATAGCCTCGTATATACGGAGGTTTGTACGGAACTATAACGGCTATAGCCGTAATAAGGTTTGGCGTAGTACTAAATACGGTCTCCTATAGTCGCTCCCGGTCCCTAATAGATTTTTTTCGGAGTTATTAATCGATTTTATAGTAGAACTCTAGGAGTCCAACGGTAATATAAACCTCTATATAATAAAGGATAGGCTGAGTAAGACTATAGTTTTTAAAGCGATACCTACTACTAATATAGAGGCTTACGCCGAGATGTTTCTAAGATACTAGGTACGCTACTATAGGCTACCTAGGGTAATAACGTCGGACCGAGGAAGGAACTAGACGGGCGCCTTCTAGAGATACTTCTATCGCCTACTAGGCGTCGAGTAGCGGTTAAGTAGCGTATACTACCCCTAAACGGACGGAGGCCCGGAGCGTATTAACTAGGAAGTATAGGCGTACCTACGGTACTTTATTAACTTTAACTAGAATAACTAGGCCTAGTAGCTTCCCGTAGCTTAGTTAGTAGTAAACGGCCGATACTATACGGGAATCGGTATATCGCTATTTTTTACGATATACGGCTTTAAAGCCCCTATAGCTATACCGTTAGAGGAGGGGGTCGTAGAATCCGTCCCGATCCCCGCTAAATAGAGGGCTAAAGAATTCGTTCGGAGGATAGGGAAGATTATAGAGCTATACTAATCGCTAATAGGGGTTTCGTAATAGTAATAGGAGGAGTCCTATAATAGGCGGTAGGTCCCTACCTAAAGGTTCTAGGTCGGCGATAAAGTATAGCTAGACCTAAGGAACTACGGTAGCGAGAGGCTAAAGAAGAAGCTAGACGTACGATATACTAAATATACGGTAGCTAAAGTTATTAGCCCGATATTTATACGGCTTAAGGGTATCCCTAGTAGGATATATAATATATTTTACCCCGACCTTTTACGGTAGTACCTAGATAACCTACTACCTAGATAGGTTATCGATAACTTCTAACTAGGCCCCGTACTACTAGAGTCGTATAAGGAGTTCGAAGTAGAGAAGATCCTATACGCTAGGAAGGCTAGGTAGGGATAAGGGCGCGAGGCCCTAGTAAAATAGCGCGGTTACTACGATATAATATAGGAGCCGCTAGAAGCTATAGAGGATACTATAGCTATAGACGAGTTCGAACTAGTCTATAGACCCGTATAAGAAAATAATAGCCCCCTATAGGAATTCGGCGGAGGGCGGCTAAGAAGGAGCGGGCGTACGAGGTTATTACGGTAAGTTATATTTTAGATATTTACTAGGAGTTAGGATTAGAGTTTAATTTTAGAAATTTTTTTTTTTATTTATTTTAGGGTTTATCCGGTCCCCTCCGGTTTTAGTACGGGCGGCGACAGCTGAACGCTACTACGCGTACCTATAAAAAAAAAAAGAAAGAAAGAAAAAGCGTAAAAGAAATACCCCCCCCCCCTTCTCTCCTCCCTTAGTTATAGTTAGACCGCCGGGGTCCCTATACCTAAGAGCCGGGTACTAGACTAGCTATTATAAAATTCATTACTACTACCTCGAAGGTAGTAGTAGTAGTAGCGGCGACCGTTCTATTTTATACGGTTAGTAGAAGTATTAAGAAGGGGAGCTTATATAGTTTACGGCGGGACGAGGGCCTAGTCTACTAGGGACCGGAGGAGCTTATAGGCCTTAAGGGTAGTAACTAAGCTCGATAAGGCGGACTCGCTATAGATAGTTAGCGTATATTAACGAACGGGCTACGGGATATACCTCTAGTCTTAACCCGACCGGGTCTACGCGGCGTATACTAAACCGGCGAGCTAGGGCCTAATTAGTTAGTAGGAGAAATAAGATAGACTACGAAACGTATATTAGGGTATACTAAGCCTAGTACTAGGTATAGTACGTATAGGCGAGCGAGGGCCGGTAGTACTTACCGTTATCCTATTAGTAGTTAGCTAGAGTCCGAGTTTATTTCGCTAGTTACCTCTTATAGGCGGGGGCTTCTAGTAGCGGTAGTCTCGGCTATTAGACGTATACGTAGTATAATAAATACGGCGCTAAGCCTAGAAGTAAGGATTAGTAAATAGTTACCGTAGAAGATTAGTATACGTACGGTCCCGACCAACTAGTCGGCTATAGTAGTAGGGTAAGTAAGGGCGGCGCGGGCGGTATTCTTCTTCTAGTAGCGGGCGGCGGTACTCTTACGGGCGGTAGGGGTACGACGGGCGGTAACAGGCGAGGAGGTAGAGGACGAGCGACTAGAGATAGAGGTACGGGTAGGAGTAATAGCGGTAGTAGTATAGTTAGACTCTAGTAAAGACGGGGCGGGCGTCGTATTAGCGGCGTTAACGGTAGTAGCGGCGGGGTCCTAAGTAGGTAGCTAGGGGTCTTAGATAAGCGGCTAGGTATCCTAGGCGGGTAGCTAGGAATTATAGGCGGGTAGCTAAGGATTATAGGCGGGCGGCTTAGCGTCCTAGGCGGCGGCGGGACCTATCTCTAGAGGAACGGATAGTAGCTATATAGAATAGGTTGGTAGTAGCGGAGGACTAGAGGCTCTTACGCCTCTAAAGAGGGCGAAGTAGCGGGAATCTATAGTAGCGGGTAGGGAGGAAGCGGGGGGCGGCGTAGAACTACTAGAAGATATAGTAGGAGTAGTAGTAGTAGCGGCGGTAGTACTAGGGTCCCTAACGGGGCGGGGCGAAACGGGGTGGGTCGGGTTAGGGGCGGGGCGGGGCGGGTTTTAGGGGCGGGTTATAAAGCTATAACCCTAACCCGACCCGCCCCGCCAAGCTTTAAACCCGCCCCGTTAGTTAGGGGCGGGTTTTTAAGGGGGGAACCCGGAGTTTTTTTCTAGAAACCTTAATAACTATAGATCTATTATATATATTTTAATTTTTTAAATACTTATTATAGTCTCTAGGTTATACTCTACCTAATAGGAATATAATATATTAATATATCTATATATATAACCTTATAAAAATCACGTGGAAAACCCGAACGGGGCGAACGGGGCGGGTTTTCTTCTAAACTATAACCCGCCCCGGGAACCCGCCCCAACCCGTTAAAACCCGACCCGCTAACAGGGCGGGTTCCCTACCCTATAACCCGCCCCAACCCGCCCCGTTGGGGACCCTAGGTAGTACGACGGGCTAGATACGGTTAGTTTAAAGCGGAGGCCGCTATTATAGTACTAGGTAGGAGATACTTACTATGTATATATATAGTATATATATATATATATATATAAGGGCTTAACAAAAAAAAAAAAAAAAGCCTAGGGGATAGGGGTATTTATACCCTTTAGGAGATACCAATTGAGGTATAAATACGCGTATAATTATATAGTAGTCGATAGTAACTTCGAGGGGGATCGAATTAGTATTATCTAAGAGGGTTTATAAGCGATACGAGAGAAACCTATAGAAGCTAGCTAAATTACCCGGGCTACCCGGTCCTAGGACGGGGGCCAGCCGAAAGACGTACTATAATACTTAGGATACGTTTAAATAGCTAGTTACGCGGACCGGAGACTCCTCCGTAGGAGTTATAGGGACCGGAGACGCCTCTAGCGTAGGTAGACTCTATTCCTAACGACTAGGAAGGTAGGAGGATAGGTTACTATAGATACTATAATAGAACGCTTAGCTTTAGTAAAGTTGTCTAGTCTTTAATAGGAAACGGGTACTAAGTAGTAGGGTAAGTACGCGGACGCATAGGGTATACCCGGGCGTACGTACTATAAAAAGTAACTTACGAGGGCCTAGGCCCGGGGCGGAGCCGCTATTACCTAAATAGGGGTCCTATTACCTAAATAAGGGTCACGTACGGGTTATATAAGTAGGACCGCCTAAAAGGTACTAGAGAGAGGAGGGGAGTCCGTGGCTTTAGGGCTCCTTATAATAAACTAGTAGGAGCTAGGCGTTTTTTAGCCGGTCGCCGAAGGGGAAGAATAGGGCTAATATTAGGGGCTAGTACCCTAGTAGCTAAAAGGAAGGAAGAATAGACTACGAAAGGAGTAGAACCGGAGACTATATATTAGAGTATAGTCTCCTTGTTAGAGTATAAGGAGAGAGCTCCTCCCCCTCTCTAGCTCGTTAGTTAACTTAGTTCTATCTACTACCTTACCTTTTAGTATATACTAGGGTCTCCCGTAACAGATATTAATATAATACCCTAGGCTTAGGGTAGTAATATTACTATACTATTCGACGAGTCCTACGATTAATACTACGTAGAGTTTTATCTAGGGTCCCTAACGGGGCGGGTTGGGGCGGGTTATAGAGTAGGGAACCCGCCCCGTTAGCGGGTCGGGTTCTAACGGGTTGGGGCGGGGTCCTGGGGCGGGTTATAGATTAGAGGAGAACCCGCCCCGTTCGCCCCGTTCGGGTTTTCCACGTGATTTTTATAGGGTTATATATATAGATATATATATATTTTATATTCCTAAGAGATACTCTATAACCTAGAGATTATTATAGGCTATTAAAAAATTAAAATATATATAGTAGTTCTAAAGTTATTAAGGTTTCCGTAAAAAATCTCCGGGTTCCCCCCTTAAAAACCCGCCCCTAACTAACGGGGCGGGTTTATATCTTGGCGGGGCGGGTCGGGTTAGGGTTATAGCTTTATAACCCGCCCCGAAAACCCGCCCCGACCCGCCCCTAACCCGACCCCCCCTATTTCGCCCCGCCCCGTTAGGGACCCTAGTTTTATCTAGTCGTCTTTACGTAAGCAAGACGGTCCTAGTAAGTAATTAGGAAGGGGTTAGCAAATTTAATAAATAGTAGTTTAAATTCAGTTAAGGGTACGTATAATATCTATAAACTTCTTTTAGAAGAAGATTTAGAGGTAAGTCTTTCAATTTCTAGTAGTCTCCTAGTAGTTTCTAATATCCTTTTAGAGTCTAGTAAGCTCATTCTATAATAAAGATAGAGAAGAGTAACTACTAGTCTACCTAGCTAATTAACTACCCTTAATCTCTCCCCTTTAATTCTTTTCTATGGAGTAGGTTACTTTAATACGAAATCTCCTAGCTTATCGCTATAATTTCGATAAAAGGCTTCCTAGTCCTACTCGTTAGTAGGATATATACCCTATAGATAAGATTAAGCTAAAGGAGAATCTACCTAATAGAGAGCTTGCAATAGAGGTATAGGAGTTAATATTTAGTAAAAAGGTAGAAGTAAGACTGTAAGAGAGAGATTTGGTAGAATAAGGGATATAGATAAGGTTAATCTTATTATAAAACCATTAGTATTATAGGCGACTAATAGTTTAGGTTATACTCTTAATATAGATAAGAAGATATAAGAGCTCTAAGCTACTACTAAAAAATTAGCTAATAAAGTTAATAGGTCTAAGGATAAGGATAAACGTACTTTTCAATTAGATATTAAGAGTAATAGAGAGGAAGATAAAGAAGAAGAAGAAGAAGAAGAGGAGAAGAATAACTAGATTATTAATAATATATATATAGAAGATCTCTCTAAATGAGAAGAACCCTAGTTTTAGCTATTATAGTATTATTAAACGTAATTTCTATTCATCTACTCACTTTGACTACTAGGAGACTACTAGGAGACTACTAGAAATATATAAATATTAAATACAAAATCTACTAACTATTTACTACTAAATCTAACTATACCTCTATACTCTATATAGTTAGGGCTATTATTACTTACTATTAGGTTATATCTTAGTAGTTATATAAGCGCTAAGAAAGTATCACGTGGACCCGCGCTAGTATAAACGGGGCGGGTTCTCCTCCTATCTATAACCCGCCCCGGGACCCCGCCCTAACCCGTTAGAACCCGACCCGCCAACGGGGCGGGTTCCCTACCCCAAAACCCGCCCCAACCCGCCCCGTTGGGGACCCTAGTTTTCGTATGATTCTCGTATTAAGGTAGGTACATTTAGTACTAGATTAGACTATATATAGCTAGTAGATCTGGTAGATTCCGTAAAAAGTAGTATATAGCCAACTCGAGTATTCTAAGTCGTTTAGTAAGATAATTAAGTGATAATATTTCGCTTAATCGGGTTAGCCTCCTCTCCTATAGTACTAAACGTAGTAAAGTATACGTTTTTAGCGGCCTTAGAATTAGAAGATACTTCTTTCTCTTCTACCCTTTTCTTATAATCCGTAAGGCTTTTTTCGACTATAGCTTTTACCTTAGGATCTTTAAGTACTTTATCTACCTTCTTCTAGATTTCTAGCTTCGGCGTGAAGTTACTACGTATAATACCGGTAATATATTATATATAGTTCTAGGGGTAATACTTAAATTTTTAAGGATTAAAGCTATAGGGGTAGTTAGATTAACGTTTTTTCGCCGTAGTTTACCCCTTATATAAAGGAGTATCTAAACCCTCTATATTATACGTAAAGGAGGATGGTTTAATCGGTTACTAAAGTAGTCTTATATATAAAAAATCCCGAAAGTCTTTTACTAAACTTGGCACCGTAGTAATATGGTTATTAGGGTTATTTATAAACGTCCTTCTAGTATTACTATATACTTCATTAATCCGACTAATTATATTAAGGTATTTAATAAGTATTATCCGGTTCTCCTAGCCGTAAATACCCCCTTTTACTAGTTTTATACAAAGCTATACGGTTTGGTCTAGGATTTTTATTAGATCTCTCGATTTAACGTCGCTATTTACTATTACGGGAGACCCTAGTATACACTAAAAGGTAAGGTAGTAGATAGAACTCGGTTAACTAACGAGCTAGAGAGGGGGAGGAGCTCTCTCCTTATACTCTAACGAGGAGACCGTACTCTAACGTATAGTCTCCGGTTCTACTCCTTTCGTAGTCTATTCTTCCTTCCTTTCAGCTACTAGGGTACTAGCCCCTAATATTAGCCCTATTCTTCCCCTTCGGCGACCGGCTAAAAACGCCTAGCTCCTACTAGTTTATTATAAGGAGCCCTAAAGCCGCGGACTTCCCTCCTCTCTCTAGTACCTTTCCGGCGGTCTTGCTTATATAACCCGTATATAACCCTTATTTAGGTAATAGTAGCTCCGCCCCGGGCCTAGGCCCTTATAAGTTACTCTTTATAGTACGTACGCCCGGGTATACCCCGTACGTCCGCGTACTTACCCTACTACTTAGTACCCGTTTCCTATTAAAGAGTCGACAACCTTACTAAAGCCGGGCGTTCTATTATAGTATCTATAGTAACCTATCCTCCTACCTTCCTAGTTATTAGGAATAGAGTCTACCTACGCTAGAGGTATCTCCGGTCCCCGTAACTCCTACGGAGGAGTCTCCGGTCCGCGTAACTAGCTATTTAGACGTATCCTAACTATTATAGTACGTCTTTCGGCTAGCCCCCGTCCTAGGACCGGGTAGCCTAGGTAATTTAGCTAGCTTCCGTAGGTTTCTCTCGTATCGCTTATAAACCCTCTTGGATAATACTAATTCGATCCCCCTCGAAGTTACTATCGACTACCGTATAATTATACGCGTAATTATACCTTAATTGGTATCTCCTAAAGGGTATAAATACCCCTATCCCCTAGGCTTTTTTTTTTTTTATTAAGCCCTTATATATATATATATATATATACTATATATATATATAGTAAGTATCTCCTACCTAGTACTAATATAGCGGCCTCCGCTTTAAACTAACCGTATTTAGCCCGTCGTACTACCGCCGCTACTACTACTACTCCTACTATATCTTCTAGTAGTTCTACGCCGCCCCCTACTTCCTCTCTACCTACTACTAT
Organism: Venturia nashicola; assembly: GCA_004522665.1. Classification (NCBI taxonomy): domain Eukaryota; kingdom Fungi; phylum Ascomycota; class Dothideomycetes; order Venturiales; family Venturiaceae; genus Venturia; species Venturia nashicola. The sequence continues at coordinate 1,333,271 of SNSD01000003.1, read as the reverse complement.
AGATTCCCGCTTCTTCGCCCTCTTTAGAGGCGCGAGAGCCTCTAGTCCTCCGCCGCTACCAACCTATTCTACGTAGCTACTATCCGTTCCTCTAGGGACGGGTCCCGCCGCCGCCTAGGATACCGAGCCGCCCGCCTATAATCCTTAGCTACCCGCCTATAATTCCTAGCTACCCGCCTAGGATACCTAGCTACTCGTCTAAGACCCCTAGCTACCTACCTAGGACCCCGCCGCCGCTACTACCGACGCTACTAATACGACGCCCGCCCTATCTTCGCTAGAGTCTAACTATACTACTACCGCTATTACTCCTACCTATACCTCTATCTCCGGTCGCTCGTTCTCTACCTCCTCGCCTATCGCCGCCCGTCGTACCCCTACCGCCCGTAAGAATACCGCCGCCCGCCGCTAGAAGAAGAACGCCGTCTACGCCGCCCTTAAGGCCTATAAGCTCCTCCGGTCCCTAGTAGACTAGGCCCTCGTCCCGCCGTAAGCTATATAAGCTCCCCTTCTTAATACTCCTACTAACCGTATAAAATAGAACGGTCGCTACTACTACTACTACTACCTTCGAGGTAGCGGTAATAAATTTTATAATAGCTAGTCTAGTACCCGGCTCTTAGGTATAGGGACCCCGGCGGTCCAACTATAACTAAGGGAGGAGAGAAGGGGGGGGTTCCTTTTACGCTTTTTCTTTCTTTCTCTTTTCTCTTTTTTTTTTATAGGTACGCGTAGTAGCGTTCAGCTGTCGCCGCCCGTACTAAAACCGGAGGGGTCTAGATAAACCCCAAAATAAATAAAAAAAAAAAAAAAAAAATATTCTAAAATTAAACTCCAATCCTAACTCCTAGTAAATACCCGAAATATAACTTACCGTAATAGCCTCGTACGCCCGCTCCTTCTTAGCCGCCCTCCGCCGAATTCCTATAGGGGGCTATTATTTTCTTATATAGGTCCGTAAACTAGTTCGAACTTGTCTATAGCTACGGTATCCTCTACGGCTTCTAGCGGCTCCTACGTTATATCGTAGTAACTATACTATTTTACTAGGGCCTCGCGCCCTCGTCCCCGCCTAGCCTTCCTAGTATATAGGATCTTCTCTACTTCGAACTCCTCGTACGACTCTAGTAGTACGGGGCTTAGTTAGGAGTCGTTGATAACCTACCCGGGTAGTAGGTCGTCTAGGTACCGCCGTAAAAGGTCGGGGTAAAATACATTATATATCCTACTAGGAATACCCTTAAGCTGTACGGATATCGGGCTAATAACTTCGGCTACTATATATTTAGTATATTACGCGTCTAGCTTCTTCTTCGGCCTCTCGCTACCGTAGTTCCTTAGGTCTAGCTATACTTTATCGCCGACCTAGAACCTTTAGGCGGGGACCCACTACCTATTATAGGACTCCTCCTATTACTATTACGAAACCCCTATTAGCGATTAGTATAGCTCCGTAATCCTTTCTATCCTCCGAACGAATTCTTTAGCCCTCTATTTAGCGGGGATCGGGACGGATTCTATAGCTACCTCCTCTAATAGTATAGCCGTAGGGGCTTTAAAGCCGTATATCGTAAAAAATAGCGATATACCGATTCCCGTATAGTATCGGCCGTTTACCGCTAACTAGGCTACGGGTAGCTACTAGGCCTAGTCGTTCTAGTTAAAGTTTATAAAGTACCGTAGGTACGCCTATACTTCCTAGTTAAGGCGCTCCGGGCCTCTATCCGTTTAGGGGTAGTATATACTACTTAACCGCTACTCGACCCCTAATAGGCGATAGAAGTATCTTTAGAAGGCGCCCGTCTAGTTCCTTCCGCGGTCCGATATTATTACCCTAGGCAGCCTATAGTAGCGTACCTAGTATTTTAGGAATATCTCGGCGCAAGCCTCCGCGTTAGTAGTAGGTATCGCTTTAAAAACTACGGTCTTACTTAGCCTGTCCTTTATTATATAGAGGTTTATATTACCGTTAGACTCCGGGAGTTCTACTATAAAATCGATTAATAACTCCGAGAAAAATCTCTCGGGGACTAGGAGCGACTATAGGAGACCGTATTTAGCGCTACGCCAAACCTTATTACGGCTATAGCCGTTATAGTTCCGTACAAACCTCCGTATATACGAGGCTATTAGTAGCTAGTAGAAGTCTCGGCCTATAATAGAGAGCGTATTCTCTCTACCTAGGTAACTAGTTACCGCGGAGTTATAGTTCTTCTAAATTAGCTTAGTCCTTAAATTATCTAGACTCCTTATATCGTCGTCCGACTCCTTTCGCTCTACGTCCGTTATAAACGGGGCGCCGGGTATCTATAGCTTTCCCCGGTATCATAATAGGCCTTAGGTATCGATCTTATAGTCTACGATTTGAATCTTAATATAGGCCCCGGTAGGAATAGCTCGCTTACCGGACTATACCGCCTAGAATACCTATTAATAGTATATATCTTTAGTAACTACCCTATCCTAGAGCTCGTTAAGGGCGTCTTCCTAGAACGGGCCTCGACCTATACTAAAAACCCTATATCCCGTCGCTATAGGGGCGGCTAGCGTATACTTAGTTAGGCTAGCCTCTAGGATTAGCTATTAGACCCTCGAAGTATAATTATAGTAATCTAGGTTATCCTAATCTCGTCTAGACAGCGCGTCTAGAACTATTACTTCTAACCCCGGGCGATATACTATAGAGAACCTATATCTTATTAGGGTCTCCGCGAACCGTATCTATCGCTCGGATAGCCTTTACTTTTTTATAAAGTATTCTAGGTTCCTATAATCTATTATAATTATAAACGGACTATAGCTACGAAGCTCCGTATCCTAGTACTATAGGTACTAGACTACGGCTAGTAACTCTTTATTATAGATATTATAATTGATTTCGGCCTTATTTAGTTTTTCTAAATAGAAAGCGACTAGGTAGCGAACCCCGCTAGTCTCCTAGCTTAGAACCCCGCCTAGCGCGAAGCCGCTACTATCGGCCTCTAGAAATATTAAAAGCGCGGGATCCTATTATCGTAGTACCGGAGCGCTTATAAAATACTCCTTTAAATCGTTAAAAGACGCCTAGGCCGCTTCGTCCTAGGCGAACGTAGTATTTACCCCGGTTAGCGACGTAAGCGGGGCGGCGTATATAGAGTAGCCCTTAATAAACATTCGGTAATAGTTTGTAAATCCTAGGAACCTACGTACCTCCCTCTAGTTACGCGGGACTACCTATTCTTAGACGGTTTAAACCTTCTCCGGGTCGGCCTAAAGGCCCCCCCCGTTAGTATAAATAATGAAACCTAGATACTTAATACTTTTCCTCGCGAATTCGCTCTTCGCGGGGTCTAAGTATAGGCTAGCGTCCTAAAGCGCCCGGAGAACGGTACGTACCTTCTCGAAATAGTCTTTACGGCTCCCTTAGGTATAGATTAGTACGTCGTCTATATACGCCGAGGCGTATTCGTCGAGGAACTTCCGAAGTACTATATTAATATACTGTTAAAAACTAGACGGTACCTAGGCTAAACCAAACGGAGTTATAAGCTACTTGAATAGCCTATACCTAGTCTAGAATACTATCTTATACTCGTAACCCTAGGCTATCCTAAGCTTCTAAAATACGCTTACTACGTCTACCTTTAATAAGTAGGTATAGCCCGCGAGGTTCCGGAGGGTCTCCGAAATAAGTAGAAGAGGGTATCTATCCTCCTTAGTTACCGTATTAAGTACTCTATAGTTATAGTAGAACCTTAGGCCCCCCGCGGGTTTCCGGATAAAAAGTACTAGTACCCTACCGTCCGAGCTCGATAGCCGAATAAACCCCTTAGCTAGTAGCTCGTTTAACGTTTTCCGTAGGACTAGGAGCTCCTCCTTAGATATACCGTAGAGCGGCCCCTATAGTAAGGACTCTATTATCCCGTTAGGCTTCGTACGTAGCTCGATTCTATAGTCTACCCCTAGCCGGTAGGGGGCGAGTTTTTCCGCCTCTAGGCTTAAAAATAGTAGGATTATATCGTAAACCTCCGGGGGGAGTTACGCGCGGAGTTCCGCCTCCGTATTAGGCCTTTTCTCCGTTATAACCTTCTCGAAGTCCTCTATTACTATAGTAGCGACTATTACCGAATAACCGTCTTCTACCTTTTTAATATAGAAGGTTACTAGCGTAACTACGAAGTTATCGGTCTCTAGTTATACCTATTCCGTTAGCGTTAGCGTAGCGTCCCCGCTAGAGCTCTCCGACCGATAGGCTACTATATAAGGGTTACCGTCTTCTACCGCTTTAGGGGCGGATTCCGCTACCTACCTTACTACCTACCCGTAGTATAGCCGGCCTTTATCGGGCGCTATCCGGATACGGTTATATACCTTCTAGGGGTTCCCTAAAATAACCAGAAAGGCTAGTTTAGGGATATAGTATACGTAGACTACCTACTCGAAGCCGGCTATCTTAAGTTTTAGGGCGACTACCCCCTAAATACTAGACCCGGCTATATCGCCTATAGCGCCCCGGATCCGTCTCGTCGTTTTTCCTACCTTAGGGAGTCCGAGCCGTTTAGCTAGGTCTCCGTCTATTATAGCGTAGTACTAATAGCCTTCGTCTATTAGGGTAGATACGTAGGAAATACTATTAATTACTACGTCTATAAGTATATTATTCCCGTCTATATTTACCCGGTAAGCGTCCTAGTCCTCTATTAGTACTCGACCTACTCCCTTCCTCTATCTTTAAAGGGGAGCTATCCTTTTCCCGGTAGGTTAGACTCGGTAACCTCTAGGACTAGGGCGGTCTCTATTACGGCCGGGACCGTTAAGGTATTTATCCCTACCCCCTTTTAGAAGGGTTGCTCGGCGGGGCGGTATATATAGTCGCTTATACGGTACCCGCTCCCTCCGTACTAGAAGTAGAGACCCTTCTCCTTACGGCTATCTAGCTCCGCCTTAGATACCTACTTCGCCCTTAGTATAGCGCTACTCCCCCCTTATATAGGGGGGTAGGGCACGGCCGCCTTAGCTCGGCCTACGACCCGTACTAGGGTTATAATAGTATTACCGTCTACGGTACTACCGTATAAGGCTAAGCTTATAGCCGCCGCGGTATAGGGGTCGCCGCCTAACTACTTCTACTTAGACCGCTAGGTCGAGAATCGCGCGGCGAACTAGCTAGTATATTCGTAGTTCTATATAATACGTCTAATCTCTATAGCAAATTAGGTATACCCTATCTCCCTCTATATAGTTACTAGAAGTATATTATCCTAGTTATAGAGGGTCTTCTATAGCTACTATATCTTAACCTCGTCGCTCTACTAGGAGCTATTAGATACTAGTAGGAGTTCGTTAAAGATTAGCTAGTAATCCTACTATAGCTAGCCGTCGTTATATTTTAGGCTTACTAGCTTTTCTAGGGCCGTCGTCTTTTCTATAGAGTCCGTAAAAATACGCTTAATCTCCGAGAGAAAGTCCTTAGGGTTCCGTTTACCGTCGGGGCTACTAGCTACCTAAAATCCCCTTATACGAGCCCTTTTCTCGTAGGTTAGGTAGTCGTTAATAGTATCCTAGTAAAAAGGGGTAGGAAGTACCGGCTTCTATACGGCCCTCGTCCTATAGGAACTCTAGATTCGGAGAAAAAAATCTCTAAAAGTAGCCGTAGACCTATCCTATTATAGTAGTTGCTATTCTCGAGGTCTATAGGCTAGGTTATCCGTCGCGGAGTCCGATCCGCCTAGGCCGCGGTCCTAGATAGCTAAGACTAGGCTCTAGATAGATACGTCGTTACCCTTTAGCTCTACGTAGGCCTTGTCCGCCTTAAGTAGACCGGCCTACGCCCTCTATAGCTAGGCCTCCTACTCCTCTAAGCGGGTAGCCTAAGCCTACTACTACGCTATTAACTACTAGATAATAGTACTATAGTTATACGGCGTAATATTACCGCTATCGCCCTCCATAGGGTCTATCGTAGTCTCCGTAGCTTCTAGAGCGCGTCGAGAGAAAAAAAGGATAAAAAGAGTTAACTTAATATTACGGGAGACCCTAGTATATACTAAAAGGTAAGGTAGTAGATAGAACTCGGTCAACTAACGAGCTGGAGAGGGGGAGGAGCTCTCTCCTTATACTCTAACAAGGAGACCGTACTCTAACGTACGGTCTCCGGTTCTACTCCTTTCGTAGTCTATTCTTCCTTCCTTTTAGCTACTAGGGTACCAGCCCCTAACATTTACGTAATATTACTATTAGGACTTTAGACGTAAGCTAGTAGCCTTATCTATTAGTTTATAGCGTACTTTAAGCCGTTTAAGCGTTTCGTATACTATTTTAGATAACGTAATAAGGTTTAAGTTAGCGTAGTTAACGTGTTTACGGATCTATTTATACGTACTTATAAACTTAGCTAGTTCTTTATCGTATCTAGCTTCTTGGTATCTAAAATCCTCTATTATTATATTATAAGTAGCTCTTTAGTCTACGGTAAGGTTCCTAATTATAGTATCTACGGCGGTACCAGTTATATAAGTTTTAACTAAATAAGGTAGTTATAGGGGTAGTACTAGAGTATCGAGATCTAGATTATACTTATCCTAAATCCCTAAGTCGGTATAATGGCCTTCTACTAATTAGATAAAGAGTAGCTATTCTTTATTATTATTCAGGGTAATATTAACGTCCTTAAGCTTAGATTAAGATTCTATCGTTTTAATTAGTTGCTCTCGAAGTCCTCGTAGTTATTATTATAGGATTAATAAAGTTAAAGTTAAGTTAAAGATAGGGGTTATATAAGTTCAAGGATTATTAGCGCGATATACGTAATATTAGTAGTCCGGGCTTATAACTATAAGATAAATAGGATCTCAAAAGATATAGATAGTTATATATATATATAGAGTAACTACGAGTAATCAATCTATCTAAATATACGTAGAGATCCAAGCCTAAAACCGCATAAATGAGTGAAACCAACGCCAAACTAGTGCCAAACTGGTGGTGTATATATGCGGCATAGATGCTACATGTGTCACGTGTGTAACAGGGGTAAAACGAGTGTGTAACGTGTCAAATAAGTGTGTTTTCATGCACGACACCACAATCGAAGAAGCCACAGAGTCTACCGCAGTGTACAGATACGATCCCATCAACGGCATCAAAATCTTCCAAGATGTTTGGGACAGCTACACAGGCTACGATGAGGAGGGCAATCCCACAGCCGATATAGATGCACTCACTGACCAGTGCCTTGAAGGTGATGGAACTCTCATGGAGAATAAGCTGCTTGGAGCAACTGGCATTACAATTTTCCCTCCCTACCTCGACAGGATGAAGGGGTGGGCTAGTGAGAACAAGATGGCAGGCTTGGATGTCGAGGTTGACCTTTTCTGATATTAGCTAACGACTTGGACTAGATTCCTTGAGTAATTTTGCTGCTGTCCTGTCACTATTTCGCCTTAGGTATGGGGTGCAACCGGAGGGTTGTTTTTCTAGGGTAGATGATTGACACGCTCAGACTGACCAGGCATTGTGAGGAGTACGAGAAGATGGACGAGGACGAGAGACGAGGCTCCTGAGGTGTCATTCCGTAGCTTACGTAACCACCCCCGGGCAGACCTCGACTACGAGTACGAGTCCCCTTGCCATTCGTGACCTCTTCATCATTACTGTGATCCGACATAGGTCAAGGTGATTTGATTTGCCCATTGAATACATACATACACCCTCTGAACGTCTTTTGCTGAGCCTCTTTATCGATATCTTGCGCCACGAAACGCGTACTGAAAGAGTATCAACTCGACGGTTCGCAGTAACCCTCTGTCCACTCTTCTAGGATACAGTATCTGGCGATAGTATTTGACTCAATATCTGCACCATGCTATACCATATGATCCGGTGCTTTCCATGTCGCGTTGAGTAGAATTAGGGCTTTCTTCATGGTATGGCATCGTCAATATCTCCAACTCACTTGCTCATTGAAACATTTACTAGGCATCCCCCTCCCTTCCCTGCCTACAGCACAACCTGCTCCTAAACCCCACCATCATCGATACGATGCCAAGCTGTTGGGGCTGCAGGACACATGAACTGGAACGGAGGCGACAATATCCAATTGGACCCGACGGTAAAGATATGGAACCTCACAAAAACAGTGCGATGCACCTTTCTTGTGATCCTTGTAGGATACAGCTGTGGCAGTCTCAAAGGACAAAGATGCGAAGGTATGACCAGTTGCCGAACAATCCTCAAAGTGGCCCCTCGCGCTGCTTGGAGTAATTGACACCACTCGAAGCAATGCGCCGGTCTGCATTCTGTGTCGAGCTTTCCTGCTGTGCACTCGGCTCATGATGCCGCTAAAGCTCATGTGGGAGGACCATAGGGTGCGATAAAATGTCAGAATGATCATATCGTTCGGACAACACCGCGGGACTGGAATATGTGCCTCGCGTCAGTGCAAATTTCGCACCTGTACCACTAGAAAGTCACGCCTTACTTGGATCTCGGAAGGTCAAAGAATTAGAGAAATGCAGTGGCGTTTCAGAATCAGTCGATCATTTTTACTCCAACTTGGAGAATAGGAGCTGTTCACAAAACCAGGGAGTTGGTATGTCACCCGTCTCTTTTCTTTGCTGGAGCATTCGTTTCTAGTAACACCGAGGAAAGGACAGGGAGGGGGGTTTGGATAAGGTGATGTGAAAGGGTCATATCCGTCCGGTAAGTAGATATGTTTATTTTTTGGTAACGAGTACCCAGTGGTAAAGTGAGAGGATTTGTCATCTTACAAGAATTCAAGACGATGATATTCAGCATGTTTTGCGAATATCGCTGAGTGAAAATTAGATATATAGTTTAGGGGATTATGGCGATGAATTCTTTTTTTATTTTCTTATCGACAGACTCTCTTTCACTTCTTTCCTTTTCTTTCCGAGCTCTACTCCTTTTCATCACACTTACTTAGCCTCACAAAATGCCCTGTTGCTTGAATCCATCAACGACACCCCTCAGAACCTTCGTATCCTGCGTCCAATCCACCGGTTTCAACTCCCGAATCCCCGTGATCATAAACAGCGTTTCCGCAGCCGAGGCTCTAATACTCGGAAATGGATGTACAAGCATACTAGTCACCTTCTTGATGACTTCGGATTGTATGGAGGGAATATTGCCAAGACTGCGGTAGATGTTTAAGGCTGCGTGAAGCTTCTGTGTGTTGGTGGATTTGAAGTGGGATTTCTGGATGAGGGAGAGGAGATTGAGGTATCTGTGGTAAGTGTTAGTTGGTGAGGAGAGGGTCAAAAGGCTAAATGTAGGTTTCCTTTACTGCTCAATGCGAGAACATTGATGTCCAAGCTTCAAACGGCAGCCAATAGCGACGTAGATTGCGCGAGAAGCAGTGCATTTTTTTGGATATGGGGTCAGGACTGTGTGTAAGACTTACTTGAATTGTGTCGGGGGAAGTCGTTGTATAATCTGCACATCAAGCAAAAATGCGATGACCTCCAGAACCGGAACCAGAACACGATCGTTGTCAGGCTTTTTGGGCACACTGGTAGCATTGCCGAGACAACTTCTCACAAGGTTGCAAAACGTATTGCAGACCTCTAACAGTGTGGGCGGCAAATCCCTGCCATCATTTGGTTCTCTTTCGAGATCGAGAGAGTCGAGGTAGTCGTACAAAGCGGCTCTACTAACTTGGGCCAAAGATTCAGAGCTCAATCCTCCGGCTGAGCTACAGTAGCCCTCGAAGAAAGAGCACATGGTCTGCTCGTTCTCGATTATGGCCGAATTCTTTGGATTGGGTGGACATATTAAACGTCCATGTAAAGACTGTAGAGAGTGGCGGAAGTATTCGTAGGAGGAATAGTCTTCGATAACGCGCGTTCCATGTCGCCATGCTCGGGCGCGCACTTTGTCAAGTCTCTCAAGAGAGAGTCTCACCGTCGCGTTCGAGACTTGGAGTTGTACCGCAGCGATACTGGCTTGTTGCGGTGTGAGCGCGTACGATTTATGCCATCCGAAGAACAAGGGCTCGGCAGTTGCTGCTTCGACGAGATCCAATGCTTCCAGTCGGACCAGGGACCCCGTATCTCCACGGTCATCGACAGTATAATCATTGAGAGACCTCAAGGCGGCATGTGCAGTCGATATCATAATTTGTTGGATAGCAGGTGGAAGACAGTCGTTTGAGTCTATGCGAAGTATGGTATCGCGAAGCTGGAGATCGGATATTCCTAGCACGACAAGCTTCAAACTTTTCAAAGCATCCACGCGTTCTTCGATGCTTGTTTCTGTCGTGCAACGCATGGTCAAAATTTCCAAGATTTGAACCCAGTCAGCTAACTGTTCTGCCCAGAGACCCATAGCAGCTCCCAATGCCAGCACTCGGCCAGCGCTCCTGGCGTGGCTCATTTTTGTGCCTACAAGCAGATAGGAAAGCCATGATTTGACCAATTGATCTCGCTCGTCGGCACTGACTGCGGCTGTGAAGGCATTTACAGCATCCGGAATCTCCGCAAGAACGCTTTCTTCTCCACGACCTAGACAAAGATTGAACGTTTGCATGAAAATCATGGGCTTTGGAATGTCGGATGCGCTCGAATCCAACGTCAAGAGGGTCCGAAAAAGCTTTAGCCAAGCTGTAGCTGTCAGTGCAGGTCTCAAGAAAGGAGATATGAAGTCCTTCTCGTTCAACGTAAGATCCTCTTGTAGAATAGAAAAAACGTCTTTCAGCCGACGCGTATCTTTATCAGAGCGATCAAGAGCGTTGTCACCATTCGTGCGTGTAGGCAAATGAGCACGTCGTCTCGCCTTTTCGTTGCGATCTTGTTCTTGTGTCAAAATGGCAGCGACAGCCAGCATCAGACCGTGTCTCTCTTCAACTTGTCTTGTCGCGAGCCCTTTGATCTGGTTGCGTATCGTTGTAAGCATTTTATGGACACTTTCGGAACTTTGTGTAGCGCTGAGTTTTCCAATTGCATGTGCAGTAGCCACTCTGGAAGCTTCGTCAACAGCTCCAGTTCCACGCCAATCAAGGAGGCCTTGAAAGAGCGCGTCCCAGTACATGGGACTAAGTTTTGCCGCCTCGAATGTGACATCTGCTATGGCCCGCTGACGAAGACCTACTGCATGGAAATCGACGATTTGAATCAAGGAAATGCCTTCGATGATTGTATCTGGATGTCTTCCAACAAGCTCTTGAAGTACGGCCGAGGAACCGCGGCGGATATTGCCAGCAGGGTCGAGACAGGCGCATTGGATCAGCTCGACAGCAAGCATCTGCGTGATGGTAACGTTGTATTTTGAACCTTGGACTGCACTAATGTCTGAAAGATCAACTTTCTGGAGCTCATCTGTCGTGTATCGTCTGGCGATAGCCCAAATACCAAAGTTTGCAGCATCTCGCACGTTGGTCCCGATAGCGGCACCAGTTGCTGATTGCTGCTCAAAAGTCAGTGCTAGAAGCAGAGCGTTAAGAATTTGTGGGAGTTGATCCGTAGAGACCGCTCGTCGATACAGCAGATGACTCAATGTTAAGGTCAGGCCATGCCACCTCAACGGATTTACTGCGCCAAGGTCGCGCCGGGAGTTTTCCAACAGCACATCTTCGTTGAGGGAGTCCAAAAGTGCCTCTACAATTTCAGCCGCCATGCTTGGATCCAGCTTCAGGGTGATCATGCTCAAAGCTTTACTTGCTGCAAATCGGACTGGAGTGTCACCGTCTGCGAGTGTTTCCAGGAGTATCCCAATAACGTCTTCAACGATGGTTGTTGTGTCAATTCCCTCCGATGGCGCCTGGAGACAAAGAATGACGATATTGCGAAAGATTTTGACGAATAACTTCCGCGCCACCGCAGACGATTTGACCATTGCACCGCTTCCTGTTGGAATCATGCTGTTAGTGTTTGAAATGGCTTGGCCTAGGCATCGACTGTAACAAATTTCGAGCATTTCAAGTATGAAATTCGCTGGGAAAACATTTCAAAGGTCTATTGCAGGGAGCCATTCTCGAGGTGCTTGGAAATATCAGATAGACAGGGTTGACTGACCTTTGTTTGCATCATCTTCCTCAATTGCCAGTCGTTGGGTGGCTTTGAAGATAGGTCCGACAAAGTGCCCAATCTCTCGTTGACTTCCAGACGCTACAAGACCGCTAACAAACGCGAGGACTCCTAGGCTCTTGTGAATCTCTACTTCCTGGGCAGAATCACTGAAATAGTCGATCGCCCATTGAGCTACAGCGTCTAGTAGCCCGATATCACGCATATCGGGGCGGAGGCACAGACGAACAAGTAACTGTGACGCAGCATTTCGCTCTCTGGTCGCAGTTTTCAGATACTTCAAGCAGATTGGCAATACTCGCATGGCGATTCCGGGTGTATCGCTTGGCAGCTGTAATTTTTTCTCGAAAGGGAGAGTGGTTCCAGTATCTACCGACGACATGGTGGCGAGATCGAAAGGCGAGAGCATCAAATGAGACAGCCACAGCAGCAGGATATATCGTCCCTCCCAAGAGAGTGAAGTTGGCAAGAGCTCAGCATCAACGACGTTCGTTTCGTCAGATCCTCTCTCGAAATCCGAAAGCAGAGGTTCCAGATATCGTGGCTCATTGTTGAAAAAGCCTACAATGACTTTCTCTCCACGAACCTTGCAAAAGGTATACAAGATTTTGAAGATAGCATATTGAACTGTTGCATGTCCCGATCGAAGGGTTGTAACTGGGCGTCTGCCTCGGGACTCGAGGTAAGCAGTGACTAGATGAGGGATAATATTCTTCAGCTGCACATCCAGCAATTGTGGTTCCTGTTGAAATGGTTCAATCTATGGCAGTTGTTAGGATTACAACGTCATTTAGGTCGAGTTCTTTACGTTGTGTTCATACCTTTTGTATCAGTCTTTCGAGGTCTCGCAACTTAACGATTCGATGGACTTTTAGCTCATCAGCATTATCAAAAGCTGGCTTCTTCCACAAGACTATTCTCAAGAGCCTCTGAAGATCAGCTACCAATCCCTCGGAGATCCTGAGAAGCTGCAGCTCATCATCCTCAGCAGCTTCCATTTTCTGTCTCGAGCAGCTTTCTGCTACAATTAGATGCCCTTTTGCTAATCATGTATTCTTCAAGGTTTGGTGTTTTGGCAGGGTGGATTCAGGGTGGGAGATCGCAAAGTGGCTGATGCGTGAACGCGACTTCGAACGCGTCTTCCCCTCTCACAAAGTTTCTTCCACTGATGATAAGATACAACATGGATCAATACAAGAAATGGCTGGCGCTCAATGTGCTGAATGAGGATCGTATTGTAAGTATGCTAAGAGACAATTCAGGACTTGAATTGACTCTATAGATCAATTACCGCCAACTGAGTCGAGCTCTCAAAGTGCATACTCATCTCGCAAAGCAGTACGTGAATATCACGGCGCATAGAAACATCTGCTTCCGCTCACTGGGTTATAGAATGCTCTACGACTTCCACCATAACCAAAATGCCAAGAAACCTCAATCCGTTCACGCAACCTACCTCATCACAGGCACAGCTCGGACAGGGCCACCACCCCCCTCGACAAACGGCACACTCGGAGACAGCTTCCTACAAAGCAGCCCTTTTCCCAGTTCAATACCTGAGCCAGATACAGACTTCGAGATCGATCCCGACGAAAATCCGGTCAAGGAAGATGTGTCCACCATCACGATACTGTTGGTTCAAGAAGAGCAATTGGAAGAGGCAAAGGATGGTTTCGAGGAGATACATTCAATATTCGTATACAGCCTAGAGCCTGGTCCCATAAAGGATACGCAGCAACTCACGACCTGCAATCGAGACATCGTTACACAATTTCCCAGCGAGGATCCTTTGGAGAGCTACAAGAAGTATGGCATACCGCACAATCCAAATGTCAAGAGAAGGACGAATAAGAGACCGTTGCCCCCTGCTGCGCCTCCAGTAGTCAAGGCTGCTCCAAAACCAGCAACAAAATCCGCACCTCCAGGAAAGGAACCGGCACCGCCTACCGCAAAGCTTTCTCGCTCGACTTCAGATCAAAATAAGTCACAAAAGACAGCCACAGTATCAAAAACCTCAACGCCGTCCCTACCAAGAGGCAAGTCTGATCTATTCAAGTCATTTGCCAAAACGAAGCCTCCGAAAGCTAAAGCCTTGGCTCATGGTACCACCACGCCCATGTCAGAAGACGAGGCAGATGACGAAGATATTGTGATGGAAGAGACTGAGGAGCAGAAAGAGAAGGCAGAAGCCTCGCGGAAAGCTCGACGAGAGCAAGAAGAGGCATTGAAGAGGATGATGGAGGAGTCTGATGAAGATGAACCTATGGCAGATGCTCCGGCTGTGGAGGAGGCTGTGGAGGAGGGTTCGCCCATTGACGAGATTCCGAAGGACGAGGAGAAGAAAGAGACTGTCACTGTCCAAAGTGGACGACGACGTGGTAGGCGGCGAGTTATTAAGAAGAGGACTATGAAGGACGATGAGGGTTACTTGGGTACGTGCATATCGGACATGAAAATAATCAAATCGCTAAGCATCATCACAGTCACGAAAGAAGAGGCAGTTTGGGAGTCTTTCTCAGAAGAAGAGCCAGAGCCCAAGAAGAAGAAAACCAACTTCACTGCACCAACGACCGCGAAGGGCAAGAAGGCTGGCGGGAAGCCTGGTCAGGGCAACATCACGAGCTTCTTCGGAAAGAAGTGAGGTATCGACGCATGCTTTATATGACGTTATGCTGCATATTGAGCGTTTACTGTATTCGTGTGCATATTGCGGGGAATGTCTGACAATTCAGTGTGTCTCTGGTATTTAACTCAGAGGAACATGTGCATGGAGTATCAAGGCTAGCGGCGGCGATGAGTAACGCAGCTATATCTAGTGATTTAATTGGAATTATTCCTGAAGGCATACCTTCGCCAGGTTTTAAAATCAAATCCAAGAATTCATCTTCCAGATTTAACCTTGGAATCGAGATGCGAGAAATTGAATGGCAGGATCAAAATCCTCTTCCCGAACTGCAGTTGAGCAAACCCGGCCCTCTCTTCCAAAAAACCGTGACTGTTTTTCTTTGCCGAGGTTTTAACTCGATAATAACACACTTCTTCGTTCCAACGAACCCAACAAACCGCAGACTTGAAAAAAAAAAGTGTCAGCACAATGACCCCACTCTGATTGGCCTACCCCATCACCAACCCAAAATCCCGCAACCACCGACAACGAGCACAAAATATATTTCAACCCTTCCGCGGAGGGACCTCTGGAACTCGGGACATAACAATGGTTTATTATTTCACGTCGAATACGGTGACGCCGGCGGCGTTTATTTATGTGGGCAAGGATAAAGTTGAGAGTATGTTCAGTGTTGTTTGCGAGTTGTGATTCGAATGGATGGATGGATGGGTGGTGGTGGGAGTTGAGTGGAAGAGGCTAATGTGAGGGTTTAGATGAGGAATTGATTAAGTATGGGTTGACGGAGGATATTTGGTAAGACTGCTTATTTCATATTCTATTTGCGATGGACTCTGGGATAGAAAGGAGAGGGAGGTATCTTAGGAGAAAGAGCTTGGTTTTTCTTGTCTTTGAGGAGGGGGATATTTTTGTGAGAGACTTTGAAGTAGGAGGGATGAAGACTAATTTGTATGTTTTTGTGTTTAGGTTCCACGTCGATAATCTCTCCTCGGCGCATATCTATCTACGCATGAATGAGGGGGATTCTTGGGATAGTATACCAGCCGAATTACTGGAGGATTGTGCTCAGCTCACCAAGGCAAATAGTATTGATGGTACGTTTGTCTTTTCCTGGGAACTATTTTCTTGCTCAAGACTCGTGTATTGCTCAAGCCTAGTCTGCTATCCGGGGCTGGAAGAGGGGTGGAATTTGTGCTAACACGGTTGGAATAGGCAACAAGAAAGATAATGTCACAGTCATCTACACGCCTTGGAGTAATCTGAAGAAGGATGGGAGTATGGCTGTCGGACAGGTTGGATTTCACAATCAGAAAATGGTATGTTCTTTTCTTCTTTATTTTCGAGCTACCACTACATGTTTATGCACTTCTTCCGCCCACTTCCCCTCATCTCGAATGATTGCCACCACCTTTCATCAATCTCTCGCTCTTCCCCAGGCTCTTCTTTTCCCCAAATCTCACAACCTCCCCAGGTGAAACGCCTCCACATCCCCGCCCGAACAAACGCCATCGTCAACCGCCTCAACAAGACCAAAGTCGAGAAATTCCCCGACTTGCGCCAGGAAAAAGAAGATCGACTCAAGGAACTGCGCAATCGAGATCGAGCGGGACAGCTGGCCCGACAGAAGGAGGAGAAGCGTGTGGCGAGGGAGAATAAGGAGAAGGCGTGGCAGAAGGAACATGCTTATGATGATATCTTTACTGAGGAGGCCATGGAGGCGACGAGTAACCAGGACCGGGGGAGTGATTTTGAGGATGATTTTATGTGATTGCCATGAGAGTAGAGGGTTGGCGAGGGCTGAGCGATGTCAGTACGGGATGTGAAGACGATGGAGTAGAGAGAAGGGTCTTACCTAGTCGGAAGACTTCATGCTTATACCAATGCCATTCCATATCTTCATGCCGATGTCATCCCTTCATACCACTCTCATCCTGATAGACCGTGTAGTCAAGAGCGTAGGATCATATTTCACATCGCCATTCAACCCCTACCGTATACATAACCCCATACTCTCATTCAACATCCTCAACCCCCAATAGAACCCCTCATAAGCCCCCACCATAACAAGCCTCTGCCCCTCCTTCCTCGCCCCCATCAGCTTACTCCTGGTATTCCACTGCGCAGGCTCCCAATACCACACATGCAACAGATTCTTCAAAACCTTATGTTCCATACCTGTTGTTTCGCCGGCGTTGCGGAGGAATTGGAGGGTGTTTGCTATGCGGGCGGGTTCGAAGCTGCTAGGGGTTGAGGAACGGAAGGACAGGCGGAGGCGTGAAAGGATTACATAACGTGCTGGGGCGGAGTATTGGACTGCGTGTAAGGAGGTGCGGAGGAGGTGTCTGTAGGCGTGGAGGATTTCGAGCTGGGTTTGTGATGGAGTGGTGGGCTTGGTGAGGATTGAGGAGGGAGAGGGTGGTGGTGAATTCAGCTTCTGGAGGGTTGAGGCGAGAGAAGTGAATTTGGGTGGTGTTCGGTGCATGGTGAATGTATGTTTTGTTGATCCAAAGGTTTGAAGAGGACGGGATCTTGATGTTGTTGGTAGAATCAAGTCCTCAGGTATTCGGATAATCGAAAGCTAGATGATGGTAAGGACAGTGGAAACACGAGATGATTAGGAGACGAAGGAAAAGTTTCCTTTTAGGGCCATTTTGGAACAGATGCCAGTATCATCAATGTCGTGCAGGTGTGAGGTAAAGTGACCCGGCGTTGACTAATCGTTGTACCTAAAAGCCTGATTACTAACATGGTCGGATCTACACGTGATGCTCATCCAGCTTTTCTGTCAGGATTGAGTAGATTTGAAGTTAGATTGGAACGTGTATTGTATTTGATAAGACAATCGCTAGAGATCTGTAGGGTCTTAGCGAGTATTCTCTATATACTAATAATACGTGTTCGCTTAATGGTCATGTGACAAAATCCTGACATTTTCCGCCGGCCGAGTCTTTCCTCCTACTTACTTCCCACCTCAGTCTTCACCAACCAACAACCACATCGACACCAACAAAAGTTTCCCCTTTCCGCGCCATCACTTCGCATTCCCAGTGTACCAAAGTTCTCAGCCGCAGTTTTCTTTCAGTATTGTTGTCCGCTCCAAGCACGTTCGGTAGAGGAAGAGTCTGTTAGCCACTGGCACCAGGTCTTGGTCGCAACATCTTCTTCTCCGCTTCGTCGCGAAAAGAGCGCCAGTGAACGCCACGGCATAACACAATTACAAGCAATTCTTTTCTACACACTACAGAGAGACCACCGTGTCCACTCGCCCATGTCGAGGGCTTGAACCGAGGAAATTTCTCTGGTTTGCGCTCACGCTCAAAATCTGCTCCAAGAGACTCACTCCGTTCTGCTGCTCAACTGCTTGCTGCTGCTGCTCAATTGAACACCCCCAAAGGTCACCTTTCGTATTCACCATACGTTGGATTGCACTTGCTCGCTCGCTTAGCTGTGTTGACTTACTTCTTCTACTTACAGGATCGCTCGTCCGCTTTTCTTATCAAAACTTTCATGTCACATTTCACCGCCAATAATGACTCGAGTAAACAGTACTGCTACGGCAGTGCGATCACGAAGATCTGCTAGCAGCGCTATTGCCGACCGTAGCACCGAGAAGAAGCCCCATTACAAGGTCGAATTAAAGCTCATAACTGCTCAAAAGAAGCAATTGAAAATCGTCTGCCGCTCACCCCATCCTAATCACGTCTTTGCATGCACTAACTATTCGCCAGTCTAATAATCCACCACCACCTACCTACAGTTTCGTCGCAGCAGGCTCTGAAGCCTTCACCACATATTGCAAGGATCTTTGTCGCAAACAAGGTCGGACAGTACACGCCAGTCAAACAGCGACGGACGCAAGGGGCAGAGGTCTCGTCGTTAATGATCCGAATCGAGTCGGTTACTACATTGGTCGAGACGGATTCTTCTTTCCAAACAACGTAATCCAAAAGGCATGCAACTGGTTCGGTGTGCGTATTGATGCAGCTGGCAAGACGACTGAGCCAAACGACTTTCTTTCGGCACGAGTTCGCTATGCTTTAGGTAGGCATGGACAGCGCGATAAACGACAACAGATAGACGCGGCCGTGCGAGAAATGTTTCCACGGATCCCGCCAGAGGCCGCGGACGAGATCATCAAACACGCATTTGAATCGGTATTTGTCGAGCTACGTTCTCCTGTATATTCATGTCTGACATTTTTCTAGGCTTCAAAACCAGGTGAGAAGGCACGTGTCGGTAATGCTCGGAATCTTGACCTCGCGGGTCGAGTGCAACTGGCGGTTACTGCTCACATCCGCCATCGTTACACCAACTACGACCAGCTCCTGAAAAATGGCGTCAGATGGCACGATGCCAGGGCAACTGTCAATCCTCCATGTGTTGCCGTGCTAAGAAATTGGATGGGTGAAGACAACGCCGTCGAGCTTGAGGAGACATTCCAAGAGTGGATTGACCTTTGCGATGACGACGAGGACGAAGATGAGTCCAGTTCCATGGACATTTCTGATGACGAGCCAGATCACCGAAAGTCCCTTAACGCTGTTGATACTGTTCACGAAGCCGCTGGCCCCTCACATAGCCGAGTGCCAGCGCGTGAGACAAGAGCAGACTCTAGAGTGGTAAGATATCATCCGGATCCGGAACAAGTACTTCCTTCCATCGAATCTCCCGCTCGTCCTGCGACACTTCATGGCCGTCAGAATCCCCAACCACGGCCTCTTTACTATGGAGCACTTCCTCCAGCTCCAAGTCCGCCCTCCTATCGAGCACCTCTTGCCGCAAATTATGAGCGGCATTTACCGCCGTCTTCTGCACCTTATTCACACAGATCTGATCCGATCATGTTTGGCCGCCTTTCGGAACAGGCTCGGGCGTTACCACGCGACTGTCGAGCTCCTGTAATTGATCTCACTGACAGTCCCACTATTCCAAGGACTTATGATGATGCTATGCCACCCATGGTCCATGTAGGATCCCTTCGTGGAGGTGATGGCCGGCGTCACGATGACTTGAACAATTCTCAGGCTGGTAATACCGGACGCTACTCTAGTAGAAGTCAGCAGTCTCCTAACAGTGGTGACGGGATGATCCCATATGTGGCTACTCGACCCCCACCTCCTTCTAGAGTGTCACGACGGGAGCCACCACATCCTGCCGTTCCTCGCTCTGGTTGGGTGAACTATGCTACGTTCAATCGTCAGGGTGAAGCAGTCAGGTAATTTTCGCACTCCAGTTTTGTTGGACTTCTATCACCGTCACCTTCTCTACTATCACCACCTTTGGATGGACCTCATCATCGGACATGTTCCTGGATGGATTCCTCACCGGTATACATTTGCCATCGCACCTCAGTCGTGATACTTTGGCTTCTTTTCAAATGGCTGATTGATAGGACTTTTTCCCCACAGATTGTGGCATTTGCGAGATACTGGACACAGGTAAGCTACTCTTTTCCTCCGGGTCTTGCACAGATAGTTAACCTAGTTGCTTTCGATAGCCATGAGGGATACTGTCTACACTGTGAGGTCAAACTGGATAGTGACTTGGTTGCTGCTGTTTTGCAGCGAGATTTCTCTCCTGATTCTGCTTCTTCGCCACCAGGAAGTCCGGATATTGTGTTCATCTCGTCGAATCAGGTGGTTCGACATGAAACCGCGTTGGAAGAGTAAAGAAGTCCCTTGAACGATGTCAGGCTGGGACGAAGTGTTGTTGTACGATTCGGTGATGGATTGGAATGCCGTTGTATGAATCATGATATGTGTAGAAAGCGGAGATGCCTTGGCTGTGTATGAGCATGGTATGATATGGAGGCAAAACTCATCGTCTGGAGCGCAAACGTCATTTTTGGCATGGGTGGAGGTGGCTCAAGAGTGAGGAGACGAACATTACCACTGTTGAGATGAGGATAAGATTCCACAGCATGTTGCTGCTTATTGCTGCATGGCGTAGCATGGCATTGCATTTTGGGCGGATTACTACTTCTTGATACCCACGAAACAGCTATGGATGGGCGGCGGGATTGAGATGAAGATATTATAACCTCGAACTTCAAAATTCAGATCCAAAATTCTTCATCCCGTCTCAGTATGTGCTGTGCTGTGCTCTATATTCTGAACGGCGTCTTTCCCGTTCTACCTAGTTGTATCTTCTCAACAGCATATCACTGGTTTATTGACAATCGAATTTTATGTCACTCGTATGAGTTGCATAGAACCAGCTAAAACATTTACATACTAAATACATAAGATGAGCAAAAATAAATTCCCTAACCCCCGAAAGAAAATATAATACTTGGATATCTCTAAACAGAAAAAGGGGGGATTCATTATCAGATCCGTCCTTGAAGGATTGGAATGATATTATAATCGGGGTTAGAAAAGTTTATATAAAATCCCCTGTATGTTAACCTTTTGACGTTATTTTTCCTTCTCCTCCTTGGGTTGGGTTGGGTGGTATGTTCTTTCTACTCTTTTTTTTTTGTCGTGGGTGGGTGCGTAGTTGGGAAGGAAGGGAGGAAGGGATTTCAAATTCTCCGTTTTTATATTATAGTTACGCTATATAAATGGTTGTAGAGTATAGATATACCCTATTCGAATTTATATTTTAGAGTTAAACATCGTTATGAAATTTAGGGGCTAGATGTTTTTTTGGTGGTGGAGTATAGAATCGAAGACGGGGATAAATTTTTTTTTTTTAGGGTTGGGTTGGGTTGGGGTTGGGGGTTTGTTTTTTAAAAAGTTGTTTTGTGTCTTCATTTGGGTTGGATTATACCTCGTAGCTACCTTACTAGATTCTAAGTAGCTATAGGGTGGAATATACCAGGAGGACTAGAATAGGAGTTAATAAACCGGGGTAGATAAGTAAGAAAACAAAGTAAAAGCAAAAGCAAAAGCAAAACAAAACAAATATCTTCCCTGCCACAAACAAGGAAATCAACAAAAAGAAAAAAGTCCACCGGATATCATTTCCACCAATAACACCTTCATTCAAGCTGCAAACAGATCTAAAGTTGGACGTACACAATCACAAGGAAAGGAGGAAAAGAAAAAGGTTCTAGGAAAATCTAGAATCGATTTCGCTCATCCGCTGGGGAGAGTAAGAACAAAACGCTAGCCAGCCTCCCAATGAGGTATCGATATAGCAAGGCATCCAAAATGGCCGGATATGTGTACCGTATATCTATCGCACAGTTCCCATTCCCAAATGACCCAAATATAGCGAGACACGAATATAGCGCCCACAAGATTGTCTACCCATTCATCGCATCCACCCTTACGAGGAACCCTACAAAATACGCGATACATCCTTTTTCCGTATTTTTCCATTTCTCATATTCCATCTCAAAATGGGAAGATTCCCAGGCCATTATGTATATAGTTCTCCCGCTCCTCCACACATAACACGTCGCGAATAAGAAAAAGAGGGCATTACAATCATCGTACATGGGTAATCTATAATTCGTTCAGAAATACACCCGCCAAGCCCCCAGAAGTGAGCTAGGGGAGAAGCAAAAAAATACCAGATGGTCGGCAAAAATGCAAGAAGAGAAGATTGCAGGCGTAGAAAATTCGAGACATCAGCCCGCAGTGGTACCATGGCGAGTGTGCGCAAAATCAGATGACGAGTTGGAAGGTTTGGTGAGATCAGGCCCCTGCTATGCCAGCGTTGTGAGAATTTTTCCGAATAAAAAGAAAAGCCACTTTGCCCAAGGGGATGGAGGAGACCAGAAGTGTGTTTGTCGCCAGACAAAATTAGATGAATGGAAAGGCAAGGAAATGGAAACGAGCGTGTTGTTGGCGAACTCTGGCTGCCGGATCAAAAACAAAGGAAAGTTTTGCCGATCGGCGTCGGTGGTTGACAAAGATTAAGGAAATGCGTAACGAATGTGTTGCAGTCCGGTGGGACGAAATGAGTGTGGTCGTCTGGCGATTTGTCGTTCAAAATCCTCGGTCCATCGGGCCCTTGATTGGTGTTCTCTTCTCTCTCTTTCAATGTTCGCTCGATTCTCACGCCAGTTTGGGCGTTGCAGTGGCCAATCCAGTTGCTGGCGATCCAGATCGCCTCGGTATGTCGAGTAGTCTTGCACTACTGCCACTGAAATTTCCCACGTGCGATTTTCCCAACTCAACACTGGTGGCGCGCGGGAAAGAATTCTCTCTTACATCGGCGTCTGACCCTTAGTGCCGTCTCCGCCGTCGAAATTATCTTTCGTGGGCGAGCCCTGTGGTGTTGGGTAGTCATCCTCCGGTTTGGATTCCATGAACTGATTCAACAGTCCCTCGCTGGACTTGACCCGGGCATCGCGATGGATTACGGTTGGCTGACGACTGGCACCTGTGTGCATCATTGTCTCGCCCTCCTTCTTCAGTCGCGGGGGTGTCGCTCTCCGCAACTCGACTTCCGAATCCGAAACGCCAGTGCTGTGTGATGCGATTGCACTGCTGCTAGCCTTATGGCTCACGCCCATGAGGGTGGAAAGACCTGACGTGTGGCTTTCCCCAGGCTGATGATTCAATTTGCGGAAATATTCATCATCCGACATCCCGAGCTCCTCAAATGAGCCAGTAAATTCATCTGCTGCTCGGCTGACTGACGCAGTTCCGGTGCTGTTGCGTTTGCGTGCGCGGGAGGACATACGATGTGGCCTTCCAGATAACCAGGAACCTTCAGAGTCAACAGAGGCGAGAGACGCAGACATGAGATTTGAGGCTCTGCCGCCAGAGACAGGTGAGTCAGTGCGGCCTTGACCGCGGTGTTCCTGATACGGGCTGCCCACGCGTCGCGACGAGCTTTCCGTGTGGATATTCGTGGGAATTCGGAATCCACGGCGAGCAGCAATCGCTTTGACACCTATGGGCATATCCACAGGTGAACTCACACGTGAGTCGGGCGGAGAGATGGGTGATTCAGGTAGATCTTCCCTGAACTTTGACAGTGTGCGCACTGGCGCGCCATTAGCTGGTCGGAAAGGACTGCCGGCGTGCGATGGTGGTTGATATAGATGGGCGGGTGGAGGGAGGCGGGACATGGATTCTCTGGAGGTATTGGAGAAGGAGCTCTCCGACGGCATTGTTGGTCTGTCGGCCACAGCGAAGGATTTCCTTTTGTCTCTTCTGAAAATGGAAGACCACATCCCGGACCTCTTCCTATCCGGAGTAGGAGGGAGCAAGGTCAAGTCAGAAGGCCCAACTTCATCACCCAACACCTTGTTGATCTTTGCAAACTCTCCGGATCCGACATTCTCACCCAGAACCCTGGAAGCTTTGCCACGGTCACCAGGGTAGACAGGAGACATTCGTCCCGTTGCATAAGTCATAGCGCGTGCTGGTTCTAAATCAGAGCCCTCCATTTCCATCGGTGTCTCAAAGTCAGAAAATGGCGTCTCCGCCCTGAACTCATCTGCATCAATATCAGAGCTAAGCATTGGCATCCGTGGAATATCATCACGTGCAGGATACTTCTGTTGCTCGGGACGTGTGAATTCCGATGGTGGTGAGGATTCTGGTACTGTTTCGTCAACGTCCTCCATGTGGAACGTTGGCACTTCGTTGGCCTCAGGGACTACTCGATGAACCTCTTCAGGGACTGTTGCTGGTGTCGCTGCAGTCGCAATGCCCAGACCAGTCGCCTTTGGCTTCGGCGACGTCAATGGACCAACGTCTGACTTCTGCTCTTGTCGTTCTCGCAATGTCTGCCTCTCTGCCTTGTGTTCCAACTTTCGTTGAAGACGCTCTTGTTCAGCTCTTCTCTTCTTGTCGGTCCTCCTTTTGTCTCGCTCCATGACCTCGCGCAGGCCTGAAGCATCGAGATCGTCTGCCAGCGAATCAATACGTGCCCTCTCCTTGAACCCATCTCTGCTGTTGGCAGCAACAATGGTTTTTGCTCGCGACTCTCCCCGACTCGCTTGCTTGTACATTGTCTGACTTAGAGGATAGGGCGAGTGATATACGCTGTATCGGATCGTAGGTCGCGGAGAAACGATGTCGAAAACGCTGAGGCGATAGTTGCGCATAGCCGACGCGCCTGACATGGATGAATGGATTGATTCTTCCAGTGGCAGGGATATGTTCGAGACTGGCCTTTCGAGATGTCTATTTAGCCCACTTCGCGCTCGTCTACTTTCTCTTCTCAAAGGTCCGTTTGAAGCGTTCGGATCCGATCTTCGAGGTATTGAAATGGGCACACTCATGGCTCGAATCTCCTCTTCGCGAAGGTGTTCATCCTTGCGCTTCTTTGTTGACGGGCGCTTCGTGAGTGGGCGTTCGTCTGCAGCTCGTTTATTGCGGCTCGGGTTGCGCTGTAGCTTCCCGTGTCGTGGTTTCGCGGGCGGTGGGGATTGGTGAGAAGGTGACGCAGCACTATTGTTCATGTCCCAGTTGTAGGGAATCTCTGTCGTGTCTCCGGATTGTGTGACTGGCCGTAAATGAGGGCTCGTCCTCAGCGCTCTGCTGTGAGGGAGGGCGGTGATGTCCTGCTCTTCACTAGCGAAGCTGTCGGCAGTGTGCGGTCGCCTGGCAAAGTTGGAAGTCATGGCACTGGAGGAGGGCGAGAGGGATGACAAGGGAGGTGTGTGTAGGCTCTTCTCTTTCAATTCGTCGTCCTTGATGGTCTTGAGATTCCTCCGGGAAGTCCTGAGCCTCGCCTCGGGAGGAGATGACGGTCGCGAGGTGCGTTTTGACAGTTTCCGCTGGTGTGTGTTTACGAGGCCGGTGGGAGTTGTCGCATGAGCAACGGGTTCGACGGACTCAGGCCCGGCCTGCTGCTTAGGTTGACGGCTTCGCCGCGAGGACCACCAAGTCATCCTGGCGTCTTTTGAATTGTGGTGTAGTAGGGCGCAGTTTGGCCGTGTGTAAAGTGCGGCGGGCGTAGTCAAGACCAGGGCGGCATCTTGGTTGGAAAGTCAGAACCAGAGGTGAAGTGGGACAGACAACGTTGTTGTTGTAGGCCAAACCGTCGGGGGATATTTTCAGGTTAGAAGCGGGCAGCGATTCTCGAAGCGCTACTGTGTACTCTTATGCACTAGGTAGGGAGGAGGCTAGGACCGCAGATCGGGTGTCATGTAGAATCCGAGTTTCGTAGAGATTTGACGTGCAGGCAGCTGGCAGCAAACCTTCGGTCGATAATGGATTATGTACTCGTGTACAACTACTCGTGTGCTCACAGCCCGGGACCTTGAGCTCGCGCCGTGATTATATGTTTAACGTGCCGTGCCTGCATGAGAGATGGGAGGGCAGCAGGCTTCATGGATGACACTTTACACAGTAGAGTACATGGATGGCCTACCGCAGCAGACTACATGGATGACATTCTGAACTACATGGATGCATTCTGGACTACATGGATGCATTCTGGACTACATGGATGCATTCTGGACTACATGGATGCATTCTGGACTACATGGATGCATTCTGGACTACATGGATGCATTCTGGACTACATGGATGCCATTCTGGACTACATGGATGCCATTCGGATTCACATGGATCGGGACACTCTAAAGACATCCATGGCACAGCAAAAGACATGCCACCGGGCACAGCAAAAGACATGCAACCACGAGAGCTCCAGAAGCCGTAATCTAGAACAAAAGGTCAAATTAAGTGCCACCAGTGTTGTTTAATCTCATTTCCCTCCATCGTATACGTGGTGCCAATCTACTAGACGTGCCAAACAGCGACAGCAACGAGACGCATAGAATACCTAGGTAACGCTGTCGTTGACTTGTATCGTATGTTGTAACCGGATTTCCCCTTTGCTCTCGCCTTCTGCAGTGTGCTTCGCCTCGTCTTGCTTGACTCCCATGCTTGTTCCCTACTCCCATGCCTGTTCCCGACTCCCATGCTTATTCTCGATCGTCAACGATCCAACCGGTTCCAGGTGGTACCCCGGACGACTGGAAAATCAGCCTGAGCCCACCTTGACAGCGAACACAGCTGCAGCTGAACGTTGACGTTGACTGTCGTTAACTGTCGTTGACTGTCGTTGACTGTCGTTGTCCGTCATTCGTTGGCCGCCAGATGATTGAACCCGCTACCGACGAATCAATACCACGTACCAGACTTGCCCCTTTGTGCCTCCTCATTCCTCTGGTCAGCAGGGCCCAGCACCCGACACCATGGGCCATGGCAGCCGCTGGATCCTATCTAGGATTCCACCTTCGACCGACTTTCCACCAGATGAAGTCGTCAAAGCTCGTCGAAAGGAGGATTTGCATCGATTTTTGCATCCTCAGGCATTACTGGCATTCATGCCGTGCACGGAATGCGCGGAATTTCTTTCCAGCACAGCCAGCTGTTGATAACGCATGCACGCGTCTTGATTGGGCCGGGGCCGACTCGATGGCTCTCGGTGCGAAGACTGTCTTGGTGTAGTGCGGAAGATCAATCGCGGAGCTGTGCTTCTGCATCGTCCTCTACGAGATCAGAATAGAGGGACAGTGGTGCTTTCTTCACCTCATTTGCTCCTTCACTTGGACACCTTCACTTGGACTCCTTCAGACTGAGATTTCTCGCTGCATTATTGAAACTCGGAACAACGAGTTTGCCTGGCGGAGAGGACTAAGTGGATTGTGTGGGGAATGGCTAGGTACGGAGTGGGCCGCGAGCTACTGTGTAGAAGTGTAGGCAGGTACTTAGGAAGGTAGGTACTTAGGAAGGTAGGTACTTAGGAAGGTAGGTACTTAGGAAGGTAGGTACTTAGGTAGGTATAGTACATAGGTAGGTACTCAACCACAACACAGCTTGGCACTTCGTGGGATACCAATTTGGAGATTGTGGTTCCAGACCTCCCTGTGGGGTGCACCCTTAGTTGTCCGAGCGGATCTAATGCAGACCCTGGATATTGTCTTGCTACACTCAATAATTGGTACACCAATCTTGGTGTTGTGGTCAAACTGCCCTTCTTCCACCTGAATCCATGGATGCAGACCCTGGATGCTCCTCGTTTGAAAATAGTGCTTGGAGAGGAGTGTAGATTCGCGGTCCCGTGTTTCTGGCACACAAATGCATTATTAGGGAGCGGATCATGCACCACAAAGACTCTCCTCCTACTCATTGGACTATTTCCAACTCTTGGCATTGCCTTGGACAAAGGGCCTCTCGGAAGACATCACTGGCGAAACGAAACGACTCACTCAACACATTGATGATGGCCGCGCATTATGATCAAGTCCGAAACAGACATGTGTACTTTTTCCATGCCTGAAGCTGCCAATTCACATTCCGCGCCGGATCAAACTCCAGGTAGTACAGTGCATCTCAAGTGTACACTCAATGGCTCAATCTCAATTCTTGAAACTATCTTTGATGAGAACAGCGGCTACCGGAAACAATGAACAGTAGGCTCCACACCACAGATCATTGACCCCGGAATACCAGCCTTCTCCACGACGCCTGCGTCGAAATCGTTCCTCCCTGTGTCAAAATCGTTCCTCCCTACTTCAAAACCATTCCTTCCTGCCTCACCTACATGTTGACCCTGGGCTGCCGCTAAGCCCTTCTCGACACTTCCGATTGAGGCACTCATGGTTATTCGGAATATTACACTGGTAGATTAGTGTTAGGAATCTCTCTTGTAGTAGCTCTCTTGCTACAAACCTCGCCTGTGTTCGTGTGCATAAGTCCTCCGCAAAGTGAACACCCTCGAGCTGTAACTCCAAGTACTTTTTCTGGAGCTGCACCCCCATGATAATCACATCGGCATGCTGAAGCTAATCTATAAACCTCTTAATATTATTCGGGGAATCAAAAGACTTGTGACTGACTGGGTAAAGATTCCGAGAGTGATAGGAATAAGGAGCAGCTTCATGTTGATGGATAAGATGAAGACGGGAGTTGGGTTTAGAGAGTTGGTTTTGTAGAGTTGGTTTTGTAGAGGTGGTCTTGTTGAGTTGTACGGCGACTCCTCGACTCTTCACATATCGGGTGTATATATATACCGATCGCCAAGACGAATATACGAGGCTATCAATAACTATGCTGTTATTACTAGGCTATTAATACTCGCTATCCACCTCCATAAACCGGACTTTCCAACCTATCCACCTCCATAAAACAAGCGGTTGGAATTTCGACCCTAGACACTCTTTGACAGTATCCCGACGACTTGTCCGACAAACAACGCGACTTAGCCGCCGAATGTATGGCTTCACTGTCTCCCTTCATCGTGCCTGGTACTTGAGCCAAATTCTGCAACACAACGACTTGCAATTACCAAGTAGCAGCAAGTAGTACTGAAGTAAGTCGTCATCCATGCTACCTAGGTAACTTCGGCTCAATATATATCACACAGTACATTACCTGATATACTCCTACTCCCCCG
Organism: Venturia nashicola; assembly: GCA_004522665.1. Classification (NCBI taxonomy): domain Eukaryota; kingdom Fungi; phylum Ascomycota; class Dothideomycetes; order Venturiales; family Venturiaceae; genus Venturia; species Venturia nashicola. The sequence continues at coordinate 1,304,306 of SNSD01000003.1, read as the reverse complement.
GAATGGTTCTTCCAGTCTTGCGGTTCCAGAAACGTCATGTCTTCCTTTTTATAAATGACAGGCATCTGGTTTCACTTCGGTAAGGCATGATCGTTGCAAGGGTTGGAATTTTAATCTATGAAGTACTCGCAGTCTTGCATACTGTGGTATTTACTACTACCTTTATGGTATGCACGTTGCATCCCTCAACCCTGTAAGCACACTCGAGAGCCTCTCCCGTGGCTAATCACTCATTGTCTTTACTGGAGAACGGCAACATGATCCGCGCCTGACTAGCATTCGACCTCCAATGATCGCGAGTAACACAGCTGCGCCGTTCCCCCCTAGCGACCCCCTCAATCAATTCTTGTCGACTACTATTTATGCGTGGTGGCCTCATTTCTTGCGTGACTTCACGGTCCACGATGGTCGTGAAGAGCTGCTTCCATTTCGGCCAGGACCTCCACTCCGACTGGCTGTTCCACTTGGGAAAATTACTATTCCGCTTGGCAAAGTTTCCGAAGGTGTCGTCTGTCCTTTAGGATGGAGTCTGATCTCATATCGCTCGCTTTTCTGATTGGGGTTTTTAGGCTTGAAATCGATGTGCCATTTGGCGACGGCTGGCCCGAGAATCCTTTCTATGTCGTGTTCTTTTTCCGTTGCGTTTTTCAAGGCCGTCTTCCCGGCGAAAGAGGGATCGCATTTCAATGCCTCTTGGATTACTTTACTTGCGAACTTCTCTGCTTTGGTCTCCAGTTTTTGCGGCTCATCAACATCAACACGTCCAGTCTTGGTATCGGCCACAACATCATCATAATCGGATTCCGAAGCTTGCACGTGGTCTATCTTCGTCGCCCCGTCAGCCCGAATCTGAAATTGAGTTCCGCCGGTTTTCATCGTCGTCCCAGTCTGACTCTGCCCATGAGCTTGGTTGATTCTCGACGCCGCCTCAGTTTCGCTCAGTGTACATATTTCCGAGCCCGGTAAGCTGTTCTTGGACACATTTGGGGATGCCTTGAAATCGGTCAGACTGTCGCTCTTCCTTGCGCTCTCCTGGCTAAAAACAGACTCGCTCGCAGCCGCACTGTTCTGACTGTCGGTGGAGTTGGCAATCTTGAGGTCTTTCAAAGGCTGCTCCATTCGCTTTGTCTCTCCGTTCGAGTTCTGAGGTGGTGCTGGTTTCTCACCGCGCGTGAACTTCCTTCTCAGCTTCCTGAAAAAGGGCTCCTTTTTTCTGAAGGGTGTCATGGACTTCATCTTGCCGAAATGTGTTTTGTTTGCGTTGCAAAGTTTGACGAATATTTCTCACTTCGGAAGACGTGCTGGGTGTAGCTGGGATAGCGTAAGCTCGAATAGCTTCGATTTCGTGCTAATCGTGAACAGCGCTGATGAATTCGTGTGGATGGTTTTTCCTAGAAGTATCGATGGTAGGCCAGACTTTATAATCTTGAGGTGCCGGTCGCTTTGAAAATTCCCACAAAGCAGCTAATATTCGCTGGCTACGAATGATGGTACCGCTGAATGCTTATATTGAATGGGGCTTTTTCGACTTGGGTTTTCGATGCCTTCAAGTGGAGTGGATATTGATTCTCGACGAACACACCAGGACGGGATCAGTCTTGATCTTCCACATTGCTTCTGGAACGATTCTCCCGTCTTCTACAATCCTCGCAAGTATCCCGAAAATTATTAGACGCTGTTGTGCGCAAATTTCTGGTTTACAGGGTGCTTGGCGGTTGACAAAGTCTGTCGGTACCACGGTTTGCTGTCTCAATTTCCCAATGAATTTGCGAAACCCAACCCATCGCGATTTCATCGAGGTCTGGCGATCGTACAAATTCGCATTTCCAAAATGTATCTGGCAAAGCGTACTGACAGAGAAGCAGGATTCAATATCATCTATGCCTGTCGTATCCCAGCATTGCCTTGAGGATCACGACGTTGTTTGGTCTGAAGTTGTCAATGCCCAGCACATATCCACCACGATTCATCTTTCTCAACATTGTGCTCAGCACTATTTCCGGAACGAGTTGCGAGAAGTCAACGTTGACCACAAATGCCTCGCCGTTCTCATCAATCAGCCTCAATGGTCCTTCGAAATGAGGTCAAGCCTGTCGGATATACGCCGGAAAGGCAAAGAGGACGAGTCCCGATACAACAGCTTTTCGATAAATCCTCTCAACAGACTCCATAGTCAGCGGATCCAAGCTATATGGTAGTGAAAACCGATGGTTGAGAATTGCGCAGAAATCCAATGGATATTAAGGTCAAGACATGGCCAGGAGCCGCCCTTCTGACCATCAATCTCTTCAAACATTTCCCCCTCTGTTTGCCCGATTGAATTGTTACCACTTCAATTTACGTGAACATGAAGAGGAATATTGCTGCCGCTCTCGGGCTGCTGGCATATACAGCTTCAGCTCGTCCAGCACATAGTAAGAACCCATGCATTACTGTTACCATCAGGCATGAAGGTATACTGACGTTTATGCAGGCTCGAACATCACTTGCACAGCTACAGTGGGCACTGCCTCTGCTACGACTTCGGACAGCACCTCCAATAGTCATTGGAACCATGGTACGGTATCACCTCCGTATACTACGTCTTCCAGCAGCATGTCTTCCAGCAACATGTCTTCCAGCACCTCCACCAGTTTCTGGAATTATGGTGCGGTATCATACGGTACGGTATCACCTCCGTATACTACGTCTTCCAGCAGCATGTCTTCCAGCACCTCCACCAGTTTCTGGAATTATGGTGCGGTATCATACGGCACGGTATCACCTCCGTATACTACGTCTTATGGCATCACTTCTTCCAGTGCCAATGGTACGGTGGATGGCGGCTCATCCGGTACTACTACTTCTGCTGTCGATTTGCCGACTGCTACGTCAACGTCTGAGGATTCTGGATACACGACTTCAGAAACGTCAGAGTCCTTTAGTGAGGAGCCAACCACCACCGTCTATGGTCCGGCGACCACGTCTTCTGCTGAGAGCACTTCTTCCGTAGATTCTTTGACTGAGACTACCTCTTTGGCTGAGTCAACCTCAACTGAATATGGCGACGATGAACCGATAACAACCACAGTCGTGGCTCCAACTACCACGTCGTTTGCCAAGAGTTCTACCGATGACTCTTTGACGGAAACTACTTCTTTGGCTGCATCAACCTCAACTGAGTATGGTGATGATGAACCAATGACAACCACTGTCTATGTCCCAGAGACCACGTTCTCTGCTACGAGCACAGCCGATGATGCAGAAGAGACGAGTACCACCGATGATGGCGAAGATACATACACTTCCATAACCACATTATTTCTGACACACACCGTCGTAGTGACTCCAACTGAGACGACAGAAGTTGAGAGCACTACTGAGACTGGAGACGTAGAGACTGATGTCATCACGAAGACCGTGACTGCTTACCCGAGCAGCGACGGCTGCAAGACCGGATGCGGTACTCCTTGGCCTGTATCTATCAAGGCTACAGCATTCTTCAACAACGGCCCCTCTACTCCTTGTACAACTCATACCAAACAAGATGACAAACAAGAGAAGCGCAATGCTGATTCTTCGACCACCATTTACACATCCAATCCAGCTCATAGCTATCCCACGCCATTGAGCAGTTCGGATTCTACCACGATTTACACATCCAACCCAGCGCATAGCTATCCCACGCCATTGAGCAGCTCGGATTCTACCACGATTTACACATCCAATCCCGCTCATAGCTATCCTACGCCATTGAGCAGTTCGGATTCTACCACGATTTACACATCCAATCCCGCTCATAGCTATCCCACGCCATTGAGCAGCTCGGATTCTACCACGATTTACACATCCAACCCAGCGCATAGCTATCCTACGCCATTGAGCAGCTCGGATTCTACTACGATTTATACATCCAATCCAGCGCATAGCTATCCTACGCCATTGAGCAGCTCGGATTCGACCACCATTTATACATCCAACCCAGCGCATAGCTATCCCACGCCGCTCGAGTCTTCTTCGACGACCATTTACACGTACAATCCAGCTCATAGCTATCCCACGCCGCTGACGAGCTCTTCTACAACCCTTTGGCCACACAACTCAGCTCCTGCAGCTCCATTGACTAGCTCTTATGTCTACTCAAGCGGCTGTGCCAATGCAGTCAAGTGCTCCAAGTCTTATACGACCCAGACATTCCAACACTGCGAGAGCTGCACTGCTCCCAGGCCACAACCAACGATCACAAAGTGTGAGAGCAAGATCTGCCAAACATGGACCACGACTATGGATATTGCTACGCACTACTGGACTTCGGTTTCAAGCTCGCCATTGCCACCACCGCCTATGCCCCCTTCGAGCACTTCAAGGGCTTGTGTTTCTCCATGCCAGGAGTCTTCTTTGCCACCACCACCGATGCCTCCTTCGAGCACTCCTGTCCCTCCTATCGTGCCTCCAAAGGCTTGCGTTCCTCCATGCCAGGGTTCGAGCAACCCCAACCCTCATGTAGCTAAACGCAGCCAGGGACCACCAGCTTCTCCCGCAGTGACCCAAGGCCTATCTTCAAAGTGCGTTGTCGCTCAAGAAGAGCAGGGCCATGTCCAGTATGTTGACACTTGCAGGCACATAACTTTGACACTTGAAGGATTTACACCGCCTCCAGTCATGCAAAGTTCTGCCGCTCCAGATGGTGCCCCAGTCTACAGTAAATCTCAGCCAGAGCTAGCCCCAAATAATCCAATCCAGCAAATCAGTGATGGACAGATCCAATACCAACCTGAACCAAGCGAACCAGCCATGACCCTACCTGCTCCAAGCAAGTCTGTCAGTGGCCCCGCCGGTAAACCATCGACTTCGACGCCTACCGCAGCGCGCCACTCTTCCAAATCCGGTGAGTTTACAGTGACTCCTGTTGCTTATACGGGTGGACCTTCGGCGACTATTAGTCGACCTGCCGTTCAATCTGTTTCTAGTGCCGGGACGGTAAAAGTTGGCAGTGCGGGGATTTTGGGCGTAGCGATGTTGGCGGGTTTTATATTTTTGTAGATTTGGAATTGTTTCTTTGTGGGGGGGTTGGGAGAGGGTAGTGGCATTGTGATAATGGGGTAAATTATGGAAAATATGTTTGGGCATAGGTAATAGCGTTAAGGGGTACCATTCTCTCCTTACTTGGGTCACTAGGGCTTTGCGGCGCTGGGTGCATTCATTAGGTTGGTGATTATGAAAAGCGAGGTTTATTTACCTTACTATCTTTAATTACTGTACCCTCTTCCCTATCGTACCAATGACCTTTAGTAGATAGAGTCAATCAATACGACCACTTGACCTAGATCTAGCTCTAGTCCCGTCTTTTACATTAACGAAAATCAGACTATCCTTTATCGCTCTTGATATCCCTCCCTATGAATTTCTATATCGCTATCCTTATCAACTCCCCCCAAATAATCTCTATTCGAATTATCAAGCCTAAAAAATATCTCACCTATACAAACCCAAGCATCCAAGTAAGTAAGCACCGCTAAACCCATTAATTCCACGCTCCTCCTCCTTCCCAAAGCAAATAAAAACAACCAAATAACCAATCTCCAATCTCCAACCCCAATCTAACCATCCAAAGAAGAAAATATACAATCACCAAGCCTAGTAAATAAAACTACAATTATACAAATAAAAGCCTACCCACCATCACCATTCCTAAAAACCAACACTAGAACTACCTCCCTCCCTCCCTCCCCCAACACCCCCTCATAGAACACGCCCCACTAAAAACCCGCACCTAATACGTACGAAACCTCTTATCCCGATATCCATCAGTACTCCTCCCGCCCCGTAGCAACAGCGCACGCTCTAGCGAGTTTATAGTAAATCATCGGAGCCGCAATTGTAATACAAGTGGCGGATATAGAGACACATTATTTCAATTTTTGTGATGCGTGTGGAGGGTATGGGGTGTATTTGGTTTTCAGGAAAGTATAGTGTTGTTGTATTATTAATTAAGGTTTTTGGGGTTTGGGCGTTGATGGAAGGGAGGGAGGGTGGGAAGGGGGATGGTGTTTATATATAGCGCGGTGGGTTTGATGATGCGGTGGGTTGTGTGTTGGTGTGGGTATTTATTATAATATCGACCTTATCTAGCTCCTTACTCGCCTTTACGTCAAAGCGAACCTTCGTAGTAGTAGAGAGATACCTAAGAATTATTACTATTAACTTTTTAACTATTTTACTAAGTCTTAAGTCTCTTCCGCTGTGATAAGAACCTTTCTTTAGGTTATGTTGTTATTGTTGCGCTGGATTTATTCTAGTATAGATGTTTCTTTGTAGAGGAGGTGGGATGGATAGATAGGGTAGGAGTACTTAGTTGGATGGCTAGTATATGCTCTCAACGATGTGTCAGTCTATGTTGAGAGTTTTATTTATTACTAATAGCTGGTGATTGTTTTCTATTTCCCTTTCCCGTTTTGCTCTTTCCGCTGTGGTGGTTTTCACGAATGTGAAAGGGGTGGAGCGGATGGTTAGGAATGATGAATAACGATATCTTATCAAGACTTTGTAGGGATATCTATGTATTCGATATTTTTCTTGGGGGGCAAATCATCTTGTTGAAAGAAGATATACTTTTATAGAACCGGAGGGCAATCAATATTAGCAGTGCTGGTGGATGTACCAATTTTGAACTGAGAGTTCCCCTTTGTGATATTTTGTTCGGTTGTAGTGGTGTGTTGCGATGTCGAAAGGATACGCCGGCTTCCTCTCTTCACACCCCTCTGGAAACCGATTGGTGCCCATTTATAAAACCGATCGATGTGAAGATAACAGTCTCTCAGCCGTTATCGGCGACGCTCGTTGAGAGGATGCGCTGGTTTCCTCTTCACACCTCTTCACACCTCTTTATAAAAGAAGTATGAAGGCCCTCCAAGTCTCTCTATCCCCATCCTCATAAACACAAACAGCAACTGCAATCAACAGAGACAATCATATCAATCAACAAAGACAATCGTACCAGTCAACGAAAGCAGCCAAACCAAGCACACAGAGCAACCTCAACAAAAGCAACAACTAACTGCGAAGACAATCACCCAACAGCTATCTCACCATCAACCAAAACCCAGACTCCCCAACGAAGAAAGCAAGCAACAACTACCTCATTACCACCCAACAATCGAAACAATGTGTCTAGTCCATAAAGACCTTTGCGTCATCTGCGGATGGAAGAATACAAAAATATTCACAGCCTGCGAATTTAAAAATCCACATACGACCAAGTTGTGTGCCTTTGCAAATCATCCTAGCACCGTGCAGCGGTATATAGGGGACTGTGGATCCGGAATCCAGTGTAACTCTACTGATCGCCAAACTGTACTGGGATTAAAGAACGAGCAGCTATATCAATGGGAGCACGAGTGGGATGCTAGACCGAAAAAAGTCGACAAAGACTTGGAGAACCGAGATGAGTATGGACAGCGGAAGAAAGAGTGAGAGGGCTGGACTGGGGAAGATGAAGATATTTTGTTGGAAATTGTGTAAGAGTGGTGTACTACATTAGCTTTGGGATTACTAGTGTGATCCTAGGAGTGACGATTTGATTTTGTTAGTACTGGTTTGATTTTGAGAGTATTGGCTGAAATTGATGGAGTTGTTTTGTGAATGATAGAAATTGAAATCGGGGTGTTATGGTGTTTCTAAGATATGTATGGGTAGTGCCGGTGGACAATGAATCATGATTTGAATCCGGCATATCGATTTGTGGAGTGATCTTCGCGGTTATGACGATGACAAAATTTACGGCCGTCATGAGCTGCCCGCAGCCAATTTCGGGCGGGGACCGTCAAAGTCGACGATAGTTGAGTGAAGTGAAGGCGGAATTGAAAGGATGAATGTGCCGTGCTGCGGTTCAGGACCGGGATGCCCAGACTACGTTCTGGAGACGGCGTACGATGAGGTATTCATCTTTCAGGTTCTTCGCTACTTGTGGTTGATGTTTTCTCGGGCTTGTCTTCCAAATTCTCGCTGGGCGAATTTCCTCATTACCATCATAAGAACAAGTCCGTCATCGAAAAAAATTCTTGTCGTGCAGGTAAGGTCGCCCAGCTGACGCACAGGTGATTGCCATGTTCCCTTCGACGGACCGCCATTCTCATGGGGGCAGATCATTGGGCCAGAGAGCAAATCGACAGATGGTTAGTGCTAGATCCCTAAGGTTTCAAAAGGTTAGACATGCACTCTGTAAAGAGACCGAAGCATTTTGAGAACTTACAGTACCCTTTGTGTGGGACTGAAAGAAGCCAGAGCTTTGGCAATGGAATGAACAAGACCATGAGACTTGTTATAATGTTGCCAGTCATGAAAGGTTACTGGTGAAATTCACATTTTGCACAGTGCAATGTCTTGCCATCGTTTGGGTCTAGCGTTGGCCACGGCGAAACGAGAGATGGTCGATAAAGCAAGAAAGTTAGAACGATTTGCATGACCGCGTTGCTAGCGACGAGTGCAATTCCAACCTAACAGTTTTACAACCCGGAAAGATGTGCAAAAACTGGATCAAGGGGAATGATTTTGAGAAGATCAAACTCAAGTTATGCAGGAATATGACCACCATGTTGAACTTGGAGGAGAAAAGGATTAACGCAATGGTTCGTGAGTATACCAAGGGCATCAGACTCAATCTCAAGCCCGTTGGGTGGAACCAATGCCGGAAGATAAATTCACCTTGGGCACACATCTCCTTGTCGTTAATGAGATCGGGTAAGAGAGAGATGGAGACAAGTAAGGCTTCTGATAGGGCGAAGATCTGCGATAATATTAGATGGAGATATTGAGAGAACAAAGGTGAAGCATGCCTAAGCGAAGATGACCGGAAGGTCCTCCTTGCCATGATTGTCGAGGACAACATAGCACGTGCTGATTCGAAGAACAGGCGCATAAATTGTCAAATAGTGGAATGAGGAATGGCGATTCTGCCCAAATTCAAGTTTCCAATTTTTAGGACAAAGCTCACCTTCTTGGTGTGAAAGCAGGTCACGTAACCGACAAACTCAAGCCTGAAATGGAAATGGGTATCAGCCTTTGGCGATGAAAGGCATAATACGAATATCCAGTACGCAATGCATGACGCCCGGAGCGAACGTCTTCACTCTTTCCACATGCTCCAAAATGGCAATTGACTTCCTGCCTTTTTCTTCTGCATGTGCTTCGGGCATGTCATCCAACAGTTTCTGCATCTCATCTGCAATTGCCTCGCTCTTTGTCTCGATCTCCTTGGTGGCCAAGTTTTCGTGAATGTGGATCCATCCACCAATCTCGGCATCTAGAACCCTGGCAGCGGTACACCAACTTCTTTTCGACGAAGGCAGCAGGCCACAATTTATGTGTCGAACAGGAGGGATTGCACCACTGATTCTTTGTAGAACGGAACCAGCAGCTTCGTTGCTCATTTGAAACACTAGAAGTTTCGTCTTCGGATCCTTCAACTGCGTGAAAGTAGGCTTGAATTCTTTCACGTCGTCTTCGTTGAAAATCTCGATGCCCCAACCGTTCGCCGCTGCTCCTCTTCGAAGGCCTTCAACACTCCAAGGGTTGAGTTCGAAGCACAAAATTTTGCTGACGCCAGCTTTTGCATAGCTGAAGACAAAATAACCTATCCCAGCATAGAGATCAACCGCCGTACATCCTCCTTCTTCCTCCACGGACTCGACGACACTGGGAAGTTGAAGGAGTCGAGCCTTTTCAGTGATGTTGCCGCGAGAGAACATGGTGTAGCGAGGAGCCCAGAGTTGAGTAATACCATTTTGCTTAGCCGAAACCCAAAGTGCCGATGCAAAGTCTTCTGAAGTTGGTGATGACGCGTTGCACACTGGTCCAAAATCGCCGTATAACGGAGTGAGGTTCGTTGGAGATCGAAGGATATTCTCCGACTCCGGTTGTTCCTGGTTCTTGGATAGAAGAGGTATCAAGGCGTTAATGGCGATGTGAGTTACGCCCATCGCGGTGGCAATGGTTTGATACAATTCTTCCCGCTGCCCGGGGGTTGTATTTGAGAATAGTTTTTGCCAGTCCGAAGCGTTAAAGACATGGGTTGGGAGAAGCAGCATGGGCGGGTAAATTGAATATGTCGTTGGAAGTTTCTCAACCAAAAGATCAATTGTGGCACCAATAGTAGACAAAAGCTCTGACGGAAGCGCAGACAAATATACTCGGACTGCTTTCGTGAAGGGGTTCGATTCGATCCCAATCTCTGTTCCAGTCGGCATCGCTCTCGATGCTCTGTGAATTGCGATATAGTCAAAAAGATGTCCCAGCCCCAAGTCAGCTAAGAGCTGTTTCTTATATTCATGTTCTGACGGGTCAGACGGGTCAGACGGGTCAGACGGGTCAGAAGTTTCTGCCATCATGTTGACAGTCGTAGGAACAGTCATTGGGTTATCCGAATGAAGACTGTTATGTGGACAGATCTTTTCCCTCGTATTCAGCTTGCCATGCAGTTCGAGAGCTGATTTGACAGTTTTGACGAACTGTTTGGGCACAATGAGGGAGATGCAGGAGCCAGGCATTCTGGTGGCACTTCCTTCGTGTTCAGATACGGTTCAGTACCACCAATTCGACGAAAACGACAAAGAAAGAGATATTTGATGGAATGAAGCTGGTGGTGGTAGATGGAGGCTTTTCAAGACCCACCCACCCTATTTGTCACGCGACACCCACTACACCTCTTACAATCTGGAGTAACCATGCTATCACTGCAACGTCCTTCTTCATTGTTCTCTTGTTGTTCGGGAAATTTCACCCATTACTAAATGTTTTCATCACGTGGGATGTGACAGAGGCTGCCGGCGTATTCCTGTGCTACCGTAAATTCCGTGCCAAGATATACGCGAGGTAAGGATATCTAGGGCCGCTTAGTGTAGTTCTATTACTAGCTACTAATCCACTGGGGAAAACCTACTAAGATCAAATCTGAAGAAGAGCTCCCTAAGCTTATTAGGGTCTAGAAGACGCTTCGTGCCTACTTATGTGCACTCTACACGGACTCTATACTAATCTTTCCAATCCTTCGATCCCTTACCTTGTGTACGGAATTTACGGGACATAGTACCATGGCAAAGAAAGCTGAAATTAATACGAGCATTATTGGTCATAAATTGCTGGCGATCCGATATCGACAATATAATAATAAGCTAGGATCGACGTCCGTGAAGGCTAGGTAGATGTATCATTTTCGGAGGACCACCAAGATCCTCCCTATCCATCCCGATGCCCACCTTCACAGCAACCCCCAGTATTGATCGGTACCGACGACAGGGTAACAGACTCCCACTATCTCGCGGTCAAAGCATATTATATATTATGGTGATAATCGTGATAAGAGCAAGCCCATCAACTTCATCGAACCAGTAGGATTTCGATGGCAAGAATAAAGACATGCCACCAGGAGAAAGCCACCCGGACCTAACAAGCGAGGACGCGTAGGAGAATGCCACCTGAGCCTAACAAGCGAGGATGTACAGGACAAAGCCAGGCTACCGGACGCACCAGCATGCGACCAGGCTACTGTGGTCAGCGCGGGACGTACCAGCATGCGACCACGTTCCACGTTGCACGTTGCCGTCGGTCCGCGCTTCATTTCAGGATACCTCGTTTTCACCCTTGGCACTAACAGTAGGTACGAGGGGGGAGTCCTTGGCCAGGTCGGCGGTTGTGGATGTTGCTGTTGTTGTTGTTGTTGTTGGTTCATCGACCTATCGAGGAGCTTATAGAACACGCCCTGCACCGATGTCCAGAATTGAAGCTTCTGCCATGTCTCTCAACTCCCTGCATTCTTTGTCGGTTTTGGGATCCGTTATCTCAATAAATCCTAACTTCCAGGAATCGGGTTTATTCTTTGTCACACGGGCCCACCCACTCCATGTGTAGCATCCTCCGTAGAAAGCTTATCCCTCTGTCGTCTAGGAAGCAGCCAGTAAGCCGTCCAGAATCTTGGATTGGCCTGCGCGCATTTCTTATCTGGGCCAATTTGGCAGCATGTGGAACCCTCAGAATTGAAAATAGGACCATGGGGGTGTCCCTCTCCCGACGGCAAGTAGTGAAAGCCTTGGGCTGCTGTACCACTTATCTGATACATATAAGGGCCCGAGACATCAGCGGTCCTTTTCATCACATCTACCTCAAGCACCGAGACAGCCTTGTGGGATAGAAATCAACATGTCTGCAGCTGTAGGTCCTTCCATATGAACGTTACTAATATTAACACGTTAACCATCATACAGACTTCTGCTGCAGCTCCGGCTCTACCCCCTTCTCCGACCTTTGATCCAGCGCACCCCAATGGCGGCGATTCGCTCAACACGGACGTCAACCTTCAGTATGCTGGTCTTGAATTCCACTACATCTACTTGATGTTCTGTGGCTTCATTGTCTGGCTCATCATTCCCGGCATCGGTTTCTTGTACGGAGGTCTTGCTCGCAGAAAGTCTGCACTCGCGCTTCTCTTCCAATCCATCCTCGTCATCGCTGTCACAACTTTCCAATGGATGTTCTGGGGATATTCCTTGGCCTACTCTCGCACAGCTGGTCCGTTCATTGGGGATCTGGCCAATTTCGGCATGAAGAACGTCGCTGCTGCTCCCTCTATTGGCGGTTCCAATATTCCAGAAATTGTCTTCTGCCTTTACCAGCTGATGTTCTGTGCTTGCACAGTTCAGCTCGTCATCGGAGGATCCTTTGAGCGTGGACGCATCGTGCCATCCATGGTATTCGCATTCTTTTGGGCTACAGTCGTATGTCACTTGCTTTTTATGCACATCTTGTTCGACGCTAATTTCAAAATAGGTATACTGCCCAATCGCTTGCTGGACTTGGAATTCTAATGGATGGCTGTACAAGCTCCCCAGTCTGGATTTCGCTGGAGGCGGACCTGTCCACATTTCTTCGGGATGGTCCGCGCTCGCCTATGCCTTCGTCTTGGGCAAAAGAAAGCACACTGGTGAGAAGTCACATGGGAGGCCACACAACACCACTCTGATCTTCCTTGGCACTGTTTTGATCTGGTTTGGTTGGTTCGGTTTCAACGTGAGATACTCATACCTGCACATCACTCGATTTCATCCTTGACTAATACGACACAGGGTGGATCCGCGATCAATGGCACAGTCAGAGCTATGATGGCCGCATTCAACACCAATGCCGCCGCATCAACCGGCGTCCTCGGCTGGGTCCTCGTCGACTTCATCAGACACAAGGGCAAATTCTCCGTTGTCGGAGCTTGCAGCGGCGCCATCGCTGGCCTCGTCGGTACGTGGATACGCACCTGAAAAATACATGACAAATTTCTGACCCCCCACCGCAGGCATCACACCAGCAGCCGGCTTCGTGTCCCCCTGGATCGCCTGCCTAATCGGCTTCCTCACCTCCGTCATCTGTGCCCTCTGCACCAACGTCAACAAATGGCTCCGCATAGACGAAGGCCTCGACGTCTTCAAACTCCACGGCATAGGCGGCATGGTCGGTTCCTTCCTCACAGGCATCTTCGCCCAATCCTGGGTCTCCGCCCTCGACGGCGTATCCAAAGTCTCGGGCGGAATCGACGGCAACGGCATCCAAGTCGGCAAACAATTCGCCGAGATATCAGCCATCAGTGCTTACAGTTTCGTCGTCAGTTTTGCGCTCTGTATGATTTTGAAATTTATCCCCGGTATGCATTTGAGGGTTAGTGAGGAGGCGGAGATGGTAGGTTTGGATATTGATCAGTTCTTTGATGAACAGATTGGGGATTGGAGTGCGCTTGAGCAGCATTCCCTTCATGGATTGACCGAGGGGAAGAGTGTGACACATAGCAGTGCGGCTAGTATTCAGCATCACAAGGAAGCTGAGATCAGAGAGACGAAGGAGGCGTAATTGTGAGGTCGTGTCTTCTTTCTTGAACGTTAACAACTTGGTTAGGCAATTGTGTTGTTGGCGGAGGGGTTCGGGGTGAATTGGATGTTTGTCTATTTACTGATTATTATTGCTGTGGTGATAGATACCCTCACACGAATTTAACTTTTTCGTCAGCGTAGAAATAATGCAGTTACGAAAAAAAAAAACCATATATAACCAATATCCAAGCATCAATCCCTCCTCTCAGTAAAACTATTCCCACATCTCTAACATCTTCTATTACCCGCTACAATAACAACATTATCCCGCATCACACAAGTCACAAATAACATGACCAACCACTCCAGAGAGCCAGCTGCCATAATATCTAAGTTGAGTTATATATAGTCACATAATTTCCATCTATAAAATCTTACTTTTTCCTAAACTTCTATTCTAATAGAATTCGAGAACGTTGAAATTAGATATATCCACCAAATCCAGGCGTTGGAACGGCGAACTTTCGGAGATATCAGTTCGAGTTACTGGGTTTGGGTTTCGATATAAATATAGTTTTTTCGTAGTATAATATATTCAATTGGTTTTTATATGAAGTTATATCCCTCTTCCTACCTATTACCCCTAACCCAAAAATCCCTCATATTATGAGGGGGTGTATAGAGTACAAGGCTTATAATCAATTACCTACCGAGGTATTAATCCCCTACTTTCAATATTCCCTGCCACCCAACCTCTCACAATAGTACTAACGACAAAAACCCAAATATTCATCCTCCCCACAAAAAAAAGCCTCGTCCCGCAAACAAGTAAAATCCATACCAATCATCTACAATCCCCTCCAATAATTCGCGAACCTCCGCGGAGTACTAAGGAAAAAAAAGACAGGGGAATCTGTATATCCGTACCGCGGTAAGAGTAACAAGAAGAGGGGAAATAGATAGGTGGGTATATATAGTCCCCTTTTAATGAGTAGAGATCTGCGACGGGGATAGCTATGGCTGTGGGTAGTATAGTTGTTATATATTATAATGTAACTGTACTATATCCGTTTACGTGGAGAGAGAAACTCGTTATTTATTTCTGATAGCTTCTGGGATATATATAATAAGTGAGCATCTACGGTTGGTAATAGACGTCTAAAGACTAAGATCACTCCAGGTAAATACTAACGAAAAGTCAACAGCACGGGAGAAAATACTCACTCGTTCCACAGCCGTACAAATAGAAATCAGGTCTACGTGTGACAGTTTTTTGTACAAGTGATTAATAGCTTACTCCCGCCCTCTCGAAATATAATCAGTAAGGGTCTATCGCTAGATCAAATTTCAGCTCCACCTTAACATTAATAAGTTTAGTCGTCTTAGTATAACAAGAGCAAGTAAAAGTATCATAAACGAAGCGTTAGTAGCATCTCCTAGTCGTAGTACTACCGGAATCTCAAGTATTCTTTAGCGCCAATTATAGAGCGGCATGGAAGTAGAGAACGTGACAACAGCCGCTCGAGCGAGATATCGGGCTACACGGACGCTAGATGGAATAAACACTGGAGATGTTGAGAGATAAACAGTTATAGACCTTGGCTGGAAAAGGAATCCTTGTAGGCTCATCATGTAGGGAGGATAAATCGCGCACGTAAGGAGAAGTAATAAAGGCGACAAGCGAAACCCTTCAGCTTCTTGTGGGAATGTCAGTAGAGACAAGATCCGACGTGATCTAATCCATGCAGCGCGGGAATTTGCGAAAGTGAAATCGACAATAACGTAGAGCGCTAATAGACCAACGAAAACTTACTAGATCCTGAAACATTTTTGTCAAAAACATGGCGCATTCGTGAGAATATGGGGCTCATGAATATACTCATCAATGTTGGCTAGGGTTGGGACAGATAACGGCAGACCATTGCTTGACGGCACGATTCAGAACTGCTGTCGTCTAAGGTTCATTTGGAGCATTCATGATTCCTAGGCACCCAGGAAGCTTTACAATGGACATACATGAATAATGCGAAAAGCCAAATCCCCATGGAGAACAGAGAACCTGCCGAGACATGAAATGTCGTCAGGACTCTGCATAAATTGAACCATTGGGGACAACCTTTCCAATTTAAAAGCAGAAACGTACTTTAACGCGTAGCGATGTTAACTTGTCAATGCGCAAACTAGACTCGTAAATTGTTATTACCCACAGAGACATATGAAAGGTGAAGAAACTATATTGGAGAGCTGTAATTTCAACTTCGTCCACAGAACGACGATCATCCAAGCAGGAGATGAAATCTCGAAGTTTTGATGACGAATGTTGATCTCCCGAGTCCTTGTGATGCCAGATCCTTTTTTGTTCAGACGCGTCCCGTCGTTAAAGAGTGCCGGAGCCTGATAAGAGTCGAACGCCCTGCAAGGGAACGTACATCCAATATCGGGAATCGAGTTTCAATAGGTGTCGGGACGCCCGAAAAGGATCAACAAATCTCCATCCGTGGAAGGCAACATGCCTAGCATGGACTGTCGATGGCAGGTACTGGAAAAGACGGACGTGGAATGGATGATAGACCCAGTCGTGTAAGGTGTGAAGATATTCATAACCGGCAGAATTCCTGCGTGCATCTTGTAAAAATTTGGCTTTGTACACTCGCAATCGTTTGGCTTGAGCTGTGTCTGGACCACATCATAGCACATTCATTCAATCCCAATAAGCTCGATCCACTGCCACCTTGTGATCTCCGCTAGATACACCGTGGAACCTGCCTCATGATACAGCCTAGGACACCCATGATGCTGTTCACCCACCTCGCTATTGTTTCGTTCCTCACTCTCTTCAGCGGCGCTCTTGCCCTGCCAATCTTCACTACAAGATCCACCGCCGCTGCAGCAGTAAATGCCTTCGATCTCGTGAAATTACGGCATTGAAAGAGCTAGCCGCAGAACAAAGCACCATCTTCACCGCACAACGATCACAATGGAACCCCGCGGCCAGACGCATATCGGAAAAGGCGAACAACGCCATCGTATCGATAAGGGTCAACACAGCCCAGATGCGTGCAGCGCAAGCACTCGGATCCGTGGATGCGTTGGCTCTATGGGTAGCGGTGCTGTCTCTGACGATGGCTGCTGATGAAACGATGAGGAGTTCCGTTCAAAGAAACAGCATTGTGTTCCAGATGAGCAATGGAAAACCCGCCGTCCTTACATCGCTGCAAGTAATAAAGGATGCTGCCAAAGAGTTTACCGCTGCCATAAGCAGCAAGATGCCGCCTGGTTTCAACTACGTGGGACAGTTTTATGGAACCTATGTGGATATGATGGTCGCAAACACAATCAAGGAATATCAGTATCCTCCAGCAGCATTTGGCGGTAGCTCTTGGTCCTGAGTTCGGCAGTCAACTACAAGGCATTCGCGATAACAAAGCAACAGAGCGTCGATCGTAGCTGCGAGGAGTTTGAGACTTGGTGTTGTATGGTAGCTTTTCTGTTCTCTTGGGCCTGGTCGGTGCTGTTACATACAGCCAATACAGGCATTCCGACTCGCTTTTTATGGAATAATAACTTTGATGATGGGCGTATACCCTGTGGAAAACAACCATGGCCTAACATAGCAAACGTCATGGTATTTGTCGGTCCGGCGGCGAGGCTCATGAAACCAAGGTGACATACTATCTATTCGACAGTGTTTGGCTTGAAAACCGGGGCAGAACCGGAGATATGAGCTGTTCAAGTTGCCAGAGGGTTTCTCCCACAGAATGGTCTTGTGAGCCGACAGACAGATGTGTGAAGAAGCTCATAGCGGCATTTCCACTCAATCGTTTCAACCGTCGACCTTAGGGGGTGGCTTTCTGACAATCTTGATGCCACTGTCTCTTCCCATCATCCCCTTGCGGATCGGCGGTAAGTCGTCGTCATCCATATCAAGATCCATCCCGTCTTGTGTTCCAGCATTTGTTGGCTCCGGCTCAGGCCCTTCGCGCTCAAGACCACGTCCTTCGGCCTCCCATTTCTTCCTCTCGATCTCATCGTATTCGTCTTTTCGGTCTATCCATCGCTCTTGTACATCTCGGACATCCATTGTGATCCCGGTGTCTCGCATTGCAACTTGCCAAACGCTGTCATTCGCAGCGCCATCCTTTGTGCCGAACGCGTACCCGCTTGCCAGATCAATCTGTTTGAGTAGAGCAGCCATGGATTGCTTATCTTCCACGGCCAGCGTAGAGAAGCCAACAAGTGAGAAGTCTTCCACCAATCCCACAATAGCACGATTCAGCGCCCCGAACTTGGACTTTGATTCTCCATTGTCTTGATCTGAAACTGGCGACTGGGGCTCATCGTCGGGATCTGCTGTTTCTCCACTACGCTCGGAGTCGAGAGCTGGAAGAAGGTATTCTAAATCTTGCACTTCAGTATAGAAGTCGAGGTTGAAAGTAAGAGGTGGGTAGTTGGAGAGGTTATCGATCTTCGTGAGAACATTTAGATGTGGAAGGTCCATTTGTAGCATACTGCGCAGGGAGAGAAGAAGGGCGGATATATATAGGGAGGGTTGTGTGAGGACATAGCTGTCTGTGAGATGGATGACTACTAGCTGCGAACACCAGTATTAGTCTCGTTCTTCGTTCAGGACAGTAGTGAGGGACCGCGGACTCTGTACCCGAGCTTTTGGAGGCGGAAGAAGATGTTGCGAAGCGAAAAGTGGTGGGTAAACAGCTCGACCTGTCCGGGGCAGTCGAACATAATATAGTCGTCTGTTGATTGCAAGTCAAAATGTGCATACGCATGAGTAAATGCCTGTGCAAACTCACCGTCGAGCTTCTTCAAGCCCTCCTCCAACCACTCGAAGTTATGTTCCAGCTCTTCCAGCGCATACAGTACACCTCCGTTAGGCCCAAGAGCTTCGTTGTTCATGATTTCATCCAGCGATACCAGGTCTCGCACGTCCAGGGCCGTTGGGTATGAGCTATGGTCGTTGGCCGGGTCCAGGTTGACTACTGAGCATCGTCGCCCGATGGCAGACATGAACTGATGCATACCATCGCAGTAGGTTGATTTGCCAGAGCCAGGAGGCCCTATTATGAGTTGCGCAAAAGGCATTTTGGTGGATGTGGTGAGGTTGATACTGGACGGAGAGGTTGAAGCGGAGAGGGAGATGCGAAGGAGTAAAGTTTACGAGATAGCTTTTGAGATTATGGTCATGATTCTTGTCACTCTACCGTAGCAGATATTCAAACCGGGCAAGTAGTATACCAGATCAGCCCCGTCATCTCTGTGAGCTTCGATATAAGTCTCTCCGCACTCGTCCCAAAACATGACCAGGTCCCGGATGGACAGGTCATGTGCATGACTCGTTACCGCCATCTCTATATTGTTCAATATATATTTTCTTTGCTGATACACACTTCTACAACACGAGCAATTTATATTCTTCCTTCGCAAGCATCATTTTTCAACAGACATGGCAATACGAACCCCAACATGACGATACTAGAAGACGAAGCACAGGAACAAGAGGAAATTCCAATCAAAAACAAAGAAGAATACAGAGGAGGGAGCGACGAGGAAGAGACTTCAGAAGAGTATTACCAGCAATGGCTCGACCGACATCCCCTATCGATTATTCAAATGCATGCAACAGCGACAGCAACAGTGACAGCGTTGACAGTGCAAAGAAGGGAGAGGAAGAAGAGGGAAACGCAGAATTCTTTGGATATTGCCTTGGGCTCCGGAACATGATATTATCATTGATTTGTAATATGTCACCATCATATTGAGTCTCGCGCCTGCATCATGATGTTTTCCCGTACCTAGTCATGTCTCGCATGCTCCATATGCATCATTCAGTCCTTTTGTGCTTAGTTCGAGGCAGCTGGTCCGAAGGCGCCCTTTTTCTTCAGGATAGCCTCCTCTTCTTCCTTCAACTCTTGATCGATCTCTGCTCCTCTCGATGGCTTGTTGCCGTGTGCCTTTGCTGGTAAGGTAGCATCCTGCTTCAATCGTTGTGTCTCGATGGAGTCTTCTGAGCCTTCTTGTTCGCGCTATGACTTCGAGTCAGTAATCTGAGTCTGAAAGGGCAAAGCAAGATGAGAACACATAAGAGACGACTAACCTGTTCCTCTCGGGCTAACTTGTTGGCAATTGTTCGCTCATCCTTGGAATCGAGGTGGTTGTGTGC
Organism: Venturia nashicola; assembly: GCA_004522665.1. Lineage (NCBI taxonomy): Eukaryota > Fungi > Ascomycota > Dothideomycetes > Venturiales > Venturiaceae > Venturia > Venturia nashicola. The sequence continues at coordinate 1,284,308 of SNSD01000003.1, read as the reverse complement.
GTGGGGCTTGCCCTCGTGGAATCGAGCTGGTTGCTCTTCAACCGCTTTCTAGGTTTTAATCAGCACTTGTATCACTTCCAGAATCAGGCGCGACGCCAGCTCGGCATGGGGTTGGCGTCGTGTACAGTTGGTGGGGGGTTTTGTACCTGCTCGTTGCCCTCGTAGATCTGCGCGCTTCCGACGTTTGATGAAGCCATTGTGATTGATTATGTGTGATGTGGGTTGATGAGATAGAAGCTTTTGGAGTGAGTTGAGAGGAATTGGAGGTTATTCCATGCGAGAAGTGACAATATTTAAGGCTGATGTCGAGCGCGTTTTGGGCTGTTATGACGTTATGTATGTGACGTACATGTTCGGAATAATGTGCGCCTGGCCCGCTATAGAACTTAGGTAGCGCGAAGCGATGGGTAACACCGGGCAAAGACGATGGACGGGTACCTGACCAAGAAGAAGAAACGACATTATTCCCATGTTTTCGGATTTTGGGGCTCATATCGACTCGTCTGGTGCCCATCAATCCAGGTCATTGGCCTTCTCGTGTCCATAGATTGTGCCATTACTTCGTGAAGTCGTTTCGAAATCTGACATTCAGCTTGGGGGCTTCAAGTATTCTGTAATCGCTTCCACGGCTCCCTCGATCTTTGCTGCCTCGATCAGCATCAAATACCCCTGAGGCTTGATCCCGGCCTCCTGGAAAGCTCTCTTTGCGTCACTAGCTCCTGCATCCGACAGCTTAGAGTAATCAAAGCTTCCGTAACCAAGACTATGTTTCTGCAGCACCTCGTCCTCAGGATGGAAGAAAAACATCTCTCCATCTCCACTATTGTCCTTCTTCGACTTCTTGCTCGGTCTCGAGTCTGGCTCCGCCAACAACGATGTTATCTCCTTGTACGTTTTAGAGAGGATCAAGTAGTGTGTAAATGCGTAGGGCTCTTTCTCTTGAACTGCCCAGGCGATTTCTTCCAAAAGCATGCTATACATTGGTGGCGAGATCTCCGAGGGTAAATTGATGATGCGTTCAGTCAGTATGAGACCAACTTGCGCTGCTGTATTTGTGGGAGCGAGAAGATCCGAAGAGGCAGCGAGAGAGGGTATTGTGGAGAGCTTTTGGTGTAGATAGGTCGTGAGGGTCTGGATTACTGGCTTATCCTGTCGCAGGTGTCAGAACAGGCCTCTTTGTAAATTGGGTTCGATGGGGACATACATGATGCGCTTGCAGATTGAGTACTGTCATGAACGCAAACGGATCTGACTCCTTGCCATCGACCTTGACTGTCGACCCTACTAGTGGTTGCGACACGATCAGGTCGACAAGCTCTGAGGTGTTGATCAATTCTGCATCTATATCGAGTAGCTGACGGGTGAGACTCTTGAGACCGTGGAAATCTATTTCTGCCGGATCGAAGAAATCAAAGTCGGCTTTGATCATGTCTACATCCTACGATTGAATTAGACTAGATACATACGATACTACAATCGCAGTAGACCAACCTCGTCGCTGCCGCTGCCGCTGCCACTGCCGTCCTCGTCCATGCGGTTATCAGAACCCGCATGGTTCTCTGTGTTCTTTCGTTTCGCCATAGTCAAATATCGCTATGTTGTTTGCGACTCGTTCGAAGACGGCATTCAAGCTTTTATTGTAACAACTTTTTGGACCCACCAAAAAGTTTCGACAGCACGTGCCCAAAATCGCGTTGAATTTATTTGGAAAATTTATCTGGCTGAAGAGATGAAGCCTTCATCTCCTCCATTCTCTAGACAGCGCAAATATTTGAACGTGGAGTATATTCGACCAAATTGACACGCCGGTCACCACCGTAGGTCAGTCAGTTTGAGAGCAAGGAAAAAATTGTTTACAAAGTCAACTCTCCATCTCTTCATCGACCATTATTGAATCACATTTCCTCCGTCAAAATGGCCGAACAGAAGGAACCTCACCAGCTTTTCGACACGATCCTCGTTCTCGACTTCGGCTCACAATATTCTCACCTAATAACGCGCCGGCTTCGTGAGCTCAATGTCTACTCTGAGATGCTTCCATGTACCCAAAAGCTAGCCGATCTATCATGGAAGCCAAAAGGCGTCATTCTCTCAGGCGGTCCATACTCCGTCTATGAGAAAGACGCTCCCCACGTGGATCCAGCTGTGTTCGAGGCAGGCGTACCAGTCCTTGGAATATGTTATGGTCTTCAGGAGATGGCATGGCAACGTGGTGAAAATGTCGTTGCTGGAGAAAAGAGGGAATACGGTCGTGCTACCATCAAGGTAGAGCGACACACTGGACAGGCACCTCATGTTGACCAGCTCTTCGCTGGGCTTGAAGATGCCAATGAAGATGACCTGCAAGTCTGGATGTCTCATGGAGACAAGCTTTCCCAGATCCCGTCGGATTTTATCACTATTGCTACCACGAACAATGCTCCCTTCGCCGGCATCGCCCATATTGAGAAGCCGTACTATGGTATTCAATTTCACCCAGAGGTCACACATACACCGAAAGGAACTCAAATACTCGAAAATTTCGCCGTTGATGTCTGTAAGTCGACCACAAACTGGACCATGGGCAAATTTGTCACGCAAGAAATCGACCGCATCCGAGCTTTTGTAGGAGAAAAGGGGCAGGTCATTGGTGCTGTGTCAGGAGGTGTTGATTCTACTGTTGCAGCAAAACTTATGACTGAGGCAATCGGTGACCGATTCCACGCTGTTATGGTTGACAACGGGCTCCTCCGTAAGGACGAAGCCGAGACAGTCAAGGTGACGCTCACGAAGCACCTTGGAATTAACCTGACAGTCATCGATGCTCAGGATCTTTTTATCAGCCGATTGGCAGGAATCCACGATGATCCTGAAAAAAAGCGAAAGATCATTGGAAACACGTTCATCGAAGTTTTTCTTGAGAAGGCAAAGGAGATTGAGAAAGCGGCTTTGAATACACCACAAGCTGGGCCCATTGAATTCCTCCTCCAAGGGACCCTGTATCCCGATGTCATCGAATCGATTTCTTTCAAAGGCCCATCAGCAACCATCAAGACCCACCACAATGTCGGCGGTCTACCAGCAAAGATGGACCTCAAACTCATTGAGCCTCTGCGTGAATTATTCAAAGATGAAGTCCGCGAACTCGGGAAAAATCTAGGCATCCCAGAAGAACTAGTCTGGCGCCATCCTTTCCCAGGTCCAGGCCTCGGAGTCAGGATCGTAGGGGAAGTCACAGCCGAGAAGGTCCGCATCGTACGGGAAGCCGATCACATCTTCATGTCTGAGATCAAGAATGCCAAAGCGCCGCTCGATGCACAAGGACGGGATATGTACAGACAGATTTCTCAGGCATATGCTGCCCTCTACTCTGTCAAGGCTGTTGGTGTTGCTGGTGACAAGCGAGTGCACCAGTGGGTGATTGTGTTGCGAGCCGTCACGACCACGGACTTCATGACTGCAGATGGTTACGAATTCGAGTGGAAATTTCTCAAGCATGTGCAAACGAGAATCTGCAATGAGGTTGTGGGTGTCAGTAGATGTGTTTATGACTCGACTAGCAAGCCCCCGGGCACCATCGAGCAAGAGTAGGCGGTCGAGCCTAAGAGCTCGAGCAGATGACCAAGGATGATCTGGAACGAAGGCATGATAGGGGCTTTTACTGGTGTTTGCTGGCAGGAGGAGAGGGATATTTTTTTTGTCTCACTGTATCTTGTGAGGTACGCGTATACCAGATAGCAGTTAGAGGAAATGATACCATTGTGGCTCACTTTTTGAGTTGCGAGAGATTTATGAGGTAAATACCTGGGAGTATTCGACCAACAAAACAATACTCAGTACATGGTGATCAAGTTCTCAAAGTTGAACTGCCTGTAGAGAAGCTGTGGTTGAATAGAACTCCAGTCTCTAACATCTCCGAATCTCCCTCCTGCTTTTGATCACTGCAAGTATTTAGTACCTGGGTCACCTGACATGCCCGAAACCGAAAACTAAAAGCTCTGTCAGGATAAGTAGATTTAAAGGTTATAAGAACGGAACGTATATTATATTAATAAGACAATCGCTAAAGAGCGTTAGGGTTTAAGTAACTATTATCTATATAATAATACGTGCTCGCTTAGGAGTTATATAAGAGATTCCTAATAATACCCCTGTCTTAGAATATTAATAGCGATAATATATAGTAGTAATATTATCCCGCGTATTTATTATAACTATAGTAGTAAAATTTCTACTAGATAGAACTTTCTCCCTTAAGTAAATAATATATAACTAAGTAAGTAGAAGCTTTACTTCGTACGCCCTATTTGGTACTATTATAGCGTATTCTAGCGTAATACGGCTAACTATAGGATAGAATTACTTAATCGGTATTAAAAAATACTACTTTAAATACTCCCTATCCGCCGCCTCGAGTCTACCGCCGGTAGCTAGGTTTACGGCTCTATATATATCCGCTACCTCCGCCGATTCGCCCTTAGTTTCCTAGAGGAAAACTATTACTTCTCTAGTAATACTAAGCTTATTAAGGGGTAAGTTAATAGCTTTCTAGCGTATTCTAGCTCTAAATAGCTTATATACGTCTATAGCTTTATTATTAACGATAAGTAGGGTAATAAATACTACTACTACCTTACTAAGTATAAGAACTACTTTAAGGTAAGTTATATAATCCCTTCTAGCGCATTCTAGCGTATTCTAACTAAGAATAGGTAGGAGAGGATATAGATTCGGAGATAGATATATTCCGGGAGGTAGTAGGGGCTTTAGAGCTATAAGCTCCTATAGATAGTAGTCCGGCTACTACTATAACTACTACCGAACGTAAAGCTACTATTAAGTAGGTTTAGGAGCTAGCTAGTACTATAGTAGTAGAGATCAATAGGTATATAGTTATTATAGTAGCTTCTAGTAGATTCTAGCCTATTCTAGCGTATACTAATATCTCCTTATAGGAAGGCTCCTTTCTATAAAAATTTCTTTATATATAATAGCCTAGGGAGTAGTACCTAGTCTAGAGTAGTTATAGCCGGTCGTACTAGGGCTAAAGCGGCCGTTATAAGGAAAGAGAGGAAGAGGATAGCGGTAATAGAGGATAAGGAGTCTAATAAGGTAGAGTTTTAGTCTCTAAAGAAGGTAAGATACCCTCCTAGCGCTTTCTAGCGTATTCTAGCTTATTCTAACTCTCCTAGTCTAAGTACGGCCTATCTACTATTACCGAGACCCCCGCTAAGGCATATACTCGTAAGGTAGCTACTAAGAGGGTAGAAGAGGATCTCGCTACTACCTATACTACTACTACTATTACTCGTAGTAAGAAGAAGCCTACCCCCCGTAAAAAGAAGTAGGGACCGGCTACTAGTACTAGAAGTAATAAGTAATAGGCCTTTAGGTAATATTCGAGTTAGTTAGAGTTAGGGGGAGTTTAGGGGTAATATACCTACGTCTATAGTCCTATTCTCTACCTTTTAGGGCTAGAAAGGGCTAGAATTCTAAAATAATAATTAAATTCCTTAAAATAACCTTCTTATAGCCTTCTTATAGTATCCTACCTACTATAATCTTAGTACTTAGACTGCTATTCTAAAGGAATCTTAAAGGATTCTTAAGGTAGGAATCTAGCCTTCTCTTTAAAAGGTCTTACTAGACATCTTATACTACCTTTCCTATATATTTTATATAGGAATCCTAGTAAATCCTATCTTAGGTTACCTTCTACTATTAGAGTATTCTACTCTTCTAGTATTTTAAGGTTATATTCCTAGTAGTACTCTAGTATCAATATCTAGTAATACTAAATTCTAGGATAGAATTCTAGTAATTCTACTTCGAAATCTTTATACCTAGCTATAAAATATACTAAAAAACCTAGATCTCTAGGAAAAAAGTATAGGATTATAGTAGTATTCCCTTTACTAGGAGGGTAGAATTTATCTTACTCCTCTTCCTAGTATAGGATTCTCTTAGAAATTAGAGAAGTAGGATAATTACTTTACTTCTTCTAAATATCTCCCTTATAGTCGACTAGAAAAGGGGATTTTCCTACGGAAATTTACCTAAAAAGATAGGATTCTAGTAGATTTTCCTTTTACTACTAGTAGAGTAGAATTCATCTTACTCCTTTCTTTAGTATAGGAATCTTCTATAAAGTAGAGAATTAAGGTAATTACCTTATTATCTCTAAATTATAGTCGACTAGAGAAGGGTATTCTTCTACTACTTCTATAGAATCTATAGGAGTACGCTATTAAATACCTTCTAGTATATACGAAAAAACCTCTTTTAGAAGGTAGAAAAAAAATATATTACTAGAAACCCTTACGGGATAAAAAAGGTAAAGGTAGTATAGATATACTACTTTTAGACTATTACCCCCCTCCTAGGGCGGCTCGTCCGCGAGTTAGCTTTATTCCCCTCTTTAGGACTACTTTAATCTTCTACTAGAACTTATTTATTACTTCTAGTAGGATCTTAGGGCTACTCTTCTAAGAGTTATTCTTATTAGGTTTATCCTTCTATTTGGCTAGGTATTCCTATTATCCGACTAAGTTTATACGCCGATCTAGTACTTCCTATACTATACGCTCCTTATCGCCGAACCTCTCTAATATATCCTTTATATTATTCCCTAGTAGCTATAATAAGCCCGTCGGTTCCTATTTCTCTAAGAGGGAGGTATAAAAGACTAGATATACGCTACGGAGTACTAGGAGGTATACTTAGTATATATCTAGCCTATTCTAGTATAAAATAAACCCTAGCCCTATAAACTTATTATTAAGCTTCTTCTTTAGGTATAGCGACTTTATATTACGTATAGAGATAAGAACTTTATCCCTTACGTTAAAGATAATATCTTTACGCTTCTTATCTACTCTACTCTTCTAGTAATTATTCGAAGCGGCTATCTTTAAGCGATATTATTCTTATATATTTAGTACTTTAGCTACTAGTCCCTAAGCGAGCGGTAACTCGCCTTCTCTATATAGTTAGTCTACTAGATCTAGTAGCTATAGGAGAATACCTATATTTATCTTGAAAGGGGTAAAGCCTATAATAGAGTACTTACTATCGTTATATACGAACTCTATAATATATATCTACTATACCTAGTTATCTTATTCTATAGAATAGAAGATCCTTAGGTATTATTCTAGGGTTTGGTTTATTCTCTCTATCTATCCGTCTATTTAAGGATAATAGACTAAAGTAAGGATCCTCCTTACCTATAGGTAGTAGTAGAAGGTATCCTAGTATATACTATTTATAATTAGACCTCTATCCGAGAGGATCCGTTTAGGGATACTATATAACCTAATAACTTCTTTTATCTATACTTCTACTAGTACGTCTATACCCTAATTAGACCTAAAAGGTATATAGTAAGCTATCTTAGAGAAATAGTATACTATAATAAGGATCTAATCGTAGACTACCCCTATAAACTTACTAGGAGGTAGATCTATAATAAAATTAAATATTACTTCCTTCTATAGCCCGTCTAGAATTAGAAGAGGGTTAAGTAAGCTATATAGAGTATACTTAGCCGGTTTTAACTATTTATAGTATAGATAGTTATATATCTAGTCGATCGCGTCCTTCCTTATACCTTCCTAGTAATATTTCCTCTATAGTTTCGCTATTATTCTATATTCGCTAAAATAACTACCTAGGGGGCTATTATAGTACTCTATAAGTATATTAGTCTTCTCTATATCCGTTTTATACTCTATTAGGACCGTCTATAGGTCTAGTACTAGAAGTAGAGCGACTAGACTTAGTTATAGTATAATAGTAGTACTTAGGCCTATAGTAGCGCCTTCTAGCGTATTCTAGCCTAAACTAGCACGAGGTAGATTAGGAGTAGGAGTAGGTAGTAGTATTATACCTAAAGGCGTAGATAGTACGTCCTTCGCTATAGATAGTACGGGTATTATAGCTATAGGTATAGGAGGTAGACTTAGAGCTCTTAGCTCTAGTATTAGGGGCTATAGGAGTTATACCGGTAAAGAGACCTCTAGCGAGCCTACTAGTATATCTACTAGTTATAATATATTATCTATTACTTTAAGTCGACTACTATTATCCTCTAGCTCCTTAAAATTAGTCTCTACGTCCGGATCTTTACGTCCTAACTTCTTTTAGAAGCGTATATATATTATATATATACTAAAAGAGTAAGATAGTCTATAGTAAATTACTAGGATATTAAAAGACGTATAAGTCTCTTAAGGGAATAAAAGATCCCTTAGGATAATCGTATTAACTAAATAAGGATATTAGAGAGCTAGTTTAGCCCGTAGGGCTTTAATATTACGCTTATTATATTTATCTACGTCGGCCTATACCGTACGTATATAATCTAGTCTCCTTAAGATCCCGTCTATAGGGTTAAGTTTCTCTAGGCGATACCTTATAATAAAGTTAAATCTTTAGAGTTTCTCCGACTACCTTATCTATCTTAAGTTTAGTTATTTAGTAGTAAGGAAGTATTAGAGATTAGTATAGTTAGTAAATAACTCGAAAGGGGTAGTACTATCTAAGTACTTCTCCTAATATATAAGATACTTTATAATAGCTAATAGCTCCTTATTATAGATATTATAATTATATTCTTCTATAATTATCTTCTTTAAGTAGAAGTTAATCGGCCTCTAGACCTTCCGGCTATTAGGCTTATTATATTATTAGCTAAAGATACCGCTAATAGTACTACTAGATATATTAGTCTCTACCTTACTAGGTAGTACTAGATTATAGTATATAAGTATAGATACGCTTAGAAAGGATTCCTTAAGTTTCTTAAAGGCGACCCTAGTATCTATACTAATCTTTAGTAGTATAGACTCCTCCTTTCGCTATTTATAGCCCCCTCTAGCGCTTTCTAGCGCCTTTTTAGTTAAAGTAACTAGAGGGAGTACGATCTTAGAGAATTAGTAGATAAACTATCTATAGTAGTTAGTAAAGCTAATAAAGATACGGATCTCGCGTATTAACTTAGGTATTAGCTAGTCTTAGATTACTACTACTTAAGCTAGGTCTATCTTAACTCCCTTAGGGGTAATAACGTAACCTAGGAACTCTATCTCCCTAGTATAGAATTTATACTTACTAAGCTTTATATAGAGCTTATACTCTCTAAGTCTATATAGGACTTACTTAACGTAATCTATATACTCTACCTCTAAATTAGAGTAGATTAGGATATTATCTAAGTATACTATATAGATTATATCGATAAGTCCGGTTAGGGTAGTATTAATATACTCCTAGAACTAGGTAGGTACGTTAGTAAGGCTAAATAGTATAACCGTATATTTAAAATAGCCGTATCTTATACGGAATATAGTCTTCTACTTATCTCCTACTTTAATCTAGATCCTATAATAGGCTTCCTAGATATCTAGCCTAGTATAGATCTTAGCCTTACTAAGTCTAGCTAGGGATTCGCTAATTAGGGGGAGAGGATATCTATTCTTAATAGTAACCCTATTTAGGGCTCTATAATCTACGTAAAAGTATAATCTACCGTCCTTCTTCTTAACGAAGAGGACCGGTACCCTAGTAGAGGACTTAGATCTCCTAATAAACCCTCTTCCTAGGTTTTTATCTATATATTTACGTAGGGAGGCTAGCTCCGAGGTAGATATATTATAAAGGGGAGAGAAGGGAACCTATCCTCCTAGCTAGAAATCGATTAATAGATCTTAGTTTCTATATTTAGGGAGTTAGTTAGCGATAGCCTTAGAGGCTACGTCTTAGAACTCCTAGTATTATAGTAGTAGTACCTCCTTACTCTACTCTATAGAGGTAATATAGAGGATATAGTAGTCTACTTTATCTAAGAGTATAGTCTTTACGAACTCTTCGGGCGGTTCTAGCGTAATATAGACGAAGTTAGCCCTAAATAACTCTTCTAGCTTACGCTAGGATAAAGTCTTCTTTATAAAGTCTATCTTAGGGTTAATATTACTTAGGAATAGTATACTAAGATATATTCGGTACTTCGTAAGGTTTATAACTAGAAAGGGGATAGAATAGATTAGAATACGCCTAAAAGAGTTAGAAAAGGTTACTTCTACCTTAGTAATACTATATATAGTTATAGTACCTCTATTAGCTACTTTTACCCTTATATTAGGTAGTAATAGTCTCTATTTAAGCCCTCTCTCCTTAGCTAGGACTATATTAATAAGATTAAGGTATAACCTAGGATTAATAAGGGTCTTAACCTAATTACCTTCTCTAATCTTAGAGTTAATAGTAATTAACTTCTCGGCGAAGGTAGATATTAGTAACTAGGTAATTCTAGCTACCTTTATATCCTTCTCTAGATCGATATAGGCTAGTAGGTATAGTATAAACCCTACTAGCCCTTAGCTTTTTCTAACTTGTTATCCTTTTTAGACTATTTCTTACGGTAAGCCTTAACCGCCTTTATATTACGATACTCGGGTATAGTATACCTATCCTTATTATATATATAGTATTTAACGTCCTTCTTACTACTTTTAGAGCGTTCTAGCCTATTATAGTATAAAGACTTCTATTTATAGCCTTTTAATAACTTATTATTATTATCGCGGCTATACTTCCTACTACTAGACTTATCGCGGTTCTTACTTTAGGAGGAGTTATCCTTTAACTTCGATAAGTCCTTAGTAGTCCCTCTTAAGTATAAGGTATTTATAAAGTTACTTACTTCCTCCTTAATAATTACGAGGGTTATATCCGTCTTTTTAAGACGAAAGGTAAGCTTATTCTAGGTTAACTTATATAAGGCGCCTAGATAGTCGCGGATTTATTATACTTTATCCGTTACCTAAGCTTCCTCCTATAGGGGCTTTATATATTCTAGTAGCTCCCTTAGGGTTTAGTTAGATCTCTAGCGGTAGTTATAAATAGCTATAGCTACCTTTAGTATATATTAAACCGGAGTACTAAGGACGTCTAGTATCTTCTATTTTATTATTACCTCTAAAGGGCTATTAGGGTAGTAGGATATTATATTCTCGTAGAAATTTATCTATATTATCTTTAATAATATATCTAAATACTACTTAGTAAAGGTTACCTTTATAGACTTCTCTTTAAAGTATCTAGAGTTATTACTAAATATATCGTCGTAGTCTTATACCTATATATTAAACTCTAAGTGGTTTTTACCTATATACTTCTTAGGTACTTTTACTTAAGGAATATAGGGTTAGTCGGAGGACTTCTTTATCTCTATCTCTAACTTACTATTTAGGGTAAGTATACTAAGTATACTAGTATTACCCGATTTAACTACGGACTTAATACGTTCTAACTTAGTAATACGCTTAAGTTAAAGCTTCTTTCTCGCCTATATCTATAGTTCTAATAACCTTATAGTTTTAGGGTCCTCTACTACTAAGCTACTACCCTTAGTAGCTAGTTCTCGCGTATTCTAGCCCCTTCTAGTAGTATTACTAGTAGGACTAGCGATAGGAATATTATCTAGGATAGAAAAGGCTTATAGTCTCTTACCTTAATAGATCTTAGCTCTATAAGTATCTTCTATAGCTATCTACTCGGCTAACTACCGGTCGTACTTCTCCTACTTACGGTAGAGGGATTCCCTCTTAGCTATAGTATCTTTATCCCTTTTAAGAGACTCTTATACCTATCGCTCCTTATTATAGTAGGCGGATTATATATCCGCCTCTACTACCGCGTCGCGGAGCGTACGTATAAAGGTAGGAGTCTTAAGGACTAGTTCTAGCGTATTAGGGTTAGGAGTAGGAGGAGTATTATTTTCTTTATTACTATCTTCTAATATCTCTTCGATATACTCTCTAGGGTATAGAGTACCTCCTTAAAAACTAGTAGGTCCTTCCTTATTATCTCTATTAGAGGGAGAGTTCGTACGTATACTTAGGGATCCTGCTTAAGATATTATTAATATAGTTTTATTCGTCTCGTTACTTTAAGGTACTAAGAGCGATTATAATATTAGGATAAGTAGATTTAAAGGTTATAAGAACGGAACGTATATTATATTAATAAGATAATCGCTAAAGAGCGTTAGGGTTTAAGTAACCGTTATCTATATAATAATACGTGCTCGCTTAGGAGTCATGTGAGAGATTCCTGACAAGCTCGAGCTCCGAAACCAGTCTCCTTCAACTTCTCTCGACTGTCAACACTCATCCTGCATCCGTCAAGGTTTTCCATTCTCTTCAATTGCTATGACTGCGGCTCTGCTAGGTGTTCTCGCTCTATGCTGCCAGTCTGGGATCAACGGAGAAGATAAGCTTGCCAGGCGCTGAAGTCCGAACGCCGCGAAGACCCTCCGCAGGACCGGCGAGGAAGATGGAAGCATGACATTGTTTCCACTTGACTTCCGCGGAATCAAAGTGTGTGTATCGGCAGAAAAGCTTGATGCCCTCTAGGCATGACCAAACAGACATGTTCTTCTTCCTGAATCCTCTCGCGGCCACCATTTTTGCACTCGTCCTATTTCTTGGAGGCTTGATATACTTCCAGTATTACTACGTCGACTTTGCAGAAATAAAAGGTATACCAGAAATACCGGGAGGCTCATTCGTATATGGACATTTGGATCTTCTTGGCCATGATCATCCTACGGTTCTTCAACAGTGGGCAGACGAGAATTCATGGCCATTGTATCAAGTAAGATTGGGAAATCGAAGGGCAGTTGTGTTAAACACATTTCAAGTGGCTCGCGACTGGCTTGTCACCAACCAGGCCAGTACATTAGATCGACCGTGGCTTTATACTTTTCACGGAGTCGTCTCAAAGACCTCTGGTGAGTGTGCTTCGGCCCACATTACTCTCCTCGCTAATATTTCTTCCGCAGCATCTGCTATTGGAACGAATCCGTGGAACGAGACTACCAAAAAGCAGCGGAGAGTTGTGGCCTCTTTGACTAATGCTCCCGCTATCAAGAGATTGGAACCTCTACTGGACCTCGAGACAACCGAAATGCTGCTAGGTCTCCACCAGGCTGGATCTCAAGGTCAAGAAGTCATGCCTCACGTGTTTCAGAAACGCCTGGCTTTGAATATTGTCATGATGTTCTGCTACGGGAAACGGTTCGTGAACATTGATGACTCAATGCTCATACAGATTCTGAGCGATGCCAGCGTCATATCCTCTTTCCGGTCGACAAATTCAAATTCACAAGATTATGTGCCTTATCTTCGAATTTTTAAAAATCAAGAGAGGATGTCTGTGGCAACAGAAGTTCGAAGCCGTCGCGATGCCTGGTTGGCCAAACTTCTGCAAAAAGTGGAGGAAGAAATAAGGGAGGGGAACGTCAGCAATTGCATGGCAGCCAATTTGTTGACCAATACGGAGGACAAGCTTTCGAAACGTGAGTTATCTGTAATCGATGTTCTACTTCGGATGTTTCTCATGACTCCTAGAGGATGTGAAGACCATCATTGGAGGGTTGGTCTCTGGAGGCTTTGAGACGACGTTTGCCTCTGCCATAGCAGGTATTGGGCTTCTCGCAAGTCCCGAAGGACAGAGTATCCAGAAGCGTGCTTATGACGATATCATGAGCGTCTACGCGAAACCAGAAGAAGCATATCGACAATCCGTGTGTGAAGAGAAGTCTGAATACGTCGCTGCCTTCGTGAAGGAGGTTCTGCGACATTACCCGCCATTGCATTTGATGGTCCCACGTCAGGTCTATCGAGACTTCGAGTATCGAGGCGCACATATTCCGAAAGGAGTTATGATTCTTACGAACGCACAAGCCATCAATCATGGTCAGTAAATGAACGTTCGCATCGTGCTTTCTCAACATAAGACTGATGCCCCACAGATCCCGTCATCTTTGGCCTCGACGCCTACGAGTTCAATCCTGATAGATGGCTCAGCCATGATCCCGAGACAACAATCCCATCGCCATTCCATTTCTCGTTTGGAGCCGGCGGACGATCCTGTACAGCGATCAACTTTTTGAACAGAATTCTCTATTCAATCTTCTTCCGCCTGATCTTGTCGTACAAGATTACTGGAAGCAAGGAGATGCCGCCAGTCACTCATCATATCGACTATAACAAAGATACTACTGCTCAGTCGGCGATCCCAAAGGACTTCAAAGCTGTGTTCGCTGTTCGCGATCAGGCTGCTTTTGACAGGTGCATGAGTAGCTCGGCCGAGAATACTTCGCAAGTTACTAACGGAATGAAGAACTGGTGACCTTTATATGATGAACAGAATTATTTTTATCGAGCTTCCTTCGCAATCACTATTATATTTGAAACCAGTAGGAGTCCGATATGGTTCAGAGCAAGCATATATCTGCAAATCATGAATCAAGCTCCTAAAAGTTCCGCCTTGAGCTTCGGTTGCAAGTCGCCGATCGCTTCGGAGTTGGCTTGCCCTTTACAGAACACCCTGTAAATTGTCCCCACAACGATCGCGGGACGGGCTGGTTGATATCAATCAGTAGCGATAAGATGATCGGCGGACATCAGCGCGATCTCGCCTTTATGGTGGAGATCATGGCTCACATCGTGGTTCTTGCGATTTTTTTGTGGCGACAGACAACATTTCAGCCAAGCATCTGAAAGGGCAATCGCTCAATTGCTTAGGATGTCGTTGAATTCTAATGACAAGAAGGTCGCTGTCAGTGGTACTGCGGAGTCGAATGAGCGAGATTTGAGCATACATGAGGGTGATACAACTGCGTACGCCGCAAATGGCAATGTCATTGATGATGGCTTGCAACGAGGTCTGAAAAATCGGCATTTACAAATGATAGCATTTGGAGGCGTTGTTGGGCAAGTTGCAAACCCTGATATACACTCGGACGTATGATCTAACAAATATCCAGTGCTTCCATCTGGTATGGAACTGGTTATGCCATTTCTTACACAGGGCCAGTCGGTGCTTTGATCTGCTTCTTGATCATTGGCATTGATGTCTACTTTGTGATGCAGAGTCTGGGAGAAATGTCAACGCTATTTCCCATCCAAGGCGCTTTCGTTGAGCACGCTGGACGCTTTGTGGATCCAGCTCTGGCATTCGCAATTGGTTGGAATTATTGGTATCTTTGGGTGACAAACCTAGCTGGAGACTATGTTAGTAGTTCAATCTTATCGATCACACAACTACTGACCTGAAGATATAGAACTCGATATCCCTGATCATGGGCCTCTGGACCGACAAACTTCCAACCTATGGCTGGATTTTGATCGCTTGGGCCTTCTTCCAATGCACCTCCCTCCTCGGCGTCGTCGTCTATGGCGAGATGGAATTCTGGCTCGCCTCGTGGAAACTTCTCTGCGTCCTCGTTGGGTTCCTTGTTGCTATTCTCATCAACACTGGCGCCATCGGTGGCGACTACATCGGCTTCCGTTTCTGGAAAACTCCCGGCCCCTTCGTTAACGGTATCAATGGATTTGGTCAAACGTTCGTTCTTGCCGCTGTCTACTATTGCGGAACTGAGATGCTAGCGCTCACTGCGGCGGAATCGAAAAATCCCAAGAAGGATTTACCGAGGGCGATAAGGCAGACTTTCAATCGAATCTTGATTATTTTCATCGGACTGGTTTTCTTCGCTGGGCTGATTGTTCCTTCGAATAACGATCAACTCCTGAACGGGTCCTCCAAATCCGGGAAATCCCCCTGGACAATCGCGCTCGTCAAAGCAGGATGGCCCGGTGCAGGAAATCTCATCAACGTAGTCATGATCACAGCCCAACTCTCCTCAGTCAACAGCTGCATCTACGTCGCATCACGAACACTCGTCTCTCTAGCATCAACAGGCCGCGCCCCAAAATTCTTCGCAAAGACAACGGCAAACGGTGTCCCCGTCAACGCCATCGTTTTTTCGAACTTTTTAGGTCTCCTATCATTATTAAACTACACAGCTGGTCCGGGAAAGATCTTCGGATATCTCGTTGCCATTTCTGGAGCCGCGACATTCATCGCTTGGGGCTTCATTGGCGTAACACATATCCGCATGCGCAACGCCTGGATCCTGCAAGGCCACACTCTTGAAGAACTCCCCTACCAAGCTCTGTGGTACCCATACGGTGTTTACTTCGTAATCTTCCTCAACTTCTTCCTCGTGTTTATTTCTGGGTATAGTGTTTTCATTGGCGGATTTCATGCTGTGGATTTTGTGTTCGACTATATCGTTATTGCGATTTTTATCGGGTTATATGTTTTTTGGAAGGTTTACAAGAAGACGGAATGGGTCACACTTGAGAAGATGGATTTAACGAGTGGAAGGAAACTTTACATGGAGAATGGACCTGTTGAGGTTGAGACAGCTGTTGAGGAGAGGAAGGTGTTTTGGTACATCAAGATAAAAAGGGTTGTATTCAGCTGAGAAAAGCCAACTCCATAGTTCTAACCGAACTCCTCAACCAGAAAGCCCATCCCCTCATTTCTCGGCCGAGCTTCCCAACCTTCCCTTCTTATTGGTCAAAATACCCAGGAAAGAACTCAACACCCAGCAGCTTTGTGGATCCAGACCTCCAAATGATTGCCGCCTCCGCCTTCCGAAAACCACACAAACATCCATATCTAGACCCGGGCCAGAGCACGAAACATCCCAAGCGTCCACGCATAGAACTCATGGATATCACAAAATGGACACCTCCATAACCCGCACAACCCACATCGAAATATACACCACCGACTCTCCCAAAGCCCCTCGCCCCCTCCCCCCAAAACGAACCAAATACGTCATCTTCGATATCATAGGCACCCTCCTCTCCTACGACATCTTCTACACCGCCGTCAACTCCCGCATCGGCTCCCGTCTAAAAGCAAAAGGAATCCATCCCCTCGGCTTCGCAAACGCATGGATGGAAAGCGCCGATCGCGAAAACACCTTTCTCCAAATAAGTGGCCGCCACGTCCCTTTTCCCAAAGTATTTCAACCCCTATTCTATCGCACGTTGATGTTTCAGGGTATTAGTAAACCACGAGATTTATTTACGGATAAAGATGCGGCTGTTCTGGTGGATGCGTATAAACGGTTGAGAGCACGGGAGGGAGTGAAAGAGTGTTTTGAGATTTTGAGGAGGGGCGGGTTTGAAGTGTGGGCGTTGACGAGTGGCGATCGGGAAAGAGTGAAGGGGTATATTATTGATAATAAGATTGAGTTGGATTTGGAGAGAGTGATTTTTTGTGAGGGGTTGGGGGTGAGGAAACCGCATCCGATTGTTTATCAGCATTGTTTGCAGAAATTAATGGGAAAGGGAAAGGGGGACGGGGATGTTTGGTTTGCGGCGGCGCATATGTGGGATTCGGCTGCGGCGAAGAGGAATGGGTATGTTTTTTTTCTTTGTTTCTTTCTGGGATTGGGGAAGTGGTGGTTAGGTATGGTAATGACTGACGTTGTGATAGGTTCAAAGCTGCGTGGTGTTCGGTGTGGGAGAAGGAACCTGTGCCCGAGGTTTTTGGACAGGTCGATGTTATTGGAGAGTCGTTAGTGGATATGGCGAGAAAGATAGTAGCTGCACAATCATGATCTGGGACACGCAGCTGAATGCAGTGTGTGCGTCCATGATAAGGTCATCTCATCGAGGGACTCATGCCAGTAATGTTTCAAGAGCTGCCATGGGGACTCAGTGGTGTGTTGTGTATGGCCAAGAGACTGTCCACATTCATTTTGACGATGCAAAGGGATGCCGTCAGTATAGTCCCGTCTCAAGTCGTGGCCAAATTTGAATGGAAAGGTACTCACGATCCCATATCCAGCAAAACATGAGAGAGCATCGTCCATTACAGGTGAGCAATTTATTACTTTGACAACCCGAGACAACCGTGAACAGCCAAAAACTACGTCAAATCTGATAGCGAAGTCATATGGACATTCATCTAGTGATTGGCAAAATGATATCCCAGAAGGAGCAGGGGAAACCCCGTCTAGATAGGCTCCAGCACAACAGCAAGACGGTCCTTGAGCGTGCTTAACAGCCTGCCTGATTGTAGCTTCAGTAAAATCCCCAATTCAAATCAACGCACAGGCATTGAACATGACTGGGAGTATTCTAGTAGCTGCATCCCAAAGAGCTGCATGATCTGGGTCGACTTCATCAAAAGGGCATAGGGAATTGCCAGCCGTTTTGGCGAACCAGTCCATGGTAATGCTGGAAATGATAAACTCTCCAAAGACGAAATTGGGGTTCGGAGAAAGTATCAATTCCTGAAATACCCATGCCCTTTGGAACCACAGACTGGCAAGCATTCTGTCAACGATTGTCTGCAGTCGATGCGGCCCAGATATCAATTGTCGTTTCTTTATATTAGAGATAATATAAGCTGTCGTTTCTTTATATTATCATCATTATCATCACTATCTTTGTTATTACACCTAGTTTACCATATAGTTTACTATATAATATACTAGACAGAAGAATTGTGTCCGACGAGGAGGGAGAAGGTGATGCGTGAATCTCAGGAAGACGGTAATCTTCTAGGATCGCACCGGGATATCCTCGTCGCTAATAGCCGTTCGTCAGCGGAGCGCCGCCAGATTGGTGTCAGGATAGTAATACTTTGATGCCGAAAGAGCTTCCAGCACGCTCATCCCTATGTTGCCTCTTTGCCAGCCGTGTCATCTCATCCCCCATCACATTCGCAGATTTCAATCTCTCAAGCGTCGATGCCGAGTTGGAGTAAGACGACATCGGAGTGGTCAGGTGAGGCGCTCTACAGCGGCCGAAGGTGGTGAAGACATGTCTAGGCTCCAATATGCTGAAGGTTCACGAAGTTGTCGTTGAGGCGCACAGCGTCAGCGCATTCTCACTCAATGAGGCATTGTCAGTCAAATTGGGCGTCATCGAATCAGGGCTGGGTCATGTGTCGAAGAAGAGACATATGAAAGAAGATTAAGTATCCCTTATTCTATAGTACCTGTCTGCTAGTATGTCGTGTAATAGTTTCCTGACACTCGAACAACAAAGTGATTCTGATGGGAGACAAGATTTGAGTAGGTTCAAATTTCCTTGGCAAGAAGGGCCCTACTCCTTCCCACCCATGTATCTATACACTACAGAAAAGTCTTTGCCCTTCAACTTTGCGTCTGCCTGCACTTCATCGTAGATTTGCTTCGCCACAGGACCCATCCTGTTCTTGATTCCAAACTCGTCGCAAGCTGCGAGAGCGAGCCTCAAATCTTTACTCATCAACGATACTCCGAAGCCACCATCGTAATCACGACTCGCTGGACTCGTCTCAATGACTCCAGGGACAGGGTTGTTCACTTCCGACGGCCAACATTTTCCAGTTGCCGTGTTGATCATGCCTGCAAGTGCTTTAGGATCGAGGCCCCATTGTACGCCCATGTGCATGGCCTCGCAAGTTGCGATGTTGTTCAAAGCCAACAAGTAATTGTTGGCAAGCTTGGCCTTGAGGCCAGCACCTTGGGCCCCCATGTGCAAGACTCGCTTTCCCATCATGGAAAGAACTTCTGTTGCACGGGGAATGAGGTTTTCAGGACCGCCAATCATGAATGTAAGGGTGCCGGCCCCAGCGCCGACTACACCACCAGACATTGGTGCATCAATAAACTTGCCCTGTCCAGTCGATGTGATGGAGCGCGAGACCTCTCCGGAAGTCATTGGATCGATTGTCGACGTGTCGAGAAAGAGACGTTCTTGTTCGAGACCTGTTTCGTTCAGGTTCAAGCCTTCAAGCATCGCCCTGTAGACACCTTTCACGTGTTGCGGCTCTGGTAGAGCTGTGATTATGGTAGACTTTCGGAGAATTAGCGGGATTCCTGAAGTGTAATTGAAGCGATGTAAAGTAGGGGTTGGTATGTCAGAGGATTGGCTGTATTTTTGTAAAATCAGGGTAAGAGGACCTCGCATATTGCAGCTCGCGTCGCTCTCCAACTTAGTCATGGATAGAACAATTGTGGATCATCATTGGAAGTAATGTGTAAGGCAAGAGAGGACAAAACATACCGATTGTTCGGCAATAGCTCGCGCACTCTCAGAGGCGATGACATGGAAGCCCGAGAGCTCTTTGACAAACCTCTTGACGGCATCTTTGTTGACATCCTGGACCATGAGGACATCGTCGGCGGGAATCTTCTCTCGTAAGTTTTTGGCCATGCGATATCCTGTCGAAAGTCAATGAACCGCACGTGATGATGCCTATTGGAATCGCATACCCATCTGACCTAATCCTATGAACCCCCATGTTGCTTGCTGTGAGGTAGTACTGGAGAAAAACCTACGAGAAGCAAACTGGGATCTCGCAGCATTTGCGACGCGGTATGAGGACGAGGCCAATCCAGTCGCCAACCTCATTGTGGTTTGAAACTCGTTATAAGGGTATATGTGTAGAATTGCGCGGTAGGATTGCAATCGGATGCAGTGAGGAGGTCGGAGTTACGGACCGAGTGCAACCGTTTGGAGGAGGGGTTCAGTGTCAGCGACTCGGCGTGGATGTTAGAAGCTGCTCGTGGGCGTTTGTATACCATACCCTCAGCAGGCACGCAGGTGCTATCATCGTGATAGCAGGCTGTGTGCAAGCGGAAGACATGATTCGCACCGGTTGTTGTGAATGAGAAGAAAAGTTCGGAAAAGTTTTTCCCCAGTCGAAGTTAGAGTTGCCAAGACTGGGAGCTCAGAGGTGGATCACACGTGATATGGAAATGGATGCCAGGTTTATACCAATCTAATCTCCATCCCATTCATCAAGTTCCATTACTATCATTATATGTATTGGCGAAACGTACAAATACCTGCCGTGCTACTTGGCAATGGGGCCGGTACTCTCCAGCTCACAACGAATACTAGTATACTATCCTCTCCTTTTCGATCCGCTCAACTTCATCCCTCTTGGCTGAAAGGAACTCATCGGCTTGGGGATATCTCTTCAGAATGGAGTAGATCTTACTCTCCTGCTTGGCGACTCCCTCTAGAAGCTTTCTGCATTTTAACGCTGCCTCGTATGCCTTTTTTAAGTCGTCAAACGTTCCGCGAAGTGTGGTGCAGATTTGCATAACTTCTTGGTGCAGCGAGATAAAGTCAGCCCGAATCACCAAGTAATCCACCTTTTCTCTAAGCGCCATGCTTTTCTTCAGAGGCACTATCACTCGCTCTCTGAACTTTCTGTCAGCCAGTGAGAAGGCTCTTTTCGCATTGGCTGCTGTTCGATTAGCGATGGCACTTGCAAATTCAGAATACAAATACGCACCATCGGCTTGCAGCCATTTTTGATTAGCGATGACCTCTCGAATTTGCTTGAGCGGGTCATCACTCAGGTCCCGTACCCTCACTTCAGCCACCGTCGGCCTGTCCATCTCTTCGATACCACCGAAAAGCTCCTTGTCGAGCTCAAGCTCATGGCCCCTGAGTCGGAAGTGACCTTTGCTTGCCAGAACTTCAATCGAGTGCTCTCGGCGAGCAATCTCCCAAACAATCAGACGGGCCTGGCGATAATTTTCGCGAATGGTCGAAACTGCATTGATGATCTCGACGCGACGAGACATGGTCTCTTGATCTCTCCTTCGCGCCGTCAATCCTCGGTACTTGGGCAGCTGTCCTACTTCCACGGTGGAATCGCTTGAATAGACAATAAGTACGCCGTTTGCTGGGTCATCTTTCCAATATCTCCGCGACGGTCTTCTTCTGGGGCGGCAAAGGTCGCGTTGCGATTTGCTGCTGGCTGTCGAACAGGATGTGGCGCTTGAGATAATGCTGCACGGCGCTTGTGGTGGTGGCTGGGAGGATTGAGTTGATTGTGACATGAGTGCTTTGAGGGCTTTGAGCTTGAGGGGAGTTTGTTTGCCAGTCTTGGAGAGGGCCCATTGACGGCCGAGAATCTCCAGTTCTTCTATGAGGGACGGCATCGTTGAATGATTTGCGGTGCTGATGTGTCTGAAAGACATGATAAGATCAGATCATAAGTACTTAAGATGGTGGGTAATGAGGCCGGATCCTTTGGTTTCGAATGTAGAGGAATGTACGGAAGATGTAAGGGATGAATATTGCATGAGGCTCGTCAAACCACTACTAACTCTCTGGCAATCTTCATTGACCTGGCAGATATTCACTCAAAACATAGCCTCAAATCAAGGCAATGAAAAACAACCGAGCAACAATTCCATAAACATGCGGCCAAGCTGTCGACACACCAAAGCTCCAACCAGCGTCTTCATTTCGCCACGCGAGACTCCTCGTCGTGTACGTCCACATCAAACGTGGAATGTTGGTTGTCGGAAAGGAGTCGGACTCCATACTCGGCGCAATCCTCTTGACAAATCTTTGACATGACTACCTAGTATTTGCAGCTTCGCAACGTGTCTTCGTAAGGTAGCATTGTAGTACACGGTAGCTTTGCTACATCTCGTTGGGTTGTTACTGGCAAGCGACAAAACAATTTCAACTAGCCGTGCCAACAGCTAATCTACTTTTCTATAGTAAGATGGGCCCGAACACAACATTCTCGACGTCGCTTCGATAATACTTATAAGTCAGCTTGTTTTCAGCACTGTCACTCGGACCTCTAAATTATCCCCCTGTATTTCTTAGTCGAAATCAATGAGTTGTCTCAGTATAGAGATCGAAAAGGAAGCCCTGAATCCGTTTCGAGGTATAGTTTCAACCTTTGGAAAGCTGGAAAGCGACATGAGTCAACGTCGAGAAGACCTGGACGATTAGTTCCTAGCCCCCTCCAGGTATTATGGGAAGACCTCGGCAGGTTCTACACGCCGCGAGCTACATTGTGACCCGACATAACCCGAACTGGGATTTACTACATTCTGACATTCTGAGGCCAAATGGAATGATATTTCACATGGGCGAACTACTTCTTAAAAAAGTTGGGACGATCAGATTTTTGTTGGATGGCAACGAGCAGACGGAGCTAGATATCACAGATTGTCTCACGGAACCCTTGCCTGACCCTCCTAGTATGGAAAACAAGAATGATCCAGACTCAATTGGAACGGCATGGAGAGTTTCAAGCAGAGGGAGGAAGCGGGATTGCCAGTAAAAGTACGGAAGTTTGAGAGCAAGTGATGGGGCAGTCTCTGCCTAACTATTTGGAATTCAGTTTCTTGCACAAGGAACCCAATCGTGTTGCCACGCCTTACAAGACAGCACTATTTCAAATCCATTGCTATACAAATCTCATCGGCGCCTTGCACATGCTTGTTGGACAAATACTGGATCTAGCCAATGAAGTTCAGAGCCCCATACTTCAGGAATGTGTGCATTCCGCGTTGACAAGCAATTAGTGCATAATTTGGAATATCTTGCAAGACAGTCTCCACATTGCGAGGGCGAGGAGAATTAATTGATAAATAGATACAGAACTCTACTGACTCGTACCCACCAATCCTTCCGACTAACCTTCAACTTTTGTGTTGCAAATTGGTCCAGCAACACACTCTAAACTTGGTCTGGCCCAAAAGTTCTAGCCTCATCGGGAAAAAATTCAGAAACTGGAAACGTTTATAGCCGCGGGCTTAGAATAACTATTTACAAGTATATATTTTCCTTAAACCTATATCGTGCCCTCGAGACTAACTACAATTTTTATCGCGATTGCAGAGAAAAATTGAAAACAAAAGATAGGTACAATCGACTATCCTACTCGTATAATAATATCCGGTACGGTATCTACTCTAGAGATACTAGCCGGAACTACTATAGCTATTAGGCTAGCTTTTAGACTAGCTATACATTGAGAGGAACATCTCTAAGCGTTCGCTAGACGGGCGTCTCAATATCTAAATATAACTAAGATAGTATAGAAAAGTAGCCGCTACTCTCTAACAATAGATATTTAGGCTAAAGAGAAGAATCATTTTATTATTTTACTATTATAACTATTTATTGGCGATAAAACCAAGCGAATAGCTAATCGAAATAAAAAAGAATATATAGCTACGGTAGTATTAGAACCTTTAAGCCTATAGCAAGAGTATACCTACTACTTGCCTACTTCTCAATTGTATACCTAAGTATTCCCCAAACCTATTAGTCTATAAAGTCACGTCCTCTTTATTGTAGTAGCTTGTAAACAGCTGCTATAGTCAATTTTCAAGGCCGAATATTAGGGATGTAAAGAGCCATTATAAGAATTTAATTAGTTTGTATATAGGGGATCATAAGCTTATATGTACTAGCGATCTACTCGCGTACAGAATTTAGAAAATTGGAAACTAGAGATTGGGAATCCAAAAAGGAGATTGAGAATTAAGAATCCAAAAATCATCCCCCTTTTCTATTCCGCTTTGCATTGGGAATCAATAAAAGGATAGAACACAGTAAATCTTTAAAACTTTAGTAATATCTTCCTCTACTATCTTACCAGCTATAACTTCCAGTATGCCAGTAATTACCCCGAAGACGGAATCAGGTACATACTCACTTGCAACGGTTGGGAATAGTCAATCACGGAACGCTACATGGAATTTTGTTCGGTGGTCACTATTCCAGCATCTAGCACTTATAGCCTTTCAATTCCTATCTTAGTCATGCAATTCCGCTAGGGATCGCATCGACTTCAATAAAGAGAGAACCTCACCTACAAGACTTTGACTCCCAGTTACAAGCACATGTGTTTCGCCATGTTCTGTCGCTAGTCTTTTCGCATTCTCAATACCTTCTTTGAACGATGCTGCCGTTATCGTTTTTGCCTCCCTGTTGGCCAACATCCACGCGCTGATTATGTCCCGCGATTGATCAGTGCTCGAATGAGAACCCGAGCCCGTGAATAGCGGTACTACAACTAAGTTAACCCCGTTCAGCTCACGAAATAGCTAGCTTACTAGTACTAGGTCCTCGTGTAGTAGGAAAGATTGCGAAGTGAAATGCCAATCGGTTTTGGTCCATCGAGTGCGCAAGCTGTCGAATAACAGCTGGCCCGTCTCGTTCTTCCGAGATATGACTGAATAAAAGCACCCGTGTAACAGGAGTAGTCTTAGAAGTAGAGCTAACACCAGCAAACCATTCAGTAACCGCCTGCATACTTAGCTCGTTGTGCGCTCCATCTAAATACCAGCGAATCTTGCCATCAACGATTGTCTCAAATCTGCCGGGCCATAAGAATCGACTAATCCCCTCCGTGATATCCTGTCGCGTTAGAGAATTTTGTAACGCCTTCTCTTTGATAAAGGCGTCCACAATAGCTAGCGCAAGAGAACAATTCATCCTTTGCACGGGTGCTTGCAACTGAGGCGCTTCAAGAGGTAGTCGCTTATCTATGCCAATAAACTTCAGCTCAGTCTGCTTTTGACATGCGCGATCGCGAAGGACCTGGTTTACCCCCTCCTTGTCCTGCAGCAGCGAAAAAGCTTTAGCTCCTGGCTTCATGATGCCAGCTTTATGCCATGTTATATCCTCTATTGTAGGGCCAAGCTGTCGAATATGATCGATTCCGAGTGTAGTAATTGCGGTGATGACGGGCTTCTGGATGACGTTGGTGATATCATATTCCCCTCCATGATGAGTCTCGTAGACTGCAACATTCACGCCTTCTTTGATAAAAGTATGAAAAGACATCAATGCTATCAGCTGCAACGTTTTGGGGTAGTCAAAACCGTTTTCGTGTATCGGGTGCTTATTTAAGCAATCGTAAACGTCAAAGAAGTATTTCGTAAACAGGTCCCTGGATACTGGAAGGTAGTTGATTCGTATTCGCTCTTCAGGCGATAGTAGATGGGGCGAAGTATATAGACCGACCTTCCAAAGGAGGCCATTCCTAAGACTGTAGGAACGAAGGAACGAGTCTACAAAGGCGCAAGTGCTCCCCTTCCCCTTTGTTCCGGCGATATGGATAATGTTGAGGCCGTTGATATCGGAATCCTAAGGGTTAAGCAGGTATCTTTTAGGACAGAACAGGTATTATCATCGTACTGAATGCCCCAGACATCGCAACCAGTAGCTCATACCGAACAAGCTAGGCCTCCCTTTGAAGGAACTCTTGACAGGCTGAATGCTTGGAGGGTGAGAAGGGCTCTGGTCAAGCAGTTGCCTACTCCCTCGGCGTCGTGCGAGTAATAAGGCAATGGCGTTCTGGATGGTATCAATATAGCTCAATATAAGGATAGCGCGAGACTTACTTCGTATGTTCTATCCATTATTAGTCGTCGTCCGCTCGTTGTCAGGGGAATGAGCCGGGATAATGAAATCATTTGCGCCGGTGGGTGACAGAACTGGCGTGCGGTAGATCACAGCATATGGTCTGTGCGGCGTGAATATCTCAGAATGATTACCAAGCATTCTGTCCCCAAGGGCAACAACCTCCTCTCTGCATCACATCATGGCCACCGACACCAACGAGCCAGTCAATTTTCTTTCCGATCTCTCACCACGGAGATGGGCATCCTTCCAAACTCTCGTCCTTAAAGAAGTACCTGAGTGGACCTCCTCCTTTACATGCAAAGACGAATCGTTGGACTTCAGAGCATCTATCGAATGGCTACGGGACAAGAGAAGGTCCGGTGGACATACAACGCGTCTGAAAGCACCGCTATATTGGATTAATGTTGCAGAATACGTTTCTAAGGTTCAAGATCTCACTGGGTTCACACCCTTGGCTACCAGAAAAGCGTTATTTTACGACAATTTTCCTCGAGAAGGGCCGGCGAAGGAAGCCCAAAGTATTCGAGGACTGAATAAGTGGGTAATGCAAGGAGACTTGATGATTTTTATGCTCAAGCAAGTCCCTGGGTTCTTGTTATACACATCTATTTTGACACAAGCGGAGTAGGTTATCCATTTATCAATAAGAGGATCTATACTAATATATATATAGGCTGGAGGTCCTTCAAAAAGGATGGACACGTCACCGAAAAGTAGACCTTCGCTGGGTACCTGAGCATATATCACAAATCGTGCAGTCTCTTTCAACGCACGTGATCGGCATTGTTGAGAGAATGAGAGATGTCCAGGCCCACATCCTTACTCCTGGTTATTCATTATTCTCGAATATGACGACTCGTCAACACCTCGATAGCCAAGATACTCGTCTCCCATCCGATTCGGTCTTCGCCATCGCTGAAAGCCTTAGTTGCTTTGGACAGAACTTTCCGTCCAAACTAATTGAGCACGCTGGTGCGGATTGCAGCTGGGGTACACATGGTAATATGGTACAAACGCCTTCCAGGATCAATTTCGAAGCAGTCTCATTATTAGAAAAATGGGGATTAATTACCCAATTCGACGAGCACGGGCTGAAGTGTCCGATTCGGCAACGTTATACCATGAAATTGGATGAGATGGCCATGGAGGGAGAGGACGCTGAAAAGTGGGAAGGGAGACAAAGGAAGCTAGTTTATAGACGAAACTTCAAAGACACAGGATTCTTTCCGCACAGCGTCGCAAATGCGACTAGGTTTCTAAACTACTCGCTTTCAATCGATGTTCAGATTGCTGCGAATTGGTGGGTATATCTTCTTATTGTAGCAATAGATTAACAAGACTAAAATATTTAGGGCAATACCAAGAGGGCGTGTCATGATCCCATACCTCGAACGATGCCTAGAGCAATTTCCGTGGGAACAAGATGGACAAACCCTAAATCTCGAGCCAATACCTATCATCGAAAATGTGGTCGAGTTGTATCGCTTCATACAGGTACTTACATTTGCTTCGTCCTACGGAAGCTCAGAGTTCAAGCGTATTACTCTTGATATTGCCAGTAGGCTATGCGCGCGACTTCCAGAATCAATGTCCGAGGTTATGAGTCTCCACGTACATCTACGAAGATGGGCCGTACAGCGGCTTTACTACTGCTTCGATAGAGTCAGGCCCTTGGAGGACATCAAGACTGATCTCGACTACGCAGTAGCCAGTGACCTATCTTCAAGAGTTGAACTGAACGTCCTAATAGGGCAGTACGCCTTACGGCGCTCACAAGAAGCGATGGATGCAGGCGAACTCCAGTCCGCGTTGGTTGTTCTTGACGAATATGTTACTCTCGATACTCCGCGGGAGGGAAATCTGCGGTATTGCGTATCGTTAGCTAAAGGCAACGTCTTACGCTTGCAAGGCGATTTCCATGGCTCCCGTGAGTTCTATTGGCAAGCCGCTACGCAATGCACAAACACTAGAATGCAAAGGTTTGGCAGGAAACTGGCAGCTGTGGCATGCGAGATTGGAAAATTTGGGGAGGCATTCAATCATGTGTCGTGGGGACAGAGCGTACCGGCGCTGATTGAGACAGAGGTCCTAGCACTTGCGGACAATCACTTTATGCTTGGGCTGTGGAAGTGGCGCCAACATTTGAACAGCAATCTTCGCTCTGACCTGCAGCATGGGGCTCAGAATGAAACCTACTTTGGGGATGCTGCGAGCCACTACCGTTCTGTCGCGGACAGAAGCAGTGGTGCGAACCAGGCGATGACTGCTACTCGAAATCGAACCTGGGCTCTCATCGCACTGGCAGTCATATCCCATGTCTGCAACGAGCCTGAAGCTGCAGAGAGGCAATGGTATGCCGCACTAGATGCGGTCAAAGATTGCTCTAGATATTGGATGCTGCACTACGTACATGCCATTATCCTTTATTCGCTCGCAGACCTCGCCGTTCACGATGTGCATGCCGCTTCACTCATCAAAAGTGCGGACTCGATTTATTCAAAACGTCAAATGTACTTCTCAGGCCTCGGTACTGTTTGGCCCGATATCTTGTGTATTCGCGCGCACAAGGCCAGACGTGTTCTTGCGCTATCCAATTCAGCTTCTCATATGGAAAAGTCCCATACTGCTAGCATAGCTCTTGGCTGGCACCCAAATTGCTGTTCGGAGTTGCCTATCGCGGAGCTGCCCATCTAGCTTAAAATCGAAGACTGGTTCAATTCATCGGCGAGTCATTCAAGAATCAAGGAAAACTGCGCAAGATCGGAGCAAGCAAATCAAGAGAAAATAGTATTATTCTTTGTAGGTCCAACGCCCCTATTTCCCACCAACTGGCCATTACTCTGGTTTTCTCATGATATGTGAAACGTATTGTACTGCTGTCTGGTCGAGGGGAGGATATTGGATAGGAGTATAGCTGCTGCTAGCTTGTTCTGGTGTATCGGTGGTGTATTCGTGATCATCATCTCGTGGTCGACTGGGTGTTTGATATTCTAAAACAATAACGCGTTAGCCACACGACATTGATACTATAGTTGGGGTACAAACCCATCGCTTTCTCTGCAACTTTATTGCGAGCAACGGTATTGCCAGAGCCAGCCCATCCAGCACAATAGTAAGTCTGATAGCACAGCGCAAGACACTGATCAATGATCCCGGTGGTATCGGCGTTCAGACTTTCTAGCGCTGCCAGCCCTCGAAGATCGAGGACTGCGCAAGTGATCTGGAACAGCTGGTCGAAATGTTCTTCAAACCGGAGACATTTTGTCACGGTGAGAAGGCCGTCGGCATCCCGATAAGACCAGACGCGAGTAGGAAGTTCTTGGTGCACTCGATGCAGCGCTGAGAGGCCGCATCTCAGGCAGTCAGGGGAAACCTGATATGCTACAATTGATTAGCATTGCCGAGAACCACATTATTCAGACTTACATGAGTAGTAACCTAAGTGGCAGATACAGACAACCTTGACCACCATTTTGGAAATGCTCAACCGGACCAAGGGGGAGACCAGCATATTTACGCTCTATTTATGAGCAACGGGATCGGTTAGACAAGCCAGCTCTGTCACGCACAAGTTGTCAAGGTTCACTGCACCTAGACACAGCTTCGGCCCACAAATTCCGAAGACCCAATGGAAAGGAAAGACAAACAGGCTTGTCGTACTAGAGGATTGGCATTGGCGCCAACGAAATCGTCCCACATTAGTAATCGGCGATGGGGACTTTCTCGCATTCTATCAAACTTCCACTTATCCCGCGGCAACGAGGAGTGACCAGAACATTCATTCTATCAGACCACGCTAGTCCGTCTTTTAAATTGGACGGGATATTCTTTGGGTCTATACCTTTGGCGGTTCATACTCGCCATGCTAATTCAATACAGATGACCCATCCAGCACACCTTTCAAGCGAGTCTTATTGCAAGATGAGAACATCTATTGCGAGCCCTTCGATCCAGTACATCTCATTGGTCAACACCAGTCTTTTCGAACCCACGAAACATCGGCCTTATCCAAGTGCACCCCAACACCGAATGTGCAGGATATACTTATCGGGAATTCAGAATGGGCGAGGGCTGTGAAAGACAGTTCTACAAAGCAGGGTTTAGATCTAGGAATCTTCAACACCCTGCCGAAGATGCTTCAGCAATCCGGTTTCTTTTTCTAGGGGCCGCGTTATATACCTACCACAGGCTCTGGAAACTGTTCTCAGCTCCTCGGGGTCTTAACGAAGGCTTTCATACCATCTTGCGACGATGATCTTAAGCTGTTTGCCCAGCTTGTCAAACCTGTTGAAGAGAACTTCCAGAGAGAACAAGGAAAGAGTAGTGTTCATTGCGTTAAAGCCAGGCGTTGGGAAATACTCGGAGCGGTTTTCAGAGCAGCAGCTGGAGATTTGGAATCAAAGGAAGCCGGGGGTGCTAGACGCTGTGTAGGCAAAATTATACGGATTATAATAAGGCATCAAGGTCATGACATTTCGATGGGCTATTGTTTTCGTGAGGCAAGATATTTAATCTCGCCCCAGCGTTAAATGTCGCCCTAGCGTAACATCTCGCCCTAGCGTAATACCTCGCCCTAGCGTAGAATCTCGCCTAACTTTTGCCTCGCTTCCAGGTGGAATGTCGCCCTAGCGTTGAATCTCGCCCTAGCGTCACATCTGATGCTCCAACTCCATAACTTTTGGGAAATTCGTTGGATTCAATCACCACAATCACAATCACAATCGTTGCGAGATATGTGGCGCCCCCTCTTCATGCAACAACATGCGGCCGCATTGGAGCTGATGTTCAAATACATCACGCGAAGTTCTCCAATGTTTTTTATCATACTCCGACCGCAGTCAGTCGGTGAAAAATTGTACGCCTCCATACAGCCCAATCATTTTTGTAAATTTGCTAATCTCCTATACGATAGTCTCTGCATGCATACTATCACAACTTCCGTCCATTGCCAGTTGAAGGCACCATTTGTGGTGCCTCTGGACCATTTTCCCCAGGGCTTGCAACATCTTTGGGAAACCCCTATGAACCTAAGGACCTAACAAACCGCAGTCATTTTGATTTTTGGATGTGGTCTTATCTTCAAAAAGACTTGGAGAAACCTCAAAAAGGCTTGGGGAAACCTGGTGCAGGCCTGGGCTGAGTTCGTGGAGATCAATCTCTGAGATGGTTGGATCATGGCTGCAGACAATAATACCGCTACACAAGGTATTCCTGTGACGAGTTAGACAACGGTTATTGCGTATTTCCGTCCCGTATGCATTGTAATAACAGGCCCTTTGCCGCTCTTCATCCCGATACCACGCGATATACCAGCCACCAAGACTGGGATCGTGTGCCGCTTCATTCCAGCCTACTGATTCTCCCTCTTACAAAAGCGTCAGCTATTAACCGGTCGTTAGCTCGAGTATCACAGCTAATGTCTTACGCTACTAGTTACCTATCTAGTTCTCCATTTGGAACTAGAAAGAATGATCCAAAGTTTCTAATCGCCAGCTCGTCCAGGGAGAGAGAAAGGGACCTCTACGGAAGTGGAGAGGAGGTTGATGCCAATAAATATGAGGCTATTCGCAGCGATGAATGGGAAGAAGATGATGAGGCTATTCCCAGCGATGAAGAGGAAGATAAAAGTGACAGCGAAGGTTTCGGCTTTACCAGCATTGACTTCAAGGCAAACCTAGCTCCTAAGGAGTCTGCCCTAACAATACAATTGAAAGGGTCATCACTCAAGCAACCACGTCCGAAACGAGATTGCTATCCTCCCTATCAAACCTCACAGCCGCATCCACAACCGTCTGGCCGCACTTTGCGCAGGAATAAGAGTCTTCCCTCGTCGCGCAAAAGCTTTACCCAAACCTCGCCCAAGCTCGTCTGGCGCCTCTTGGCTCGTCGCCCCAAACTCTACCACAGACACTTCCCCAAAATCTCGTCCAAGGCCTGACTCCAGCTTCTCGTGCCCGCCCTATCATTATGATCACCTCCAACGTGCATCCCCCGGCACTCTCTCCACTCACGACGCGTAGGAGCATGCTCTCTACAGAACTCAGAGAGTCCTTGCGAAAACACCTTCTTTGGAATCGACAGGTCTGCCGATCCACTACTGTACTGAAACGCAGACACACCGTGCGTGACATAACCAAACTCGACGACTTCCTAAGCGAAAGCCAACCTGCTCTATTGAGTAACGTCAATCTATCGGCGACTGATCCTAATCTTGAAAACTTTTTTTTGGGCTTAGGACGCGAGAAAGCGGATGGTAAAAGTCCTCTGGGACAGGAGAATTATTACGTAATCAAGGAATCCAACGTACAGCCCGACTAGTTGATTTAATATTTATTATATCTATTCCTCCGTCGTTATATAAGAATCATTTTAGTATCAATCATATCTATCCTTCCGTCGTTATACTAGCCTTAACTCTTTTATTTAGTGTTCCCATAAGTGCACTCTCGACATTTGGACAAGCACGCAGCACATGGCCTTTGCTTGTTGCATTTTACCTTTCGTGCTCGGCAAACATCGCAAGTCGTTTCGTGAAGCATGTCCGCTAGCTGTGGGGGTGACAGTGCTTCTGGTGCAAGTATTGGGGGTCCTCTGAAATTTGAGTAGTTTGTTGATCTGAATAACAATGCAATCTGTGGAATCTGGGACTGGGTTGCCGCTGAGAATCCAAGTCATCCCTTGTCTCGGTTTGTCGTCCATCTCGTCGTATGTTACCATGGTACCACGAGTGGATTGATCTCGTAGGATGAGCCTTCCTTGTGCATCAAAGGTAAGGAAGCAATGCTGGCGACTAACTCCGAAGAGATTAGGCAAAACCACGTCGCATGCCTGTGAATCACGCCCAAAAATAAGCCCCATCTCTCCCTTTGGTCTATCGCTGAAGTTCAATTGGATACTTGGCTCGTATTGGAGGTCTTTCTTTTTCTTATTGGTATGGTAGTGGTCGGCATCGTTGGACTCTTCCAAAGGAGCTGTTGTTTCGCGGCTGCAATGGCTAGATGGCCTTTCCTCGAGTGCTTCAACAAAGCGACCGCGGTTGTCGATAGATCTGATTACACCTTCCTCGTAGCCACGTTCGTTTTTGCAGGTATAGATACGGGCAATTAAGTCTGCCATTATCGTGAGTTCGTATGCGGGAGAAGAGAGCAAAAAGGGAGAATGACTCTGGTTAGAATCGAAACAAGAGGCGTAGCTTACCTTCTTATCGAGGTAAAGGAGGTAGCTCCTTGATCTTACTGGCTACGAGGGTTATATACTGGAACGATGCTTAGCCAGTAATACCATAGTAGGTGGCTCAACCCTGCTTCAAGGATATCCCATTTCGGCCCGTAGGTTTTCGTACAATGCTGTGGGCTGGTGTAGGGCAGATCATTCACCAAACCTGTATAAGTAAATACTGGGGTATCTGTAACCGCCACCCACGACATTTCCATACACTTCGTTAAGGAGATCCCTATTATATCGGTAGGGGATCCCTAAGACTTCGACAGGGTTTATGTCGGTGCCTATAATCACAATTGAAAGTCAGATATATGGGGGCTCCACCTATATTCTTTCCCCCTCCAGCCTCCTACCACAGTATATCGTAGATTTCGTGCAAAGATGTAGACGAGACCAGGGTGACACGGCTAGATTTTCGAATGGGAAGCGGAGGAAGATTCTGCATCTTTGCACGGAATCTACGGTAGGTAGTTTCAATTCAGCCTTAGTGTCGCAAGGCGGAGCAACTTTCATCCGACCAACATATTAGTCCATGCTGGCAGTTGGCGCCTTAAGCAGGTAAGATCCTCACCTTAGGCAAGCAAACCCGACTGAACCGCCCACCGCTGACAGTTCTTACATTATCTCCCACGAAAAGCACCCCAAGAACAGAGCAGAGAGATGCCAGAGTTGAGACAGGCACGCGAAGTCATCGCTTTCACCGAGAAGGAATTGGAACAGTATATTGAGGAGTCGGGAGGGCCAGTAGCCCTCTCACAGTTGACTTTTTACGCCTCCTAATACGAAATGGCAGGATAATCGAGGTTGAAGATCCCGAACTCCTGATGAATGATGAGGCCTTCGTACAAAGGTTGAGGTAGGTAGGCACCCTAAAACAGAGTCCAACGCTAACCATAGCAGAGATCGAGCAAAAAGACCAGGTCTCGTTGACCCTCAAGATCTAATCACACGACTACTCGAATTGGAAAATTCGGTAGATAGAAACCGCGGGTCTCGATCACCATCTCTAGCCTCAACGGCCCCTCCCTTAACTGAAGAAGAGGAATACCTCAAAGACAAGCAATGTCAGGCCGAAGCATATCACACGCTTATCAATAGCGGTGGCCGTCCTTCACATACTCTAGACCAAATGGAAACGGTCGTAGATAGTCCTGGGGAAATAGGCGAAATACTATCCTTCTGGCAAGCGCAAACATGGGGTAGCAATAGCTGGAAGGTGTTCAGCCCACAGGCAACACGATGGCAATGCTTTCTAACATTTCAGCGCCATGCTAGACAGCAGCATTTTGGAGACGAAAAAATACTTCTGATGGCCAGATCTTGGGACGACTGGGACGAATTCCTAGCACTGAATACGAAATTGAGGATTCGAGGTGGAATGCGTTACACCGAGTACGTAAAAGCGGCGAGGGAGCGTCTACTTAGGAACGGCTTTACACAAAGATTCCAGCCCTGTGAAGATCTTTCACAGCAGGATAAGCTTACAACTTGGATCGAATACCTCAATTATGAGTACTTGTGGTTCGAACTCTTTGAAGAGGACGTCGAAGAAGGTCAGCAGCCGCATGATGACTCTTGGATGGTTCTTGTACGCTCCGAGGTTCTACAACCGGGAGAAACGGAGGAAAATATATTGTCTGCTGACTCTCAGGCCTTACTATGGGCCAAGGAGCAAAAAGCAGAGGAGGACGTAAAGGCAGCAAAACTAAGAGTGGCTACTCTTGAGGCATATCATCTTCAGCCGCAAAACTCTAACGACACCCCACACTCGCGTCGACAGCAACTCCAACTCGCGGCAGCCTACGCAAACTTGGCCAAAGCAAGCGCAATGCTTAATAAAATCAGGAAGCGATGCGATAGCATCATCGATTTCATCCGCGCAACCAGGGTCTTCCGGATTGCGAGGGAGAATGCCCATAACCACGTTAAATTGCTCCGCTGGATTTTAAGCCAAATTCCGATCATCGAGCTTGAATCAACGACTCTGTACAGGACGGAAACGAATCGAGGCCAAGATGAAATAAACTCGGCCCCGACCCAGCATAAAAAGAACAACAAACCTCAGCGATCTGACGATGATGAGCCCTCCAGGCGCGAGTCCCACAAGCGAGCTAGAGTTATCCGTCCGTTGCGCCATCGGATGGCAACACGATCTGACGATGAACCAGTTGATATTCATGCTTCCCTACCCCGGCGCAGTCTAAGAATCTCAATGCAGACGAAAGGAAATGGCCCCACGTCCAAGCACAATACTTGAACCAGAGAAGAAGCAGGATTTCTTCGCCGCAGCGCTAGAATCTTGATGTCGCAATAGCTTCGCGGCGCCTTTGTGCAGGTTCTGCATATCCTTCTCTCGATGGACTACAGAATGATATCAACGGCGAGATGGATTTCGGAAGGAAACCATAATTTTGTCACACTTTTGGGGTGCAGATCTTTGCTTCGTTTTGGAATGCCGAAAGTGGAAAGACGGGTTTGTGTTATGGGACCAGTGGGGTGTCTATCCCCCGGCGCTTACATATTTCCAATAATTGGTGGAGGGGGAGATCGGCTTATTGACATTCTGCTGAGCAGTAGTAAATGGAGTTACAGACAGCACATAGGGTTGTGCCCGCTCTAGGGCAGTTTGCACAAGTTGTACTTATCTTATGGCTACTTCGGGAGTAACAGTATTGAACAGAGAATCGTATTTGCAAGAAATTGACTAATGGCAAAGTGGAAGATTCGCTTAACTATAGCGATGCTGGTACACGAAGACATTACTTTGGACTTTATATTCACCAGGTAAGAATCTTTGCTCTTTGCTTGAAGGAAACTTCTTGTCCTGTCCAAAGCAATCGCCTCTTTTTTCGACGAGGCTTGTTCATTGAATCCGAGCAATTGCTGGTCATAGAGATCCGTAAACCCCAATTAACGATTATAGAATCGATTCACTGACGAATGGAGGCGCTGTAAGAAAGGTCAGACTATGTATCTTTGTAGAAAGAGTGAATAGAGGGAAAAAATAGATTAAAATCTCGCCGAGTCCCACTGATGAATATGAAGTCCCGCCGTAGTACTCGTAATCACGCCACTGTAGGACTACGCGAGATTTCAACCTATTTTTCCCCTCTATTTACTCTTTATGCTACATAGTCTTATAGTCTTATATATCTATATATATATCTCATCTAGCTACTAAACAACACACTTTCCCACACACGACTTCCTCCCAGAAACCCGAGCAGTCAGCGTATCCACTTCTTCCCGACCTTCAAGCAATCCGATCCGTTTTTCTCACTACTTGATCAGGACCATCTTCCCAGAAGACCTCTCGAATTAACCCCGTTTTATAAGTAGTCACGACCTCGCATCTAGCCGGATTCGCTTTTCCAATAATAACCAGCAGCGAACCAAGCCATCTATCCTGCGACGAGAAATCGAGCGTGGCTTCATTCAGTAAGATATATCAATCATATTCCTCTAGTCCAGTCCTTCTACTTTGAAAAAAAAAATTAAAAAAAAATTGTACGCGACAGTAGGCGCAAGACATAAATATATTCTTCAACGTATCGGTAAGAAGCAAGCGAGGAATTTACAGAAATATCGATACCAACGAAAAGAACTTTTGTATTCAAGTAGGAGAATTCTTCGACTTTTAAGTATCCTAGCTTTAGACCTGCCCTTTTAATCGCCTAATTATCGTTGGATAAATGATATTTTATTATCTAGTGGTCTCTGGTATCTTTATGCAGTATATAGCGTTAATCCGAACGTGTTGGAAGAGTGATTAGGGTTTAATTATGGGTCTTTATAGTATTCTTATGCCAAAACCTATGTGTTAGTTATATTTGTTTTGATAGAGTAACGGTATAGTATTGATTGTTTGATGAATAGTAATATCGAAGCTAGAATTCCTATCGTAAGGTACGATTTTGTGGCAGAATTTTGGGATGGTATCTACGTATAATGAGTAGGAAGTTAAGTCCAAAGGTTTCAATAAGAAGGTGATGTAACCGATTTGAATTCTTAACGTTTATTATTTTGGAGTTTCAGTTTATTGATATAAAGTTTTATTAATGAGATAGACCTGCCTCCAACTCTTTCCGCTGATGTCCCAGATGTATTAAGTCGTTGGTGATTGAAAACTCCATACAATCTAAGGTATGCTTCAAACTTGCATCGACTTGAGCAATACTAAGTCCAACTCCGATCTGTCTCAGAAAAGTATTCGTATCCTTCCCAAACCAGAAATCTAGCACGCCCTTGTCTCGCACCAAATTTATTCTCTTTTTCTCTTTTCTCTATTCTTCAAATCGCCGTCCCCATAGCATCTTCCAAACTGACTTTGCCGTCCTTTCCCACTCCCTCGATACCACCCTCTTCAGGCCTCGAACAATTGCAATTGTAGGTACTCCTAAACTCAAACGGAGCCAATCCCTGCAGAACGCTCAGAGCATTTTTACTGGCAGCCAACTTAGCATACCGTCCACTCGCCGCAATCGCATCACAAACAACCTTCTTATGTACCACAAGCGCAGACATGACCTTGACCTTAGCGCCGGGCGCATCGAGCGGCATCTCCTGGACAAAAAGACGGTAGGACTGGCATCCGAGATGGGTGGAAAGGAGGTTGTGGAGATGAGTTGTGGGATGATTGTTAGCGAAAGAGTCGTAGATAGACATATCTTCAAAGAAGGGTTTCATATGTTGATCGAAAAAGGTTTGGACGTGGCTGTAGTTATAGGAGGAGTCGACGAAGATGGCGCCGATATAAGCTTCGACCATATCAGGGAGGCACTATTGAAGGTGTTGGTATGTAACATGTGAGATTTGAGGCGGGCGTAGACTTACCTTGGGAGGATCTTTGACGCCGATCCAGTAGTCAACTTCTCCCTTCGCCTTTTCAGCAGCAAGCTCAACCTCAGAGACGTATTCCATGATCTGATGCTGAAGCTGAGCATGGTTGTAACGGAAGTGTTGGTGGAATCCAAGCTTCACGCAAAGAGCGCCGAGGAACTTGTTAGCTACCATAGCCATCTTATGCTCAGTGAGCCACTGAGGGTCTTTATCTGGGTAGTTGTAGAACAAGTGAGTAATACAGGCTGTATCCAGCAAGGAATCTCCCAAGAACTCCAATCGCTGGTAGTTAGGAATCTTCTCCCACGCATAAGGGCATGATGGATGAGCAAAAGCCGACCTAAGGAGTCTTGGGTATTGAAATCGATAGCCCATCTTGGCATATATCTTGTCAGCCAGATCATACTGAGAAGCTGTGACCTGCGCAGTTTGGTAAGATGGGATGTCATAGCCGTCATAGTAATCGTCCCATTTTTGCTGCGGATGGTCGGGATTCGAGACCATTTGGGTCGTTGCCTTGACAGCCATGTCCCAATCAGAAGCTCGCCAATTTCCAGGTCGGTTGTATTGGACGAAAGCAGCCCCGATCATCGCTTCGCATACGTCTGCGACACTCTTCGCGCCCAAAGAGTGCTTGATGGCATCGCTGCCATCCTTCCCAGAGCCTTTGCCATGGAGAAGTTTGAGGCCTTCTGGGTACCATAAGCGACTGTCCAGAATTAGCAAATTAGTTACAAATGAAGTATGAGGACGTACCGAGAGAAGGACATGCTTCTAATATACGCAGGCATGCCTAAAGCCTTTGCGGTATTGAACAAGTTCTTGTTACAGATCATGACCATTCGATTGACGTGAGATTCAAACTCGTCGTCGTTTGGATTGAGTCCATAAAGCGCGATAGAGGTAGCCATCTTGAGGAAACAATCGCCAATGAATTCCAAACGTTCGTAGTTGGGGCCCATGCCCGATCGGAAGTTGATACTCACTTCGTTATGCTCGTCGCTGTTGTCCGAGTCCTTCGTGCATGCTTCAAGGGCCAAGGCAGGGCTGAC
Organism: Venturia nashicola; assembly: GCA_004522665.1. Taxonomy (NCBI): domain Eukaryota; kingdom Fungi; phylum Ascomycota; class Dothideomycetes; order Venturiales; family Venturiaceae; genus Venturia; species Venturia nashicola. Next base: position 1,245,154 of record SNSD01000003.1, on the reverse strand, counting down.
TTTGATGCCCACGATATTAGCCGCTTCAAGAGAGATTAGATAGTCTTCAATTCTGTGAATAATTGCAGGAAACACGATGAACATGGACACCGTATTGAGTGGGAGCTATCGAGTGGTCAGTGGCAAATATTGACGAATGGTTCGGGCACTTACCGCGGAAATTCTCAATGGCTGGGGACACAGATATGCTTTTGTCAGCCGCTCCTTTTCGCTAGATTCAGGCTCGGCCAGCCAGTTCTGACGATGCAGGATCTGCTCGGTCTCAACAACGGGTTGGTTGAGACTACTCTTCTCCCTCATTGCAGCACCAGACTTGCCCCAAAGACTGATCGAGTAGGCCAGAATATCCAGACGATTCTTACCACCAGGTCCACCAGGCTTCACAGTCTTTTCGGGCACGAGATCGAGTGGTTTGTATGATGGATGGACGCCCTTACAGATGAAGCGACGATTACCGGACCATCGATCTACAAGGAACTTGTCTGTCAAAAACGAGTCCTCCATTTCTTCGGTCCATGGATACTCTTCGTTCATGAAGACCGTCTCTAGAACTTTCCACTCGATGTGATATCCTGGGTCTAAGACTGTGGCCAGGGTAGGGTCATCGATTATGGGAGCCACCCAGTAGGACATTCCTGGGACGTCGACCTCGAAGACCTTTGCGTTTACGTCCTTCCAAAGCCGATGGGTGAAGATGGTAAGATAGTTTAGGACTGCTTCGTTCACCACTAGCTTTTTCTTAAAGTTCTTGATCGTAGCCATGGTAACTTTTCCAGAATCCAGAAACAAGGGGAATTCGGGAAGTTCTGGCAGTGCTGCCCGAGTCAGGAGCCCAAGTGGTTGATGTGGTCGGTCTAAGCCAGCTGATACATCCAGTATACTTAGATAGAGTTCTGAGGGCATGGTGCCGCGGCCTTCACTCCATAACGACGGCTTGAGTCGCATGGGATACATGTTGTGCTTCTTCGAACTAAGAGCTAGTTGAGCATTTCGAAAGGCTGGCAGGCGTTTCTTGTAGACGGAGAGCAAATGCCCGTCGATGAATTCTTTTTTAAGAAGGTTGATGCACATTTCGAATGCTGCCGAGCGCTTGGCCAACCCTTTACTCTGCCATCTCTTCCCTGTGCAGGATCTGATTGGAGACGTCTCAGGTAGTACTACTTCGCAAACGTACCGTCCGCCATCTACTGACATAATGTAATGTGGTAGTTGGCTGCCATTCTTATCCTCGTAGGCCTATCTCAGTGTTAACAGAACCAACAATCTATGCTGCCCGCATTGATTTCAGGGTGCAGAATATGTCATCAAGCGTGGCTTCGTTGATTCCCTGAAGGAAAAACAAGGGTGCTCAGAGATAGGATGCAGACCAAATGTTCGAACTTACGAGTGATGAAGAGAACTGTGAGAGGATGTCCAAACTGTTTGAATATGTCAATTTAGCGCCGGTAAGTGGATCTCTAAAGGTCTCTCCAAGGTTCTTGTTGGCGTCGTAGTCTACATCATTGCCTTCAAGGACTCGATCTGGCAAACGAGTACACCATGTACGCATCGTACTGGCATCATTTCGGACAGCCATGACAGTGGCTCGATGAAGGTAATTATTATCCTCCATCAATTCAATGAATTTAGAATTGATGTGCCGAGCCCTGCCTTTCGACTGCACAAACTGGATCATGGTCTTGCAGAGATCAAAGCGGATGACTAAGTTGCAATCGGGGATATCTATACCTTCCTCGGCGACAGATGTTGCAAAAAGACAGTTGAGGTCGCCCTCTCGGAACTTCTTCATGGTCATGACCTGCATGCGGAACGAGTCATTCATCTCACCGAGCGAGCTTGCCAGTCCAGTCAAGAGACCGACTTTGAGATTTGGACCGCCGATTGATTGAAACATCAGCGATAGCAAGCGAGCATGGGCTCTTCGCTCAACGAAGACGATGCAGCGATTGTTGGTAGGCCGCTCATAATGCGCGGCAAGAATCTCGTGGAGTTTTATGACCTTTGAGCTGACGTCGCGCAGGATTAGCTCAGGAGTTCCGAAATAATGCCCCGCAACAATCTTTGCTGCTTCTTGAATGAGCTTGATATCAGCGTCCAGCTTTTCCACCTTTTCCTGTCGACGACGGCTATTGAATTCTCCGCTAAGCTTGCTCTCTGCTTTTCTGGCTGATTCCTCTGACAATGCGAAGTCCCAGTATTTGTCTGAAGCCCATCGGCCCAAGTATCTGGATGCTTCTTTTGAGGTGGTGAACAGCCGTTGAAACGTGGTCATGTGACCAAACTTCTCGTATAGACGCTGAAAAAGAGGTGTTTCGAATGCGATTTCCAGGCGAGAGTAGTACATGATGAGCTCTTTAGCCTGACTTCTGAATTGCTCGGAAATTGGGGTTGTAGCAATTCTGCTCTGGAGCATGTCTTCGAGTCCCATTGCAGCGAGATGAACATCTTCCTTGGCATCCACTGGAGAAGCTGTCATGCCGAAAATTCGAGGACGCAAAGACCTCTTCAACGACCGATAGAATTGTTGGATGATGACCGCATATGGGTGATTGCCTTTCGCATGATGAGCTTCATCAAAGATAAGAAGGTTGATCTGGTCCATGCTGATGAAAGAATGAGACAATGCTTGGTTGAGAATTTCTGCGGTGCATACTATCACCATGTCTTTCTGGATATGTTTCTTCCAGGATTCTCTCTCGTTCAAGCCGTACTCCGAACCGTTTCCCCCACCCATCAATCGAGCAATTTTGTGATCCAAGTTGCATCCAAGGACAGTGTATTGCTGAAACACTAACGCTACTGATGGCACCAAGAAGAATGCTAACTTGGGCTTTTTGCCGGCTGCTCGATCTTCGAGCTCTTTGTCGAGCATGTGTCGAAGAAGCAGAACTGCGATTAGTGTTTTTCCAGATCCAGTGTCCAGCACCGCAATGATGTTCTCATTCTTCGCCTTCTCAAACAACTCGACTTGATATTCTCGTGGATCTTTGATGGTTTCGGACTCGGCGCTTGCCAGGATATTCTCAACGGAGAGTTCTGCATCCTTGTATCGCTTCAGATCTGCCTTGTTCTCTTGTTTGGTGAACGCTTTGGCTTTGTCAACGAGGTAGGATTCGAAAATAGCATTCTGTTGCCGACGCTGCTCGACTCCAAGAAGTGGTTTCGATACGTTTGTAGCATAATCTTCGTCTTCGGATTCATCTTGGGCTTCTACTGCTGATTGAGAGACGATAGGTTTGGCTTGGAAAGAGTCCAAATCTGGGTCTGCCTGTCGCTCTCTGATTTGCGTCTCCGTAAGCGCCATGTCAGCACGGTGGAATCGTCGGCTCGGTGACCCTTTTCCGGTTGCCCACTCCCATGTAGCTATCGATCTATCTCTGGACACTCGGATGATACTATCGCCAGAGGGTCTTGGACATTGATCTGAGGCCAGCTGTGTTGGAAGTGACTTTGGATATTTGTAGCAGTGATAGTGATTTGAGACCAGAATGTGCCGTAGGCTTCAACAAGATAGACACGCAAGTGTGTCAAGCAACGTTCAGCTGTTATGGAAACTGGCGGCTGAAGTCGGACTCGGTTTGATGTTTGTGTTTGTTGTTGGTTAATATTTTCCGGAAAGCGGTGTATAACCCGAGAGCAGAGCAACGACGGGTAATGGAGTCCTATTGCTGCCTAGGGACATTCCAGAAATTGATTTTGAATTTTTGAACTCTCTTGACTGGTATCTTATCTTATAGCTGTAACAGCCGCTCCTCGGTGAATCGGCTTCAATTGGGACGTCCACTACAGTAGAGCTACTAATTCTCTGCCCTCGGACAAGACCTGAAGTCTGAATCAACCCTTTCAAATGGATATCGATGGCGACAAGTCTCTTGCAATTCGACTCTTGAGAACTGCTAGAGAATTATCGCAGCCGATATCGACTCAAGAGAGGTGAAAAGTCAACGGTATCTCTGATTCCTGTCTGATTCGACGAGTATTGGATCAATAAAGCCACTGTGCAATCATCAGTCAATGAGAACAGCGAGCCGGCCAGGCTGTGAAGAAGCTTGAGAAGGGAAGTTGGTTGAAGGTGGTTAGGGATGTCTATCATTTGAAGATTGATTGAAGATTGATCACCCGCTACCAAGATAGACCCTCGTTAGGTATTCTAGTACTCTCTGAGCCGTACAACATCGCCCTCACATATTACACATCCTCGCTATACATCATGGACGACCAACCCAGAAGCTTACGAGTGCTCTTCTCCGATGCAGAGGGTTTGAGACAAGCAGCCGAAACCTCATCACTATCACCCATGAGCTCGGAATTCCAAGAAAACCTCACATCCGCCATCGCCACATACGAACAATGCTTAAAAGTCGCCAGACAAGTGTCGCTATTCAGTCCGAACGAGAGTCTTGAAGATATCAACTCCGGCGATCTGCAATACCTGCTCATCAACTACCACCTGGCAGAGTTGATACAAAGAATCACATCGGGCAATCGAAGGGCAAATGTTGTAAAAGCACGGCAATGTTATGAGAGCTTCCTGAAGCTGCTGGATCAGTATGACATGTTGTCAACCGCGGACTCGAGGATGTATGAGCAGTATACAGATAGCCCGGACACGTTTGCGACGGCTTCGACGACGAATGCGCAAGCGAGGCGGGATACGAAGATAGCGAGGTTCAAGGAGGAGAAGGAACTCAAGCGGAAACTGGAGGTGAGTAATGTGTGCTAGTCAAGGTCTGAACATGCTAACATTATCCCAGCACCTTCGTCAAAACCCTCTAGCACTTCAAAACGACGATGCTGCTTTGCGCGACCTACATCTGACTGCTGTCACCCTCGCCGTCCACCAAACCTTTCAGTCCCTAGAACTCATAAATCTAGAGCTACAGATGCTTTCTATGGCACCGCCTGCCCCTCCACCAGGCCAAGAGCGTGACTCACACGATTCAAGAGAACGAGGATCCGACAGGAACGGCTACTCAGAACGACTCGACCACCCAAGGACAAGTCTGGCTGGCCTTACAGGTCCCATCTTAAGCAAAGAGGGCAAACCATTGCGCCCCTTCACACTCCTGGATAAGCGAACACAACTCCAACAAGGCGTGTTCAGACCAGATCACAATTTGCCTACAATGAGCATCGACGAATACTTGGCTGAAGAGAAGAAGCGCGGTGGCATGATCGAAGGAGGTGGCGAGGCTTCCGGCATACGCCCGGAGCCGGATGAGGACAACTACTCGAAGGCGGATGAAGAGACGTTGAAAGCACGAGCATGGGACGATTTCAAGGAAGAAAATCCAAAGGGTGCAGGCAACACGATCAACAGAGGTTAGATTCTCGACGAGCCACGATGACTGAAGAGCCACGACGGAAACGAGAGCATGATAAATCAATAATAGAATAAGTATTTCCGATGAAAACAAATCTAAAACCCCTACTGTACACACGCTTCTCCCTCCAAGCGAACCTATCCGAAAACCCAACCAAATCAACAAATCAACAAAACAAATCAAATCAACATAACAACAAAACAACAGTCCCATCCCATCCCATCCCATCCCAACATCCACCCTCCCGCCATAAACCATCAACCATCCTAATTTCAACCCCATCTACCCCTCTCCCCAACCCAACCGCTAAAACTCCATAGACAAATAAACAAGGAATGAATTAATCATGTTCCCTACTAAATGTAAGACTGTAAATGATCAAGGTATGAAGTGAAGCGGTGGGAGTTGTGAATATGGATATGGATTGTTGATTCTTTCTTTCTGGGGGAAATTTCGTTGGAGTGGTGTTGAGGGAAGGGTGGTTTTTGGGAGGGGGTTGGAGGTAGGGTGAAAAATGGGGAATTGAAGGATTCAAGGATAAGGTCGGAAAGTGCTTGTACTTGACAAGGAGGGGGTTGGTAGGTGAGTACCTAGATAGACGGATGGATTATCCAGGACGGACATTATTTATTTCCTAGCCGCAGCAGCAAAATAAAAGTTCCAGAAGAGAGTTGAAGACAGGATTTCGATATAAATAGGAAAGGAGATTCGAAGATACCCAAGTAAAAATAATAAAGGTAAGGCGTTCTACGTCCGTACGCGGTTATTTCAAGTTACTTAGATCTTGCGGGATCTTGCGGGATCTTAGATATTGTATGAGTGCTCGGAAACTCCATTCGGCTTATCTCTTATCGCGTAGATTGGCTTTTTATTTTGATCTTGGGAGGGGGGGTTGGGGATTATCCTTGTTGTTGGTATCGATTGTATTTTGTTTGGGAACACGTTGTTTTGTGGTGGGTGTTGGATTTTTGGATATCTTTGGTGTGTAGACTGTTTGTGTTGAAATTGAGATCACGGTTACTGCCTTGGGATCCTGATGTCGGTCGTTTTAGTGAGATTTCTATTTTGCTTTTTGGAAGAGGGTGGTAGAGGTGTGCGAAGGCTGGAGGCATTAGCTGAGATATTCCTTGTTCTGAGTGTGTATCCTGCTTGTCGTGAGGTGATTACGACTACCGTCGACGAGGAGTATCGCGTCCATGGATTGATTTTACCCTTCATTCTCTAGAAGTTGGATCGAGATGGAAATGATTCAAGTGGATCTTCCCAGCGAGGTACCTCCACGCTGCATCTCCTCCTTTTCCCCGACCCGTCTCAACTTCCCCATCCCACACGAACGCAAGTTACCATCACGAGGCGTCCGAGATGACCAGGCAAAGCCCTGCAACCCTGATGTCGCTCCCTCCGCGGCCCTGCTGTCGTTCGAAGAGCTCTTCCAATACACCGCCAATATCATGCCTACGAGGCCTGGCAGTGCATTGAATTTGATGGCACGTCCCGCATTCCATTCCCATTGAGCTGGAAGCTGGAACGATTTGACCCCTCCAATGCCCCGAGCCGTGCCCGAGCCGTGAAGGTGGATTTGATCCCGTTATTGCGGGTGGGTTTACTGGTACCAACGTGAGGGGAAAACAAATTGGTCTCGAATCTGACCAGATGGTATTCGACGATTGAAGTATTCAATCCTGAACTCTTCTTAATGAGTCAGTAGAAGACCGTTTCCTTCCTGCTATTATTTGGGCCACTGCATGAATCACAGCCTCATCTTTTCATACTTCCTGCTACTCCCAGCACTATCACCGATGCATCGGGGGAAGCATACCTTCGGCGATATGGAGAAGACGGGAAGTCGACGACGACGACCCAAGAACAAGGTCAAGATCAGGGTTTGGTGGAGTTTGATGTTCTTGAGGAGTTGAGTGAGGGTTTTCAGGTCGATGTCCGTGTGATGGAGTGGATATTCGGTGCTTGCAGAAAGCTGTTGTCCGTGAGATGCAGATGGGTCATGATGATTAGCTGTGCATAAGCTGTATGAGCCGTTGACATCGGATGACGGACCGTCAGTTTAGCTTCGTGGTTACGAACGACCCTCGGATGTTTTTCAAGAAAGAGTGGGGTCGAGGCTGACGAATGGGATGGCATGGCGGGCGAGCTCTTGGCATCGCCTCGCCGGCGATCAGGATATTTTGCGTACGGTGTTGCTTGATGTGGAAGGAGGATGGAGGAATGTGCTAGTTCGTCTGACGAATTCGTCCTCGCCTGCACACGGCTGAAACTTTGGGGTTGAGACTACGGAGGATCTTCTGGATGAAGAAACACCTTTGTATCGATGTTGAAGGATCTACAATGCAGATTTGCAGAGTGAATGGCACATGTCAAGCCATAGGTATGCAATTGCAACCAAGTTGCTTGATGATATTGCCGGCGCGGGAATGACTGCTCCATCTTGGCACGAATTTGAAATGTCTCCTTGTACTAACGTTCGCGTAGATTCTATCCATACCGGCGTAAAATCCCGTCCGGTCTGTATGGAGTCCGTGCGAGCGAGGAATATAAATCTACCAAGGTTTTATCGAGGTGAGGGTAGGAGAATTACCCAGCCGGTCTCAGATATACAGCTGGATGTCTTTTAGCACAGTCGCCAAGATGAGGCAGTTATTCTCGCGCAGCCAATATCTCAACCACTTTGTGATTGCTCCAAGACTCATTTTGTTCGTTGGTGATTGACTGCGACCCATAGTGTTCGTTCTAACGCCAACTGAATAAATATTCAATCTATATTGTGCAAGGTCCTAGTCTCCCCAGATTCTGCTCCCCTACTATCTACATTTGATTATGCAGGTTCGAGTTTCCCGCCGCCATGGTTCTTAATTCTCTTGACGCGCACTGAACTAGCATCTGCATAGAGTAAATAGCGACGTGTCTCTGAACTTTGGCGGGTTTTGCGCGTTGTTTGTTGAAAGGTCTGCGGTCAATTTATTCTTGGGATAGCTGCTGAATCTCGCAGATGCAGCAGGAGCGAAATGGAAAGACGTCGGAATCTCGGCATGTCTTCTTGGGGAATAGTGAGAACGTGGTGCAAGAGATGGTTCGGCGCCGTTCAAAGCGGCAGTCATTGGCTGCATGGCTGCATGCCTCCTCCAGTCTTTGGCTGCATGGCGGCATGCCTCCTGCATGCCTCTCCAGTCTTTGGCTGCATGCCTCATCCTACCTAGCCAACAGCGCTTTTATTTTTTTGGCGGAAAAGTCCATGGACCGTGAATGTTCCCAGTACAGAGGAAGGGTGATCCTGGGCTAATGTTTGCGGCCATTGAGGTAACATTGTTTTCTGTGCTTCACAACAGCGACGGTCTTAGATCTGGAGAGAAGCTGAAGTGTGTTTTGGATCCAATTGTCATGGCATTGACGGATGTGAACACAAACGTTTGTGCTTGTACCGTCCAAGGTTACACCAAGTGTGTCATTTCCACCAGTGAACATGGAGAAGCAGGTGTCGTACGACGTGATGGCAAGGTTCAGTGTACCGAATCTCAGGATTGCATGGCGAGTGCAGCATCCATGTCGTACCATCTAATCGGAGCAAAGATGAACATAACAAGCAACTGGTCTGTCTATATCCGGTGAAGCAGCAAGGGTCTTGCCATACCCGCTTCGTATCGCGCGATTGTACGGTAAGTTGAATTGAGCATTAACCATGATGGAGGGCGATGCTAGAATAGAACAATAACCGGCATTTGTTAAAGGGTTCGCGGGTACTCCCTTAGATACGCACGACTGCTGAGGTGAATGTGCCGTGCCTCATGATAGAGGTAGGAGAGATGGCTACGAGTGCTTTTTCATAATGAACCTCAAACCATGTCTCACTAGATGTTTTGTACACAGTAGGACCACTCTGTCGAGATATTCTAACGAGACGCAAGATGGTACATGGAGACGCAAGATGGTACATGGAGACGCAAGATGGTACATGGAGATGCAAGATGGTACCGTCTAGTTGTATATCCTTACCAGGTTCAAAGTTCAAGGGGACTTTCAGACTCGATTGATCGGCATGAAAAACCACGACCAAGAGTACCAAGTGCGAATCCTGGAATGGCGATTTCCCCGTTGAAGATTATTCTTTTGATGGTGGCTGGTCAGTGGGGGCTGAGAAGAGGGAGCAGTCCAAGAGTCCAGAATGGGGGTAGTCGGAGAGTCCCGAATGGGAATAGTCGGAGAGTCCCGAATGGGGATAGCGTGGTTGGTATCAACAACCTTACTGTGGTACTATGTAGACATCTCAAGGGTCAAGAGCCCGGCGGCCATCCAGATAGCACGGCCGTCTCTTCTACGCGGAGAAGTCATGCTGCTTACGCAAAGAATGTTAAAGCTACATTGGACGCGCCGCCATCCCGTCGCTAACTTCGGTCGTCATGGCTTCACAAAACAAGGGGGGGGCCGTTCGGAGAATTTGCCCGAGGCTCTAGTTGTACTTGGTGGTGATGAAGATTGCGGCATTGATACTCGCGAGCACTGGCAGCTGATGGATGAGATGATCATAGTGGTAGCTGATGGATGAGACGATTACAGTGGTAGCTGATGGATGAGACGATCATAGTGGTAGCTGATGGATGAGACGATCATAGTGGTAGCTGATGGATGAGACGATTATAGTGGTAGCTGATGGATGAGACGATCATACTGGTAGCTGATGGATGAGACGATCATACTGGTAGCTGATGGATGAGAGGGATGCGATGGATGAGACGATGATTCAAAGCAGCATTGTGTCTGACACGCTCGCATAGACTCTCTTTCCTCCGAAAAGGACAAAAGACAAAAAGCAACGCCCCTTGATCCAGGGAGGAGTACTCTCCATTCTGGACTGATGCATGGCCTGCGGGGGTGTCAATGGAAGCAAGCTGCATGGTGTGCCAAAGTGTCGGGTCTTCGCTTGGGGCAGACTCAGCACCGACGATGCTGGTACCAGGTAGTGGTTTGAGGCGGCAATCTTGCGCGCTATCTGCAATTCCACTCTTTCATTCGCGGCTTCAGAGTGGGTGCAGGTGGGCATGTCGTATAGGTGCTATGAAATACCCTCATCCTCGCTCCCCAGCTGTTGCTGAGAGCCTCGAGTATTGACCATTGACCATTGACCATTGACTGTTGACTGTTGACTGTTGACGCCCCCCACCTATACACCATCCGCCACTCGGAATAGAATTCAACAGCTGAGAGCATTCACCCAGATGGTCTTCCTGAAGACTCTGTAAACACCCCACTGCTCCTCCACTGCACCATTGCACGTCGAGGAATCCTTTTCCTCGACACCCCGCCATCATGTCTCACGGGTAAGGCGTCCTTTCGCGAATGCTACGGATGCTGCACTAACACGCTCTCCCCAGATCGCTCAAGGACACTGTCAAAGCCGTGCAAATAGCCTTCGCAAACGACGCGGCCCCTACCATTCCCTTGCCAGATGAGCTCCAGCAAACCATTGAGGCTTTTCTGGACCTGCACCAAAACATTGACGACCACGATTCGCAGCGACTGCACGACGAGCTGGTCTCGATCCGCAACAGACCAAGCAGTACTTCCTCCGAGAGGCTCGGTGCCTTTGTTCACGTCCTCCGACTGCTCCGCCCATGCATTCGAGGCGACAGGAGACTGGGAGAATGGTGGTTGAACGTCATCAAACCTATCATAGACTCTGTTGGACACAAACGGGACACAATTGAGGACGCCCGAGAATTTCTACTTGGCATACTCGTCTTTGATGCCGACGATGACACGACTGGAGAGAATGCCAATCTGTCGGCACGCTTCACAAGACGGATATTAGAGACGTACCTTGTGCGAACGAAAATCCCCACCACGGATGAAGAAGTGGTTTCGCCAGAGGATGAATACATTGCCCAGGAACTCGAAGGCATTCTCGTGGCTTTTGGCAGGAAGAAGCCCAAGGTCAGTGGTTCTGTGCGCGATGAACATGGCATTACTAAAACCAAGCCCAGGAACTTCTGGTGGCCATTGATGAACAGCTTGTGCAAAGGGATCGCAGATTGCAGGCTTTGTCGCTGCTCAGTAGCTTCGTGCGCCTACAGCCCGCCCACTTACATCTCGTGCTGGACACCCAGGTCATTCACCATCTCCACAATTGTCTCTTGATCGACACAGGGGGGACTGTCGTGGACTTGGCCCTCACGAATCTCATCATGTTTTTACCACACATCACTTCCTCACTGGCCGCCTGTCTACCCAAGCTATTTGTTATTTATGCCCGTATCCTCTGCTGGGACCAATACGCCAGAAAACCAGACTCGCAATCCGAGAAGGACAACCAAGCTGAGAATCCTTCCGATGTGGACATCAACAGTGCGCTCGAGTTCGACGCTTCATGGCAAGTCGTCGAGCGCTCTTTTGACTCGTTGGAGGTCATGACTCCCAAGGCCAATTATCTCTTTACATTTTTATACGGCCTGTTTCCGCTCAACTTCATGGCCTTCATACGCAAACCAAGGCGGTACCTCAAGATGAAGAGCTTCCTAGGTGCAGACGATCTTCCCCTGTATCAAGACATGATTCGCAGACGGTCTGAGATCCACCGCGTCGTCCACAAGCTACACCCAAATTTCATGAACACGACACCCGAGGACGAATTGACTGACAACCGTCTCTTGAAGATTGATGCCGCCGATCTTGTCTCGGAGTGTCTAGGCCTATGCATCGCTGTCGCCAACTCTCTCGGTGATCCTGGTCCGCCACCAACTTCCAAACTTCCTCCTATACCAAAAACACCACGCAGCCACAAATCCCGACCTGACGCACTTCTCTCGCCTTCTCCAGATGATGATCAACTCACCAGCGGCGCACCATCACCGACTACGGAGTTCAGATCCCATATGGGCAGTTGGCGCCATACACAATCCACCACCATCACTGCTCCTAGCACTGGACACCTAATTGATCCTGTTTGTATGCCTCCCAGAAAGTTATCTCAGTATGACCTTGGTTCTCAGGATGCATCTCCAGGTGCTGAAGGAAGCTCTCCGCCTAAGGAAGGACTCGTTTCCCGACACCAGTCATTCAAACCGAGACTGCAAATATCCCATTCCAGTTTCGAGGATGCCGTCACTTCAAATGTCTCTAGACTGCAAACCTTCGCTCAGGGACTGTCTAGAAGTCCTATTTCGCAACCGAACAGCCCTGGCACCGACACCTACAACACTGCCATTCTTCAGCGCGAGGTCATGATACTAAAGAATGATCTCAATTTTGAGAGGTTCCAGAAGGCGCAATATGTGGCACAGATAGGACAATTGCAACGCAAGCACATCAAGGAGGCGACATCGGAGTCACAAGCTCAATCGACACTCAATACCAACAGGACACTGCAAGAGAAGCTCAAAAAAGCCGACGTGCAATACGCCCAATTCCAGAAAGAGACAGCGTTGAATCGCGGCCAGGCCAAGAGATTTGAGGAGCAGCTCACACAAAAGGTCAAGACCTTTAGGGAAGAGGAGAAGAGATGGCATGCCGGAGCTCAAGCCCTTCGCCATGATTTACAAAAGGCTCTGGAGGAGTGCGGTAGGCTTGAAAAGATAGTTGTCGAAAGCGAATCGAAGTACGGAGAAAGTCAGCATCGACTCACCACCTTGACAGTTGATCTCGAGGAAATGGCGTCCTTGAGAAAGACTTGCCAAGATCTCGAAGCGCGGTTGCGGGAATATGAGCTTCGAGAGCTGGAGGCTGACAGGACCAAAGAAGATCACGAGCTTTTACGCAGTGAGCTGCAGTCAGTCAAGCTGAACCTTGATAGTCGGGACGCTGAATTGGAGCGTACAAAGAAAACCTCTGAGCAGAAGATATCCATGCTGGAGAACCGCCTTCGCGACGCGCAGCAGGGCTCAATCCAACCAGGACAATTATCACCTACTGTCCAGCAGATGATGGACTCTGCTATGGCAGCCAGCCAGTCCAAGATGCTTGCGCTCAAGAGGAACTACAAGAGTCTGCAGGACAAGCATGTTGACCTCGAGATCCGCTACCAAGAATTGGAGGCAGGAAGGTCATCCAATTCGCCTGGACTCCGACCAAGTAGTGTGTTGAGTTTGACCTCATACGCCGACGACAGCATGAAAGGTCCGTACGTCACAAGTGGCCGTGACAGCAGCAGCACCAATCTCAGCCGGATCTGTTCTGCGCGAAGACCTCACGCTTTCTCGGACCCATCGTTATTAGATGATGATGATGAAGATGCTCAATACAATTCAGCTCATGGCGGAGATTATCGCTACCCAGTCAGACCACAACGCTTTGAATCATTTGCTGCCATGCGACCAATTCGAGAGCGAGGCACAAGTCCACCACGCTTAGCTAATAATGAACACAACCATGATTTCCACACGAATTTCTCGTTCCGCGGCAACCAGGCTCACGATGCGCCAGCAAGTTCTGTCAAAGGAATTACACAGACCGGAGCGCGCATTTACGGCCGAGGTATGTTCTTTGCACTCGATTTCTCGTTGCTATGAATATAGCTAACTGAACATTACAGGCGGCGCAAGCAGAAAATTACTACCTAAAGAGTCCAAGGAGAAAAAAGACAAACCTTCGAAAACTGGTGGCTTCAGAGGATTGAAGCATATCATGTGAAAGCATTGAATGTTCTGTACCATTACGTTCTTACCAACGCTACTACGACTTTACGATGGACAGGTGTTTAGTCTCTTTGTCTCGCTGCGATACCCTTAGCACGTTTAGATGACGGATGTCACTTTGCAACATGCCGGAAAATGTTTTTTCTCGTTCCTCTTGTCAATTAATTCTTAGGACAGTTGCTCGAACGTTGAGGTTAATGTCTTCACCACGACTTGACGATTTGTAGATAAGCAGACGGCTATCTATCAAATTATATCCGGGATTATCATTGCTCACGCTGAAATTGAATTTATCCTCCTCCGCGTCTTTTCTTCTATCTCACTATTGATTTCAGACTTGATAATTAGAATGGGAGGATGAAATCTTGATATCTCGCTGATGAGAGGGATTTCCTTACTCTCCCCTTTTGAAATAATAATAAAGGAAGGTTCATTCTGTTTTTTGGAGGGATCATTGATCCTCTTTTGGTATTTGGGATTCAGTTTCCAGTCCTCAACAATACATATTCCATATTCCGTATTGGGTATTTAAGATTCGCTTTATTTAACCAACCACCCAACCAACCACCCAACCAACCAACCTCCTTTCCTTCCCCGTATACATCTATACCGTTGATAAATCCCAGCACGAAAAACACGTATATAACTCCATCACGCGGAATTTGGTTAATGCATTTGGTGATTTATTTTCCTACTGGGTTTTATAATTTTAGGGCTGTGTTTGGATTGGGATTTGATTGGAGATGGGTGGAGATGGGGTGGTAAGCGCTTGTAAGGGCGGAATTTGTGGTTGGGGTGAATGGTTTTTTGGGAGGGGGGTGGGGTGGATGGATGGATGATGGATGGGATGGATGGGATGGGATGGGATGGATGGATGTTGTTGTAAGATAAATCACTCGTTGCAGTTTGGGAGGGAGTGTGTTTGAATGTGGGATTATGGAGTTTAGGAGGGGAATGTGAAATTTTTCTGTTTTTGTTTTTAGGTCTTGGGAGGGGTGGGGGGGTTGATTTTGATGTTTGTTTTGGTTTCGATGTTTGTTTTGGTTTTGGTGTTTGTCTTGGTTTTCATTTTGATTTTCATCAATCTTGGTATTCATCTCGGCATCAGGCACCATCCCCGACCCAACAAAACCACCAATCCACCCCAAAACCACTGCAGTCATTCCACTGCGCTATTTCCTCTCAAAAAATTATCGAACTCGCACTGTGCCTCTGCATCCGTGCTTTTTTCAAACACAGATCTCTATAAGGCGTTACAGTGGAGCGAAGCGGATCGCATAATTTTTGGTTTTTGGTTTTTGGTTTTTGGCGTTGGAGGGAAGATTGGATTGGGTAGGTTCCACTGGAAGTGCTTATTTTAGAGGTGAAACTGGAACCCACGTGGATGAGATGGAGATAGGAATGAGATTTGAGGGATGATAGGTTTGGTGATGGATATTTTGGGGTAGGGTTATTGGTGCTCTGATCAGCCTGGGGAGTTCTTAGAGCTTTGGGTTTTTTTGGGGGTTTAGTCGGGTGAAGATTCGAGCGTTTTGCGATGGGTATGGCGATTGACCAATTATAAAAAAGAAATAGGTTTTTTCTTTTCTTCTTTAGACATGGAAAAGTATTTATTGCGCTTACCATGATAACAGGGACGGGGAGGGAGTTCAACGTACTAGTATTTGTAAAACAATTATTTCAATCTGGAATTTAGTTCGTAACGGTAGAGTGTAGTCTTTTCACTCATCACCTAGGATTTCAGACAGTGCCATGTGTGAAGCGTGAAGTTATATTTCATAAATAGAACAGGAAGAATAAGAATCATAATGTACAGAAAAATAGCTCTCTAGTCAAAAGGGTATCGTGTAATGCTGTAGCGCCGGTAGAAATATCGCTGTCTTACTCTTCCGAGACCTCGTAACGATGCAAATGTAGATGGCGACTGTGGCCCGACCTTGTTGCTCCCTCATCATATCCTCATTAGATCTTTTGATACAATGAGCCGATTCTGCTCCCCGGAACTCCGTGTGACATAAGAATAGGTTGGTGTCTATTTCGTATCATGGTAGTAATGATTAACAAGAGCAGCTGCCGATATGGCATGGAGACTAACAGCGCTCAAAGACTCGATAGAGACCTTTGAGGTTGGCGATTTCTCTCACTCCGTTCAACAGGCCTTTGGTAGCAACCAGTCGTGCCTTGAAAACAGGAAACAGGATATGTTCGAGTACTTGGTTGATATGCCTTCGTCTCGCTGCCAGCTCTGCCTCCTCCTCAATCTCAGCATCCATGACGTCCTCGATATCGGCCTCGAGATCGTCCTCGGCTGCGTCGTGCTCGACTGGCATCACGGGCAAAGCCTCGGG
This sequence comes from Venturia nashicola, assembly GCA_004522665.1. NCBI lineage: Eukaryota > Fungi > Ascomycota > Dothideomycetes > Venturiales > Venturiaceae > Venturia > Venturia nashicola. Next base: position 1,228,846 of record SNSD01000003.1, on the reverse strand, counting down.
AACATAGAAGCTGGCAAGTTCGCGAAGGAAGGTGTGGAAGCAGTCTTTTTCTTCGTTCCAGTTGACATGTGGACCGAGTCGAAGAAGAAATTGTGGAAGCTTCGCCATGGAGGGCATGTAGCCTTTGAGAAGGAGCGGCATGCTCATTAGCTTCCCATCCTCGGACACTTCCATGCAGAAGTACTCAGCAAGCATGTCGGCTCGACTGATGATCTGTTCTCTTACTAAAATCACTGCTTCTTCCCAATCGAAGTCGGGATTGGGTTCGCTAAGCTTCATTTCTTGGGTGGCGCCGACCGTCAGGAGCTCGTGAAGGTCAAGAGGAGGGTTGAAGCGGATGCTACCAAAATTCCCGAAATCTGTCAAGCCGATCTGGTAAAAGTACTCGTTACAGATCATACCCCAGTCTACGAGGTATAGCTTGACACCACTTTGGATTGCAGCAACACGGCGAGGCTCATCCACAAGTCCAACAAAGGTGTGAGTGATAAACATATCCGTCAGCTCACCGTGCATGTTTTCACGGACCTCAGCTCGCAGCTCTTTGATGGTAGTCAGACGACACAGAGTGGCCTCTTTCTCTGAATATTCGTATGGTATCTCGTCACCGTCTTCTTTTTGGATGTCATCTTGAGAGGCCTCCTTCAGTACTGGTGGCATCATAGTCGTGATCTTTCTTGCGCTGGCGTCTGTTCTGACAAGATTGTTTTCGTAGGGCTTTTGTGCTGATGGCTTTGGCGTTTGATGACGCGCACTGTCAGACTTCTGAGTGTTTGGGTTCGGAGGAACCTTGTCAAGAGGCGCAGCTATCGCGATAGGGACCCGCCCACCAGGAAGCAAGCTCTGGGTCATGAATGTTCGACTTGTATCAACTTTGCCTAGCCGGTTTCTCACCTCATCGCATATAGCCTCGACTACCTCTTCTTCATGGAGGAAGTTGACCTCTCGCTTCGTTGGATGGACATTCACGTCGACTCTGTGAGGCTCAATCTCCAGGCTCAAGTAGATAAACGGACGGCCCCCTTTCGGTAAGAATGTAGAGTATGTCTGCTCAATAGCTTTCTTGATTACGGATGATTCGACGGACCGGTGGTTGATGAAGAGCAGTAAGGCAGTTCGCTTGATACTATAATTGGCATTGCTGATGTAACCTTCTGCTTGGAAACCCCATCGATCACTCTCGCACTTGAACTCAACCAGCTCGTTGGCAATAGCTCCACCGTGAATTTGGCGAATGCGGTCTATGGTAGTTGCGTTTGCAGGAACGGATATGCTCATGCTAGAATCACCATGTTTTTTGCATGAAAAAGCTATGTTTGAGCAATGAACAGCGTATCGTCCTACAAGGTCCAGAATTTTGGCATACTCCTCGCTGGCAGACCGGAAAGCACGGCGACGTGTGGGAACATCGTAAAATAGATCTTCGACCTAAGGAGAGTGAGTGACTTCGTCCACGTCTCAAGAAAACAGACGATGCTAACTGCGATCTGTGTTCCTTGACGGCCTGCGGTTGCTTTAGGCTCAGCATTTCCACCTGGTTTTGGAGGGACCAATTTTCCGGCAGCATACTGTGCTCTCCATGCACAGCTGGAGTCTTCCGTTTTCGTGGTCACGGTCAAGTGCGCAATGTGACTGATACTCGCGAGGGCTTCACCGCGAAATCCATACGTCCCGATCGAGGTCAGGTCGTCGAAAGTTTTGAGCTTGGAAGTTGTGAAACGTTCACAGAGTAACGGCAAATCCTCTTTCTACCCGCTTTCATGTCAGTAACTGGGCAACTCGAGTGTTGTCGATGCATTTGGAGCCATGTCATGTGACGGTGGGTAGATTCACTTTCGTGACTACCTGTAGTAGTACTGAGATGCAGATTCACTTTCATGACTACCTATAGTAGTACTGAGATGCAGATTCATGGGGCTATTGAGGAGCGATCGGAGGTGTAAGATGGGTGTTACTCACATGAATACCGCATCCATTATCAGTGATCTGAAGCAATTTGAGACCACCGTCTTTCACCAGAATCTCAATCGAGGTTGAGCCACTGTCGACCGAGTTCTCCGTGAGCTCTTTCAAGGCGTGCACCGGGGCGACAATGATCTCTCCTGCGGCGATTTTGTTGATAACGTCCTGCGAGAGAGCCTGTATCCTTCTGGGAGCCGAATTCGAAGGCAGCTCGTCGGCCTTCCTCTTGATTCCGCGAGGCGATTGATTATCAAGATGCATGTCGTCTCCCATGTCTATCAGCACGAAACAGAAGGACTGAGGACAGTGGTTGATAGGGGTTACAGCAGGATTGGACTCATAGGATGATAGGGCCGATGGCGATATGGTCGTGGCGATGGCGATATGGTCGTGGCGATGGCGATATAGTCGTGCCGATATAGTCGTGCCGATAGTGGTGTGTAGTCCTGGTCCTGGTCGTCGCCGGGGTAGTCTAGAGAGGGCCGGACGCGACTCGAGCATTATAGTAGTTCCTGTTCCACGCCACCGCTTGCTCACGTGCAAGCTTCACTTTTCATTGGGGACTTGCTTTTCTCGCGATGCCGATCCGCCATCCACCGCAAATCCAGATCCAACAACCTCCCGGCTTGAAGCTTGAACCCGTGTTTTCGCCCACAAACTATCTACTGACGCCTCAGATTAGCAGCCGGTGAGGTCTTGACGCGTCCTCGCATCTCTTAATTAAATCAACGACACATCCGAACGGGGGCGGCAGAACAAGGGTTGGAAGCTTCTTCTTCTGCCGGCGCCTTAGATGGAGCATCGCAACCAAGAGAGGTAAGAATCAAGAATCAACCCTCCGCAAGCAACATGCTGTCTGTCCCTGGCCACCAACTGAATGGCACGCAGCAGTAGCAATTCTGGCATCAAGAGAAACAAAAAGGCTTGCACCGAGTGTCGCCAACAAAAGGTTCATGCACTCCTCAGCCTACAAGTCTCGGCCGTCCATACTCACCGTCTTTTCTTTCTAGGTTCGATGTGATGCTACAGTTGGGAACAATGACCCGTGCACAAGATGTCGGAAAATGCAAGTGCGCTGTGTGATATCTGATCCTTTCAAGCGTGAGCATAAACGACAGTGAGCTGTACAACAAGTCAAGCACCAGAGACCGTTCGATAACACCAGCACGCAGGAGATTGTCCGAATTAGAACAAGAGACTGTTGAGCTCCGTCAGAGGTTGGGGCAGAGGGCTTCGTGGAATGGCTCCGTTACCACTCCTCCAGCCAGCGTTGGTTCGGCAATATCTCACCAGATGAGCCCATTGCAAATGACCCCCATGATGAATGGAACCCGGGCGCTGCCACCAGCTCACATTCAGTCGGTCATGTCGCCTGCTGCCGACGACGGGAGTGAAGAACAGCCACCGCCCACCCCTCTGCTCACCCAGGCTCAGGCCTTGGAAGGTGTAGCAGTGTCTGCAGCTGTGATCGATGAGCTCTTCAAAATGTACGTCCACTTCGTCACTCTCTAAACATGTTGTCGGCTAATGTACTCAGATATTTTGATGATATGCATCATTTCCTTCCAATCCTGGATCCGCAGCTGACCCCCAATAAGGTCTATCAGCGTTCGAATTTTCTGTTCTGGGCCGTCGTAAGTACTGCATCCAGGAACTACGACAGAGACCCGACTTTGTTGGACTGTATTGGAGAGAAGATTCTGAGCTTGGCGTTGATGACACTTCGCTATCCCAACGTCTATACAATCAAAGGTCTGTTGCTCATCATGACCTGGCCGCTTCCACGAGCAGCCGGGACCACTGATGTCACGTATGCCATCAGTGGCTCTTTGCTACATATGGCCATACAGATGGGGCTGCACATCCCAACCTCGAGTCAAGATTTTTCCCGCGTCAAAGTCAACCTGACGGAAGCAGAAATTCGCAAAAGGGCGGAGCTCTGGGGGTTCTGCGTTCTTACTTACCAAAGGTATCATGTTGACCATTTCTTCGCAAACATTCTCCATGCTAAGACACACGCAGATCTTGCAGCTTCAAAGGTCATGCTCCAATTGCACTGATTGAAACGTACCAGGACTCTGATCAGCGATTCACTCTGTTCGCTCGCATATCGCCGACACTTAGATTTCAATTGAAGTTGAACGGCATGACTACAAGGTGTACATCCGCATTGCAGCAAAACGGTCTGCGCGTCATGTCAAAAGATCAAGAACACAGTCTTGACGTTCTGATCAGGGTCTTTGAAGCAAGTGTGAAAGACGTTGAGCCAGAGACAACATCAGGTACGCTATCATGTCAATGAGGTCCCGCTATGATAAAAGTGATTAACCCTTTTTCTTCTAGAACTGGACAGATTCTATCTCTACATGGCACGCTTAACCACCCAAGTTTTTCATCTCTACAAAGAACCGTCGAAGACTTTCCCCACATTCTTGCTGACCCGCATGTACAACAGTGCCTGTCTTGTCCTCCGCCACATCGATCGGATGGACAATGATGGTACTATCAAGCTCGCTTCATCTCCATTTTATTTCGTTTTTTCCGCATCATTGTCATCCTTCGTAATTCTACGACTGCTGAAAGGTAATACTGCGGGTTACTTGGACGTAGAAAACGCCAAAGACTCCTTCTTTCTGGGCGTCAACATAATGAAGCGCTTGTCGCTGGACAGCAACGATACGCCAGCTCGTCTCACCATGATTCTTACTCAGCTCTGGAACAGCGAGAGAGCTTTCAAGAACCCCGATGGATCTCTCAATACCGCTCTCAGGATTCGGACTCGGCTGGCTGTGAGTCCAGTCTTCGACGCTATCTGGTGGTGGCGTGAGGAATTCGGAGGCCAACAAGGTGCTTACACGACGGCCACGGACAGTAAGCTCGGAATCACAGAACCCACACCATTAGAGACTGCAGCGACGCCCAACCCAACTGGAGTCAGCAACGGTTTCCCTGCTCCATTCGGTGGAGAAATCACTAGCTTCTTGGACGACCAATTTCTCGCTGAATTGGGTTGGACGCAAAGCGCGAACTTCCTATATCCTGCAATGGTCGGTCCTGGGCCATATGGAGATAACTGGTACAGTCCGACAGATGTTAATGGTTTTGCTGTATAAGAGCTAGCCTGGGGCAATTGCAGACCTTTGTGGAAGGGGTTGAAGAAAATAACACATAGGAAGGGGTTAGCTGTTGGCATGGATTCATCTGCGCTGGTCAAAAGATAGCCTTTGGGCTAATCCTGCCGTCGTGGTTGGCCCGGTTTGGAGACGCCATCGACCAGCAATGGATGTTTGGCCTGCTGTGGCGACATTTCGGTTGCAGAAAGCCAACGCACACGGCCGCCAATCATGATATGCTCCATATGCAGGAGGAACAAAATGGGAAAGGCACAAGGTAAAATCCTGCTATGCTGGAGCCTAGAACCTTGCTGAAGAGTCATCGCAGGCACACAGCGGGCAGAGTGGATCGAAGACGCGAACTAAGACGAGGCGCCGGACTCGGGGAAGATGTCTACCAATACCAGCCTCATTATATGACCTTTGTAGACTATAATCACGTTAGACACAAGCATACTAAGTAACTAATAAGATATAGATTCTTTTATCTTCTTCTTCGAGTTCAACGTACTAAAAGCCTTTGTCGTTATTACGAGGCATGCGAAATGACTATTAATACTAAAACTATTTAGAAAAGACTTTGCTAATCGAAGGAACCTATACAATCACCTCCCCTACCTAGTATAACAGGAATATCAATCCTGAACGAGAAACAGAAAAGGGCGGTGAGGATGGTAGCTTGGACGCAGAAACTCAGTCGATTCATACTGCAAAACCAATGACGGGTTATCATTTTATCTGCCTCGATTGCTGCATCCTTCTCGTTCCTGTCTATCAGCATTGACCCGCCCGCATTGGGCACCGGGCACCTTGGAGAAACACTCGATTATCTCGAACACCTAGAACCCCCTGACAAGCTGGGAACGTGGCTACTTTCGAGAAGCATGACGAGCTTGCAAGAAGACGAGAAAGATTCGTTTTATCAATCCCATGGATTCTCTGAGAATCGTTTTCACGACGACTGCAAGCTTGGTGTTTGCTATTGTCTGACCTCTAGCTTTTTTACTACTACTTTCGTTCCTGCTAGCTACTATAACGATTTATAGTATACTGGGGTCTTTCCAATCTCTAGATCTCTCTTGTCTTTTTTCTACTTTGCGTTGGACATCTATTTTTCGATAGTATCGCTGGATATATCATTGATTGGAAATATCGTCTGAGTGGGAACGTTGGTCGTGTATAACCGTCGCATGGGCTCAAATTCCTGATGGAAAGGTACGATTGAGAACTACACTGTTTTTGTTTCCTCTAGGCGGGGTAACTAAGAGCATACGGAGTTACGGTGGTGAAACACTCTTCCACTGACTGCTGGAAACTGTATAGTTCTATTCATTATCGGATACGCGGTTGTAGCTGGCTTCAGTTACATGTACATACCGATGAGAGCCGAAGTAACAATAGCCACGGCAACGAATAATATTCTTCGATGTCCTCTTGGTGCTAGAGCGGATGCCTTTGTTATCCCGATGACAGATACAATAGATTTTGCTGGACATAACCTTGGCAAGTGCAATCCGGGCTGGCCTAAGTAATCCACTCATCGATTTTTTATTGATGAGGAAAAGGCTACGCTGGAGGATGGAGATGTTGATTTGTTCTCCTCTATCTTATAGTTGAATGTGCTTTGAGACTTATAATTTCGAATAAATAGCGACAAATTCCTGGCGATATGGATATAGCAAACGGCCACAAATCTGACAATATCGACCGCGGATGGAAGGACTTCTTACACAGATGCAACTTCGGCTGCCAGATAATCTAGGAAGGAATAAGTAACACAACTACCCTCTTCTCCACTCCCTATCATCAACACACCAACAACCATCCAACAACTTTTCAATCCCATATTTTCAAAATCACAATCACAATATATCACAACGACCCAACAACAGCAGGACCAGAAATCCACGCTCGAAAATCCAAACCAATACATCCCCATCTCCCACCCCTCCATCAACCCATCTACTACAACCCCCTAAAACAAGTCCAAACCCCCTCCAAACCCTCCTAAAACACATACAACAAAACTATTCAACCCTAACGGTGAAATCCTCGATTTAATGAATGATCTGTTGCTGTATTCTCTTTTATAATTACTACTACACCTTCCAACCACGCGATCCCTATCCAAATCCTAAAGGAGAACTCACAAGCGTCTTAATGGTAACGCAATATCGGTGGAAAGCTGATGGGTTGTTGTTGTTGGGGGGGAGGTGTTGATCTTAGGAGGGTAGGCTTGATGTTATTTTTTTTAACTGTTTGGGGGGCGAAGGGTTGTTTGGGGAGAGGGGGGGGGGGGGGGGTGGGGGTGAGAAAGGTGGTGAGGAAGGTGGTGAGGAAGGTGGTGAGGAAGGTATTGAAGAAGGTATCGAGGTATAGGGTTCTTTTTGGTGTTGTAGGGGATGAGGTAGGGGATGAGAAGGGTAATAGGGCGTATAATTGATCAGAGTTGGATTGCGATATACGAAGATGAGTTAAGACGCAGTATCAAGATTCCATAATCAACACCGGTATCTATTTATTTCTTGATTGTATACCCATTTTGTTGAATCGGTTTTGTATGTGTACACTGAATGAAATGAAATGAAATAGTAATGAAATAGGTTATCCTCTTATATTGTCTATATCTTCTCTCTTATATAACTAAGCTAGCTATATATAGGTAGAGACTTTAGATCCTTATTACTAAGGAATCTATACTAGAGGTATTTTATAATAGCTAGATACCGTAATAAGTAATATTATAGTAGTAAACTTAGCCTTATACGACCCTCTAGTAACCTATCCTTTCTTCCTAAATTAGTAATAACTATATTAAAGGATGACCTAGTTATCTTCGTATAATAATACTCTATCTCCTATTATCTAAGCTAATTAATGGCCTTTATTCCTTAATACTAGATTTCCTCTATTCTAGTATTCCCTCCCTACCCGGCTGTAGCCTGCTTAATTGCTATATAATAGCAATTATAACTATTATACGACCCCCTTCTAACTAGATCTAACCTACTTAAGAGTTATAGGATAATGGTTCTAGTTACCTATTATCTATATAATAGCTTGTCCCTACTCTTCTCTAGGTACTTAAAGTATACCTCCCCTAGCCTAGCTCTCTCTCTTCTATTCCCCTAAACTATACTACTACTACTACTAGTACTACTACTAGTACTACTACTAGTACTACTACTACTACTACTACTTTCTCCTTCTCTAACTTTAAACTTTTCCTTACCCTTCTCTATGCTCTTAAGTACTCTAACTTTCTCGTACGACTAATCCCCTTTTTCCTTAGTACCTCTACTAACTATCGTACGACGTTCTAGACTTATATTATAGCTCTAGTTCCTTAGCTAGCCCCTAGTCCTACCCTCTAGGTAATTACGTCCCCTTTTAGGACTCTCTCTACCCGAGACAGCTAGTATAATAGCCGTGTTTATTTACGTATCCCTACTAGCCAGCCTGCCTACCGCTAGTTTATAATTAACCTAGCTACTACTATTCGTATAAATCTTATCCTAGTATCGTACGATACTAATAATATCTAGCCTACTAAGCTCGCTATCTTAAATAGTCCTTCTATAGATATCGATATCCTAGTCCCTCGTACGATATCTATAGCTAATATCTAGTTTATAATAGCTAACTTTATCTATCGTAATAGATACTTTAAGGTTCGTACGAGGGTTATTCTACTACTTCCTTATACTAATCTATTATAGTCCTTGGTTATCTAGTCCCGGGGTATTATTCGTACGGATTGCCTATCTAAGTATAGTAATCCTAACTACTAGTAGAAGTTCCTTAGCTGTCGTACGATAGCTAGGTATACTTATACCGTCTATACTAACTATATATATTAGTCTCGTACTGCTACTTATAATTATTATAACCATTTGCTATAGTTTGGTAGTTAGGGTTTAGTTAGAGGATTTATAGAGATACTAATACAGGTAGGATCTTATTTAGTTAGTAGAAGTCTATATAAGAGATAGCTATCGTACGAATACTTTATAGTAGATCCTAGATATAAAAAACTTCTAAGTATAAAGAATACCTAGTTTGTCGTATATCCTTCTTATACCTCTTGAAAAATGAATATAAATCTCTCCTTAATATAAAAAATAATAAATCCCTCTATGAAAAATAAAAATACTTAAAGAAGTTATTAAAAAACTAATCGTACGACGCCTAAAACATATAATAATAAAAGAAAAATCGATATATAAATGAAAACTTACTCCCCTTCTTACCTACTAGCTCTATAGTTATTATTCCTTATAGTCTAGATCCTTAGATCTATCTATAAAAGCTTCTATTCGTACGACGAGTCTATTTATAGAGATAAGTCTTTCTAGGGTATTATTTGGTTTACTCTTTATTAATATATCTACTAGATTGTCCCTACTATTAACTCTACGTAGATAAGAGATCTCCCTATTCTCGTACGACTCTCTAATTACTATAATATCAATTATTAGTCTCTTCTTATCTATAGTACTAAGTTTAATAAGGCAATCGTATAAGGACTTGGAGTCTATATAAATAACTAGGGGAATTATAGTAAAATTAAGGTAGTCTATAATCTATTATAGTATCGTATAAAGAGCGATTACGCTATTAAAACTAGCTACTATACTATAGAGTTTACTTCTAAGGATACTCCTTATAACTCTTTTATATTTAGTAGAGCTCTAATAGATAATATTACCGTAGATTTCGAATTCGGTATCCGTACGATTTACTTCTTCCGCTAATATAATAACAAATCCTAGTTAGGAGGATAAATCTTTATTATTAGTAAAGGATCTATCTATAAAAATAAATAGTTTCGATCGTACGAGGTTAAGAGGGACGTATTTAAAGCCTCTAGTCTTATTATCTATTTACTATTAGATCCTATTATTTAGGTCCTCGATCTCCTTAGAGCTTAGATCTTTAATTTAAGCTACGGCTAAGAGGTCGTACGACGCTTTAGGTTAGTATATTAATATAATATAGGCTCCTCTAGCCCTCTATTTAATATACTTCTATTTCGTATCTATCGTACGACTATCGATAATCTTAAGCCGGTTAGCTTAGCCTTTCTATTTAAAAATAATATTATAGGCGGTATCTATTCTAATTCTCCCTCTATTAAATTCTATAGGTTGGTCTAGGGATAGTATAGTCTTCCCTTTCGTACGAAATTACGCCTTCTTAAGCTCCTTCTCTTCCTTCTTAGAGAAAGCCTCTATAATAAAGCTGAATATATTATCTATCTAGAGGCTAGTAATCCTAAACTCTTCTAGTCTAGATATAGTAAAGAGTAAGTATAGGTCGTACGACGAGACTTTTATAGCTAAGTTCTTAATATAGTAGGTATAGTAAGTCTTAAACTAGTATAATCTAGATTCTATAAGTCCGTATAGTACTCGTACGATATATATAATTGTTTCTAGTAGGTATAGGTACTCGATCTGTTTTAGTAGTCGTACGAAAATTCTTCTCTATAGAGTCTCTTTAGCTTATAGGTAAGCTTAGGTAATATCTCTTAGTTCTCCTTATACGCTAATCTAGACGATTAATATTAGACCTAAGATAAGGAGTAGTCTTTAACTTATTCTTTAGATTATTAGGGATTAGGTAAGTATCTCTTTCTTTCTAAAGTCGTTAAATCCTTATACGACTAGTCTTGATTTCTCGTACGGGGCGGTCCCTTTCCCTTTGATTTCGTTAACTATTCTTGTACTAAAGAGTTCGGTATATACCTTAGGATCGTATAAGATAAATTCGAAGACGTCGCTAGTAATAAGGTTATCTAGTTCTATAACTCCTAATATCTAGAATAGTAGTCCTAGGGTTATAATAATACCGTCCTTACGTAGCTAGATAGCTAGTTTCCTATCTCCCTCTTCCTTCTTACTAAGGTAGGTATAGGTAGTATCGTATAAGACCTTTAGGATAGTTATTATTAAGTATAGGTAGTTATTTTAGAGGTATTCTAGGAGTCTCCTTTCTCTACCGCTCGTACGAGTAGTAGGTTCCTATATCTCTCTAATCCTTAGGCTTCCTAGTAGGGTGGAATTTAGGGATCTAATTAGTAATTCTCTAGGTAATTCCTAAGATAATTTATTATTTTCGTTATCGTACGCTAGTTGATCTACCGTATCTATAAAGTATAGCTTAACCTATATCGCGCGAAACTTTATTAGCCCTAATAGAAGGGAAACAATTATTATATTTCCCTTAATTACGTTAAGTTTATACGGTCCTATCTATCCCTTCTTTTCTCTCTAGACTAGGACTTTACTTCCTAGTAGTAGAGAGAGAATATATAATAAGATTAGGCTAACTCTAGAATAGATTGTACGGGAAACATCTCGTTTTATATAGATTTCTCTAACTTCTTTTATAGTAAGTCGTACGGTATTAGCTCTTTCAACGATTTTAGGAGATAGTAGTAAATCTTGGTTTATCCTTAGGTATACTCCGAAAACTAGTAATATAGGTACTATACTATCTGGTCCTACTATATTATTTATAGCCTTAACTACTATCTATAAGATCGTTTCCTTATTCGTACGAGAACTACTCTCGGCGAAGATTATATCGTACGCTTATCGTAGTAGGCTATAGTATCTCTCTACCTTCCTAAGGGTATAATATACTTCTACTAGTATCTCGTCGTATAATACGCCGAGGATCTTAGCTTAATTCCTAAATTCTACGGTATCGAAGTTAGTTCCTAGGTTATATACGATATGGTCTAGTAGTCCTTAATAGATATTAATCTAATAGTTATATAATATATCCTAAGTATCTCGTATGGATATTAATTTCAGGAACTTAGTAGCCTAGAAAGATATAGTAGTATCTACTACGTATAAAACAGGCTTATTCTTATAAAGATATATTACGTTAATAATAATCTTATAGTTGAAATAATAGTCGTCCTTAATCTTGAATTTAAAGCGATATAGTAAGTTATCGTATAACTAGTATTCTCGGTAAACTTTTTGAATTTAGTAAAGGATATCTTCTTTAATATCTTTATATCCCGTACGACGGAGTAGCTTATATAATCGGTCTATAGTAGGGTATCTAAAGCGTCTATAAATCCTTCTAAGTTTAGGTTCTATTAGGAAGGCTATATCTATTAGTCCTAGATTAAAAAATAGGTATCCCTATTTACGTACGACTAGGATCTTGATTCTATCCTATCGTACGATAATATTATCTACGTTATTAAAGTATACTCCTAGCCTATCGGCGTCGTACAGCGATAGTAAGAATAGTATTTTAGTATCTAGGATATAGTATCGTATAATACCGAGCTAGTTCTCTATTTCTATAGTTCTAATAGCTAATATAGATAAGTAGGATCTAAAAGAGATATTAGTACTTCCTAGTATCTAGTTAATCTTCGTACGAGGGTTCTCTCTTATAAATACTTCTACCTAGTACTTTCCTACTATAGAGAATCTAGCTACTCCTATATCCTAGAGTTCCCCTTAGTATACTATAGTATAATAGTCTATAAGGGTAAATTGCTCTACTATAGATTAGGGCTCCTCCTATACGAAGATATCTTCTCCTATCGTACGGTAGAAAAATACGTTAATAGTAAGATACTAGACTATCTATTTACCTCTCTCTTCTTCTTCCTAGGATTAGATAAATTGGTCGTACGTTCCCTTATACGACGTAATAATTTGTTCGTATATATCTTAGTCTAGTTCCTATACCTTATCTTCCTCTAGTTAGGTAAAGAACTATTATTTTACAGCTGCCTTCTCTTATTCTATATAGTTATACGAGATATAATTTAGCTTACTATAGACCTAATATCCTAATCCTGGCTTGATATACTTATACGGTTTAAACTCTATTCTAGGCCGGATCTAGGGTTGTCTTCTATCGTACGATAAAGCCTATAGTTTCTTCTATCCTATCTAAGTTCTTAGTCCTTAGAACCTTAATAGTGTCCTTAGTATTTACCGTACGATAGTATTCTATACCTTATTATTATAGAACTTTCGGTTAGTAAAGTATAGTATAGCCGGGTCCTAGTTATCCTAATTATACTATTTATACGACGCCTTTCTATCTATAGATAGTTAAAGGGTAGACCTAAGGTCGGTCTAAAGGACGTTATACGAGACGATTAGTTATAGAAATATAGCTTCTAACTCTCTAACTCCTCTATATACTTTTAGGATAGCTATTATAATATATATATCTCCCTAGAATCCGGGTCCTAGTGCTCGTTATACGAGTTTAAAACGATCTAGTATAATTTAGAGGATTTCTAGGAGTAATTTACCTAGATTATCTCGTACGGTTAACGTCTATAAGATAGTAGTCTAATCTATATAATATAGAGTAGTATTTTCACGTAGATTGAATCGTACGACTATAAGATCTTTAATAGCTTCCTATAGCTTATTATTAATAACCTATTAGAGGTAGAAGTCTCTCGTACGACCTGATAAGATATCTTAGAATACTAGCTTATATTTATAAACTAGAATCCCTAGTCTATTATATTATAGTATAAATAGCTTAACCTTATCGAAAAGAATATTATACGGTTCCCCTATAAAGTTATCCTCTTTCCTCTATATCTTCTAGAAGCTTATAATTATACGATAGTCTAGGTAATCTAGTTCTATAGTAGGTCTATAGCTCTCTTAGGTTAGTCTATAGCTTTCTTATCTAAACTATCCTTACGGTTTATCTCCTTCTAGATAGCGTGGTTTCTCTCCTTCTAGATAGCGCAGAGGCTAGCCTATAGATAGAGGCTATAATAGAGGTTTATATTATTAGTATTACTAATTAATATTATCGATAAATCGACCTATATAGTCGTACGATAGTTATCGAATATCCTCTTTCCTACTCTTCTCTATATCCTAATTAATCGTACGACCTTATTCTTAGGTCCTTTCTTCCTTAAATATATTAATTATCTTCTTTAGGGCTGCGGGTACAGGCTTAATTAAGGATAGGGCTAGGGATATTCTAGTTAAGATAGTTAGTAATATCTCCGTACGAATTACTTAGATTAGTCGATTAATTATACTAATCTTTTCTAGGTTTATAATTAGAATATCTCTCTCTTTATATAGCTAGAGCAATAATCGTACGAGTATCTTTCTAATTAATTAGAACTAGTATAGTAACTATCCGTAAAAATCCTCGTATAATTCGCTCGAGAGGACTCTCTTCTATTTACCTTATACTTAGTATTCGTATATCTTTCGTACGACGTATATCGCTAGTTCTCTTTTAGTTAGGCCTTTAGAGATATCTAGTTCTTAGTCCTAGATACTAAATACGTAGATTCTCTTTATCGTACGAAGCTCGATCTTATATTAGTCTATAATATATTAGGGGTCTAATAGCTAGGGTTCTAATTCTCTTTAACTTTACCCTTACTCCTCCTCTTCTAGGATTATCTATTCCTTAGGCTTCTTAGATTAAGTCCGGCTTCCTATTAGAGCTACTAGACTACTCTAAGGAAAAGATCCTAGGCCTATTAACGCTATCGTACGACGTTAATTAGTTAGATCTTATTATCTTTTTAGCCGAACGTTAGTTCTCCTATAGGGCAAGAGATCGTACGGCTAGTTAGCTATAATTCTTACTAATCTATAGTCGCCTTATAACTACTAATTAGTATTAAATCGGTTTTATATATATATACTAAATGAAATGAAATGAAATAGTAATAAAATAGGTTATCCTCTTATATTATCTATATCTTCTCTCTTGTACAACTGAGCTGGCTATATATAGGTAGAGACTTCAGATCCTTGTTGCCAAGAAATCCATACATTTCTAAAAATTCGACTGGAATTTATTAATACCGATTTCTAGATTAAAGTACCTCCTCTTAAAAACCAGGGATAGTATATCCGCCTAATATTTTATTTTACGTAGGAAGATATAATCGTCGGGGTTTTGAAAGGGAGTATTTATATATCTAAACTATCTTCTTTACTCTAGCTGAAAAATCTCTCTTAATAACCTATTTCTCTGATTTTCTAGTTTTCTGGTTTTCTGGTTTTCTCTAAGCTCTATATACTACTATATCTAAATATGTACTTTTAATCGTTGGAATTTAGCTATCTTATAGAGCTAGGTAATAATATATAGAAAGATAAATATTTTTTATAAATAAACTTGGATAGAAGTATTATTTGTGTTTTGTATATAGGTATAGAATCGGTAAGTGCTAAGGATTACAAACCTAGGTTTGTAGTAATATTGAGAATATAGGAGGGTTGACAAGTAAAGACTAAAGAGTATCAAAGAATTGGAGAGCATTGGAGATTCAGATACGAGGCTTGTAGCGACTTTCGGTGCGATTAGGTAAATCTATCTACGTAATTAAACTGGCTTCACAAATTTTCCTCTCCCAAAACCTCCATTTCGGCTTGCCTCCCAGGAATTGGAAACTACACACCGCAGCCAACGCACAGCATGACGCAAGCACAGCATTCATATTCCCATATCCAAGGTGTTGGTTTAGAAACCCACCTACCAACGGCCCAATCGTGAAACCGGCACTGAAAACCATGGAACATGCGCCATACAATTGAGCATACGGACCCATTTTGCCGAAAAATTCTTGAGAAGCCTGATTAGCGTGCCATTTTACTATATTAATATTCATTGCATGAGGCCACATACCGGGGTTAGCCTGGAAATATTTCTCCACCACAATACTCGACTCTACAAGCGACGGTGCATCGATAGCGGCAATACCTATGCTGCAAAATGCAAGGATAATAGCGTATATTCTAACCTGTTCAGCGCCTCCGGATTGGACAAGGCGGAGTAGTAGCAACGTCATTGTCAGATAGGCGTAGCCGACGGTCGCGAGAAATTTTGGACCGTATTTGTCGACCATCCAGCCAAAGATTGGACCGAATATTAAGGTCGGTAGACCTAGAGTGATAAAAAGTAGACCGGCTTTAAGCGAGTCAAATCCATAGTACTCGTAAGCTACTATTGGTACAGTAGCATCGAAAGCTCCCAGCAACATCGCCTGCAGAAATCCAATGGATAAGGCGGTGATGAGGGAAGGATTTTTAAAACAGGCCAAAATGGGCACTTTGGTAACGAATTTTGAGGCGTTTGTAATTTTGTAGGCAGACAAATCTTCGGATGATTTTAGTGGGAAAAGTGGACTTCCTTCACCATTAGCCATCGCGCCATCAAGATTTGCTGGTGAATCTCCATGTTCATCAATATGCAGATACCTTGCCGCAGTCTTTTTCTCAATCATCAGGAGACGAAGCCCGATGTCGATTAAGATGAGGCCGATGCAAACAGCGAAAACGCCCCAGAATTCGAACTTTGTGTAGAGAATGCCCCCCAGAACTGGCGCGGCGTCCGTACCAACCGCCACGATGCTGAAGATCTACGAGATGGTTAGAGGGATTCTGACGAATTTAAGCGTGTAAAGTCGACATCGAGAGCGCAAAAGTGAAGTCAATTCCGTGATTACAACGCCAGAAGTGGGGAGAGATTGATGGAAATCGTAGGAAAATAATGTTCCTGCGACTTACTGTGCCAATCGTGGTGCCCAACTTACTAGGACCAACAGTCTCAAGACAGATTGCTAGCCCCACAGTCCATACCACAGCCGAACTTATACCTTGAAATACCCTCGCAACAGCCAAGATGGGGACATTTTGGCCAAAAGCAAGACCAAGAGTCGAAAGCAGCAGCGCAACGAGTCCGGCCAGGAACGGCTTCTGTCGATTCGAGATTCTATCTGCAATGAAGCCAGCCACGGGCGAGAAGAGAAAAGACGAGGCGCCGAAACCCCCGAGTAGGGCCGAAACGTAAAGTTGAATTTTGTCGTCCGGTATGTGTAGGCGATCACGGAGGAGGAAAGGAAAGACGGGGACAACAATGGCGTATAGGAACAAATCTGTAAAGATGCCAATCCCGACAACAAAAACGATGAATAAGGTACTCGCTCGCCATCGAAGACCCCACGGTGATTGAGACATTTTTGGTGTCTGGTTGGTTGGTTGGTTGGTTATAATGGAGATGTTGTTGAGAATTAGTGGGTTGAACCTGCCATGGCCATCAAGTATCGAATGCTAGACACTGAAGTTTTCAATTTTCCGAGGAGTATTACAGAACCAAGGAAGTACGGGGTCAATCTGCATCTTGAATGAAAGTCAAGTCTAAGCGATGTTGATACTTTTTCGTGCCTGTTAGATATTTCCGGTACAGCTTTCGAACCGAAAGACGTTCAACCATGGGAATAGGCTGTCTGGCCGGCTAACGGCTACATCTTGACTTGCTGAATATATGCAATTGCTGTGCTTGCGATCAGCGCGAACGGGTTGAGTTCCGATATCAGAATGTTCAGGTTTGTTGCTCTGATGAAGACTGAACAAGGAGAAAGAAAGTTGAAGGATTTGGAAGTCACTAGCATGGATTATCACGTGCCGGGAGATGAATATGATCATGTCACGTGCCGGAGATGGATATAGGCAGGTCACGTGCCGGAGATAGATATGAGCAGGTCACGTGCCGGAAATAATCGTTATTCTCCGTCTGAATAGAAAGTGCTCTTCAAGAGTATTTCAGTCTGCATGCCCTGTCTCGAAATAACCAAGATTCATCAGGAATTTTGCGACTTAAACCATGTAGGCTTGTACCCGGGCTCAGCGTTGTGGTTGTACACATCATCCCTGCCCCCAGCACCTCCAAGATTTCGAGGTCAATTGATCAACTTTTTTCGAATCCATCATCACGGCCAACAACCACTACTCAAACCTTACCACGAATCGGATTTTCAACATGGCTTCAACGACCCCATCGATACCTACGAGTACCATTATAACTGCTACCATCGGTGGAGCCCTCACCATTGTACTCGGCTACGCCATCTACTTCGACCACAAACGCCGCACCGATGCCGAGTTCAGGAAGACATTGAGGAAGGAGAGCCGAAAGATTGAGAAGGCTGTCAAAGAGGAAAAAGAGATGGAAGGAAAAAAGAGGAGGACTGAGATTCGAGCTGCCGTCGACAGAGTGAATGCAGAAGGCGTGCCATCCGACGCTGAAGAGGTGGAGGGGTACTTCATGGAGGAGGTTGCAGAGGGAGAGAGACTGTGTCAAGATGGTGAGTTGAAGTGCTTGGGCAGTCCAATGGTGCTTCGCTGCAGCTGCAGCTTCACAAGTGTTCCCTTGCCTGGTTTGGTGGCAGATCTGAAGCACGAGGGACAATCACTCGATGAATCAGCTCTGCCGCTTCAAACCGAGCTACTCTCCAGGATTGATCCTCTAGCCATGGCCTGTGATATTGACTCGACGCTAACTCTCAATGTAGAATCACAAAGCCTGGAGGCCGCGCTTTGCTTCTTCCGCGCTCTGAAAGTTTACCCCAACGCCGAGGAACTTTTCCAGATCTACGACAAAACAGTACCAAAGGTATTGTTACACTTGACTTTCTACCGATCCACAAGCTAACATCCTTTAGCCTATCCTCGATATCCTTGCCGAAATGATCGCCTACGACCCCTCGATGGGTCTCAAAGGTGCGGCAAAGAAGAGCCCAGCCGCGACCGAGTTCGATGACGATGTTTAGAGCATCCACAACTTGCAAAGAGGCGCGCACAAGGAGCCTGAACGAGGACCATTTGTAATGGCATAGCGATCGTACATTCCATGATCAATGGACATGTTCTGCAACTTCTCACCAGCTTGGAAGTCCATCCCCACCCAATTGTGATTGAGGACGCAGTCCCATCCATCACCATTGTACAAGAAACTCCATCCTTGGCATTGCTCTACAAGAGCAAACGACTCGAGCCTGACCTCTCATCTCCTCACTTCACACATACTATATCATTTCTCGTATTGGATAGGCCATGCTTGGGTCTGTCTCGTCGACAAGAAGCGGATACGAAACGAAACGGCATATATGGGCGCATAGACTTTGCGGTTTGACCGCAAGCGGTAAATCGTGTGCATGTTCAAAATTGGGCATTTTTGCATGCTAGCAGGCGGAATCCAGTGCTCGGGAGAACTTGTATTTACCAACGAACACGTCAAATAGAATAGTAATGATCACGGTCTCAAACGTCGCACTGTTTCTGCAGACCTCCTGATAGCGAGGTCACGAAACATCAAGCGAAGAAAATCCAACCCCTGCGTTGACACGGTAACAGTCAGCTCGTTCGGATAGTAACAAAAAGTCAAGGGACCTGGCTTCTGGGCTTCATCTTGTTACTTGTAAAGTGATTTTTGAACCCGAGGCCCTTGATCCCATGTCAGTAAAAACCCTGTTATTATCGGGAATGAATCTCGCGAAAGATGCTTCTAAAAGCTGACGGCTAGACGAGTGGCATATGTATCTTAAAATCTTAATACAGGAGTACAGTTTTCTCTTACAAGTATCGAGGCGTTTACAAGGTCGAGATTGAGGGTTTGTAGTAGTTTCAATAAGCCATTCCGATGAAGAACTTTTCAAAGAAAAAGAGACGAAGAGATGAATATAACATTGAAATTAATTAAAATCTTTGGTTGTAGTGACTGTTTAAGAGGCGGGAGATATATTCTTACCTTATTTGAGTTGTTGTTGCGCCGTCTTCACCCTTTCACCTAAATACAAAACCCTCCCTATCCCCTATCCCTAGTAAAAATTATATAAGAATGACTAATAACTTTCCAGCCGCAGTAGACGGGTAATAGTAGAAATACTCTAACCAAAGCCCTTTACTATCTATGTTCCGTACCGCCTACCTACTATTATCTAAGCAACGGAGCGAATATTACCGCTACGAAAATACCTACTACATCTCAGTACGAATCTAAAATATCTCTCTTACCCTAATATACTTACGCATAAATTCCATCTACATATACATAAACCCCAGTCCAGTCAAAAGAATCCATCCAAGCAAGGACTACCAAAATCAAGTGTTTATCTAAGTAACCGCAGGACAATAACCCAAACAGTCAAAGATACACGTCTAGTCTCCTCTTCCGTACAAACGCCAAGATGTAGCATTTATTTTCGTAGCGGTATTAGTAAGGTCCCTCCTCGTTTTGTGGTCTGTGTATTCCTTGTCACGGATCGCGGCTTTTCTTCCTGGTTCGGAGATAACTGTATCCGTAATATCGTTAACGGTATTTACCGTTGTACCCGTGCTATTATAATGTGGTAGGGAATCAGGGATTTAATGGAGTCTAGGATAGATAGGGGAGTTACGTCATTTTGTATTTTGTAGGTTTTTTTTTGGGTCTTTTTTTGGGTTTCTTTTTGGTGGCTGTTTTTGGTGGCTGTTTTTGGAGGTTGTTTTTTGGTGGCTGTTTTTGTTGGGGAGGGTTGGAAAGGGTGGTTTGGACTTTGAGATGATGGTGAAGGCGGGGGATTGAGTGGGTAATGAGGTGGGTTGTGGAATGGATTAGTCGAGGGTGGGTTCGATCATGCTTAGTTTGTGTGTTGTTGGAGATGTGAGGGGAAGGACGTCTCTCTTTCGTGAAAGTAGTAGTAGGTACGTTAATCATACAGTGCTTTATGAGATGTATCAAACGAGGTACTGCGCTCCCTGAACGCCAATAATGCCTGCCTCACTTCACAGCCCAGCTCATTTAAAGTCAAACCACGTTCGCAATTCACCCTCGCTGTGAGTACAGCCGCGCCATTCTATCCTGTGGGTATCTATAGGTAGAAATCATTCATGATGGGGTTTGAAGGACTCATTCTTCGCCATCGTAGCTGGGTTGTCCAGATAGTCTTGATTCGGCAACCATCAGCGCTGCATCTCGATATCGGTTATGTTGCTGCCCCTCCACCTCTTCGCGGAAATTGTCGACTCGACGTCGTCATTCAAGCCCCTCGTGGCGGAGGCCCTGCTCGTCTTGATTTAACGATTGAATCTTCCGCAGCCACGCTACAACCACGCTGCATCTCGACGTCGGTTATGTTGCTGCTCCTCCAACTCATCGCTGGTATCTTTCAACTCGATGTCGTCATTGAACGCCCTCCTTGACTCCTCACGAACGAGTCCAAAGCCGGTGGAGGCGGCGATATTTCGCGTCAGGAACCCGCCGATAACAAGTGGGATGGTGTAAGCAATCGGCATAAGGAAAGCGACGAAAAAGATATTCGTGAAAGCCCCAATTTCCAAACTTCGGTCTTGTGAGGGGTCGAAGATGTAGGCGACCTCGTGTCCAAGACGAATCATTCCGAATGGCAAGGCCGCCACCATGGAGTACAGGAGAGTTCTGAGTTGACGGCATGTGTTGTAATTCGCAGCATCCTCAATGCGGAAGAGGATGAGGTAAGTACCCTCAGCCATCAGTAAGATGAGATCTATTAGAAGCAAAAGAAAGCCTGTTTTGGCGAGTGATACATTGACGGGAGAGTGGTCGCCTGTGTCCTCGTGTGATTTTGGAGCAGCAAAGACTTGGGCAAGGATCACGCCGACGAGAGGGATGAGGTGGAAGATAGCGAGATTTAGACGATTGGTCCACAGACCGATTGTGGGTATGAAGAGACAGCTAGATTTCAAAGTTAGGAATGTGGTGTTTTGGGACGACCGAATGCTTACACTTCATAAATCAGTCCAATTGGGGTGAGACACAACAAGGCTTGAATCCCTGAACTAGCGAAAGAGACGCCAGCGCCATACTTTCGCGGATTGCCGTCTTGGGCGATGTGCAGGGCAGCGAGGACAATTGCCATGACCTCGAGTCCGACGAGCATTTGCCAGACCATCATACCTTTGGCCCCATGTTTGTACGCGACATAGAGCGTGATCAAGAACAGTAAGGCATAAATGGCTATTTGGGCAGCAGCAAGCTGCTGTATTGATGAAAGTCCAGTAGTTGCGGCGGCGGTGGCAGACATGGTGGAATTGCAGTTGAGAGGTGAGATAGGGGGATAGGAATGGAAGTGCTGGACAGGAAAGATAAAGACCCAGGGCAAAGAGCGGGTACAAGAGCGTGTTGTTGTAGGCGCTTGTTTAGCATGCCATCAGTCTAGCAATCCACCCACAGACCCGCCCCTTGAAGCAGATCAGACTGTGAATCGTGGGACACGACCTACCACCCTCGTAAGCCAAGAAAGAAGACACCTCATTTATGGTCGTGGTACAGTAGTGACCAGTCCACTGGCCTGGGCGGAGAGGCGCAAGCCAATACGCAAGCAACGCACTCAGCCTCGTCGAATTTGCAACGACTATCGTGATTAATTTGGTTGACCCAAACAGAGCCTCTAGTTTCGGATCCGGAGAGCTCCAAATTTCTTCTGCGCGTCTCGAAGGCTTCGGGACCCGACACATGAAGATGTGCATAGATAGATCCGGATCGGAAAGAATGCCAGGCCGTGTTCTACGTCCGCTGTGGACTGTGGCACACGTACTCTGTTGATGGTATCAGCACCAATTACAGAGATGAACATCCATCCATTCCATCCAACCAGGTCAATCGTATGAGATAGGCCGATGAAGCAACTAGAGCCTGGTACTTGGCCAACCCCTCAAACGCGTCTAAAAGATGGTTTACGTCTCCACTGCATTGTCGATCCAGCATGTCCCTTTCTCGATATAGAAAGCTGGACGTCTAATTCGCCGGCACTGGTGTGGTCCGCCTCCGTAAAGGCTGCGGCGACGGTACGAGCCGTCCAAGAGGCTCGTGTACTATACTGCTTGCGGATGGCAGGTTTCGCATCCGGGCCTGCGGATGCTGGGAGACTTGAGACGCGAAGGCTTTGTTGCTTGCTTGGGGCTGTGTGGAGTGATAATCGATTGGAACTACCGAGTGCTGGGCAAGACTTTGCCTCAGCGGTAGTCCTGGAGAGATATTAAGGAGTACATAGTAGTGGCAGTCTCATGCTCTCATCAGTTGGAGGAAAGGGGGAAGGGAGGGTTCAGGTTTCCGGTTTCATTGACCTCAGGCTGTTCGAGTGCGCACCTCAGGCTGTTCATTACGAGTCGCCCCTCAGGCTGCTCATTACGATTACGCACCTCAGGCTGCTCATTACGAGTACGCCTCAGGCTGCTCATTACGATCACGCACCTCAGGCTGTTCATTACGAGTACGCCCCAGGCTGTTCATTACGAGTACGCCTCAGACTGTTCATTACGAGTACGCCTCAGGCTGTTCATTACGAGTACGCCCCAGGCTGTTCATTACGAGTACGTGCCGCCTCATTGCCTTGTTCTCGTCCGTCTCGGGCCTCGTCCATCTCGTGCCTCTCCTCTCGACGACCATGGCCATAGAACTACCGTTGTTCATCTCCTCCAGCTATCCTACCTTGTGTTGGCTCCCATTGTTGACGATATTGTGAGCCATGGCCGTCGGATGTTGGGTGACGGGGAGGTCCGAGTCGGAGTCTGTTCAATGGCTCAAGTTGTTTTAGATGGAATCCAGCCAGCGGTGCTTAGTAAAAAATTCATCGTCCGCCATCCTCGTCGTCTTGACAATACTTCTACCCCGACTGCACGCGAAGACTCTGGCCTCCCCTTCTCGCGGAGCAAATGCGCTGATGAATAGAATCAAGCCCGCCGCGACGACGGCGGGATCAAGTCCAAGCAAGCTGTCCGTGGCCTTCGAAGTCACTCCAGGTCCAAGAGCAGAGAAGTCGAGATGCGACGCGGGAATGCGCCATCTGGACCACTGTATGTACTGCTACTTCTCCCACTCTCCACCTCTCCACCTCTATTCTAACCGCTATGTGCAGATGCTTCCAGGCTCCCCAGATGGAGATACAGACTCCGACAATGCCTCATCCCTATCCTGCGCTCCGAAACAAACTCGCTCGCCCTTTTGCAAGAAAAACTACGATCTCCAGCACTGGACTCGTACTTCGCCTTCACCGCAAACCTCGGAACCCATACTTTCTTCATGGTCATGCTACCGATCCTCTTCTGGTGCGGATACACAGCTCTGGGGCGCGCGTATGTTGTCATCTACACTGCTTCCCCTTGCATTATCTAATATGGCTGTAGAATGGTACATCTTCTAGCCCTGGGCGTGATATCTAGCGGAATCATCAAAGACCTCCTATGTCTACCTAGACCCCTCTCCCCGCCCCTGCAACGGATTACAATGTCAGGTTCTGCTGCCCTCGAGTATGGCTTTCCTTCCACACACTCCACAAATGCCATCTCGGTCGCTGTCTACGCCCTGCATGTCCTATGGGAATCAGCGGAAGACATGGACCCCACCACGAATAGCTTTCTTAAATTCTTGTGCGTCTTCTATAGTGTCTCCATTGTCTTCGGACGCCTATACTGCGGCATGCATGGCTTCTTTGACGTTCTCGTGGGTTCAGTTTTGGGCGCACTTTTGGCCTATGTACAAATTGCCTTTGGCACCGCCTTCGACGATTGGCTGTATAATGGCACCTGGACCGCTCCGCTCCTCGTCGGTCTAATCTTGCTCGTCGTTGTTCGGCTGCATCCTGAACCAGCCGATGACTGCCCCTGCTTCGACGATAGTGTTGCATTCTCTGGTGTTCTTATCGGTATCGAAGCTGCAGGCTACTCCTTCGCTGCCAGCGAATACTCTTCTTCCACTCCTGTCCCTGGTACCACTCCCTACTCACTCGCTGAGATGGGCCTGGCCATAACCATCATACGCATCGCGTTCGGTGTGCTCATGATTTTCGCCTGGCGTGGGACCATGAAGTCTATTCTATTCACTCTCCTTCCACCTTTGTTCCGAAGGATTGAAGGCGCTGGCGCTGATCTGCCGCGCAAGTTCTTCCTGAAGGCTAGTGAATACAACACATTGCCACCGATTAAAGACGATAACGTCATTCCATCCGCTTCGGAGATTCCCAAGTTGATTCATGATGTGCGGCAGCGTCGAGGTCGCGCTGTTTCGATTGGTCCTCAGTCTGCTGCCGACGCGTACGAGACGATGGAGTATCGAAAAGAACAGCGCCGGCGCAGCACGTCAAGGGAAACAGGAAGCCGCGCACAAAGCACAAGTCGGCAAATATTGGAAGAATCTGAAGAAGAGGACTCATATTTCTCGCCTTCACGGCGACGAGCCACATCTAGAGACAAGGCCAGACACCCCACTGCGGGCCTCATTCCTACGCCGTTGTCCAGTCGTGCACAATCCTACGAACAGATGATGGGTCCGAACTCCGTAGCTGTTCTCACACCACTCACACCTCCCTCCGATCGCGAATTCACGTTTAACATAAACACGCCACTTCCCAACTTCGGTGCTCTGCCTATCGTCTCGCCAATAGGACAAGTGCTTCACCGACAAGTAAGTATGGAGCCCTTTCCCGAATACTCAGAAGAAGACGAGCGGAAAGAGCTGTTTGGCAGGTTAGAACATGTACGAGTACGATATGATGTTGAGGTTGTTACGAAATTGGTTGTCTACGCGGGTATCGCTTGGCTTGCGGTTGAAGGCAACCCTGTGCTTTTTGAGTGGGTTGGTCTGGGCTTGGCTGTTAAGTGACTTCATGTGGCACTATGAATCGGTGAGCGAGCGATTCTTTTTGCTTTGCGACGTTGTATGATTTGCTGGCGTTTTCTTTGCGAATTCGACTTTCGCTTACGTTGGATAGATACACCAAGCGAGTTTGCATTGAGCAATACTGTACCTTACCCTAGATTTTGGTGTATACAAATTAATGCTTCAGATTCGTGTAACCCCGATCGGCCTATTTTCTCTCGGAGCCCGATAGTGCATGATGCAATGTCATGCGGTCTTCCTGGGGTTAACGCGGTAGCCCGAAACCACGGCGCTACTCTTTTGAACAACCGATGCTAGAGCGAAAATTAAAAAAACCAGTCAACATGCTAGTGAGAATCGCGCCTTTGATTTTTCTTTGGCTGGGGTTCGCGCGTTGGGGTTTGTTAGGTGGGGCTGGCGCCTTGGATCTGAGCTTGGGGTTCGCCCTTTGGTTCTGAGCTGGCTTGCTTGCTTGCCTTGGGACTCGTTATTCGTTATTCGTTACTCGTTGCTCGTTACTCGTGTCTTGGTTTTTGGGTTTTGGATTTTGGTTATGCAGCCACACATGCGGTTGTGTATTGGAGCTTTATTGGGTTGTGACTGTGATCTTGGGGATTTATCGCGTAGGGGGGTGTTTTTTTATCGTGGAGAGGATCTAAGTGGAGAGGGGTTGAAGTGGAGAGGATCTAAGTGGACAGGGAATTGAGTGGAGAGGGTTTGAAGTGGAGAGGATTTCAAGTCGGAAGGGGGGATGGAGGACTATCTGGTTGGCTGGCGCGCTTATCAAAAGCATGGATATTGAGGAGGAGGGAAGGGATGTTAGGCTCTTCCTGCATACATTTCTTCAAATAGGTGACAATTCCTATCTACCCCTCCTGAAGAGACGATTCTCAATCCCCCATCACTATCAAACCTGCCCATATCTTTTCCACCAGCTGTTATCCCGTACCGAACCCATCCCGGCCCGGCGTCTGGGTTTTTGGCAAATCTCGCCCACGTGTTTTGCATTAGCGTACTCAGATCTGATTCTTCGTTTGTGGAGTCTTTGGGTAGGTTTCCGAAAATGAATTGGATTTCGTGGGCGTGGTTTGCGCCGCTGCCGGGGAATTTTTGGGTGTTTGGATAGGAGGCGGTGAAGAGGTAGCGATAGGTTGGGTAGGAGGAGGTGGTGCTTATGTGGGCTTCGCGGGAGGTTATGCAGGTGAAGGAGAGGTCTGTGGCTAGAGCGGCCATGGCGTCGAAGGGGGTCTTGTAGGGGGTTGATGGGGAGGGGGTATATGCGTTGAGGAGTTTGGGGATGAGGGATTGGTGAGTGGGGAAGGTGGAGTTGAGGTAGGAGGATAGGGATGATGTGTTGTAGCTACGTAGACTCCCTCGCATTTCATCTGCGTTTGTGCCGAGGAGGAGTGGGACGTTTGCTGCTTGGTGGGTTTGACGGATGGTGGCTTGATCTTGGACAGTTGCCAATCCACCATCTTCTACGGAGCCGGAGTATAATGCCAATTCCTTCATTTTCTGTTTTATCGCTGTCGCTGGGATAGCGCGTAGACACTCCAAAGCTACTTTTCCATCATCGGCTGGACAAGTGAAAGCACGCGCGAGTTGCTGGAATGCAGTCCCTTTCTTCGCACTTTCGGCGGCTTTGTTCATATCGGCCAACGGCGTCAATTCAGCACTTCCACTCTGCATTATCACCGCCCTGAATGGCGGATTCTCCCTCATCGTCAGTAAATGGAAATCGGCACTTCGTGCTCCGGCGCTTTCACCGAAGACGGTTACTTTCCTCGCATCGCCGCCGAATTTGAAGATATTTTGCTGTACCCAGGCCAGGGCGAGGCGTTGGTCTAGGAGTCCTAGGTTGCGGTCTTTGGGTGGGATGCAGGAGATTGGACATCCATTTGCTTCCTGGGTCCAGGGTTTTCTGGTTCGGGTCCAGGTCGACGAGATGAATGTAAGATGGCGAATAAAGAGAGGAATTACTTGGGGTCTCCTAGAGAATCATCGGCTCGGAACCAACTTGCCATGCGTTCCTGTTCACGCGTGGTAATTACCCTGTCGCTTAAAGAGTACCTAGCGCCGGGTAGACACGTGCGGGAAGTGTTCTTCGTCGTCGACTCCATCAATTTCTATATCCTCAAGACACCACAAGAAGAATGCATCCATGAATCTGCCCCCAAAAGAATAGCCAGCCGTACATCAAGTACCTCACCACTGTCGCCACTACTCACCAAGACCGCCTCTTCATCAACTTCGACAACACATGAATTTTTAAGGAAAACCGCCAAAACCACCGTACACACCTCATACAATCACCACCATCCGCCACCAAAATGACCGGATCTCTGTGGAGCAGAGCTCCACCACAACTAGAACCCACGGGCAATGCAAAGTTCCACTCGTCCACCAGCATACCTCATTTAGATACCCCACCCGATCCCAACACAACAGCCAATTGGACCACCGAGAAAATCATCTACCTAACTTATTTTCTCTCCGTACCCATCGCTGCCATCATCTTCCTCATTTGGGTTCATATTCGCTGGCCGAAGAAACCCGTGAAGACTAAGACTGAAGTTCCTTCGCAGACCATTGAGGTGGATAAGGGTGCTGATGGCGCTGAGGCTGATAGTGGTTAAAAGGGAAATAGGAAGGACTCGGGGAATCTGGTCTCGACGAATTGAGAGAGCTGTTAATGGTGGACCTGCGAAAGTTGGAGTCGGGCGAGATTCGGGAGAAGTGTATAGTGGATCTCGAGGACAAGCGTCGGGAGGAGAGTGTGAGAGGTAGTGATGACCTTGAGATTCACATTATCGGACCGACGTGATGGCAGGCAATGGATTGGAAGACCGAAGCGAAGAAGAGAGATATGGGATTTCCAACACGGACTTTTGGAGAGACAAGAGAAGACATACATCTTGTGTTGCGTTATGCACTCTTAGAGCTCCTTTTAACAGCGTTTGGATGGGGGTCGTACCTACGTTAGCATGGCTAGCATATTTATACTTACAAAGCAAAATCAATTGACATTACTATTGCTTGATGCTCATCTCTTTGGTTGTCAGCGCCTCCCTGTAGTCTTGACTTTTTGACGCCCCAATGCTAGTGAAATGGTAAACAGCATTGATCTATCAGCATTTCTGCCTTCAGACCATGTTCATTCCAGGTCTAGTCCATTTCGCCTTCTAATACTATGCTTTCTGATACAGACCGAAGCCG
Organism: Venturia nashicola; assembly: GCA_004522665.1. Lineage (NCBI taxonomy): Eukaryota > Fungi > Ascomycota > Dothideomycetes > Venturiales > Venturiaceae > Venturia > Venturia nashicola. The sequence goes on along the minus strand of SNSD01000003.1, from coordinate 1,200,116 downwards.
GTGCGCTCTTGACACTCTGTCTTCCGGGTCTCGAAATATGGGAGTGAGAGCATCATGATTTGATCGTAGAGATGACTGCCGTGGTCATTTGGAAATGTAAGTTTACGAACCACTGC